>JANAVB010042617.1:8152511-8293365 GCA_029216955.1 Iris pallida
TATATAATATATATATAAGGTTGGGGGGGGGGGGGGTTCGGCCAAAGGATGCTGCTGCTAGCTATTATTAGGGGCGCACAAACACAAGGGATGCTGGCTCTTGCGGTATTTTAGTGTGGGTGGTCGGGTGGGGCCGACCACATTAGTTTTTATTTTTTTTCTTTTCTAAAGTTATCTACTTATATATATATATATATATATATATATATATATATTATATATTAATATAATATATATATATATATATTATGTATATATATATAAAATTTTAGATATATATATATATATATATATATATATATATATATATATATATATATTTATATATAATATATATATATATATTATATATATAAATATATATATATATATATATATTTATGGCATGTAGTATAAAATATAATTATATATATATTTTTTTTTTTTTTTTTTTTTTTTTTTTTTTTTTTTTATGGCATGTAGTATAAAATATTTATACTATATATATATATAAATATTTTTTTTTATGGCATGTAGTATAAAATATTATATTATATATTATATATATTATATATATATATATATATATATATTATATATATATATAATATATATATATATTTTTATATACATGCCATAAAAAAAAAAATATATATATATATATAGATTATATATATATATATCTATATATATATATATATATATATATAATATATTAGATATATATATACATGCCATTTTACTAGTATTTTCACTTTAGAATACCCTAACTTGTAGTATTTTTACTAGAATATACATAATATGTATATGTAGATATACATGAATTATATGAATATATAGTTAGTAAAGAAAAAAAAAGAAAAAAAAAAAAAAGAAAGAAAGAGAAAACTGTATTGTTCCTATTGGAACAGTACACTCATGATCCCGAGCGGAACAAGGCCGCAGAAATGAAACGTTGGAGATTTGAATCTCATTCAAATCTTGATCAAAATTGATCAAATCTTTTCCAACCTAATCCTACATCCAAACTCTTCTATTTTGAATCAAATACCAAAAAAGTCTAGATTTAAATTGATATAAATCGATTTAAAAACCAACCCAAAAATACTTTGGTATATCAACTCTCGAGACCTTTTTTTTTTTTTTCCAAAAGCTCGTTCTGTGCCGCATCGTACTCGAGCTTCTCGACTCCAGGAATCTCGTCGAACACCCACGATCACCTTCAGCTGCACAGCGTATCGTGCGCCGGAGCACCACTGGTCAACGGCCAAGCCGTGTGCCAAAACAGAGAGCAATAGCAACGCCAGCGCCCAGGTACCCTCCTACCTCGCTACATATCTCCACCTTCGCTCAATAGTTTCGATCTGTCAAGCCCTACGCATAGACAACCCTAACACCTTCAATCCCCATTAAATAGTTTCGATTGACGTGGGTTAAACCAGTTAGAAAAATCGAACCAAAATTACGACAAATTTGTTCGTGAAACAGGGAATGTAACCGTCCAAGTAACCTTCTTGGAAGGCGAATCCCCGGCTGGATCTTGAGAAATTTCAAAATCCAATTTAATAATCCTGTAGACAACCTATACGAGACTAAAACCCCACTTTTGGTAGTACTTTTATTGTTTAGATTGTTGACTAAATCTGTTTCAAAGTAGAAAATTTTTAATTTTTAAAATAGTATATTTTTGAAAAATTTCGGTACGACGTGCACCCCGACAAACCGGGGTGACGTGGTCGTGAACCGAAAGCAGCGAAAGGTGCGTATCGACTTCGCAGACGTGTAGGAACTGACGGAACTCGATTTCGTTGTGCGTGCGCGATGATGAAATCAGTACGTATCCGTCGAGATACCCCCGTATCGAGCTTTTGCAAACTTGGCCATAACTTTGTGTACATTTGTCCTATCGAAACAAAACTTGTGTCAACAGGACCGTAACAAAATTTTGGTCCTGTGTGCCATGTTTGGTCCGATTCTGAGAAGGTCGACCGGAATGCCTATTTGGCGGGCCTGCGGCCAGATTCAACGGACAAAATTGTGCACGGTCCGCCGAAATCCAACTTTGGACATATGGTTGTGTTTGTATCCTCAAATCGGACCCATTGACATATAGTTTGACAACTTTAGGGACCATAGATACTAGCACACATTTCGGTGCAAAACGGGTCCAACGGCGGACATCATTTTGAACCAAAATTACAATTTTGCCCCTGTGTCCAGAATTGGAATTATGGGTAGTCTATTCTAGCGTTTTTCTTATTCTAGAAATATTCATGGTTTATTTCAGCATTCGGTGACGTTTGTGAGATTTGACTTCCATGCTTCACTAATTTGTCGATTCGATATTGGACGTCTCCCTTTTTGTACACAACCTCAGACAAGATACCTTGCCTTATTTACTGCTTATATTAGTTGTATTTACTTTATTTAGTTACTGCATATTTATTTCCTATTTATTTTCAGTTGGATCCCTGACTTGTTGTTTATAGTTTACTCTATTATGCTTTCTTTTATTTCTCCCTCTTATCTTTTAATATGCATAAGGACTAAGTCTTAGAGGACTACCTTTTGTTAGTGACCTTGGGAGAGAAGATAGTTAAATGTATGGACTACCCAAATCCAAAAGTCGTAGTAACTGCGTACTACGGCAGTCGTGTCACGGTGGTCACTAGCTCAAGCTATATGGACTGATGGGTTATGTGGGCCGCTAACCTGGAGTTATGCCGGCTGATAGTATTGGTACTTGATGTGTGCGTGTTGTGAGTGATTACCTTATCCTGGGGGAGTCAGCCTTTACCTACCCATACATTGTGATATCTTCTAAATTGTATACTATAAAGGTTAGGAGACCTTAGTCAATTTTATGTCTTAGTCATGGCATGGGGCAATGTCATGTCACGGAATAATGTGTTGTCCCTTGTCCTTATTTTGTTGTAGGGGTAGTCTACTTTCGATAATGGTATATTGAGCCATGTTAGGGTTTGGACCCCTTACTTTTACTTTTACTTTATGGTATATTTTATATCCAGTTTATGTGGCATGTTCTTCCTGTATCTTATTACGTCCCTCTGAGGACCTGGTGATCTCTCTAAGTATAGGCGATTTCCCGCAGGAGTATGGCTCGGCACTGGATCCTTCATACCTTGATGACGAGGCATCTCCCGCTGATATCTAGTTTATGTTATTCTTTGGGACTCATAGTGGACATTTTTCATTGAGATTACTTTAATAGCTGTTTGGTGTGGGTATGTCCACCTGGCTATCTCTTGACTCACTTATTATTCTGCTGGACTTTTGTATCTTTTGTGTGTGTGTAGATGAGATATAGTTTTATGATGTTCTGGCCTGCGTTTTATTATTACAGCTTATGTATATATTCGATAATTCCATATTATTGGAGTATTCTTCGTATATTTGTAGCTGGCATGTCCACATACTTAGTCCGAAGTATTTTGGTACTAATGCGTTACAATAATTCAGAAAAGCTGTATCTAAACTAGTGTTTTGAAATTCCAAGTTTACATGTGGACGGTTAGAGGGTAATATCCGGCAAACCACACGTGTCGTGTGTGGCTGCTATTAGTCTAGTAAGAGCATGGGATAGAAAGGTATGTTCACTCGTCTCCTAGGTTCTCCGTCCGACTAGTACTCATAGATCCAGGTCCCGACACGAAGAATCTCAATAGTCCAGAATAGATCATTAGGCCAGAAAATACATTAGTCCAAAAGTCAATAGGCCTGAAACTACGTATCAAGACAATAAATCCATACAATACTAATCCGTATATCCATCATATCAGGAATCAAATAAAATAAATATAAATATGCATCATAGAAAATACCAACTAATAGAAACTATCAGAGAATGTACTAGCCTGTGGTCCTGAGAAACAAGTGTGAATCGAGGCCCAAAGTGGAATCACAATGACCAAAATATGAATATCAATATTAATTGGTGTTTCAGTGTGTTAAACATTGATATCTAAGATGAAATATGAATTCTAAGTTATATAAGTCGAACTAGATCATAATAGGTCTCTGTGATCAAACTAGGCCAATTTGACTCAAGGTTGACTTTTTGGGTCAAACTAGTCAACTTTGGTCAAACTAGGTCAAACCTAAGTTTATAGGTCAATACCTTATCATACCAAGGTATTTCAACCTACACTAGGCAATACCTATGTAACTATTGTATATGCATAAGCTCTATGTAAGATACCTTACTTATTACCCCATTACCTATATATCCTATTACCTTATCCACATACACTAATATGCCATTAACTAGACCCAATTACCTATAACCTATTTTACCTAACATTACCTACCCAAATCAACATGGCCCATTACTAATGTTCACTATCCTTATAGTTATCCTATTACCTTTGTACATATCCTAGCACTCATTCATGTCAATACCAATATATATCCTTATTCTTGGATACCTACACATAGATGCCCAACTACTACCCTATGTACACATGTACTCCTAGATGTATAGACACTCACCTCCATGGTACACACCCACATCTAACTGTAATACCCAACCCATTCAAGAGCCTATGCATCACATGATGTTAGGGTTATATACTAAAAGCATCACTTTTGTATTAACTATATTTTATATTTTTGAATGAGAATCATATAGGAAAATGTTGGCATTTTATATTTGTTATATGTTAATGCAATATGTCTGATATTCTATATTGTAGATAATATGGTGTGTGGTGATACACAAGAAGATCATATTATCTGTCCCTTGTAGAAGATATAAATAGTTCATAACCTAGATGGATTTGGACAAATAATTGGTAAGGTTGTAGTGTAATCGGGTATTAGTCTATCTTGACTATAGGATTATACTAGTGCACTTTGTGTGTATTGAACAGGACCACTTGAGGTTGTTCTCTTTATACTGACTACATAAGAGAATAAATACCTTTGTTATTATGGATGCTTGTGCTCTCAATCGGATATAATAACAGTCATGTATATGTAGTGTGATTACTCTGATTCATGAAAGAGTAAGATTCAAATGAGTTAATAACTGAATTGGGTAATGGTATTATGTGTATGATGGATTGTTGATTATAAAAGGAATCTATGTCCCAATATATCGGGTTGATGATGTCCCCTTAAGTAACTCATAAGGATTGTCAAGTAAACCCTGCAGGTGGATTATATCCGACATGACAAATAAAGTTGAGTGGTACTACTTAAGGATAAAAGATGTCGATCAATGTAGTTGTCAGTAACTTATTTTGATTGACGGACATTCGATATCTTAACATGGAAAGACAAACAAGCATATAATATGGAGTCAATAAACGTAATTTGGAATTAGGTAGGTCGTGCAACAATAGCTCTTTAGTGGACCAAGCTATTGTTAACAGGCCTGGGTTATATGTTCGGGTTGAACACGGAATACCTAGACCCATTAGGAGACCTAAAACTAATTTTTTCTCAAGGTCCCTACCGTAGCCTATATATACCCTCTATTTTCTGGCCGTCATATGTATCCTAAGAAGAGCATCTTTCTCTAATTCGTCCATCACGAGAGGAGAGAAAGGGAGGACAATCGAGAGAAGAAAAGGTTGGTAGATTGTCGCCCATACGATGTTTAACCCGAGGAAGGAATACGTGCAGAAGATCTTAGGGTCGCTGACTGCTCGATGTTGCTAGAAACTGTTGTCTTCTTTTCATCGTAGGTATAATTCGTGAACTCTAATTTCCGCCTTTGAAGGGTTAGAACACGTTTATATCTGTTTAACTTTCTATCAATCAACACGTACACTAATTCGTGGTCCTGGGAATCCTCAGTTCCATCAATTGATGTCTTGATACTATTGCTGCACTGGTTTCAGTTTCCTCCCCTCCACTTATCTATCTATCTTTTTAATATCCAATCTATCTAACTAGTTATTTCACTCTCCTATCTAACATATGCACACCCTCCCTTCACTCCATATCTCTCCTCTCTTCTTACCTTAATAGCAGCAATTTGCTGCTGCCTCCAAAGCACAGCAGGGAATGTACCCCTGCTGCTACTCTTCCTCTCTTCTGCTGTTCTCATATCCTATGTACAATTGTGCACTAGACTAGGCTCCCACCCCTCAGTGTTGTCACACACACCACTTCTGCCACCTCAAATCTTTCTCTCCATATTATTGTTGTTGCTTATATGCAGCTTCCTATTAACCTATTTGTTGCTACCTAATGTTGCCTACCGATGCTACCTGCTTTGGATACAACTACTGCTACCTATTTTGGGCTACTGTTGCTGTAAACATTGGGCTACTGCTGCTGTAAGTCCAAAAAATCAAGTTGCATCCATCAAATAGGCAGAGAAATCTAAAATTGAGCACTCTTCAATGAACTGCACTGTAGACAGACTGCGCTACAAATCAACTGCGCTAGCCTGAACTGCGCCAATGCCCGAGCGCGCTAGGCTGACGTGGCAATGCTATCATTACCTGGCAAGAAAATCAAATCTTCTGATAGCCTAACAGCCCGAAAAATGAGGAGTCTGTTCGTTTCTCGTGCCGCGCCGCCTTCTAGGACAGCTATCCAAATCCTAGCGTGATCCAGTTGCCAAGCCCTAGCGCATTCTAGCTGTCCAACGCCAGTACAATCTATCGACTAGAGCGGAGCGCAGTCTGAAGCTAGCGCTATTCAAGTGGCACAATCCATCAAACTTGTTGAAGATAACTGACATTTATTACGTGGCTTACATGCCATGAATTGCTCGCCACGTGGCAACCGCCTGCACACGACCAAGCGCATTTCAATCAAACAATGCCACATGTCTGAGTACGGTTAGCCCACGATCGAGCAAATGCCCAATGGCCAGCGCGGTTTGCAGTCTGCGCAGTCTGCTCCAGCGCAAACCATTGTGCGCAATCCAGAATAACTACAAAATAGTTATTTTAGAACTCTATAAACAGAGTTTCAAGTTCTTCATTATGGGGGATCACATTATCATCAGAGATCAGGAGTTCTTGTCCAAGTGTTGTTGCATTCTTCAAAGGCTATCGTCTTCAAAGTTCACATCGTCCAAGGGATAAAGCGATCGTCTTTAGATCAGATTCCTATAGTTGTACTTTCCCAGAATTATTGTACTCTTATACTATTCTTTAAAGTTTGTGAAATAAAAGACTTTTTTGTAAACAAAATGGCGACTCTGCTGCGGACGACTTTCTCCTCCGACGAGGAAGTGACAACTCAATGTGACGCTGCGTCTGTCGGAAAGACGCAGAAGATGCTGGTTGTGAATGTCAACCAAACTGCCTACGAAGCGATGATCAACTCTGGGCTATTCGGCGCACTGTAACTTCTGCCAAGAGCAAAGTCCATTCAAAGTGGATCCCAAAGTCCTCTGCGTAACCTGTTGTTTCTTGACAGGAGGCCAGTTTCTACTTATGCTCCTGCGCAACCCATCACCCTCTCTGCCAAGGCAATCCAGAGCCCCTGCTGCTCCTGCGCAACCCACTGCTCCTGCAACCCACTGCTGCTGCAGTCTATCACCCTCCCTGCTAAGGCGCAAGCCAGAGCTCCTACAGCCAATGCGCAGCATATTAGTCCTCTTGCCACAGCGTATTCTACATCTTATGCTGCTATGGCAAAGTTCAAAACCCCTCTCCCTATGGCACATTTGGCGACTTCTGTCCTTCCTGCGCAATCCACCGCTCCTTTAAACAGAGCACAACCTAGGCCCTCTGAAGTCAAGACTTCACTTGCTGCTTCTTCTAGAACACAGGTTGCACCTCCTGCTTGTGCTATGGCCAAGGAGTCCTCTGTTATCATCTCCAGAGGGCAAGTTGCTGCTTCTTCTGTTCCTGCGCAACCCACAGGGGGTAGTCTTTTGACTATTCCACCTCCATCTTAGCACAAACAGAAAGGCCCTTTGGTCTTTTCTCAATCTTCTGTAGTCCAGAACCTAGAATAACAGAGGGAAACGCTCTTTAGCCAACCCTTCTGCACAAAATAAAGGAAAAGGCCCTTTGGTCTATTCTAGTCTTCTCCAGTTTTTACCTCAGAAGATCTATCTGAACGTGTCTCGACACCAAACAGTACAAAAACCCTCTCAAATAAGAGTTCTTCTTCCCTGCTAAAGGGAATATATTGATCAGAGAGGCATTTTGCCTACTCCAGTAGCACATTTCCAAGATCTCCCAACTCTTCGGATGTCCCGCTCAAAGTAGGGGAAATTGCTGGTGTCTTAGACAGAAGCCCCTGGGGTTGAGTTTGCCGATTTACGGACTTATCTCAACAGACCAATTTCTATGAAACGCAAACAACCAATGCGAAGGCGAATTTGCATCAAAAACAAACCTCCAGAAGGAAAAAATCCTGATACCTATGCCAACGAGTTGAGTACTTCTCTGTATACTCACGGGACAAGGCATCTGAAGAATCAAAATCATGTTCCGAATGTCGTCAAAGAACATATCCCTGACCTTCGGGAACACCTCAAACAGAAGCGGAATAACACCTCAATACCTCCAATCCAACCATTGGAACACCGTTGTAATCACAAGGTGGTTATTAAGTGTTGTTGCCAGACGACAAAATGATCTGTCTTCGATCGTTTAACTTCTGAACCAATAACAGAAGATGAAGACGAGGTGCTTATGCCTCTATAAACATGGCTTCCCGAGACACTGGGGGTAGGAAGTGTTCAAAGGTTGGCAAACCCCGTAAGCCCAGTCAACGATATCTGGATTTACTCCATGAATCCTCTGAAGGAGTATTCCGACACACCCGATCTCGAAGTTGAGACAAGGGTCGTAGAGATCTTCTCCAAGATCCTTCTGGTCACTTCTCTGTTTCTCATTCAGGGGACGATTCTTTCTCTGATTACGATGCATACGGTGAAAGCTCTGAACAGACAGTGTCTTCCACTGTGCCCAGAGAAGTGTCAGCCTATGTTGTCACTGAAGATCCAGATGCTTCTAGTTCGGCCAGTCAAGAACAATGAATCGCTGTACTGGAAGATAAATTGAAGACCATGGCTGAAATGATCGCAAGTATGCATAATGTTATCATAGCTCAACATACAGTATCACCAACTGCACCTGCTGCCAATCCCGAGATTATAGCATCATCGGTGCCTGTCAGTGCAGGTCTGGGTACCGTCCCCCCTGTAACAATACCTATTCAAGTTACACCCAGTCATTCAGGAGCTGGGGGTAGTACTTACCATGCTGTTCTCTCCTAAACGGTGAGCCATCCTATTACTTCTTATCACCAGGAGATGCCAATGAGGCTATAAAACTACTAATTAGTTCGAGGCCTTCAAAGAGAAAGACGGTCTACAGAGGCTTGGGATCAAACAACCTTATCCAGTGGAATGGAAGGAAGTATTCCCTCCAAAGTACAAAATTCTACATTCACGCTGTTTGACAGCACTTCTTCGAGTCAGTTCATTAACCATTTCGAGGTAATGACTGTCCAGCTACAGCAAGTGATGCTCTTCTTACCAGAGTCTTTGTCGGCTGTTTAGCCGGTACAACATATGATTGGTACCGCAGCCTGCCTGACGGCTCTATCACTTATTTGTCGGCTCAAGCAAATGTTCTGGAACGATTCTACGAGGGTATCAACGATATGACTATATCCGCCCTCAACAAGATCAAGCAAAGACATAATGAAACTACTGAGAGTTTATTGAACGATTCCGCCGAGAAGCACTCAAAATGCCTCCCGAAACCCCATCTGTTGTAACGATAGACACTTGTAAGTCAAACTTGTTGCTATATCAGCATGTGGACGGGGTCAACACAGTTCCAGGACTGGCCGTCATTCATTGTCAACACTAAAGCAGCTGAAGTGAGTGCCGAGAAGTTCAAACAGTTGGGGGTACATATGTCTAACCCTGATCGAGATGAGTCTTCTGCATCCGGTAGCTGTAATCGCTAGAACAACCGCAAGGGCAAAGAAACCTTGAATATCAACCTCAAGAACAAGGAATCCTTGGCCGTTAATGTGGCTAACCCACGTCTACCTCTCTCCTTCTGCACCTCCACCAAAGGAACCTCGCCCAAAAGTAGAGTATTCCTTTGATGAAAATGATACAGCGAGCATCTTCGACTGTTTGCTGAAGAGCAATAAATTGCAACTTCCTGACCCGAAGAAGCCTGATGAAGTTGGTAAGACTGACCACCCTAAGTACTGTGTTTATCACAGGTTCATAGGGCATCCTACTCGGGCATGCTATGTGCTCAAAGGCAAGATTCAAGAGTTAGTCAATGCTGGTGTTATCACTCTTTAACAGGATGAAAAGACTGTTACTGCCAATATGATTTCTGTACAGTTGTGACTTCCCGCCACAAGTGGTACAAAGTGGCGTCATCCCCATTCCCAGAACCACTCTTGAGATCGAGAATCTTCCTTCCAGAAAGTGAAGGTCTTGTCCCCTTATCCCTTAATAATGGCGAGATTATGTGGATCCATCCTGATCTTGTTAAAGATTTTGAAGTTCCTTCTTCCTCAAGCAACGCTCCAAGGGCAAGACAAAGACTGCAATATGGTGTCTTTTGACCCCATAGTTGAAGAAGAAATCTTGTTGGGCACCAGGTCAGGGAAAACTTATCTACGGAGCATCCCGAAACTCAAGAAAACTCTGCTTCTTCTTCTGAGTCTGCTCCAGTGCAACCTGTCTCTACTGAGGACATCCCTTCTGCATCCTCACCGGTTGTAGAACCCATTCCTCCTAAACTGGCAGCAGCCGACAAAGGCAAACAACAAGTCCGCTTCGACAAAGTTTTGAAGAAGTCATCCCCCTCTGGACTTGAAAAGCCATATAACTTTGACATATTGGCTCAACTGGCCAACACACCGGATAGGCTGTCCATCTTTGAGCACTTACGCCTCTCTAAAGAGACTCAAGAAATACTGAGTGAGGCTTTGATGCAGGCAGACACTTGCCTAACTCTTCTTAAGAAACCTGAGTCAGAACCTGTCTCTTGTCTCCATTGTCACAGTGTGCTAAAATTAATTCCAAATATTACCTTCACATAAGATGACATGTTAATGGAAGACAATCGACATGACCATCCTCTCTACGTTACAGGATATGTCGACTCCATGAAGGTCGATCGTATTCTGATAGATCTAGGGTCAGCACTCGGCATCATGCCTAAGACAATGTTGGATGCTCTGAAGATTCCAGTACATAGCCTCTCCGGCACTATCACCACTATTCTGGATTTCAATCAGGAAAGAAGTGAACCTTTAGGCAAGATATGCCTAAAACTCCAAATCGGCAATCTCCGCACGAAGGTGACCTTCTATATTATAGACAACCATGGTTGTTCCTACAATGCTCTTCTGGAGAGACCATTCCTGTATGAACACAACATTGTTCCTTCTACTCTCCATCAATGCTTCAAATACGTTGATGACAAAGGAGAAGTCCAAAAAGAAGTTGCGAATCTCTACCCTTTTAAGGGCATCGAAGCATATTGCAATGATGCTCACATGTACAAAGAAGAGTTTATGAAGGTGGTTTTGGCCATGGATGGTGAAGAAGAACAGGAAGCAGTACCCAGTGACACTCTCATCATACCTGTCAAAGGGCGTGTCTCTCATCCTCAATCCTCCAAACCACTAGCTATTCATCTGCCAGCCCAGAAGCAATCGACTGTTGATAATCAAGATCAAAGGGAGCTTGCCTCTTCTGAGCCATTGGTTATCGACTTACGTCGTAACAAAGATCAATAGGAGCTCATCTCTTCTGAGCCATTGGTTATCGACCTCCGTCGTAACAAAGATCAAAGGGAGCTCACCTCTTCTGAGCCGTTTGTTATCGACCTCCGTCGCAACAAGTCCAATCCTCCTCGCTCTTCTTCTCCTCCTCTTGTAATCGATCTGACCATACCGGCTAAGGCTAAAGGTCCTATTATAAATATGGATGTACAAATCAATGAAAAAGCATCTACTTTCCAGTATACTGATGTCATTTATCATACTAAATGCTATTTGGATATGCTAGACAGCTTTCAGTCATTTATAATAGGAGTCGTACAATCCCTTCAGACGGAAGTATTATTTGAACATCCAGATGACTCATATTTTGTTGTCCATTTTCGAAAGAGAGGTGAGAGTCCAATATTTTTTAGTAAAGGACCAAAACAAAAATTCAGCTATATGGATGATAGCAAAAATAACGATATGGGACGTCTCTAACTTCGTCGTTATAGTCAACAATCAAAAGATATCATCCAAAAGATGGGTTATGACTTTAAGAATGGCCTCAATTACGGCAAGGGTAGACGAACTCCTATCCGTACGATTGTTCCGAAAGGAAAGTCAGAGATGTATTATAGCAGGACAAAAAGAGGTCTTGGATATACTTCACCTCCGGTTTTATCTCTAGCAACCTCCGAGTCTGATAGTGAGGAGCGCTCTAACTCTTTTAATTCCAAATCTTGGGATTCTGACACCAGTATCGGCCAAGTTCATCGATTGATTGTATCTTCTAACATGGTCTTCGCTGAACTTCCAGAAGGTTATGACGAAGATATCAAAAAAAATCTCGAAACAGATCCTTGGGCTCAACGAATGGATACCCAATGGGAACTCCGATTCGAACAATGGGAACCTCCTACCGAAGATCAATTGGTTCAAATTGACATGGGAGAAGACGGGTCACCTCGTCCGATATTCATCAGTAAGAACCTCCCGGAGGTGGGTAGGCAAGAATTAATTCTTCTTATTCGAGAATACATTGATGTCTTCGCTTGGAGTTATGAAGACATGCCAGGTTTAGATCCCAAAATTGCCACTCATAAACTGAATATTTTGCCTAATGCAAAGCCAATCAAACAGCAGCAAAGGTGATTCAAGCCAGAAATGATGGACGCGATTGATGATGAAGTCAAAAAGCTCATAGCTTGTGGCTTTATTCGAGAAGAACAACATCCAGATTGGGTAGCTAACGTTGTTCCAGTCTTGAAGAAAACTGGCAAAGTTCGAGTTTGTATCGACTTTCGGGATCTTAATGAAGCCTGTCCAAAAGATGAGTTTCCTCTCCCTATTACAGACGTCATGATCGATAACACTTTTGGGTTCGAAAGGATATCCTTCATGGATGGATTCTCCGGATACAATCAGATTTGAATGAATCCTGAAGATGAAAAACATACTTCTTTTTGTACTCCTCGCGGAGTCTACTGCTACACAGTGATGCCATTTGGTCTCAAGAACGCTGGTGCCACTTACCAATGAGCTATGAGTACCATCTTTTGAGATCATCTGCACAAGACTGTCGAATGCTATATTGACGATATTGCTGTCAAGAGTCGTCTAAAGGAAGATCACATCCAAGATTTAAGAACTATCTTCAATCTAATGCGCCAACATCAACTTAAAATAAATCCCACCAAGTCATTCTTGGGTGTCTCTAGGGGTAAATTTCTCGACTTCGTCATTAACTCTAAGGGTATACACGTGGATCCCGAGAAGATCAAAGCCATTCAAAAGATACGTCCTCCACGCAACCTAAAAGAGCTACGAGGATTCCAAGGTCGACTTGCGTACATCAGGAGATTCATCTCAAATCTGTCTGGACGCTGCAGACCATTTACCCAGTTAATAAAGAAGGGTGTATCTTTCATTTAGACTGAAGAATATCAACGAGCATTCGATAATATAAAGCAATATCTCATGAACCCACCAGTCTTGGTGCCACCAATTTCAGGCATACCATTCTTAATGTATGTCCGTGCTATGGATCATTCATTGGATGCTTTACTTGCCCAGAAGAACAAAGAAGGCTATGAACAAGCCATCTATTATCTTAGTTGTACTATGATTGGTGCTGAACACCGTTATAGTCCGGTTGAGAAAGAATGCTTAGCTCTTATGTTCGCTATTTAAAAGACTCGGCATTATATCATTGGCCAAACCATTCACGTCATTTTCCGAGTTAATCTTCTTCGGGTATTGATGAAGAAGCCTAGCACACTCAATTCCCGGCTGGTTACATGGGCCATTCTGCTAGCCTAATACGACATGGTTTATGTTCCGCAAAAGTCTGTTAAGGGTCAAGCACTGGCTGACTTTTTAGCAGCTCATCCTGTTCCGGAGACAACTAAGCTTTATGATGAAATTCCTGATGAAACATTGGAATCAAACATGATCTTTGAAGAATTTCCTACCTGGTGTCTGTTCTTCGACGGAGCATCCAAGATCGGGCCAAAAGGCACCATTGTTGCAGGAGTTGGAATTGTACTAGTCTCTCCAGAAGGATTAGCTATCCAAAGAGCTTACTCCTTAGATCAGCCATGCTCTAACAATATGGCTGAATACAATGCCTTGCTCATTGGACTTCAGTTAGCTAAACAATTGGAAGTCGAATATCTCGAAGTCTACGACAATTCTAAACTGGTTGTCAATCAGGTTAGAGGAATATACGAAGTTCTCCATCAAGATCTAGTGCCCTATCATGAAGCTATGATTTACATAGCTATATCATTCAAGGCTTTCTTCATTGAATATGTTCGACGAGCTTGTAACACTGAGGCAGATGCTTTAGCTAATCTTGCAGTAGTCTTAGCAATTCCCGTCAAGAGACAACAAGTGGTTGTTGTTTCCAATAAAGAGTTGTTCTGTATCGAAAATAACCGCAACATTGAGTACAGTAACCTTGCCGAAGTCAATGTTATCAATGAAGATTGGAGAGCTCCCTTCATCGATTTTGTAGTTCCCGACATACTTCCTGAAGATCCTAAGGAGGCTACGAGTATTCGTCGACGATCTCTTCGGTTCTACTATAATCAGACCACCAAGACTCTCTATCGACGGACTTATGATGGCCTACTCTTGCAATATCTTGCTGGTGATGAAGCGAAGCAAGTATTGCATGAAGCTCATGATGGTATTTGCGGAGCACATCAACCCGGCCCTAAACTACAAGATCGTATCCGACGAATGGGTTACTATTGGCCCTCTATGGTATCTGATGCTATCGAATATGTAAGGAAATGTCGAGCCTGTCAAATCCATGCAGATTTCATCCATCAACCGTCGAATTTTCTTCATCCGACTGCTGCTTCTTGGCCTTTTAAAGCTTGGGGCATGGATATTAAAGGTCCTATCAATCCTCCTTCTTCTAAAGGACATCGGTTTATACTAGCCATAACGAATTATTTCTCCAAGTGGGCCGAAGCTATACTTTGGCTGAAGTCAAAACCATAAGTGTCATCAACTTTGTCAAACATCATGTTATCTACAGGGTTGGTGTACCTCGACGAATTATTCACGACAACGGACCTCAGTTCATCAGTCAAAAGTTCACTAGGTTCTGTGATGATCATCGGATTGACAATGTCGCCTCTACGGCTTACAACCCTGCTGCTAATGGCTTGGGTGAAGCATTCAACAAGACTATTATCAAGCTCCTTAAGAAGTTTGTATCTACTACCAAACGAAACTGGAGTAAAAAGCTTGGAGAATGTCTATGGGCCTACCGTACTACGGTCCGCAACCCCACACGCTGTACACCTTTCTCTCTGGTATACGGTTGTGAAGCAGTTCTACCCCTAGAACTTCAAATTCCATCTCTAAGGATTGCTATCGCCAATGAGTTGACGACAGAGAACAATGATCTTCTTCGAATTCAAGAACTGGAGGCGCTCGACGAGAAGCGACTATTGGCTCAACAACACATAGAGTTATATGAAGCCCGCATCTCGAAGACTTTTAACCACAAAGTTAAAGTCAGAGCCTTTCAGAAAGGAGAACTTCTTCTAATAGTCAGACGTCCAATGACTAATACTCACATGAGCAAAGGCAAGTTCGATAGAAAATGGAAAGGGCCTTATATCGTGAGTAAAATCTTTTCAAATGGAGCCTATCAACTCACAGAGCTAGATGGTCGAGTTGTAATGATGCCCATCAATCAATGGCAAGTTCCTTAAAAAATATTATGTATGAATGTAAAAAGGATTTCTTGTAAATATGATCAGACAGTTCATAAATAAAGTTTGATTTTATTTTATCATAAACGATGTTACATAATATCAAGGACGAGAATCACTATCATCCTTCTTAAAGACAGGACGAGGACCACTACCGTCCTTTTCAAAAACATAGTCGGCAAAAGAGCCGAGGACATTCTTGCTTGATTTCACCAGAAATGCGCAAGCGGCCATCCTCATAGCCTCTTCTTCTTCAGTCTTCCCTGGCTCAACCAGGAAGTCCAAAATATCCCGCGGCGGCTTGGGTGCAGATGAACCTTCGCCCGTCTCCGTCTGCTTTGGCTGGGTTGGTTCGGCTGGACGTTCCTCAGTGCCTTCTTCAACCTTCGGGACAATCTCAGCTCTCTTGGATATATCTTCAGACGACATTTTGTGTTAAGAAGAGAAATTGATCATTCCCTCTAAATTTATGTTCTATTTATAGACAGAGATTTTTGAGACAGTCGGTTACGCGTATCGAAGCGACGTAACTTTCATAAACATTTATTACATTCATCCGACGGTTCGCCCGTTCATTTCATCCATCCGACGGTCCATCCGTTCATTTCATTCATCCGACGGTTCATCCATTCATTCCATCTATCCGACGGTTCGCCCGTTCATTTCATTCATTCGACGGAT
Organism: Iris pallida; assembly: GCA_029216955.1. NCBI lineage: Eukaryota > Viridiplantae > Streptophyta > Magnoliopsida > Asparagales > Iridaceae > Iris > Iris pallida. Next base: position 8,169,092 of record JANAVB010042617.1, read on the forward strand.
CACCCGTTCATTCCATTCATCTGACAGTTCATCCGTTCATCTTGACGATTCATTTTCGTTCACACATTTTAACGTTTCATCCGTTCATCCACATCAGCAACTTGTCACGTATTTATTTACTTCTGATTAAGTTGTTTACCGAAATAATGATATTCAACAAATTATATTCTGCTATGTCCACCTGAGCAGATATAATGAATATAATTATTTTCTAAATTAAGAAATATATCATGTCCTGAACCTTTAAATATATTTTCTATCGCTATTATTTATATCCGTAATGGGATATGTAATAAATAATAGAGCCACAAAAATAATGTCTTTTCATTGATCAAAATAAAAGGCATTACAAAAAGACATATCACAAAGAAGAAAGTACAAAAGATTTTCTTTCACTCAATTGGTGGGGTCATTAGACTAGCTATCTGTTGCTTCAAGGTTTGAAGTCGTTCTTTACGAGAATCTAGCACCCGCTTTCTAGCTTCCTCCATTCCAGATTTATCGTCAAATATCGGCAAGGTCACTAGTCGGCGAGCGATTTATCTTGATGAGACTTGACAAACTCATTCTTCTCATGGATCAGAATGTCTAGTTGCTGAACTGCAGCTTGATGCTGTGTAGTCTCTTCCTCAAGAGCAAGTTGAACGATTCTCAACTCTTCTTGAAGTCGGGCAAACTGTGCATTCAGTTCAGCAACCTTCTTTTCTTTCTCTCCAGCAGCAGACGCTAATATCTCCATCTGGGAATCATACTCTGAAGATTTTGTAGCGAAAGTGTCCAAGAAAATCTTGAAATCAGCTTTCGTGACTTCAGTTTCTCGAGTCATCCTTTCAAACTCTGCATTCACCAGGGGCTCTACCTCCCCCCGATTAAGATCTTTGTAAATCTTAATTGATTCCTCCATCTTATCCAGTATATGTTCAAGATAGGCAGCTTGAGCTTCATCACCCTGACTTCGGATAGCGCCAATCAGATAAGTAGTTGGACTTCTGACTGTGATGAAACCAACGTTCTCTTTCTCCATTACCCTTTCTACTAAGGGTACTAATGAAGTGAAGAAGAGGTTGTTGAAGGAACCAACTATAAATTTATTGGTAGCCGCTGCACTGGGTGTAGCAGCTACTCCTATAGAAGTTGAAGCAGCAGAGGCCTGTAAAGGCAGAAGTTCGGCTTCTGGAACATGGGCTGAAGTCTCTCTGGACAAGGGAGCCATAGTGGAGCTAGTTGCCCCTCCCAGATGTTCCTCTGCGAAATCAAATAACCATCACCAGTTTGCTGTCATTAGCGATTATCAAAAAGGATCAAAAATGAAGGCAAGCTTACCAATGCTGGGTTTAATGACAAGATTGTCATCTGTTGAAAAAGGCTGCAGCCTCGCAGAAGTAGCTTCAGACATCACTGCCTGACTGCTACCTGCTTCAGATCTGCCTGATAAATGACGGCTACTGCTAGCTATCGCTTTTGTCTGCACTATATCAGTGCATACCGGAGAAATTGGAGAAGGTTGAATTTCTGCATGAATGAAAGTTAAGATGTCAGTCATTTAATGATCAATAAAAGAAAACTATCAATTTCAGTCAATACCTCTTTAATTGGTGATAGTAGCTTCCTCCGGTGCTACGTCATCAGCATTTTTCTCTTGGGGTGTAGGGACAGCAGCATCCTCTTCATTGTCATGAACATCCTTTGCATTTGTTTCTTCTTCGTCTGCGCCCTCCTTTGGTGCTTCCTTATCATCACTTGCATCAACTGGATCTATGTCATGGAAGCCGAAATCACAGTCATCCAGAGCCTCGATCATCAGTCGATCTTCTTCAGCACGACATGATCTTGGTGTAGCTGGAAGACGAGCAGCTTCCATTGCAAGGGTAGGAGATGGTAATACCTCAACAGATGATTCCGACTCATTGATTTGGGTCGGAGTTACATTCGCTTCTGCAGCCTCATCTTTTGTTTCTGCAGTCTCTTCCCTTGTGTCTGCGACCTGGTCCCTTATCTCTATATTGGCCGCTCCTTCTTGTGTATCTGTTACCTGTTGAGGCTCAGGAGCAGGTGTAGGAGAAGGCATCATAACCCCAGCGGCATCACTTATCAGGGCAGATGTATGGATAACTTTTGGAGGGGTGGCTAGTTTCTTTCTGAAAGCTATTTTCTTTCTGCGTAGAGGTTCTTTCGGGCTCTCTACATCTACATCATGTGTTTGTCTTTGGATGGAAGTTGGGGTCGTCACCTCTTCTCTGTGAGTCGACTCAGCCAGTTGCCGAGACTACGATCGAGTAGTGACCCTTTCCGAAGAGTCTACAACAGCCTTCTTCTTAGAAACAGGAGAAGATGGTTCTTCTGCCTTTCTCTTCTTCTTCTCCTTGATAGGAGATCTTACAACTTTCAAAGAAACACGCAGCGGTTCGTAGACTTCTTCAGGGAAGTTGGTGTAGTGCCCCGCTCCGCGAAGGCACTAGATAGACAGAAAGATCGGATTGCTGGCTCTGCAACAGGAGATGATTGATCTGGGTGAGTGGACGAAGTCTCATTTGCTGATTCACTTACGCCTTAAGAATCTGAGTTTTTGATTGAATGCTTTTGTTAAAAACAAGATGGTAAATCATTGAGTATGCTTTAAGAGAATTCACATGTTGCCTCGCTAAGATATGAATGTTGCCTTGATAAAGAGAACCTTGTCATGCTAATAACAAGACGGTAACCACTATGTATGCTTATAAGAGATTTCACATGTTGCCATGCTAAAAACAAAAAAAGAAACAATCTGCATGCTAATAAGAAGACTCGTTGCCTGCTAATAAGAACTAAAATGATGCTTGTCATGCTTGATAGGATAAGAGAAGACAAATGAATCGAATGGAATGCTTGATCATTGCTTGCTGCTAAGTATGCTTGAGAATTGTAGACATGTACAGACGGACTTGTACATGTTGACATGAATAAAAGAAAGGCACGAATTGAACGTGTCGTATATCTGCAAAGGCATGAATGAACATGTCGTATATCTGTTAAGGCATGAATAGAACATGTCGTACATCTGATCACAAATCTGTTTCATCTGATAGAATCCTGCTAGAGCATGCATGTGGTCTAGGATAACTTGTTAACAAGGAAAATTTGTCTCTCGGGTGGATCTGGGGGCGCCTGGACTACTCGGCCTAGGAGAGATTAGGGCCTCCATGTAAAAATAGGAGTCGATCTGAGTCCTTAGCGACGAGCTGAACCCAAGAGAGTCACAGCGGCTAATCATGGGTTTTCCATGGACCATCATATAGATAGGTGTTGGTTGGTGCAGAGCAGAACCGGAGAGTCACAGCTGCCAATCGGTCTGCATGTGTCTATCATATGTTTTGCTAAGAGGTAACGATGCAGAGACGAACAGGGAATGAAAATGTTGGTTTTATAATGTTTATGCTAATCCTTGTCTTGTGCAGGGATGGACGGTCGGCTATTGTAAGAATCACTGAAAAGTGATACACATGTATTGCTTGAGTTTGTTATATGAATTGCTTGAAAAGATTAATCTGTTACCAAGAAGTGCTATGTTCTACTAAAGAAAAGATGTAATATCATGCTTGTAATCTGACCCCTAGAATGTCTTGAATCAAAGAAAAGAAATGATATGCTCATGAAATACGCTGCGCACTGCACATAAAATGAATAGTCATCGTGCTAGAAATGATTAGTCCCTTGTATGCTTGAAATGAAATGAAACATATGTTGGCTTTTCAAAGATGTTTTCAAAAGAATGTAAACTGACTCTGTATGCATGGAATGAACATAGGTAAAAAGTAGCAAGATCACATCACAAAAAATATTTCCCACTAAATGAAAAGTGATCGTTTCAGACAAATGTAGCTCTTTGTTCATAATCACCAGTATGCTGATATACTGACCCACCATCAGTCTGCGTGCAGGTGCACTATGCATCAAAAAGGATAGTCCGCAGCGATAGCCCGAGCCTCATCCTCAGGAGCCAGAAATCAGAAGAGATGCCAAGAGATGACATCTGTTGCTAGAGTTGGTTTTGTATATAAAGGGATGTAATGTATGGGAACGGGATCATTGTAATCTGTAAAGTTCTGAGAGAATATAACATTGCATCAGAGAGAATCGAGACCTTGTAATCTGTTCAAATGAAATCAATAAAGGAAATTGTTTCTTGTTACCATTGTGTTCAATGCTTGTATTCTGAAATATGTTCGTTGCTGCTTCAATTATCTGCGATACGTTCTGCTGCGTATTGTCAACCTTGTCTATTTTGTCTTGCTTCAGGTCTTGGCCTTATGCAAGCGCAACTTAGGCTTGCACGACATCATGCCTTAGCGAGGACGAACGATCCCAAAGAGCCTGAAGCGAGGATGAAAGGACTCTGCGGGATCGGGGCGTGACTGTTGGCTTCCCTCGAAGCTTCTAGAGGTGCATCCGCTTGCTCGTGCTCTTTATTATTACTAGGAGGCAACAAAACAGGTGCTTCTTTTCTAAATCGTGTCACTGTCGCAAAGCTATCTGTTAAATTGAAGTTCTCAGCAACAGTGTTTGCTGACGTATAAAAGATCGAATAAGTATACTGTATGCGGGGGCCACGGTCGTTCTTTGTCGGCATCGAGAACGTTGTCTTTGTGTCACGGGCATTGTAATATGCCCAAGCCCGGAGCTCCATCAATGAAAAACCTTTTCCCAGTAGGCATGTTAGTGCATTACCTACATGAAATTTGGTCATAACCGAATGGGCGTGCAAATCGGGCCGGGGAGATAAGGCTCGAGGATAACATTCATCTTCGAACCGGGACACCAGTGTGATGGCCAAATTATCCTCAGCCAGTCGAAAGTTGTATGGCCCATACGGCTTGCAATCCTCATAGAATCGACGAGGTTTGTTGAACATATGCTCAGTAACCAACTGGAGTTGGAACGCAATAAAAGTTTACCATCCCTTGTCGAGATTCAGATGTTCGCCCGACAGTCCTCTCAAAGTAGTGGTAGATCCACTTACATCCAGAAAATCTTCTTAAAAATCTGCCGACCACTGCCCCCATGTTAGGATTCATCAAAGAAGGATGGTGTAAAAGCAGCCATCCAAACAGATATGTGTATGGCAGTTCCAGTCGAGGAAAACTTTCCTTCTCGCCTTTTCCTCGAATCATCGAATCAACGAAGAGACGGAGACCGACATTCATTCTACATGTCATTGCCGACATTAAATCCATCCGGTAGCCGAAAACTAGACGGACGGCAGCAAACAGTATGCCGCGATGGAAGCGGTCAACTGCACTGGCCCCAGGAACGACATATCGTCGAAGCCAGTAGGTAAGGAAACCTGCCAGTTGAGCTTCCTTCGATATGGGTCTGTAACCCATCCTCATAAAAATCTCGACGATGTCTCCTTCCTTGAAAGAAGGATACTGAATATCATCCTCAATCTTGATATCCATCTCGTTGTGCGTCTCCATCAACTCTATCACCTCGCTATTGCTAAGCGGTTTGAAGAAGTTAGGATTGCATTTTTCATGTTCTTTGGTCTTCTTTTAGATAACATGGTTGAGGAAAAGATATGGCAACCATTTGGTCGAATAGCACGTGCCAGCCGTGCCACTCTTATAGTAGAGAGAGCAAATCTTGTAATGACAGAGTAGCTCTTTAAAAACTTCTACCATATCGGCATTCTCTTGGCGTAGTCTGTCCAACTCATCGTTTGTCGGGACAAACTCTTCATAGGGGATATCCCCCATTGGCAGATTGGAGATATACTTCATCTCGTGCAAGGCTAATCCAATCTCTCTACGTGGCGTCATGAAAGTCCCAGTCCTGCAGTTGTATCTCTCCGCCAACGCAAGGAATAGATGCGAATTAGGGGGGAAGCCATAAACAGTGGCGTACACTGTATGGTACAGATCAATCTCCTTTAGCCGAGCTTCAAATTGGACCAATATCCAATTGGTTATACAGATCCATCTCTTATTATCCGGGTTCACAAGACCTGTCAACCGCAGATCTTGGTCTGCATACCTTCCCTCCACCTTCATAAACTCATTTGCGAATATTGGAGTTCTCACTGGAAGCAGCAGGGAAGAATCTTCCGGCGGGATCTAACTGGGTTTTAGTCCTCTGAGTAAGGAGCTATGACGCTCAGAGGAACTGTAGAACATATCTTTATGATCTGGCCCCTTCTTAACACAGATATTACCCACTCGGGCCTGTTGCAACGGAGTTATATCCCATTCCATTCTTCTGGGGTAGCTTGCAAAAGCATATCTAGATAGAGAGAGACATCTGGAGATTTCTGGCAGAAGTATCGTCTTCTCGCCCCTTTGGAAAATTCTCTGCTCCATGCGAGGCCTTGGCTGAGAATTCTTGTCAAAAGCCTCACCAAATAAGAACAGAGGTTTCTTATGGGTAACAGTGTCAGCAGTTTGAAGAGGCTACCCGTTCATTAGACATAATAAAGTATCATTATCCTGTGCAATCAGGACAGCCTGTCTAGCTAACGGTAAAGCATATTAAGGAAAAGAGACATGGGAGAGATCTTCCTTGAATGACGATTCAGACAGAGATCCTGCAAGAACCTCGTAGTTGGGATCTTCTTTGAGGTTAACTGCATCAAATAAAGAGACATCAGTATGTGCAAAAGAAATCAAAATTTCTTAACAAATTCATCAAATTGCGCTATAAACTATCAGATTGCGCCAGTACAACCAATGTGCGCAAGACATCAGATTGTGCCAGCACAACCAACATGCGCAAGACATCAGATTGCGCCAACCTACTTGCACAAGACATCAGTTTGCGCTAGCAACCGACATGCACAAAACATCAGGTTGCGCATCAATGCACAAATCGATGGATTGCGCTGATCATTTTGTCAGCGCTTTCCAACCGATTGTGCAAAGATACAGTTTTCATAAAAATGAAAAAAAAAACTGTTGAACATGCAGCCGAAACCCTAAAAAGGGTGGCGCAAGTGGTTGAGAATACCATCAATCTCTAAAAAGAGAGAGGCATCAAAGTTCAAAACATCAAAAACCCTAAAAAGGGTTTTCGATCATGGTTCGTCATTCACCTTGCAGAGCTGGGTGACCCGTCTCATGACGAGAGACTCGTGGTGCAACACGAGTCGAAGGTTCGGCAGGGGCCTTTCCCTTCTCAGTGGCCGATCGCTTGGGCGCCATTGATGTTGATGACGAGAAGAGGAAGAAAAAGTCGGAGTAGGAGAGGAGTTTCTTTCTCTTGAGAAATCAAAGGCAAGTAAAGGTCAAAAGAATGAGAAAAGAAACTATTTATAGTTTCTCACAGAGTCATAACGGTCACCTACGATTGCTCCGAGAAAGTCGGAGCTAAATCCTCCAAACGCACAGCCAGAGCGCAACTTGATTTTAAAATTGAAATTCAAAGTATTTCGAAACTTTGAATATTTTCAAAATTTCAAAACTTTGAAGGGGGTCTTGTAAGTCCTAAAAATCAAGTTGCATCCATCAAATAGGCAGAGAAATCTAAAATTGAGCACTCTTCAATGAACTGCGCTGTAGACAGACTGCGCTACAAATCAACTGCGCTATCCTGAACTATGCCAATGCCCGAGCGCGCTAGGCTGACGTGGCAATGCCATCATTACCTGACAAGAAAATCAAATCTTCTGACAGCCTGACAGCCCGAAAAACGAGGAGTCTGTTCGTTTCTCGTGTCGCACCGCCTTCTAGGACAGCTGTCCAAATCCTAGCACGATCCAGTTGCCAAGCACTAGCACGGTCTAGCTGTCCAACGCCAGCGCAATCTATCGACTAGAGCGGAGCGCAGTCTGAAGCTAGCGCTATTCACGTGGTGCAATCCATCAAACTTGTTGAAGATAACTTACATTTATTACATGGCTTACATGCCATGAATTGCTCGCCACGTGGCTAGGGGTGTAAAATAGACAAAGTAGTCCGTTGTCCGTACGTGTCCGGCTCTATAAATGGTTCGACCGCGGAACGTCCGATTCATTAACGAACAAAACTTGGACATTTTTTTTGGTCCGATTAAAAATCGGACCCGGACACGGTCATATCCATGTCCGGTCCGAATTCGTCCGCGAACAGTCCGATAGTGGAGACTCCTTTTGGTTTTGTATCAATTATGTCAAAATATTTTGGTTTTGCATCAAGTTTTTGTTGTTCCGTCTCGATTTTTGTTATTATTTTACTATTGTTTGTTGTATTCTATAACCTTCAATTGTATTTTCTTTCAACTAGATTTTTTGAACCAACTATTAAGGTATCTTGATAAAATAATAACTTTTGGTAATATATTTAATTTGTCCGCGGACCGTCCGATTGAATTAACAAACAGTGGTTGTCCGTGTTCGTCCGGCCCAAACTTGAACAATGAACTGTCTGTGTCCGTCCGTCCGAACACATTTTCATTAACGGACCGAACACGGACAGTGGACTGTCCGTGTCCGTCCGGTCCGTTTACACCCCTACACATGGCAACTGCCTGCACACGACCAAGCGCATTTCAATCAAACAATGCCACGCATCTGAGTACAGTTAGCCCACGATCGAGCAACTGTCTAATGGCCAGCGCGGTTTGCAGTCTGCGCAGTCAGTCTCCAGCGTAAACCATTGTGCGCAATCCAGAATAACTACAAAATAGTTATTTTCATAACTCTATAAATAGAGTTTCAAGTTCTTCATTATGGGGGATCACATTATCATCAGAGATCAGGAGTTCTTGTCCAAGTGTTGCTGCATTCTTTAAAGGCTATCGTCTTCAAAGTTTACATCGTCCAAGGGATAAAGCGATCGTCTTCAGATCGGATTCCTATAGTTGTACTTTTCCAGAATTTATTGTACTCTTGTACTATTCTTTAAAGTTTGTGAAATAAAAGACTCTTTTGCAAACAACTGCTACAAGCATTGGACTACTGTTACTGCAAGCATTGGCTACTGCTTAACACATCAGTGCAAACATTGGCTGCTTGTGGCTTGCTATAGTTAGCCCAACAGTTTTCTCTCTTCTCTACCCAACTGCCCACTCATAAGATTAACACCTTGCTGCTACTAGCAGCTCTACATGTTGCTATTTTAGTAGCACCCTCCCCCTTCACTCTACTGGCTTCCATACTATACACACCTATATATGTAGGCACACACACTCACATATCTCCTTGTAACCTCACTTATCCAAATGCACCTGCACATGTCTATCCCTATACACACACATGCCTATATATACACTCACACTAGTTATCTACCTACCCAATTACCCCCAATCATAAATACTAGGTGTGCACACTTGAGTATCACACACTAGGTTGTGATACTCTTGTGATACGCACCCTACACTACCACAAGATGTACTCTGGGCTCTCATGCACATCTTGCTGACCAAATTCCCCTTCCAACCTGCTCCTACTTGTTGCAGACAATTTACAGTTGTCATAGACCTGTAACCTAGGGCAGAAGAACCCCCTCACAGCCTACCTGTTTATACACAGGTGCACATTCAAGTGCAGGGGTTCACCTGCTGTATAGGTAGCTAAGGCTCACTGGTGTACAGGGCCACTTGACTTGTTGCCATAGGGAAGAGGCAGCCTGCATACTTCCCCCTCATTTCTCACACACCATGTTAACACCTATACACATGTATTGGAATACTCTCACAGGAAACACACACACTCTCTCTCTATACTTGCAAGGACACCCACCAACACCAACACATTCATATATATATATATATATATATATATATATATATATATATATATATATATATATATATATTACTTCTCCCTCATTTCTCACACACCATGTTAACACCTATACACATGTATTGGAATACTCTCACAGGAACACACACACTCTCTCTATACTTGCAAGGACACCCACCAGCACCCAACACATTCATATATATATATATATACTGAATATATATATATATATATATATATATATATATATTTATATATATTTTATATATATATATATATATATATATATATATATATATATATATATATATATATATATTATATATATATATATATATTTATATATATATATATATATATATATATATATATATATGTATACTTACATATACATCTGCAAATATATATATTTACACATATATGATATTATAGATAGGTACACACACTATTACATACATGCACCTATAGTAACAATTCAACAAACACCTAGTGTGCACTAAGCTAGGATACTCTCCCAAACCATCCAAAACTCTCCCCAAAGCCCATGAATAACTCAAATATAATACTTAGACTCTAATAGGAGTAATAGATAGCTATTCTAGTGCTTGTGGAAAAATATGATACGTGTATCACAAGTATCGAAGGGAAAAACCCCCCAAATCATCCCGTATCACAAAGAGTTGTGACACGACCTACTCGTATCCAATTGTAGACACGTAGTTAGCCTCACAACACTCTAACAAGCCTAATTAGGTGTCACGACCCGCACCCAGTGTAGGGGTACGAGAAGTGGGTACGTCCAGCCTACGTCGCAGTGCCGGCGGTTGAACGTTGTCCTAGGTCACATACATCTAACACAGTATAAATGTACCTGTACAAGATATACTCTCCAATCGGAGGACAATACAGAAGGTACAACTCAATCACAATTCCAGGATGGAAATAGCACAATAAGATAGATATGAAATCTCAAAAGAGAATGCAAAAAGAAGAGAATAAGTCTAAGTGTCTAAATGACACTAACATCTCAACATCCAAAAATAATACAACTCAGAAAGTCAAACACAAATAACATAATGAAATAAGATAAACAACCTAGCTATCTAGCCTAGGATATAGGGATGATTCCTCAGCTAGAGCTGGATCCTCATGTGGGTCCAACTCACAAGTGTCGTCTAGGCCTGCTCCATAATAAGTAGGGCAGAACTCCTAAGTATCATCTGTAATATTTTCAACTGGTCCAATCAGGACAGGAACGAGCACATATCTCTCAAATAGTTCATATCATGACAGAAAATATAAAACAAGCAATCGAGTAAGATACATAAAACACTGTAAGAAATGTACATGAAAGATAAGAGAGATATTTGTAAACTGGAAATATCTATATGGTAAGTAAGAACTGTAAGTGACTAAGTGATTTAGAGCACAAGATGGTTATGTAAACAGGTTGGGTTGCACATGAATAAGCTACGGAGTTGCATATGAATACCTACTGGGGATAACGATCACATAACCACTTCTACTCACCCCAACCCCAATCAATACACAAGGATCCAGTCAAGTTACGTTATTGCACATGAATAACTACTTTTATACATGAAGCTCATGTAAACATGACTGTACATGACAGCACATAAGTATACATGATGGCACATGAGAACATGTGTATACATAAATAGATACGAGTACAAGGAGTACATGATGCACATGATAAAGTACATGAACATGAAATATTCGATGCACCCGAGGGGGATAACATCTCATAAAAAGATCCATATAGTGCTAATCCGTGATAACAACGTGACAACATCAAGTAAAGTAATCTAGAGCAAAAATATACGTCCTGGCAAGTATGAAAACGATCAAAGAATGTACTCGCCTGATATCCTGAAAGACTGATTAGAATAGATGTCCGTATAGGAGTAACTGAGTCCTATTTAGAGCAACACAGGTTACAATGTATCCAAAATGTTATAAATCAAGTTTACAATGCATTCTACATGATTCTAGGTTGTTCTAGCTCAAAGTCAACTCTGATCAATAATCTAGTTAAACTAGGTCAACTCTAGTCAAACTAGTCAACTAGTCTAGGATTTTGGTCAAACTCAAGTCCACGAGACCAATTAGGCCTATAGGGGTCAGAAATAGTCTAACTAACTCCTATGTATATATACCATATATGTACATAGCTATTTAGTATATGAGACAAAGCCTATATAGGATACGTATATACATAGCTATTTAGTATATGATACCTATATAGCAAGTTCACAATAGATACATACACACATCCATATAGCATATATACAACCATATATAATAACATACATGTGTATATACATATATAATAACACACACACACACACACACACACACACACACATATATATATATATATAGATATATATATATATATTTTTTTATATATATATACACACACACACACACACAAACACACACACACACACACACACACACACACACACACATATATATATATATATATATATATATTATATATATATATATATATATATATATATATATATATATACGGCGGCTCCCACTCGATGAAGATCACCAAATGGTCACAAGAATTTTCTACCAAAGAGGACTCTGCGAGAGTCGCGGCTTGGGTAACCCTTCACAACCGGCCCCTCATATGCTTCGTCCCAGCGGCGCTTAGACGCATCGCCAACTCTCTGGGCACGTATGTTACCACAGCCCCTGAAACCAGCAACCTAACCAAGGATCACTATGCTAAAATTTGCGTGGAACTCAACCTCACCACCGAACCACCCAACTTCATAACCATAGAGCTGGGCAACCAGACCCACACCCAACAAGTCCTCTACGACAACTACGTTATGTTCTGCAATCATTGCCATTTACGAGGCCATCTCACGAAGCACTGCCACCGCCTTCACCCAGAACTCAAGGAGAAAGCAACCCGGATAGACAATGAGCCAGCAGAAGGCATGTCACCCAAGTCTCCTCTCCTACCGCGCCCCAACCCGCACACTCGATTCGAATCCAGCGACAGCAAGACAGACCGTAGCGAGAATCCTTGCAGGATGCTGATCAAAGCCCAATCCCCATGCAACAACCTAGATCTCACCGTCTCCAACCAATTTGACGTTCTTAGACTCGGAAGACGCGGAAACAAGCGAGATCGGCCAACCCCTTGCCGAACTTGATCTCATCGAGATGGCGCACAGTCCCCCGAACACGAAGATTGACAAGGAGACCACCGACACCATCTGCGTTGACCTTCAATGCCCCAACATTGACTCTGTTGAAGAAGCCCTTGCTATCCTCGGGCCAGACAAAGTGCGGAGAGAACTTCAAGTTCAAGCCGCGGGTTACCCTTTCCAGTATACTATTCTTACGATCCGGAGCACCAATGACTCTCTGGTCATCCCCTCCGATGATCCCATCTTGGACTCCACCGGGGAATCAGTTAGCTGTCCCACAGACCCTCCAGAGTAACCCTCCAACGACTCTCCGACCTCGTCTAAGGCGGAGGCATCCCTATCGAACGGGGACCCCCGGCACCTCGACTAGGGCAGAAGCGCCTACCTCACGTAGGGACAAGGCCAACAAAGCAACCGACGAAAACAAAACCATCCAAACCAGATCCGCCACCAGGCGGAACAAGAAACCCTCCCCTCAACTTCATTAATGATTGACATCCTTTTGTGGAATGTCCGTGGCCTGGCGAACAAACCCACATTAAGAAGAATTTCCGGCATGCAAAAAATCTACAAGATCGACATCCTCATCATCATTGAACCCAAAATCCCTTCTAAAAGATTAAAATCTATCCAGTTACAGCTAGGCTTCCCTACGGCCGTAGCGGGCAGAAACGACATCTGGATCCTCGGCTCGACGAATGTCAAAATTGAGTTCATCCAGGACTCCCAACAGGCTCTCACTTGCTGGTGGGAACACCCCTCGATCCCGGATCGTTCTATCCTTTCCTCTGTTCACGGTAGCTGTGATATTATAGAGCGAAAACAGCTCTGGAACGAACTCATAAACATCCATCACCACCACACCAACTCCCCTTGGCTGTGCATCGGGGACTTTAAACGCGATCACCTGCAGAGAAGAGAAAATCGGAGGGTGACCTCCTCCCACTTCGGCCATGCAAGACTTCAACAATTTTATGTTCAATGCTCAACTCACCACCCTTCAGTTCACTGGCAACGCTTTTACCTGGTACAACATGCAGGAAGGCGACCGAAGACAATACTCTCGCTTGGACAGAGCCCACACGAATGACCGCTGGCACGGAATACGGATCAGTACCAACCTTTCCCATCTCAACTCCACAGAATCCGACCACGCCCCTCGGTTGATTGAAATCAAAAACAATACTAGCCCTCTCAAAAAGAACTTCCAATTTCTAGACCTCTGGACCGATCATCCCCAATTTCTGGGTATTGTATCGGAAGCTTGGAATCGGGAAGACTCCCCCAACCCCCTTTCACGTGTGAGCAACAAGCTCCGAGCGACGAGGAAAGCTCTTTCCAATTGGAGCAAACTCGCTTACGGAGACATCTTCCAAGCCGTGCGAGTGGTGGAGGACGATGTCACCCGCTCCGAATCACACTTTACGTCGGACCGTTCGTCGACGGCTAGGACAGCCCTGAACCTCACCAAGGCCATGCTCAAATTCTAACTTAAAGAGGAAACCGACTTCTGGAAGCAGAAAGCGAGATTGAAGTGGGACAGCGATGGGATAGAAACTCAAAATTTTTTCATGCCTGCGTCAATGGACGCAAACAGAAGTTATCCATTTACCGTATGGCAGACGACAACGGGAACATTATTACTGACCACAAAAGCATCCAAGAAGCAACAGCAGATTTCTACTCCAAATTATTCACCAAGGAGACTGTTCATATCGACAGACCCTTCTTGGACTAAATCCCATGACTCATAAATGACAATGATAACACCCAGCTGGAGCATCTACCGACGGTCCATGAAGTTAAAGACGCGGTGTGGGCCCTGAACGAGCATAATGCTCCCGGTTCGGATGGTTTTACAGGAGTCTTCTTTCGCAAATACTGGAAAATCATCAAGCAAGACATCACCGACGCGGTAATCGCTTTCTTCGAGGGGGGCACCTATCCCAAAGCTATTTCTAGCGCCAACCTCATCCTAATCCCAAAAAAAGACAACCCGGAGTCCTTTCGGGACTATCGTCCCATCAGTCTCTGCACCTTCACCAATAAAATTATCTCCAAAATCATCGCTTCCAGGATGGCTGGGATTTTACCTAAGATCATCTTCGAGGAGCAAAGCGGCTTTGTCCTAGGAAGAAACATCCAGGACAATATTATGCTGGCCCAAGAGCTTATCACCTGCATGAAGTTCCCCGCAAGAGGGGGCAACATTGCTGTTAACATAGACATGGAAAAAGCTTACGACAGACTGGACTGGCAATTTATGATCTGGGTCCTCAGAGCGTTCGGATTCTCGGAAGCTTGGACCAATACCGTGTGGAGATCCATCAGCAACTCGTAGTTCTCCACGGTTATCAACGGCCAGGCCGGGGGATTCTTCAAATCCAGTAGGGGTGTCAGACAGGACGACCCCTTATCCTCCACCGTATTCATCATTGCCGCGGACGCCCTGAGCAGAAACCTTAATAACATGGTTAGTACTCCGAACTTCCAACACTATCACACCTCCAGTGGCTGTCCTACCATCACTCACCTGGCCTTCGCGGACGATTTACTAATCTTCTCCTCGGGGGACGTCAGAGCGGTGGAAGTGGTCCATAACACCCTTCAGAGGTACTCAAGATGTTCGGGTCAGAAAATCAATCCGTCCAAGAGCATTATCTACGCCCATCACAACATCAAAAGAGATCAAGCAATCAATCTCTCCCGTATAACATCATTTTCTGTTACCCAACTCTCGTTGAACTACCTCGGTTGCCCCCTGGTGTATGGGAAATCTAACACTCGCATCTTTGAGGACCTGATTGCTAGAATTAGGAAGAAACTTGAAGGATGGCATAACGCCACTTTGTCCCCGGGCGGCAAGATGATCCTTATCAATCATGTGCTCACTTCCATCCCGATCCACATTCTCGCTGCGTGCTCCCTGCCTAAGAAGGTTCTTGATTCGATCAAATAGATCTTCTGTAACTTCTTCTGGGGACACAGCAACGGGCACGACAAGCACCACTGGACTAGTTGGGAATCCATGGCTCATCCTACCGTCGTCAGTGGTCTGGGATTTACTAAGCTTACCCACATCGCGAATTCTTTCTCAACGAAGTTGTGGTGGAAACTCTGTACGACCAACAACTTATGGACTAGATTTATGAAGGCTAGGCATTTGAAACACATTCACCCACCACTGGCCATATCCAACAGCAGATCTTCGGCGGCTTGGCGTCGCATCCTCGCCGACCGCGACCTCGCCGAGCCTGCAATGAGACTCATTTTGGGTACCGGCGATTCGGACCCATTCCTGGAGCGGTAGACTGGGGACAGCTTAATCCCGAGTATTTTGAAAATCCTGAGAAACAGCAGAATCAGAGACTTGTGGAACTACTCAACCAACGACTGGAACTGGGACAAAATCCGTGATTGGGCCGGTGACGAAGCGGTGGCCAGCATCCGCCAGACCGGTATAACTATCGGCAGTGATGACGATGCGCTTAGATGGATGCTTGAAGCTTCTGGGGCCTTCTCGGTGAGGTCAGCGAAGTCTGCTATCCTCGGTATTAGTCAGCAGCATCACCCCATTGTACTCTATTGGCAAACCTGCATCTCCCGGAAGTGGTCTATCCTCATGTGGAGAGCCATTTACAAGCGACTACCCACCGACGAGATTCTCAAAACTATTAGGATTAGCCTTGCGTCTGCCTGCAATTGCTGTCCTGATCGTCAGATGGAGACCATTGACCACATCTTTTGCTTAGGGTCCCTACCTGGCGACTCTTGGAGGACTCTCAATCAGACTTACAACATCGTACCGGGTGGTGGACGCTTCCACGATCTGGCGGCAGCCTGGGGTTCTGCTTCCCATGGCCACCACATCGTCGCAGCGGCCGCCACGTGGTGCTTTGGAAAAATAGAAACAAGGCGAGATACGAAGGGCACCAATACTCTACCGATCAGATCACTCGGGAAGTCCTCCGTCAGTGCCGCAAATGGAGCGCCCATTGCTCCCACACCCCCGAGTTCTTTTTGGTCCTCTACCCTCCCTTAGTTCTTGATCGCGGTGATCCCTCCTTCCCGCTCCGTCCCTTTGGTGGTATACTTGTACAGGCTTCGTCATTTTGGGTCTTGTATAGTTGGACTAGCTTTGGCCATTGAGCCTTTTTAATAAATGGAGGGGGCTTATATATATATATATATATATATATATATATATATATATATATATATTCTGGTATACTTGTACAGGCTTCGTCATTTTGGGTCTTGTATAGTTGGACTAGCTTTGGCCTTTGAGCCTTTTTAATAAATGGAGGGGGTTTATATATATATATATATATATATATATATATATATATATATATATATATATATATATATATATATATATATATTACTTTTATTTATATATATATATATATATATATATATATATATATATATATATATATATATACCACCATATATATATATATATATATATATATATATATATATATGGTGGTATATATATATATATATATATATATATATATATATATATATATATATATATATATATATATACCACCATATATATATATATATACATATATATATATATATATATATATATATATATAAAAGAAAACATCTATATACTAACAAAGTATATATATAGAAAACTATATAACATATATAGATTATATGAGTAAAAGCAACATCTAATCTATATAACATAAACCAACAATCAAATCTACATAAACTAAACTATCAAAGCCCTAACTCAAACTCAGTAACCCAACTGAAATTAAACCCAAAACTGATAACAAAGAAAAAAATAAATATATATACAAGAAATAGATATATACACACTACTATGAATACATAGAGAGATATATACAGGAAATATGTATAGACATAGAATATATTAATGAAAGTATATAGCTAACCTATATAACTAACCATCAAACGAACCTAGTGACCTCAGAAACTGAGATCACAAACCCCAACTAAACCCAAAACTGGAAAACCCTTAAACTGGAACCAACCTATACGAGTATATATATATATATATATATATATATATATATATATATATATATATATATATATATATATATATATATATATATATATATATTTATATATATATATATATATATATATATATATTTATATATATATATATATATATATATATATATAAATAAAATATATATATATATATATATATATATATATATATATATATAGAAAAAGAGGATAATGTGTGCCCTCACATGTGTCGGCAAGGGGGGTCGAGTGTGTGTGACACACACGTGTCAAAATCGTGTCAATACAGTGTCCAAACCATGTGTCAGACAGTGTATCAGAGACTGTGTTCAGCACAGCCTTGTGCTTCCATGTTGTGTCCTCTAGGATACGATACACATCACTTGGTGTCTCGTGCACGTGTCCACAGCTAGGGGAGGGGTAGGGCTAGGTGTTCGATACCCTGAAATGAGTCCTAGACGTGTCATGTCCGCATGTCGAGCCTGTATCAGAGGCTTGATTTTGTGTGTGCACAGTCTTCACAAATCCTATGTGAGCACAATTTCGTGTCCGATATGACACGAAATAATCTCGAACTTGGGGAGGGGCCTGACAGTCATGGCCCTGACCTACTGGCCAAGTGGCACGTGTCCACGTGTCCTGTGCTGCGCGTACGAAACTCATGGTAGCAGGACACACACCACAGTGTCGTGCTGACATCTCCGTGTCCAAATTCGATACGAAAATAACACCAAATCGTGCTCAGTGACAGGGAATAGTAATCCACAGATATTAGGCTACAAAATAAAGAAATTAGTTTTGAAATTCATGAATAAACATTTTATTGAGGTATTTCATCAAACACTTTACACTACACTCCGATACGCCTCCACTACGCGTATCAAATGGACACGAAATCCTACCAAACTTGGTCTATGTAACGCTCCAGTCCCAAAATACTTAGGACTAAGTACGTACACATGCCATCTACATACATATGAAGTATACTCCAATATATGGAATCCTCGTATGTATACATAAGCTGTAAAATACAGTAAACTATGACAACTAAATCTCATCCACAAATATAAAGGAATAGTGATAGAAATCAACTATAAATTATTATTTGTACAAGACTTTGGGCGGAGACAAATCCACTACCAATGATTAAAAGAGAAGAATACATAATCAATAAAGGAATTATCGAGCGAAGCATAAGATGATCCAAGAGCAATCATCTCGAAGGAAGAGAGTAAATCATGGCCTTGGCTAGAGCACCTGCGGAAAGTCATAAAAGTACACCTGGAGAGCTCACCAGGTCCTTAGAGAGACGTAACAAGATACATGAAGAACAAGCCATATAAACTGAATATATAATATGCCATAACGTCACAAAGTAAAAGTAAAGTGTCCCAACCATAACAAGGCCCAATATCCCATCATCGAAATAGTGGACTACCCCTACAACCAAACAAGGACAAGGGGTAGCAAACTATTCCACGATGGGACATTGTCCCATGCCATGACTAGAACGAAGTGTGACATGACATTGACTAAGGTCTCCTAACCTCTCTAGTATGCAATTTAGAACAACACTTAACGCAAGGGCAGACCGACTGACTACGAGTGACCACAACCACGCGGGTAGCACTCACGCGAGTTGCTAGCAGAGAACATAGGTAGAGCTCCGGAGAGTCCCTATCAAATACACGGGTGGTGCTCAATTGAACCACTAGCAAGACCGACTCCAACCGATACGACTCAATACAATATTGCCCAAGCATATAGTATATGTCCTCCCTGTACAATGCTCCTAACCATGTTGTATCCACAACAGGTTTATACTAATAACTGCTAAGTCTTCTAACATGCAATTCTATCAGCAGTTATAACCTAACGCATGCGCACGGGTGATCAACCCATACACAAGTACTTCTACATGCTACTCATATCTCACACGTGACAAGGGTTATGAAGCACACTAACAAACGATAGTCCCTTAACTTCTAGGTCCATATGCATAAATTAGAGAAAAGTAAGAAAATAAGGCTAGCACTTGCATGGAGTATATGGGAAGCAAGAAAATAATCACGAACAGCAGTCAAAGGCACAACTGGAAATAAAATAGGCAGTAAATATGCAATATCTAAAAATGCAGACTAAATATAAATAGTAAATAAGCAAGGTATCTTGCCTGGTGTGACGCCTGCTGGTGCGATTGTTCCAAAAAGTCCTGATTGGTTGGATAGTCATGATTGATGTGGAGGGGTCCAAGTTGACGAGAAATAAAAAATGCACAATCAGTCGTGATCAAATGATGATGATGATAGGAAATTGTGGGGAGTGAATACTTATACTATTTTAGATAGTAATATTTGTAATATTTGAAAAGTATATTTTATTAATACAATATATAAAAACTACATTCTTGAAAATTAAATGTTATTTTAGACTAAAAATACTCTATGACTGTCAAAAATTAAGCAGAAATATTCCAATAATTATTTGGGGTTTATAAACTTATTTGAAAATAGAAGTAGGCTACGTACAATACTATACTTTTATAAGTAAATATTTTGGAAGTCTTGAAAATAATTTGGGCTAAAATAATACTTTTGTCAAAATAAAATAGTTGGGTAAAAACCATCTTTGAAAATAGCTAGAAAAACAACTAATTATATTTAATTTGGTTATAAAAATAACTATATAATAAAACTATTGCCAATACCTACTTTATTTAACTATATAACATTATTAAGAAAACATAACAAACAATGATAATAATAATAATAATAATAATAATAATAATAAGTAAAACATCTGTTGTTCTATTGCAAAGAGAAACAAAATAAAATAAAATAAAAACTATAAAAGTAAACTCAGAAAGTAATAAGTATATGTAACAGTCGTCTTTCTCCACATTGTGGAGAGAGGCTTTTAAAATGGAAGAAGGGATGAGAGAGGGAGAAAGAGAGAGCGGGAGGCTAGAAAGAACGGGAAGAGAGGTTGTCAAAAAGGGAGAGAGCTGCGAAGACGCACCTACAAGCCCATTAGTCATGTGGTGTGTTCAAAGACGTGCAGGTAGATATATATTTTCTGTATATGCATATATTTTATATTTTATTTTTAAGGAATTAACAAATATTTTCTAAATATTTGTTATATGTATAATATAATTGTTATTGATATTTATGTACGGAATTTTAGAATACTGTTAGATTTTTGTGGACCAATTAAGGAGGTACCTAAGGTCGACCTTAGGTAAGTTACCTAAGGTCGACCTCATTTTTCTCACTTTACAATATTTTTTTCTTGAATGTTTTTTTATGGGATTGATCTACACCTTATTGATTGGCAACATACCAAATTTCAAGTGATTATAATATTGTTTAGCCCCCTATCTATCCCTTGCAAAATCGACGGTCTAAAACTTTGCTGCTACACCGTCGATTTTGCAAGGGATAGATAGGGGGCTAAACAATATTATAATCACTTGAAATTTGGTATGTTGCCAATCAATAAGGTGTAGATCAATCCCATAAAAAAACATTCAAGAAAAAAATGTTGTAAAGTGAGGAAAATGAGGTCGACCTTTGGTAACTTACCTAAGGTCGACCTTAGGTACATTTTCCTCTATATATATATATATATATATAAAATAAAAATAAAAAATATATATATATATATATATATATATATATATATATATATATATATATATATATATATATATATTGCAGAAGCATGGAAAATTATAAATCGACACAAAGCCCTTTAGCACAGCTCCTACACAAACTGCTGTAGACACTGAACAGGCGCAGCCGAAGACAAAACAAAATTCAAGCGTAATGGAAAAGCGCATAAAGGAGATTGTTTATTAATAATCATGATTACCATGGAAGTCTATTATAGAATTTTCATGTTCATGATTACATAAATGAGATATCTACCTACTTAAATGTTTGCATACAAAAGCGCATTATACAGTGCACATCATATAAACGCGTAGAATTCAAAAGCGCAGCAGACAATATATGCCAAGAAAAGCGCATTTTCTTGGTGCACCTATAATGTAGGCCAAGAAAAGTGCCTTTTCCTCGATGCAACTCCTAGATGCCGATTGAACAGAGTCCAGAATGGCAATTAATCCAAGACCATGTATTGAACATCTTGGCACTCGACATTGTCTCGGGGGAAAACACAGCGAGCATGTTGTATGCATAAGGACAACTCCATCCATAGTCAGTTGAGTTCATCTCAAAAACTCCTTCATCAAACTCGCCACTTCTTTGAACTGTGAGTTCTGTAATCCTAGCCCACGACTGGCACAAGTTCTGCTAAACTTACCAAGGAGAAGACTCACAGTCATCGGGGTAAAATATTGGCTCCAACGTGAAGTGAGGGAGAGGGGTATACGAATGTGTTATGCCCTAAAAACACCCCCATTTACAGGTGGTGTGCTGTCAAACCCATGCGCCAAGTGGCAGCCAGTCAAAGGCTCCGAGTTAATTGAAAGAATCTCGTATTCATGATAATGAATCTCATTTAATGATACTTTTGACTAAGTTCTTAGTCAGAATCATCACTTCTCAAGTCCCACGCAGTGGCAGAAATTAAGGAGTTTGACCCAAATAACTCTAAAAAGCGCATCCCTAAAAGTGCAACCTAAAAGAACATAGGAGCCCCCAAAAGGTGCAACTTCTACAAAGCACAGCCTCCTGGATCCTTGCCTCAAAAGCGCAGCCTTACAAGTACCCCAAGCTGTCATTTCTATATTTATGATACAACTGACACAAATGTCAGAAGACAGCTATCAGTTATCAGCTGTCAAATAGCCAAATGTCAGATGTCAGATGTCAGATGTCAAGTACTCGCTATCGATTCAGTCGAAAATACATCCTTTAACTCGCCTAAGTGTGCGACCACTCTGGTGCTCCAAAGAATAGCTTCTGTAACAGAGCTCAAAAGCGCAACCTTTACGACGCCTAGAAGTGCAGCTCTCGTAGCATCCTCAAAAGCACAACCCTTGTTGAAGGATGCCACGTAGCAAACTAAGGGTGCAGTATCTCTCAGGTATGATCAAATCTATTCTGTTTTAACCGAATGAGATCTTTGAGCTATATGCACATGCCACGTGTCATTTGACTCAGTCATGCTTATGAACGGGCGCCAACCACCCAAGATCTCAGCAATAAACTGATCCCAACAAATGCCATGTGTTAGCTCATCCGCAACCCAATAGTAGAATTACAATATATTCAGTTTAAACTTCATGCGCGCAGCGCTCCTGCATACCAAAAACCCATACGCACATCTCATATGTGCGCATGGGTGGTTCATTCCACCAACATATAAATAGAAGAAGTCTTCCTTCATTTTGTGTCTTCGACTTCATCTTGAGTGGCAACCTAGGATTATCCACACACAGGCATCCATAGAGTCAAAGCAATTTCTTTTCATCGTCAGATCATCAACGGAGTAAAGGAACCACTATAGTGTTCGATCTCTATCGTCATACTTTTCTAGAATCAACTTGTACTTAGATCTTCTGTTTTGGGGTTCTTTTGTACTCTTAATGTTCGATTAATACAAAAAGTTTGTATAACTTTTGTCCATGGTGAACAACTGGCGACTCTGCTGGGGACGACTTTCTCCTCCAACGAAAAAGTAGTATCGCAATTCGATGACAACAAACTCGGGTCCTCCCAAAAGATGCTGGTCGTACGTTTTGACTAACAAGCTTTTGTGGACTTGCTCTCTGAAGACGGCAAGAGTCCCTTGAAACGGCTAGCAAAGCCGAAGAAGACTCGCCGTACCTGGGTGTCTAAGACCACTATGCTAAGAAACAAGGCTGAAGAGGACGAGCCCCAAATGTCCTAAGACTTGGCACAGTCAAAGGGCCAAAACGAACTCTGACTGTCGTTCTTTAGTCAGCACAAGAATCTGGGAAGCGCAACGTAGATTGTCTTCCCCAACCTGTGCATCCCCAGTCGAGGATGCAGCGTAAGAGAAAAGGCACAACATCCCTCCCACGCATCAAGCCTAAAGCGCAGGAAAGATCGTTTGTCTTTGACAAGATTACTTGCCCATACAGCAAGGCAAATTTAGGTTCTGAGTACTATGCGCCGTTGAGGGCTAGTACAAAGAAGTCCAACGCAACACGTGCCATGTGTGCTCAACGTGCTACGCCACCAGCAAGTCAGAAGCATGCGTTGGCAGTAATACGCACAGCTAACGGCAGGATGTACAGAACAGATCAGGTGCTCTCGTTTCTCGAATGAGTCACTTCTCAAAGTCCTTTTGTAACTTGGGTGCAACTAGTGCACAGGAACTAAGCCAAGGGAAAACATTATGATGACAGACTCATGTGCCCAGTTCGACTGCACGTATAAAGTGGGTTTGTCTCACAAATAGTCTTCCACCCATGACCTAAGCATGTCTCATGTACAGGAATTGGGTCGGGGGGCGCATCCGTCACATCTATACCTATGCGCCCAGCTCGGCTGCACGTGTGAAGTGGGCATAAATATGAATATCTCTTCACATGACTTGCATAACGTGATTACTCATAAGTGTAAGACAAGAGAGACTACTATTACACACAATATGCCTACTCTAGGGCATACTTCCGCTAACATCATTATCAACTACTGCATAACTAGACAACAATATCTCCAGCACCAAGGCAATCTGTTTTTCAAGGACTGCAGCCAGTAACACCTTCCTGACAGCGTCTCAGAAAGAGAGTGCTGATATAAGACGAGGACGAACTTCCTGTTGCCTTGTGTCATGCTACATGGAACTCACCTTCCCTAAAAAAGAGTTCCAAGAACCTTCCTGTCTCGACAAGTGTGTCAAAAAGCCGACCTAGAGGCAGCAAGCTAGAAGTGCCTAATATGGGTGTGTTCTAACACACCGGGTCGAAAACCAAGTCTTTCTCGGAGGAGACTGTTGTTTCACCAATAATACCAGCTGGCAGTAGTATACCCCCGATGTTCTATGTCAACCCCTCCTTCCAACCAGATAGGACCGACACCGATGCATTTGGGGGTACGTATTATCGAGAAACTGGGGGTAACTATCCCCTAGAATCGGAGGATGATACCAATCTACCCGTCTTCCCCCAGGATGATGAAGCTCAAGAGTCAGAATAGGAGAGCAAAAGATCCACTGCACCATCTACTTCCCACTACCTGATGTTTGTATACATGACGGGGGTGACAATACGGGAAGTAGCGAACGATCAAACCACCTGCATTGTATAGAGGCCCTCGAAATGGGTCTTCATAGGCTAACTGAATCCATGCAAGCATTGACCCAGGTGGTCCTGGAGCTCAAAGATAAGATACCGCCAAGGACCCTGTGCCAGCAAGCCAAGACCCGAGGACGAATGGGGAATCGAATGCACCCACCCATGTGCTACCTCCGACTGAGAACCGTACTTTGCCATAGTCATCTTCTCCGCCTGTATCAGATGATATACGTGAGGCTCTCAGAGAGTTGAACGCTCGCTTTGATGCCAAGGATAAGTGATAGACACTCCAAAAACTTGGGATTCGCTAACCATACCCGCCTGAGTGGAATAATGTGGTTTATCCTCCCAAGTATAAACCATAGTTTATGACTCCATTCGATGGGAAGGAGTTTCCCTGTCGATTTTTGACGTATTTTTCCTCCATGACGGGACATTTGACAAGAATAACGCCCTACTTATAAATCTCTTCATTGGGGCGTTGCAGGGGGTGGCGTATCAATAGTTCTGAAGCCTCCCTGACAACTGTATTTCGTCCTTCGACGATCTCAAACGACACTTCCTCTTCCGATTTTATGAAGGAGGAATGGATATGACAATGTTCGCTCTCATGGACCTTGTTCAAAAAGAAAGGGCACATGTTCGTGCTTACATCGAGCGCTTTCGCTAGGTAGCATTGAGACTACCCCCTTGTATACCAAAACCTGTGCTAATGGGCTCATGCCGCAAGTAAATGCCCCCTGCAATTAAGCTCTGGCACAACACTCTCCAATGCACGGAGTGGACGATATTTATTATCAGTACCTATAGTGCTGAAAAGAATACCCGGGATACGCGCTTGCTAGGGGTTAATTTCTCGACACTAGATGACAAGGGAAAGCGTCCATCCGGTAGCAATCCTGCTAACGCTAGCAGGGACGGGATGGGAAAACAAGCCCCGACCGTCAACATTTCCAAAGGTTCAGCATCTGTGAACCAAAAGACAGCAAAGGCAACAAGACCGAAGGAAAATTACTCCTTCAATGACGAGGACATCCTGGAGCTCTTCAACATACTAATGAAGGGCGAGAAGCTTCAGCGCCCACCGTTCAAACGGCCCGACAAAGTAGACAAGGTGGACAACCCCAAGTATTGCCACTACCATTGGTATATTCGCCACTCAACACGTGACTGGTACGTGTTGAAGAAATAAATACAGAGGCTGATTGATGCCAAGGTCCTCTCACTTGACCATGAGGACAAAACAGTCACAGCCAATATGGTGACCCTCCAGTTCGGCAACTTCCCCATGACAGATGCCTAAGACGGCATCATCCCGATCCCTAAGGTGACAATGGAGGTCGTCAACCTTCTACCGGCTCGTGACAATGCTGAGGGTCTCATTCCACTTATGACGTCGCAAGGCAAAGTTATGTGGGTCCACCCTAATCTCGCCCCAAACGTGATGAAACCTACATTACGTCCCACCAAAGGAAAGAAGTCCAAATAATGTCACATGGTTTCTACCGTAAGTGATGAAACATTGGCTGTCACCCGCTTAGGATTGTCATACCAACGGGAAGGCAACCCAGCTCTGCAGGAGGATGCACATCCCCTTGTGACAACTGCTCCACCAGATACTCTGGGAGCATGTCCGTCCCAGCCTCCTACGATGGATAATTAAAGCAGAAGGAGACTCACTTCGAGAAACCTATGAAAAAAGACTCTATAGTGGTGGCAATCAAACCCTATAACTTCGATATATTGGCACAACTTGCCAATACTCCTGCAAGATTGTCACTCTTCGAGCTCCTTCAGCTCTTCAAAAAGATACGAGATGCCCTCAGCGAGGTATTATAACATGTTGATTCCTTCTTCATTCAAGTACAATAACCTGAGGATGATCTCGTAGCTTGCCCATATTACTATAACGTGGTCGAGACAATCCCTAATATCACCTTCTCGCAGCAAGACATGTTGCTAAAAAATAATAGACACAATAGACACATGTACTATACAGGATATGTTGGCGCCATTAAGGTCGATCGTATGCACATCGATCTGGGGTCTTCTTTCAGCATCATTCCCTAGAGTTGGCTCCAGACTTTGGAGATACTGATGCATCACATGTCGGCTTCCAGTACAATAATCAGCAGTTTCAATGCCGGCAGAAGCAGCCCCTTAGGCAAGATTCTCCTGAAGTGTCAAATAGGCAACTTACTGACGGAGGTGATTTGTTATGTCATCGACGCTAATGTACCCTACAATGTTTTGCTTGGACGTCCCTAGATATATGAGTACATGATAGTCCCGTCCATGTATCATCAGTACATGAAGTACGGTGTCGATGATGGCCAGGTGAAGACAGAGTTTGTTGATGTCGATCCTTTTAAAGTCGATCCTTTTAAAGGGATTGAAGTTTATTACGTTGACCCATATATTTATCAGTCCACCCGCCAGGAAGAGCCAGTCGTTGATGCTGAAAATGAGGCAGAAGCAAATGTGACCTCAGATTAACCCATGAGAGTTTGTCTCAAGGGACGGCCTCTCCAATCAATAGCCCCCCTCATAGTCAAACTTTTGAGAATGACTCAAAAGCCTCGCACAGCTAAGCCGCAAGAGCCACTTGTGGTTAAGCTTCCCCGGATATCCCTTCGGCCACCATTCAAAGAGAATCGGCCATCTTCATGGTCCTAAATTCCCCTAGTTGTCAAACTGTGGAACAAGGCTCCGAAGTCCTCTTTTATATCGCTTGTGAATAATGAGCCAGATGAATGTATAGCGTCTCATGTTAATTTACCATCACCGAATGATATAATCCCTGATGACCAAGTTCCTTATTTTATTAATAAACGATTATCTTTGAAATATTCATGTCTTACACATTTGAATGCCATGTACAACTTAGACAATACTTTAGGTTCATTGTAAACCCAGATAGCACCCGCCAATGTGATAAATTGGGTCCTCCCATCCCGTGGGACTTGCTTTTATAGTTCTAGCAAAGAAAGAAAGACATCCCATCATCTTTGTTCAGGTAGATCGTCAGCAAAAACTTCTTCTGCCGAACCAGAATCCTATAAAGGCAAAATACAAATTTATCGTTATACTGCTCTGTTATAACCCGCACCCGATATAGGGCACGAGTATGTAGGTATATCCAGCCTACGCCGCAGTATCGATAGTAAAATGCTAAATAGGTCAACAATACTATCTACCTCTCTCATACAATATATATATATAAACCTGTAAACGTCTCACTCCGAACGAAGGACGGAAAATAATAATGAAATAATACTCAATTACAATAAACAAAAAGGTAGATGATTGGCATGATAATGATAAAGGAAGAAAATCACAAATCACAAGTGGAGAATAACTAAAATAGAATCCAAGTCTAATAGTCTACAATGACAACAACATGTATAAGTTCCCAAAATAATACAACTCTATTTCATATTTGGAACAATCCAATACAATATGAAATGCTATGATCTATGCCACTACTAGGCACCCTCTACTGGATAGGATCCTTCTGAGGCTCCTGGGTGTATCCCTTGTATACTCTCGGTCCATAATATGTAGGACGACAGTCCTCTAAGCCATCTAAAAAGAATTTTCAGTCAGTATAGAGCGAAGTACAACCTAATACCAGGTCTAATTAATTGACAAGTTCTATGAAACAAAAAATAATAATGTAACACTTGATGAGAAATTTACAAAGGATAAGGTACAAAATAGAAGAAACAGATAAATAAGGAACAATAAATGTAATAGGAAGAACATCTAAGTATGTAAAGACAAATGTGTGATAACTAGAAATCCTGTCATACAAGTATACAACCAGCAAGTATAGAATAATTGTAAACCCCCCCTAAATTTTAGACCTCATTTTTATTATTTAACTTAATACGTTACAAGTATATTTAAGTTATTGGTCTTTTCAAAATTTTGTTTGTAGCAAGCTAAATGCTACATTATATACATGCATAGATAAATTATATCAGTTATGTACTGTATATTTCAAAAAAATAAAAATAAAAAAAATAATGTTTTATAAATTTTCTTTTTAAAAGTTCATGACATTGTCGTATTTATTTTAATAAGTCTAGCAAAAAGTGATACAATTCTTTCTTCTAAATAAATTTGCTTTTAGTATATTGCTTTCAAATATTTTTTTTCCTAAAAATACTATACAAGGTATTTATTAGGTTTTATAATTTTAGAAATTTTTTTAATAAAACTTTCGAAGGCATGTATATATGTACTTTGATATACAAGTATTATGCTTATTGATATATATTAGGAAAAGAAAAGAAATTATATATATATATATATATATATATATATATATATATATATATATATATATATATATATATATATATACTACATGCCATTAAATATATATATATATATATATATATATATATATATATATATATATATATATATATATATATATATATATATATATTTATTTAATGGCATGTAGTATATATATATATATATATATATATATATATATATACTACATGCCATTAAATATATATATATATATATATATATATATATATATATATATATATATATATATATATATATATATATATACTATATGCCATTATACTAGTATTTTGACTTTAGAAATACCCTAGCTTGTAGTATTTTTTACTAGAATATACGTAATATGTATATGTAAATATACATGTGTATATAATTATATTAATATATAGTTAGTATAAAGAAAAAAAAAGAAAAAAAAAAGAGAGAAAACTATACTGTTCCTATTGGAACAGTACACTCATGATCCCGAACGGAAAAAGGCCGCAGAAATAAAACGTTGGAGATTTAAATCTCATTCAAATCTTGATCAAAATTGATCAAATCTTTTTCAACCTAATCCTACATCCAAACTCTTCTATTTCGAATCAAATACCATAAAAAAAAAACTTGGATTTAAAATGATATAAATCGATTTAAAAACCAACCCAAAAATACATTGGTATATCAACCTTCGAGACCTTTTTTTTTCCAAAAGCTCGCTCTGTGCTGCCTCGTACTCGAGCTTCTTGACTCCTGGAATCTCGTCGAACACCCACGATCACCTCCAGCCGCCTGCACAACCGTATCGCACGCCGGAGCACCGCTGGTAATAGCCAAGTCGTGCGCCAAAACAGAGAGCAATAGCAGCGCCCGCGCCTAGGTACCCTCCTACCTCGCTACATATCTCCACCTAAGCTCAATCGATTTTAGATCTGTCAAGCCCTACGTATAGACAACCCTAACACCTTTAATCCCCATTAAATAGTTTCGATTGATGTGGGTTAAACCAGTTAGAAAAATCGAACTCAAAATCACGAAAAATCTGTTCGTGAAACAGGGAATGTAATCGTCCAAGTACCCTTCTTGGAAGGCGAATCCCTGGCTGGATCTTGAGAAATTTCAAAATCTAATTTAATAATCCTGTAGACAACCTATACGAGACTAAAACCCCACTTTTGGTAGTACTTTTCATTGTTTCGATTGCTGACTAAATCAGTTTCAAAAGTAGGAAAAATTTTAATTTTTAAAACAGTGTATTTTAGAAAATTTCTCGATACGGCGTGCGCTCCGACAAACCGGGCGACGTAGTCGCAAACCGAAAGCATCAAAAAGTGCGTATCGACTTCGCAAACGTGTAAAAAATGACGGAACTCGATTTTGTTGCGCGTGCACGACGAAATCAGTGCGTATCAGTCGAGATACCCCCGTATCAACCATTTTGCAAATTTGGCCATAACTTCGTGTACATTCGTCCTATCGAGACGAAACTTACGCCAACATGACCGTATCGAAATTTTGGTCCTGTTGTAGAAGCATGGAAAAGAAAAAAGAAAGATTCATGTAGCCAGGGAGTCCCATACGGCTCAGAGGGCTCATGCGGCTCAGGGATCCATGCAGCTCAAGTGACTATGCGGCTCGATAAATTCTATACGGCTCAGAGAGAAGCCACGTGGCTTGCAAACAACCCTTCCCTTCGTCCTATACTGTATTAGTTGCCTTGACGGCTGACAGCCCTGACAAGGTGACAGTTCTGACACAAAGATGTAATTATGACTCTGTCATAATGGCAGACTCCTAGGGAAATGAAGGAAATCTCTGACACAATCCCCCGAGATCCAGAAAATGCCACGCGGCCTTGACACATGGACAGTCGTATGCGGCTCGAGCGGAGACTCCCCATGTAGCTCAGGCCGAAGCTGTCCTATACGGCTCAGACTGAAGATGTCTTATGCGGCTCAAGCAGAGGCTCCCCCATGCGGCTCACGAAGACTACCTCCATGCGGCTCACGAAGAAGCTACCTATTATGCGGCCACCTACACTCATGCAGCCCAGATCATCATTTTGTAGTTCAAATAATCAGGGGCCACTCCCCAATCAGCCTTGACACATGGCCAACCTTATGCGGCTCAATCCTCATGCGGCTCAGATTTCCTTAGTGGTTCGCGGTTGAGCCACGTGGCAAGACACGTGTCATAAAGCCTATCAATCTCAATAACCCAGATTTACTGCAATCAAAGATTAGGTCAAATCCTAATAATCTGGGACATATGGCGGAAGAATAAATTAAATTTATTCATTCAGATTTACAGACATCAGCAAATCATCATGATGGAGATTTATTGCAATCAGCATTAATTACTGATAGGATTTGGCACAATCTACATTTATGGCCCAGATTCATCACACTCAAGACTAATGGGCCAGATTGATCAATCAACAGGCCACCGCCACTTTAAGAAGGGACAATCATTGCAAACCCTAATGACGACCCCATTCCTATAAATAGCAAGGTGCCATTCCCTTGCAAAAGAGGACGCACAGACAGAGAGAAAGGCATACAGAGAAAGAAAAGAGAGCATTTCCTCAACGCCAAGCAGTTCTTTCCCGGAGTCAAGGCTGCATCCGATTGTCCAAGGAGTAAGGCAGAGCTGCCATCGCTTTCCCGAGCCTCTATCGTCACCCCCCCAGAATCTAAAATAAACAATTGTTCTTAGATTGCTGTACCTAGGTTTTCGTTCTAGGCTTTCTTTGTACAAGCGAGTTTGTATTGTGAAGTAAAAGTCCAGTCCTCCGATAATTGTTCTGTTATTTTATATTTCATGGCAAACACGATGGCGACTCTGCCGGAGACAAACTTCTCTACGGCTGAGGAGTTGGTGATGCAATTCGATGCAGCCAAACTTGCTTCCACGTAACAGAAGATGGTCGTCCGCTTCGACCAACAAGCGTTTGAAGAAATGCTCTCCGACGGAAGCACTAGTCCGGTCCAGAAGCAAACCCGCACAGAAATAGCTCGCAGGAAGTGGAGGCCAAAATTATTTGCTCTTCCCCAAGCCCTGGACGGAGTACTCTCTGCTACCCAAGACGGAGAAGGCGATTCTCATATGGCCCCTCTTTGAGCCATAGAGGACTCTGTTGTCCCCAAGTCCGGCAGAGAAAAACACTATGATGCTGGACTTGCAGGGACAAAGAGTGATTCTATGGGCTCCAAGAAGAAGCCGAGCACTCATGTGGCCAAGACTGCCAGCCGCATGCATGATGCTCATACGGCTGAAACTGCCAGCCGCATGAAGAATGCCTATGCGGCCAGATCCTCCAACCGCATGGAGAAATCTCATGCGGCCGAGACTTCCAGCCGCATGAAGAAAGCCTATGCGGCTACGACTGCCAGCCGCATGAAGACTACTGACTCCAGCCGCATACTGCCTGCTCCTCGCAGCTCAGGCTCAGTCTTTGATCTCCTCTCCTATGGTCCCGGTCTCTCATATGCTCAAAAGAATATATCTGACTCTCTGCAACATCTCTCTGACTCCTCCTACTATGCGCCTTCGGGCGCTCAAGTAAGGAAGTCAAGGGCAGCGCGAGCTCGGCGAGCTCAGTCGACTGTCCCAACCTCTGACCATCCGAGCGCTCCACATACTGTTATACGGGCCTCTAATAGGAAGTTGTACAGAACCACTCGAGTACAGCCCCCGACGGCAAATGGACGAAGTGGTTCCCAAAAGTCTCCCAAAACCTAGGGAGCAAACATGGTCGTTCCAGACCCGTCTGACTTGCGTGAGGTTATCCTCCACAAACGCAAAGAAAGAGAAGAATTCTTGGCATGCAAAGAGTCCTCCCATGGACGTCACTGCACTCAAATCATTGTCAACTGCTGTTGCAACAACGCGACAGCAAGAGAAGACCGGCAATCTGTTTTCCAAAGGATGCAACGATCCAGCTCAGAGGACGAAGAGCCTTCCATCGCCTCTTGCAACTCTACTCAGAAAATTCCCGCTGATGGGAGGGGAAAGAAGATGAACGTTTCCAGCCCGAAAATTTTAACCATTGCGGCTAAGAAACTGTCGTCTAAACGGTTGTCCACTACCGGAGTATTTTAAGGCACCCGTTCGAAGACAAAATCGGCTACAACCGGAGATTCGTCATTCGCACCACTGGGGGTTACTGAAGCAGAGGGTAGCACTCCTCAGAACATCTACGATAATTCGATGTTCCAAGGAGACGAGCCCGAGGAAGCAACTCTCCCGTCAGATACAACAAATGCCGACGTTCCCAAGGACGTCCACGACTCTCAAGACGAAGCAAGCTCCGAAGTTGGGGGTACTATTCCTTCCGAGTCTGAGCCAGAGGAGAACATTCCCACATATCCCGATGACTTCTCGGTACATGGGTATGACTCGGAGGATACATCCTCCACTGTTCCATCCGTCTTCCCTCATGTGAGAACGGTATTCATGACGGACAGCAACCAAAGTGGTTCCAATGATCGCCAATGCATCGACACTCTGGAGGCCATACTGCATGCCCTGGTCAAGTCTGTAGATGAGATCAAAGCGGCCCTTCCAACTCTGCAAGGAGGGATGCCTGGCCAAACAAGTATGGGTCCCGCGGTCAATGCGAACTCGAACTCAGTGGCACCGAACCCGGACAACAATCCTCCTGAAATGACGGCCCCCACTGCTGTGGATGAAGCCCGAGAAGTAAGAAGAGAGGTCCAGGAGCTCCGGGCCATGTTTCACGCTCGAGAAAACTCTCAAGACCTCAGAATACGGCAACCATACCCTGCTGCATGGAGGGATGTCCCCTTTCCGCCAAGATATAAGCCGTTCAACATCCATCCCTATGATGGCAAGACCTCAGCAAGTCGGTATATCACTTACTTCGAGGTCACCACCGACCATTTGCCCCATGACGATGCCATCCTCACACGATTATTCATTGGGGCATTGGAAGGAGTCGCCTTTGACTGGTATCGCAACCTGCCAGACAACTGCATCCACTCCTTCGCCAGCTTCAAACATATGTTCTTGGAGAGATTCTACGAGGTAGGGTAGGACATCACAATGTCCACCCTCATGGACGTCGTCCAAGGGGAGAAAGAGCTGACAAGAAACTATATCGAGCGGTTTTGCCAAACTGTAATAAAGTTTCCGTCTGGTAACCCGGATTCCTCCTTGATTGAAATTTGCCAAATGAGATTGCTCCCAACAATCAGTCTCTGGATGGACGAGAGTCAATTTAAGGACTGGAAGACGTTCATCATCAGTGCCACTAGTGCCGAAGAATGGTTGAAGAAGGCTCGCCAACTGGGATTGCACATCTCGGACGGAGAGAACAAGGGCAAACGTCCTAATACCAACAACGACAATGGGGGTAGCCCCTCCAACAATCGAGACAATAGGGGTAAGCAGGCTATGGTAGCTGACACAGCCCCGAAACCTGAGACAAAACCAGCAGACAAACAATGGCCGCAAATAACCTACTCCTTCGAGGACGGCCACATCAAGCCCATCTTGGACATGCTCATACAAGGAGACAGAATTCAGCTCCCTCTAGCAAGACGGGAACGTCGACCGGCAGAAATAGAGAGCCCAAATTACTGTCATTATTACCGCTACGTCCACCATGCTACGCACGACTGCTACCAACTGAAACGATACATCCAGCATCTCATCGATTCGAACGCTCTGGCCATCGATTTTGAAGAGGTAACCGTGGCGGCCAACATGGTAACCGTACAATTCGGCAGCTTCCCTCCAACAGAGACTCAAGACGGGGTGGTACCCATCCCTCTGGCGATAATGGAGATTGCTAATCTTCCACCTCCTCGGGATCAGGTTGCGGGTCTGGTGCCCCTCACCACATCACGGGGGAAGATCATGTGGGTCCATCCGAACCTGGTACTTGAAATAACTCAGTCCTCACCACCTACCACTCGTATGAAGAAGGATGGAAAAGTCAGATCCTGTCGTACAATCTCGACGGATGTCGAAGAAGTCACGGCTGTCGTTACCCGATCCGGGGTACAGGCCCAACCCGTGGCTGAAAACTCAACTGAAGATCATCGGCCAGCTACTGCTAACGCCCCAGGACCTTCTCAGCCTCCGACGACCGACAAGCCTAGGCCAAAGGAGACTCGCTTTGACAAGTCCCTCCGAAAAGAGACATCTCAAGGGTTGAAAAGGCCCTACAACTTCGACATCTTGGCACAGTTGGCCAATACACCGGCCAAATTGTCATTATATGAACTCCTGAGACTCTCAAAGGATGTTCGCGCAGCTTTGAGCGATGCACTCCAAAATGTCGACGCGTATCTGGCTCATGTCAACCTCACAGGAGAGAGCCCGCCTGCAGATCTCCAAAATAGCGCTTGTACGGAAGCGATGCCCAATATTGTCTTCACTCCACAGGACATGCTCATCAAGGCCAATCTCTCCGATCGTCCGTTATACTACACCGGATACATCGGGGACGTAAAGGTGGACTGGATGCACATTGATCCTGGATCTTCCATAAGCATCATTCCGAAGGGTCTGCTACATCATCTTTACATTCTGATGCATCGCCTAACGCCAATAAGCACCGCCATCAGCGGTTTCAATTCGGGCAGGAGCTACCCAATTGGGAAGATTCGTTTGAAGTGCCAAATTGGCGATCTCCAGTCAGAAGTGACCTGTTACGTCATAGATACGGACACTTCTTACAACATCCTCTTGGGGCGCCCCTGGATACATGATTATATGATCGTGCCTTTCACGCTGCACCAGTGCTTCAAGTATGTCGACAAATACGACTTTGTGAGGACAGAATTTGCCAATATCGATCCCTTCAAAGGAGTCGAGTCCTACTACTCGAATTCTTGCCTATACGAGAAGTCGAAAAGGCACTTGGATGAAGATGTACAAGCTCAAACTGAGACGACCTCAGGATCAGAAGAACCTCTGACGATCCACCTTTAAGCTCGCAAACCTGGCAAATTTGCACCCCTTACGGCCGCTCTGCGTAAGGATGCGATCAGCCTGTCGGCACAAGAAGGGCAAATGATAATCCGGCTGCCAAGGTCCGGCCAAGCGCCGAGACCCACAACGGAGCCACTGACAATCAGGTTACCGAGAGTCGGCCAGCCACAAGCAGAGAAGTTCAACCCCTCTGACAAGCCAATGACGATTCGTCTTTCCAAGAAGATTCATCACCCCAATGTAAAGTCTGGGGCTTCTAGCGAACCAACAACTCCCCGTCCAGCATCGAGTACCAAACTGGGGGTTGCTAGCGAACCAACTACTCCCCGTCCAGCATCGAGTACCAAACTGAGGGTCGCTAGTTTGCCAGCAACCCCACGTTCGGCTCCACCAATAGAACCCCTGGTGATCAAGCTGCCCAGGTCATCCTTTCAGTCTTCATTTATACAAGGGGTGACCGAAGAAGAACCGGAGCTGGCCAAGTATGTGGCTGCCTACACTGATATTCCCTTCGTAGATGATGTAATCCCGCTAGAAAAGATACCTTACTTCATCAATAAAGGGCTATCTTTGAACTACCTCGAGCTTAATAAGCTTTGTACAATGTATGCTATGGAACACGGTATAGGCACTCACCTACACACACAGGTGATAAATGTTTACACCACAAACCAGCTCATTCCAGTGGAAGATGCCTACCGCATAGTCGAAGGAGGGGATCATCCAATCATCTTCGGTCGGAAGGACGACCCACAGCCCTTCACCCTAGAGAAGGTCAATCTCGAATCAGATGCCGGGAGACTGCCTCTGTATCTTTATAGTCCCCAATCCAAATACCTCATGCAAAAATAGGGATATGATCTGGAGGCTACGCCAGGCTTAAACTACAGCACCGGTCGACGATTACCTTTGAAGCCACCAGTCCCGGCTGGCAAACCACGAGACTACTACAGCAAGACCTGATGTGGACTAGGGTATGTTACGCCCGCAACAACCCCTGAAAGTTCAGATGAGGAATACGACTGGCATTCACATTCAACCGGGTCACCAACTTCTGATTCGGATAACAGCATCGGAGACGTATTCAGACAAGTCTTGCCAGCCAATATGGCATTCGCCGACGCTTACGAAGAAGACGAAGACATTCCTGAAATCCTCGAATTAGAGTCGTAGGCCCAACAGCTGGATACACAATGGGAAAAGCGGTTCGAACAGAGGGAACCTCCTACTGAAGACGAGGTTATACAGGTCGACCTCGGCAGCGAATCTTCTCCAAAACCAATCTTCGTCAATAAAAGCCTAACAGACGAAGAGCGAGAATCGCTGCTAGAACTTGTCAAAGAATATATTGATGTGTTCGCCTGGAGCTATGAAGACATGCCAGGACTAAACCCCAAAGTTGTCCTTCACAAACCCAATATTCGTCCAGATACGAAGCCAGTCAAACAACAACAGCGACGCTTTCGCCAGGCATCATGGATGCGATCGAAGCCGAAGTCAACAAACTGATAGCCAACGGCTTCATTCGTGAGAACAACATCCTGACTGGGTTGCCAACATAGTACCAGTCCTCAAGAAAAATAGGAAGATTCGAATCTGCATCGACTTCCGTAATCTGAACGAGGCATGTCCCAAAGATGAATTTTCCCTCCCTATCACAGACATCATGATTGACAACACATGCGGCTTCGAACGCATGTCATTCATGGATGGTTTCTCGGGGTACAACCAAATCAAGATGTCTCTTGACGACGAAAAGCACACATCATTCCGAACACCGATTGGCAAATACTGCTACACAGTCATGTCTTTCGGTTTAAAGAATACTGGCACCACATATCAAAGAGCCATGAGTATCATCTTCAGAGACCACCTGCGCAAGACTGTGGAGTGCTATATTGACGATATCGTCGTCAAGAGTCGCTATAAGGGGGACCACCTGCATGATCTGAGAACAGTGTTCAACCTGATGCGAGCACACAACCTGAAGATGAATCCCATAAAATCCTTCTTGGGCGTATCCAGTAGAAAATTCCTGGGTTTTATTATTACTGACCAGAGAATTCATGTAGACCCAGAGAAGACCAAGGCAATTATGGAGATGAGCCCCCCGAGAAATCTCCGTGAACTCAGAGGCCTTCAAGGGAGACTGGCCTACATTAGGAGGTTCATTTCTAACCTCTCCAGGCGATGTCGGTCATTCACCCACCTCATGAAGAAAGGTGTTTCATTCGTATGGGATGAAGAATGCCAACGTGCCTTCGACAGCATCAAAGAATACTTGTCGAGCCCTCCAGTCCTGGTGGCTCCGGTTGCTGGAAAACCATTCGTGCTATATGTACGAGTAATGGAGCATTCCCTCGGTGCTCTGCTGGCACAAAATAACGATGCAGGCCACGAACAAGCTATATATTACCTCAGTCGAATGATGATTGGGCCAGAGGACCGATACACCACCGTGGAGAAGGAATGCCTCGCCCTGGTGTTTGCCATTCAAAAGATGCGGCACTATGTCACAGGACAAACCATACATGTGATCTCACGAGTCAACCCTCTCAGGGTCCTTATGACTAAACTAGGGGCACTCAGCTCCCGCCTTGCCACATAGGCAATATTGCTGTCTCCTTATCATATGATCTTCGTCCCGCAAAAGGCTGTTAAAGGTCAAGCTCTGGCAGACTTTTTAGCAGCCCATCCATGCTCGAAGTCGTCCACAACATATGAAAGAATCCCAGATGAGGTCGCCGACTCACATGTGACCTCCCATGATGATATATAGCGAATGTTCTTCGACGGTACTTCGAGAACTGGACCCAAGGGCAACATTGTCGTTGGAGTCGGGGTGGTATTGATTTCTCCTTCCGGACTGGTGATCAATCACGCTTACTCCCTCATAGAACCTTGCTCCAACAACGTGGTCGAGTACAATGCTTTGGTCATTGGCCTCCAGCTCGCAAGAGAGCTGGGGGTAGAATATCTTGAAGCATACGGCGATTCGCAGCTAATCGTCAATCAGATCCGGGGTTCGTACGAAGTCCGCCACGAAGACATGATCCCCTATCACCAAATAGCGATCAATATTATCTCATCATTTGAGGGATTCTTCATCGAACATATTCCCAGACTACAGAACATCGAAGCCGATGCCCTAGCAGGCCTTGCCGCTTCCCTAGCAGTATCGAACCATACTCATCATTCGGTTGACGTGATAGGCCACGAGCTGGTCTGTCCCAAAAATAACGTTCAATTCGTGGCGAGTTATTCCACCCAAACGATCGACGAAGCACCAGACTGGAGACAACCGTTCATAGACTTCGTAGTCTACGACATTCTGCCAGAGAACCCAAAAGAAGCCACTTCCATCAGAAGGCGTTCTCTCAGATTCTTCTACGATACAGAGACGAAAATACTGTATCGGCGATCCTACGACGGGTTACTGCTTCGGTGTCTGTCAAACACAGAAGCCAAAGAAGCCGTACACGAAGCTCATGACGGTGTCTACGGGGCCCATCAGTCTGGCCCCAAATTACAAGACCGTCTTCGCCGAATGGGCTATTACTGGCCCACAATGGTAGCAGATACAATAGACTATGTAAGAAAATGCAAAGCCTGCCAAGTCCATGCAGACTTCATCCATCAACCATCCGAGTTTCTACATCCGACAGTGGCATCTTGGCCATTTGAAGTATGGAAAATGGACATCATCGGTCCGATTACTCCACCTTCCTCCCGTGGACATCGCTTCATACTCGGGATCACGGATTACTTCTCCAAATGTGCGAAAGCTGTTCCATTTGCAGAAGTAAAGACTTCAAACGTGATCAGCTTCCTTAAGCATCATGTCATCTATCGCTTTAGACTGCCCCGAAGGATCATCCACGATAATGGTCCACAGTTTGCAAGCCACGCCTTCTATCGATTCTACGACAAGCACCGCATCTAGAATATTGCTTCAACACCATACAATCCAGCAGCCAACGGATTGGCAGAGGCATTCAACAAAACAATCATCAAACTCCCCAAGAAGTTTGTCTCTTCCAACAAACGCGACTGTAACGAGAAGCTTGGTGAATATTTATGGGCGTACCGTACTACAGTCCGAACAGCCACTGGGAACACACCATTCTTCCTGGTATACGTGAGTGAGGCAGTTCTCCCATTAGAAACTCAGATACCCTCACTCCGCATCGCTCTTACTTACCAATTGACGACAGATGATAACTACCGTCGTTAGCTACAAGAGTTGGAGGCCTTAGATGAAAAGCGCCTCTTGGCTCAGCAACGAATCGAGCTATACCAAGCATGCATCTCTGGAGACTTCAACAAGAAGATTAAAATCAGAACATTCCAAGTAGACGATCTCGTTCTGGTAGTCCGGAGGCCGATGGTCATGACTCACAAAATCGTCGACAAATTCCAGCGAAAATGGGAAGGGCCGTTCATCATCGATATTGTATTCTCCAATGGAGCTTACCGCCTCGCAAAACAAAATGGAAACCTGCTCATGTTGCCCGTCAACGGCAAGTTCCTTAAGAAATACTATGTCTAAACAACATACTCCAGATCATCAAGTCATGTACCCACTGGTACCGCTGAACTCACCTTTACAATATTCCGAATCATTGAGTCATGTACCCGCTGGTACCACTGAACTCACCTTCACAATATTCCCAATCATTGAGTCATGTACCCGCTGGTACCGCTGAACTCACTCTTACAATATTCCAGATTACTGAGTCATGTACCCGCTGGTACCGCTGAACTCACCTCCATAATATTCCAGATCATCGAGTCATGTACCTGCTGGTACCGTTGAACTCACCTTCACAAAATTCTAGATTGCTGAGTCATGTACCCTCTGGTACCGCTGAACTCACGTCGTTCTTTCACAAAAATCCCAAATTTCATGTACCCGTTGGTACCTCTGAACTTACACTTTGATTCCAAAATTCATGGATTGTCGAGTTATGTACCCGCTGGTACCCCTGAACTTACATCCCGGTCACTCTTTTGGGGAGAAAGTCATGTGTAACCATACCTCTGAACTTTCTTCCAGAAAGAGATCCTTCCTCATGATCCACTACCCGTACTCCAAGTGCACAAAAAGGGTAACGGATCCACAAATTTCCAAAATGACCATGTCGATGTTACCTCTGAGTCGTCTCAATTCTGCCAAAAAAAATCATCCCTACATAGAACTTCTATGTCCTCATTACCTCTGAGTCGTTCTTTATATCCCCTTCATTGAGCCTACTCCTGCCATGTCCTCATTACCTCTTAGTGGGAAGGCTCCGTCGAAGAAACCCTCATGCTTGCCATGTCCTCATTACCTCTGAGTAAGTATGTCGGTCCCTTTCGACATATTATCTGTACCCACAACCGGAGTACGCCAAGGATAGTAAGTCCACAAATATCCTCCGTTGAGTCCACTCCTGCCATGTTCTCATCACCTCTGAGTAGGAAGATTCTGCGGTAAGAAAACCTTCATGCTTGCCATGTCCTCATTACCTCTGAGTAAGCATGTTGGTTCCCTTTTCATCCTATTATCCGTATCCTAACCCAGGGTACGCCAAGGATAATAGGCCCATAAAATGTCTTGTGCTAAGTTTCTCAGTACAGGCCCACCATTGCTCATCACGTCCCAGGAGCCCAGCTGCTCCATGGCATTCTTTCTCCCGATACTCGGAATATCCACGACACCATTTCTGTGGAACCGTTTTAGGTATCCCCAAATCAAACTTGTTACCCGTACCTAAAACCAAGGTATGCCAAGGGTAACAGGTCCACAAACAAGCCCCCCCATGCGGGGCAAACACTACCATAATACCACAGGCACAATAAGCAAAACAAATGAAGGGTAGAATGGAAAATACTCTTTATTTGAAAATCGAAAAAAGCATTACATGTTTTGGGACCACGTCCCTCTCTCAAAAGAAAAGAAAAGAAGAAACAAAAGAAGAAAAAGCCGACTATAGTTCAGCATTACACAACTCCAAGAGGCGGTTTCTCACCAAGGCAGTCCCCCGCACAAGCCTCTGTTTAGCTCGGCGCTCGGCCTCCTGGGACAACTGCTCCGCATCATTCAAATACATATATGCCTGCCAGTCGTTCTCCATCTTCTTCAGGGCAAGTTCTAGATTGGCAGAAGCCCTACTAAATTTGTCAGCCTCCTGAATGGCAATCCCTTTCTCAGTACTAGCAGCTTCGAGCTCGAACTCCAGGAAAGCCAACTTTCTCTGGAGCTCGAGGATCTGCTTTCGGGTGTCAGCTACCCCGCGGGAGGCCGCCGCTTCCCGAGCTGCACAATCTTCAGTCCGACGGCTCCATTGATCGTACAACTCAGTCAGATCCCGACAGTCCTTCAATATAGTTGGCTTGATCGATTCCCGAGCAAGCCTCACCTTCTCCACCGCGGTTATGAGAAAATTATGCTCTTGGTTTATTGCCGTGGGTAAATAAGCTTGCTGCAGTACGCGAAACTGGGCCACAAGACGATCAGCCTCTAACAGCTTAGGCTCCAGAAGCGTAGCCAGTACCGCCCCAGCGGGGAGTGTTCTAAGGATATTGATCTGGCCACCGGCGTATTGACGGGCCATAGCAAAGGGAGTCCCCCTTTCCACAGCTGCCTCGATCCCCCTCTTCAGGTGGCGGTAGAAACTATCGACCACATCCTGGAATACTTCATCCAAAACCTCTGTAGAGGACAGCATCAAAGGGAGTGTGGCAGGCAGTACCGAAGGAGTAGCCTCAGAACTTGCCGTCCCTGCCACCAGGAAAACAAATTCTGTGCGGAAAGATGTATGAATAACAGCTAGCTCCACTTCCGTCGTCCGAAGAGCCTGGATGCTTGGCAGGGCGGAAAGGTTAACCCCCGAAACTATATTCGCAGAGGGGGGCGCAGGAAGCATCGTCCCTTGCCCCAGCTGTACTACCACTTGGGCTCCTGAACTCGACCCGGCTGGAGGCCCCTCAATATCGATTGGAAAAGAAGGAGGCACATGTGCTTCCATCAGATCCCTGCTGGCAGAGTTCGTCCCTACAATGTCCGTCACCGGCAATGAAGGAGTGGGACCTGTACGTCCGAAGTAACCATTAATCCACGTACCTGAAAGATAGGAGGATAGAGCAAATAGGCCTCCCCACAAGTTAAGATTTGGTTTATCTTACCAGGGGAAGAGCATGGAGGCTGCAGCTCATTCGCAGCTGGCATAGTCTCCCCACCCGCGGCTTTCGAGTCAAATTGAACCGGTTTCTCTGCCCCAGCCACCCCTGAAAGGGAGCCAGCCAGGTCAGCGTCATCCCGTTGAAATTCAGCTGTCTCGGAGACAGGTGCAGTAGAGCCCCCGTCCACATGGGTTAGGTCTCAGCAAGACGAGACTCCCCGGCCGCCTCCGGAAGAACCCCAGTAGAAATAATAGCGGTATACACATCATTGACCAAATTAGACAAGACCGGATCGACCTCGACAATCGAATCCCGAGAAGCAGACTCCTCTAACGCCTACAAAGAGCAAAAGAAAGAAAAATAATTAGGCCATAGCTTAGAAAAAGAAGGTGAAGGTAGTTGAAATCCCAAATTACCTCAGAAACAGCATCAACATCATCAATAAACAGCCTGCGACGTCTTACCGCAGCCCGCTTCGTTGAGTAAGTCCTGCCATCGTCAGTAGACATACGTCTGCCTCGTTTGTGCAAGGCACCAGGCACAACAGGTGGTTGATCCTCCACCTCTTTGTTCGATACAGTAGATGGCTGGTTCCCCACCTCCTAGTTCGAAGAATGCGACGAGTCATCGAAGTCC
This sequence comes from Iris pallida, assembly GCA_029216955.1. Taxonomy (NCBI): domain Eukaryota; kingdom Viridiplantae; phylum Streptophyta; class Magnoliopsida; order Asparagales; family Iridaceae; genus Iris; species Iris pallida. The sequence continues at coordinate 8,213,298 of JANAVB010042617.1, forward strand.
TGCTCATCATCCTCTTCGTCCGCCGCAGTGGGCTCCGAGTCCGGCACAGGAACCCTATTCGCCGCTTTCTTCCTCTTCTTAGAGCCCTCGGGCTTCTCGACCAAGCCAGTGCTAGCATTGAAGCTGGTGCTCATGTCAAAGTTAACAGGAAGCTTGCTCGCCGCAACATGATAAAGGGTTGCCATGTATAAAATCTTCCATGACGCCTTAACGTCAGGGACCGAGAAGCTAGCCCGGGTATGGACCGTATTATAATAATGCCAAGCCCTGATACCATCGAGAACACTGCCCTCAAAAGCCCAAGCAAGCACTGGGGCAGTCAAGGAACAGCTGACTGTACCCAAATTGACGAGAAAACCTACTGGGCAAATATGGCTCCATGTATACGTTATTTCGATAACGATATACTAGGTGCGCAGGGCGAATGTTGCGCAGCCAAAGAAGCATCTTCTCAGATAAGAGGTGGGAAGGTTCAAGGCCGTCAATGTGTACCCCCTCACTTCTCTAGGGATAAATTGAGGAAGAGACACAAAGAAGTCGGGCCCGTCAACCCTCGCCAACGCCCTCCGATAGGCTGGCATGGTGTCGTACTCCCAAGACTGATGACGGTATCGGAAAAGAAAGGCGTCGTTAGTAGTAACATCATCCTCTGTTCCGGGTCTCATCAACGTCCGGTAGTGCATCAATAACCACCCCATGAGATAATGGTAGGGTAGCTCTATCCGCTCAAAGTCCACTATCGTCTCGCGAGCAATGACTTTAGACGAAAAGGTACGGAGGCCGTGGTGTATGCTACACACCATGGCCGGCAGAAGGGCCAGTCTAACTTTGAAGACCAGCTTCACAGCCGGGAGAATGAAGTGGCGGCTGATCCTTTCAGTAGAACCTGCCCCTCCTGAGACTACGCAATTCCGTAGGCACACCATCAAAAACCCGGCCAAGAGTGCTTTCTCAGACATCTGCCAGGTACCGTCGTGGAAATAACTAAAGGAGTCAGTACGACTCCCAAACCTGTCACGGGTGGACCTCGACCTTTTGGCCTTCAACATCAGGTCCTTTACTTCCTCCGGGATTTGAGGACCTCGAGACGAAACTCGGCCGGAAGGACGTAATTTGAAAAGATACGCGACCCAGACCGTGGTATGGGGGGCATTCCCTTCTGAGCTTTTTTCCTTCTTGATAGCAGTCTGGTGACAGATGCTATAGTGGCACAGCAATTCTCGGTATACAGCAACGAAGCCTGGGAATCGTCGATCCAGATCATCGAATTCCTCGTTCGTCGGGGTGTATACTTCAAAGGCCTCGCACCCCCACGGCAGCTTAGAAATGGCATGCATTTCATGGAGAGCAAGGCCCAACTCCCCTCCGGGCGCAAAGAAAGTCCCCGTACGCCGGTTATACATCTCCAAAAGGGCCATGAACAACGGCTTGTTAATGGCCAACCCGTGACAGGTGCCCCGGATGGCGTAGTAAAGATCAATCTCCCGAAAGAATTCTTTGTGGTTCCTCAAGATCCATGAGGTAAGATTGGCCCATGTGGAGATGGGGTTTATCCAATTCAGCAGCGACAACCTGTCCACAGGATAAGACCCCTTGCGAGCGAGCCGATTCAGGAAGGTATCAGCTCGAGTAAAAGTAAAGTTGGGACCAGACACGTTTATAAAAGTAGCAGGAATCAGCCCCACCACACTCCGACTGACCGACTTCCTGCTCGCACATGCTGACTTAATACTCATATTATAGTGGATGTTGCCCACGAATATCCCTGATTGGGTGGGAGTTAGGGAGCCGACCATTTTCCTGCCCATCGGTACCATGTTAAACACGAGAGGGGAAAATACCGCTCCATCTGGGGAATATGGATCTCCACCCCGTCCACAGTAAAATCCCAACTCTCAGAAACGTCTTGCATACGAGAGTTCTTTATGGAAAGAGCATCCCCAAAGAGAAAAGCTGTTTTCAGATATTCTCCGTCCAGTCTCCCCGAATTCATCATAGTACAAAGGAAGTGGAAAGGTTGGTTGTTGATGGCAGCCACCCTCTCCAAAGTTTCATTAGCGGGAAGCTGATCCGTTATATGTCGAATTAAGCCATCGAGCCGCACGCCTACAGCAAATTAAGCTGAACCCACAAGAAGCTCTCCTGCCGGGTTGGTTGGGAGGTTCACTGGAAAAGGACAAAAATAAACAGGATTAAAAGATGGTTAAAACGAAACCAAAATTCTCAAAAAGAAGTTCCTACGAGCCTATGCGGCTCGGATCAACGAAGCTTTATGCGGCTCAATTTCAGCTGGGCTTCAGGCAGCACGGCTTCAATAGAGCCTTTGCGGTTCGGGTCAACACAGCCTCATGCGGCCCAATTCAGTTGGGAGTTCCTTGTGACACAGGTTCTATAGTTTATGCGGTTCGGTTGAACTTATGCGGTTCTATCTAGCAGAAAAGTTTATGCGACGCGACTTAGCAAAATGCTATGCGGTTCAGTTTGTCAGAAACATATGCGGCTCCGTTCAAAGGAGACTTCATGCGGTTCATATCCAGAAGTAATCATGTGACTCAAATCCTTCTCATACGGCTCAAACATAGGGCATCTCCTATGCGGCTCGGATGTGAGAGGGTCATACGGCCCATACAATATATGCGGCTCCATCACGATCGAACTTGAGCGGTTCAAACGAAGGCTTGTACATAAATCATGCAACAGAGCCATGGGTTCTTTGGGTTTAAAGAATTCAAAAGAAATCCTTACCCTTGAAAGCAGGGTGGACATCGAGGTACACTTCGGGCACGACGGTCGACGAGGAAGCCGTCTTCTTGTCTTTCGCAGCAGCAGAGGCGACCTTGGAAGATTTGGGGGCCATTTCCGACGGTCGGAGAAAGGAGATAAGGAAGGAAAGGTAAGACAGCAATAGTTGGGATGGAAAAGAAAGTAGAGAAATCCTCTCCGACTGAATTCATCCATATTTATAAACAAAACCAAGGCGCTTTGATTCTCGTGCGGAACGAAAACCAACTCTTCGGTTATCGAGGCGAGCCACCTAAAATAAAGGCCAAACTCCTGGGATTCCGCACCAAAAAGTGGCCTTTAAAACTGGCAGCAAATCAACAGCATTTAATACAAAAGATTGCCATACGTGGCAAAGATGACATGGCAGAAAGTTCCTGCGGCTGAGACATCTAGGCGACTGAGCCTTCTATGCGGCTGAAAGATCCATGCGGCCGAGACATCCATGCGGCCAGGACATCATATGCGGCCGGAAGAATTTATACACAGCCATGCTTCTTATTCAAAGTATTTTAATTTTGCAAATTGAAAACTTTGAAGGGGGTCTTGTAGAAGCATGGAAAAGAATAAAGAAAGATTCATGTGGCCAGGGAGTCCCATGCGGCTCAGAGGGCTCATGTGGCTCAGGGATCCATGTGGCTCAAGTGACTATACGGCTCGATAAATTCTATACGGCTCAGAGAGAAGCCACGTGGCTTGCAAACAGCCCTTTCTTTCGTCCTATACTGCATTGGTTGCCTTGACGACTGACAGCCCTGACAAGGTGACAGTTCTGACACAAAGATGTAATTATGACTCTGTCATAATGGCAGACTCCTAGGGAAACGAAGGAAATCTTTGACAAAATCTCCCGAGATCCAGAAAATGCTACGCGGCCTTGACACGTGGACAGTCGTATGCAGCTCGAGCGGAGACTCCCCATCCGGCTCAGGCCAAAGCTGTCCTATGCGGCTCAGACCGAAGATGTCTTATGCGGCTCAAACAGAGGCTCCCCCATGCGGCTCACAAAGACTACCTCCATGCGGCTCACGAAGAAGCTACCCATTATGCGGCCACCTACACTCATGCGGCCCAGATCATCATTATGCAGTTCAAATAATCAGGGGCCACTCCCCAATCAGCCTTGACACATGGCCAACCTTATGCGGCTCAATCTTTATGCGGCTCAGATTTCCTCAGTGGTTCGTGGTTGAGCCACGTGGTAGGACACGTGTCATAAAGCCTATCAATCTCAATAACCCAGATTTACTACAATCAAAGATTGGGTCAAATCCTAATAATCTGGGACACGTGGCGGAAGAATAAATTAAATTTATTCATTCAGATTTGCAGACATTAGCAAATCATCATGATGGAGATTTATTGCAATCAGCATTAATTACTGATAGGATTTGGCACAATCTACATTAATGGCCCAGATTCATCACACTCAAGACTAATGGCCCAGATTGATCAATCAACAGGCCGCCACCACTTTAAGAAGGGACAATCATTGCAAACCCTAATGACGACCCCATTCCTATAAATAGCAAGGTGCCATTCCCTTGCAAAAGAGGACGCACAGACAGAGAGAGAGACATACAGAGAAAGAAAAGAGAGCATTTCCTCAACGCCAAGCAGTTATTCCTCGGAGTCAAGGCTGCATCTGATCGTCCAAGGAGTAAGGCAGAGCTGCCGTCGCTTTCCCGAGCCTCTATCGTCACCCCCAGAATCTAAAATAAATAATTGTATTTAGATTGCTATACCTAGGTTTTCGTCCCTAGGCTTTCTTTGTACAAGCGAGTTTGTATTTTGAAGTAAAAGTCCAGTCCTCCGATAATTGTTCTGTTCTTTTATATTTCATGGCAAACACCTGTGTGCCAAGTTTGGTCTGATTCTGAGAAAGTCGACCGGAACACCTATTTGGCGGGCCCGCGACCCGATACAACGGGCAAAATTGTGCACGGCCCGCCGGAATCCAACTTTGGACATACGGTTGGGTTTATCTCCTCAAACCGGATCCGTTGACATATAGTTTGACGACTTTAGAGACCATAGATACTGGCACACATTTCGGTACAAAACGGGTCCAACGACGAACATGGTTTTGGCCTAAAATTATGATTTTGTCCCTGAGTCCAGAATTGGACTTATAGGTAGTCTATCCTAGCTATTATTTTTATTCTAGAAATGTTCGTGGTGTTTATTTCAGCATCCGGAGACGTTTGTGAGATTTGACTTCCTTGCTACACTAATTTGTCGATTCGAGCTATTGGTCGTCCCCCTTCCTGTACAAAATCTCAGGCAAGATACCTTGCCTTATTTACTGCTTATCATTAGTTGTATTTTCTTTATTTAGTTACTATATATTTATTTTCTATTTATTTTCAGTTGGATCCATGACTTGTTGTTTGTAGTTTACTCTATTATGCTTTCTTTTATTTCTCCCTCTTGTCTTTTAATATGCATATGGACTTAGTCTTAGAGGACTACCTTTTTCTAGTAACCTTGGAAGGGAGAAGACAGTTAAATGTATGGGCTACCCAAATCCAAAAGCTGTAGTAACTGTGTACTACGGTAGTCGTGTCACGGTGGTCACTAGCCTCGAGCTATGTGGACTGATGGGTCATGTGGCCCACTAACCTCGAGTTATGCCGGCTGATAGTGTTAGTACTTGATGTGTCCATGTTGTAAGTGGTTACCTTGTCTTGGGGGAGTCAGCCTTTACCTGCCCATACATTGTGATGTCTTCTAAATTGCATATTAAAAAGGTTAAGAGACCTTAGTCAATTTTGTATCTTAGTCATGGCATGGGGCAATGTCACATTACGAAATAATGTGCTTTCCTTTGTCCTTGTTTGGTTGTAGGGGTAGTCCACTATTTTGATGATGGGATATTGGGCCGTGTTATGGTTTGGACCCCTTACTTTTACTTTTACTTTATGGTATATTTTATGTCCAGTTTATATGGCATGTTCTTCCTTTATCTTGTTACGTCCCTCTGAGTACCTGGTGATCTTTCCAAGTATAGGCGATTTCCCGCAGGAGTATGGCTCGGCGCTGGATCCTTCATACCTTGATGATGAGGCCTATCCCGCTGATATCTAGATTTATGTTATTCTTTGAGACTCATAGTGGACATCTATTCTCATTGATATTACTTTCATAGCTGTTTGGTGTGGGTATGTCGACCCGGCTATCTCTTGACTCACTTATTTATTCTACTGGACTTCTTTTATCTTTTGTGTGTGCTGTGGATGAGATATAGTTTTATGATGTTCTGGCCTACAATTTATATTATTATAGCTTATGTATATATACGATGATTCCATACATTAGAGTATTCTTCATTTATATGCAGATGGCATGTCCACGTACTTAGTCCTAAGTATTTTGGGACTGGAGTATTACATGTTTTTGTGGTGGCCCATGCAGGTCAGAAAATATTGTTGGGTACATGACTGTGCCCAACAAGCCTGTATATAGGAATAAGAATAGTATCTCATCCATGATTATTACCACCTTTGACTTTCAAACTTTTCGAATTCTCCTTGATTACCTGAATTACCACATATCTAACCCTTCCTAACATCATCATATTTCGTGTTTGATAGAGGTTAGGACGATAACTCGTACTAGGTAGACATGTTCCATCGTTCCATCATTACTAGTTTAACTCTTATAAGTTGGGTAGAATAACTCACGACCTAACACTTCCTTGACCGTAACCATGGCCGCGGACAAGAAGACAGTAGGACGACTGTATAGGCATAAACCCCGAACAAAACTTCGATTCTTATGGAACTTAAATTGTTATATTTTTCTTTCATCATTTTCTCGCATACTTATGTTCTATCATCTTCACCAGTGCTGCTATTACAGCCTAGATTTGTAAGCCTATTCTTTTATCAAGCTTGTTCATGACATATATGTTATTGCAGGTACCCCACTAACATATTGTCTATCAGAACTGGTGCATGATGGTCTGATCAACCAAGTGCATTTGGTTCACTCTTCATAAAATTATTCAATATAGGATGAGATATAGTTAATTTGTTCCCAGAATCTCATCCGCGACTACGTTGACTACTCTATTTCAACTGCTTCACATGTATCTTGTTTGAATCTATTCCAATGTTATTCTATTTTCGTGCCAATAAGGATGACTCTTCGAAGCGGACGCGTTCCTACCTCGGCTATTACACCTGGTGATGAAGCCACTCAAGAGGAAGAGGTTCCACCAATAACCCCGGTGACCCCATACCAGCTAGGACAATAGCAGGCTGCCGTAGTACCACCAGACGGGAATGTACCACAAAATTCTACTCAACAGTATCCACCTCAGTCCGGACCACAAATGCCTCCACCACCAGAGGATGGAAACCCTACTACGTAGTTCATGTATGCTATGATGCATGCTCAGTGGCAACATACTGAGCTGATGAAGCAGAGCATGATGGAAGCACTAACTAGACCCCCACCTCTACCTCCAGTACTGGTACCAGCACCAGCTCTACATCAACATGAGGGCTCTATCAAGGACTTCATGGTTATGAACCCCAAGCCCCTCAGAGGTACCGAGGAAGCACTAGAGGTCACCGCATGGCGTATCAGCACGGAGAAGCTACTGAGGGTGTCCCAGTTGCCAACAAATGATTGGATGACAGCAGTTGACTTGCTCTTAGAAGACAATACCCATCACTGGTGGAAAGCTGAAGAAAGATATTTGGTAACCAATCAGACTTGGGAAGAGTTCTACCAACTCTTCAATGAGAGGTTCTTCCCTATCCATGTATGTGATGTCCTCTATGGTCAGTTCCTTCACCTCAAGCAAGGAAACATGACCGTAGACGAATACAATACAGAATTTAGTCGACTGAGCAGATTCGGTGTGACACTGATTCCTACTAAATAGGAGAGGGCCAAGAGATTTCACCAAGGACTGTCACTAGAACTCAAGAAGCATACTACTGTGCAGTCTAGAGTCTCTAAAGTTGTAGTTTTAGAAGAAGCTAGAATCCAGGAACTCCTTTACAATGAGGTACAACAGGCTCAGAGATACCCTATTCTAGCAACTGGTCCAAGTAACCTTATCCAAGGTGGACCAATCAGACATTCTATGACACCACAACAACCGAGGGCATCACCTTATCCAATTGATGAGCTCCTTATATGTTGCTTTTGTCAAAGGAAGGGTCATGTTATGAAGGACTGTCATCGTAGATTAGGACAATGCATAATTTGTGGCTCCAATCATCACAAAGCCCGAAACTGTACAGAACAACTAAAGGCAGCACAATAGCGACTGCAAGGACCCGTAGCACCAGGACCAGTAGCAGATAAAAATCAACCAATGTACAGAGGTCATCCTAGAGGATCGCACTTAGCTGACCAATCGACATAAGTTAGTCAGGCTGGGTAGGAGACAAATGGACAAAGGCATAGACAAGCATTTAGCATAGCTGTGATAGGTACCCATCCTGAGGTTGGAGATTTGGCAGGTATTATTCCAGTTAGAACATTTATTTGTTATGGACATGGCTTGGCATTAGAATAACACATTCATCTTGGTCAGCATGAATAGCATAATACTTGTCTTACTATGATTTACTAGTTAACAGCAGTACTGTATATGCACTACCTTCGACACCATTAGAAATCTATTGACCTAGTCTAGCAGACTTATTACGAATAGAAATTATGACTTAGTAATTAGAGATCTTGAATGACGTGCCTTAATCTGTATCCCAAGCAATAATCGTCTGGTGCTATAGAAGAGTGAACCATTCAATTTCCCGGGTACGTGTGTCATCATGGCATCCTTCGCCAACTTGGAAGCGCAAGGATGACATACGTAGTTTTTTCTCTATTGTTGAAATTCAAAGCATGATCTTCGACTTGACACATTTTCTCTAGTCGAGCAAATAACCCAGTGGTTCACAACGTACACTTCTATCTGTATCTCTATCGATATTCCTACCGTGACTTTGAAATTTGGAGCACAACATTAGCATTTTTCTTCTAACAAATTTTATATACAAGACCTAGACGAGCCCACCTTCAATTAGACATATCATGTGACACTCAAACACGTTCCCTTGTACTCTATTTTTATGATGCGACTTTCGGGTCAAAAAGGACTAGCTATAACCCTTACCGTAATATCGATATACTTCCCGACTTCAGTTAGAGGCTGTCATTACCACATTTCTAGTTTGAGGGTATTTTTGTCATTTTTGAATTATTTGAATTTAAAATATATTATTTGGAATTTAATATGATTATTAAGAATGGTGTGATTTTAAATATTATTTAATTGATTGCCATGTGATTAGATTAGCCCTAACCTAGTTTAGACCTAACCAAGATTAGTCATAGCTAGTCTAGTTAGCCAAAATGAGTATTAGTTAGTATTGGTTAGTGGTGTTAAGTCATGATTAGTTAGGATTGAGTTGCAACTTGACTAGAAGGGAACCATAGATTCTAGGCCATTCAATAGGCTTGATGGATTGATAGCCTTTAGATGCACCCAAAAAAACCTAACCCTAACTAGGTGGCCGGACTAGGGATTCCCCCCTTTTATAAAGTCTCTCTTGATTTTTGTGCCTCTTTTCATCCATTCCATCATTTCCTAAGAACAAGGTTTGCTTTCATTTGAAATTTCTTCATAGTTTATTCAATAGTGATCGTTTGTCATTGAGATTTCTTCCATAGTGTTCTAAATGATGTTTCCTTACTTTTGGTGGAGTCCAATCTCAGGTTTGACACAATTTGGGGACTTTGGCTAGCTAGTGGAGAGCTCCTTTTAAAGGCTTTTGTTTGTGAAGGAGCACACCTAGGTAAATCTCTATTTCCTTCCACGAAATTTTAGTTTCTTTGCATAAACACCAAGCCCTAGGTGTCCTTGTACTGTAGGAATAGGTTTTGCACCCTCTCGTGTCATGTACGTATCCGTATCGGACACGTATCAGTAGACAACCGAAAGTGTTCGACGAAATGCCACAGTGTGCATTTCGATCGAGTTTTCAAATTATTTTTGAATAGAAAATTGTATTTTCAAGTGGCTTGTGTGTTTTTGCTCGACTGAGCGTGTCTTGTGTCGTATTGGTGTCGTGTCGCACTCGTGTACACGCCCGCACGTGCATGAACAGTGATGCCCTTCTACCAGCGTGCTCGTGCTTAGTGCATAGGACACTTGGTCGCATGTGCTTGGACACGCAGGGAGGGGCAATATCTGTCATGACATCCTCGAAGCCTCGTGTCCTATTGTTTTGTGTCGGGTGAGGTATTCGACCCACACATGACACGAACTCACTGAGTCCAGTATTCTGTTTGGTGCCTTGTGTTCGTGTGTTTCAGGACACGTTGTGTCCTGATTTTGGACACCATTTTGTTTGTGTGACACATACTAATATCCACTAATAATTACCTACCTAAATTTCATCAATTGATTTCTAGTTCTAATGTGGAATGGGAAAATTCCTAAATCGACTGATACTTCATGTATCAGTGTAAGCACTGTTTTCATTTTCCTATTTATTCTTATGATTAATAGTATGTGTTTAGCTAGAGTTTAATTGTTGAATAGCTAATTATCATGTTAGAGTTTATGTGTGGGATATTGGTTTCATGTGGGGAATTTAATGGGAATTTAGATATTGAGTTGGCTTTGAGTGTTCATGACTGATACCATATTATATTCAGTTTTTCCTAAACTCAAATTCTATTTTAATCTGTTAAAAATAAATGTTTAAGTATCATGATTGAGCCTACATGTTATTTAGTACCTATTAGTTCCATTTTTCATTTTTGATTAGGCTTATTCATAGAATGGAATAATTGACATTGAGTTTGGTTTCAATGTATTGACTGATACATTACCTTAGTTTTGACTGATTTTCATTCTATTTAGATACTGAATTTTGTAACTTAGATTCATTGGTTAGTCCACTGTTTTATTAGTTTCATGGGTGACTGAACTCAATTGGTGTTTTGATTGAATGATTGTTCAATATTAAAATCTGAGAATTGGTTTCCATTTCCTCCCAAAACCTGAATTGGTTTCATCTCCCTTTTTAAACTGTGAATTGGTTTCCTTTCCTTAACTAATTAGAGTGCTAATTCCTATACTTTGTTAGCCACTGTCACTTGAGTTAGAAACCTGGGACACACAGGTTCCCTTCATTAGTTCACTGATATGTTAAATCCTGAGAACACACAGGGTCTCACATTGATTCCTGGGATTTTAGCTCTTACACACACACAGTTCATATATACACCCCCCCATTTTATATTTCCTGTCACACTTGCTAACCCCCACTTTCCTGCAAACACCCTATGTTTCCTGTACACAGCAGCACTCACACATCTCCTCACACACCTACAATCTCATGTAAACTAACACACAAATGCCTATAGCCTAGGGCTCATGGCCTATAGGTGTGACTGTATGCATAGGAGTGTCTAGTTAGACTTGTATTACCTTGTTTAGACCTAGAATAGACTAGTTATACTAGTATAGACTTGTTTGACTTAGGTTTGACTTAGTTGACCTAGTTTGACTTCTAGGGTCGACCAGAGTTGACCAAGAGCTGACTTTGGTCTAAATTGACCTAGATTCATATAGAATGCATTGAATTGCATCTTATTATCATTTTAGACTTATAGTGACTTGTACTGTTCTATAGGAGACAGAGACCACTCCTCGGACAGTAGATATTCTTCAGATACTCAGGATACAGGCGAGTACATTCTCTGATCATTTCATATCCTGTTAGAATTATTCTCCTGGTTTAAATTACTTTACTTGATGTTGTCACGTTGGTCACACAGATTAGTACTATATGGATCCTTTCTTGAGATGTTATCCCCTCAGGGAGCATCAGATACTACATGTTATGTGTGTTTCACTTATATTGTGTATCACTATGCTTTATGGTTCATTGAATCACTTGTGACATGTACTCTCATGATCACAGAGTCTTCCATGAATCACCCATTTATGGGCATTCCTAGAATCCCTATTTATGGGACTATCATGTATCACCCTTCGGGGGCCATTACATGAATCATAACATAACCTGGCTGGATTCTTGTATATTGATTGGGGGTACGGGGAGTAGAAGTGGACATGTGAATAATATCCAAGTAGTGTAGCATCAGAATCATTTCGTAGTGTAGCATCAGAATCATCCTATGCCATTCATATGTCAATATTGTACTCTGACTCACTAGCCATTGTTAGTTCTCTATTTATAATAGATATTTCCATTACAGCTATCTCCTTTACATTCTGTACTTTCTTTCAGTTTTCTGTATCTTACTCTACTGTATGGTTATATTTTCTAACCTGCTATGATCTGTTGAGATGTATTCTGCTCGCTCCGTCCTGATTGGGCACCGTTGATATGTTTACAGAGGACGAGGATGAGGCTGGTGTTGACTTTTTATGGGACAACTCGAGATGACACCTGTGATCCGAATTTCCAGCCGGATCTACTAGCTATAGAGACTGAGGCTCCCTAGTCTAGGTTTTTATTATTTCTATCATTTGAGATCTGGATTGTATATGTTCTTTCATATTCTGTAGTTGAGACTTTGTATTTTTGTATGTTTTCTGAGTTGTTATCTTAGACACTTAGACTCTTCTGATCATCTGTATTTCATTTTGAGTTCTATATCATATCGTACTTCTTCTTTCTTAGTTGTGATTGAGTTTACATTCTTCTATGTCACCCCCATTCGAGGAGTATAAACTTTTTAGCATTATACTGTTAGATGCATGAGACCTAGGATAGCGTTCTACCGCCGACACTGCGTCATAGGCTGGACGTACCCACGTCTCGTGCCCTTACTCTAGGGTGCGGGTCGTGACAGAGGCCCAACCTCGACTCAAATCTTTCAACCCAATATATGGTTATGATCCACTCGAAGCCCACTACGCACGTGCTACTAGTGTGTCACTCATTGGAGTTCCCATGTGCCACTTAAACACAAAAGTCACGTAAAGCGCACTCTTGGGCTTAAGGTACCTAGCTAACCAATCCGACTGACAATTAGCCCAACCACTTGAGTTAGAACCTATTCTAAGTTACCCAAACCTAATGGGGATGGTTTAGATTGATCCTATGAGACTTGTCCATCCAATATAGATTGAACCCACGACTACTACAATATGAAATCCTTCTGTACCATTCGTCTTAGTTATATTTTGTCCAAATACAATTCCTACTGTCTTGCTTAAGCATAACTATATTCCAGCAATGTTAATCCGGTAAATTTTTCTTTATATTGTTATCGACCAAGAATGCCATGGAAATATCTAGGCTCACTTAGAATCCGTGACCACGGCCAGAAATGTCCAAAATTCTCGTGTCACTCTTTAGAAATTTTCCTCTTCGGAAGTCTTGTAACGGTAATTTTAACGTTAGCCAACTTCTATAGGTTGGATAGGGCCTTGACCCAAGAGAACTGTATCTTGTAGAATATGACGAAAATTTAGATTTATGTGATAACCACCTTCTCTTTCTTTTTGGAAACCGAGTTACGCTTTGTCGTACTACTCTCCCTTATATAAAATCTGGCATTCTTGATATTAAGATTATTTTTAATTTTGAGGACGAAAATGCTATAAGTTGGGTAGGATGTAAACCCCCCACCACCCTAAATTTTAGACCTTATTTTTATTATTTAACTTAATACGTTACAAGTATAATTTAAGTTATTGGTCTTTTTAAAATTTTGTTGATTTTGGTAGCAAGTTAAATGCTACATTATATACATGCATAGATAAATTATATCAGTTTATGTACTGTATATTTCAAAAAATAAATAAATAAATAAAATGTTTTATAAATTTTTTTTTTAAAAGTTCATGACATTATTGTATTTATTTTAATAAGTGTAGCAAAAAGTGATACAATTCTTTCTTCTAAATAAATTTGCTTTTAGTATATTGCTTTCAAATATTTTTCCCTAAAAATACTATATAAGGTATTTATTAAGTTTAAGAATTTTAGAATTTTTTTTAATAAAACTTTCGAAGGCATGTATATATGTACTTTGATATACAAGTATTATGCTTATTGATATATAGATATATATTAGGAAAAGAAAAGAATATATATATATATATATATATATATATATATATATATATATATATATATATATATATATATACACTACATGCCATTGTACTAGTATTTTCACTTTAGAAATACCCTAACTTGTTGTATTTTTCACTAGAATATACATAATATGTATATGTAGATATACATGAATTATATGAATATATAGTTAGTATAAAGAAAAAAAAAGAAAAAAAGAAAGAAAGAGAAAACTGTATTGTTCCTATTGGAACAGTACACTCATGATCCCGAGCGGAACAAGGCCGCAGAAATAAAACATTGGAGATTTGAATCTCATTCAAATCTTGATCAAAATTGATCAAATCTTTTCCAACCTAATCCTACATCCAAACTCTTCTATTTCGAATCAAATACCATAAAAAAGCCTAGATTTAAATTGATGTAAATCGATTTAAAAACCAACCCAAAAATACTTTGGTATATCAACTCTCGAGACCTATTTTTTTCCAAAAGCTCGCTCTGTGCCGCACCGTACTCGAGCTTCTCGACTCCTGGAATCTCGTCGAACACCCACGATCACCTTCAGCCGCCTGCACAGCCTTATCGTGCACCGGAGCATCGCTGGTCAATGGCCAAGCCGTGCGCCAAAACAGAGAGCAATAGCAGCGCCATCGCCCAGGTACCCTCCTACCTCGCTACATATCTCCACCTTCGCTCAATCAATTTTTGATCTGTCAAGCCCTACACATAGACAACCCTAACACCTTCAATCACATTAAATAGTTTCGATTGACGTGGGTTAAACCAGTTAGAAAAATTGAACTCAAAATCACGAAAAATCTGTTCGTGAAACAGGGAATGTAACCGTCCAAGTACCCTTCTTAGAAGGCGAATCCCCGGCTGGATCTTGAGAAATTTCAAAATCTAATTTAATAATCCTATAAACAACCTATACGAGACTAAAACCCCACTTTTGCTAGTACTTTTCATTGTTTATATTGTTGACTAAATCTGTTTCAAAAGTAGAAAAAATTTAAATTTTTAAAACAGTATATTTTTGAAAAAATTTCGATACGACGTGCACCCCGACAAACCGAGCGACGTGGTCGTGAACAGAAAGCATCGAAAGGTGCGTATCGACTTCGCAGACGTGTGAGAACTGACGGAACTCGATTTCGTTGTGCGTGCGCGATGAAATTAATACGTATCCGTCGAGATACCCCCGTATCGACCTATTGCAAACTTGGCCATAACTTTGTGTACATTCGTCCTACCGAGACGAAACTTATGTCAACAGGACCGTATCAAAATTTTGGTCCTGTGTGCCATGTTTGGTCCAATTCTGAGAATGTCGACCGGAATGCCTATTTGGCGGGCCCGCGACCTGATTTAACGGGCAAAATTGTACGCGGTCCGCCGGAATCCAACTTTGGTCATATGGTTCTGTTCGTCTCCTCAAATCGGATCCGTTGACATATAGTTTGACTACTTTAGAGACCATAGATACTAGCACACATTTCGGTACAAAACGGGTCCAACGGCGGACATCGTTTTGAACCAAAATTACAATTTTGCCCCTGTGTCCAGAATTGGACTTATGGGTAGTCTATCCTAACTTTTTTTCTTATTCTAGAAACGTTCGTGTTGTTTATTTCAGCATTCAGGGACGTTTGTGAGATTTGACTTCCTTGCTTCACTAATTTGTCGATTCGAGCTATTGGACGTCTTCCTTTCTGTACACAACCTCAGGCAAGATACCTTGCCTTATTTACTGGTTATCATTAGTTGTATTTTCTTTATTTAGTTACTGCATATTTATTTCTTGTTTATTTTCAGTTGGATCCATGACTTGTTGTTTATAGTTTACTGTATTATGCTTTCTTTTATTTCTCCCTCTTGTCTTTTAATATGCATATAGACTTAGTCTTAGAGGACTACCTTTTGTTAGTGACCTTGGAAGGGAGAAGATAGTTAAATGTATGGGCTACCCAAATCCAAAAGCCGTAGTAACTGCGTACTACGGCAGTCGTGTCACGGTGGTCACTAGCCTCGAGCTATGTGGACTGATGGGTTACGTGGGCTGCTAGCCTGGAGTTATGCCAGCTATAGTATTGGTACTTAACGTATGCGTGTTGTGAGTAGTTACCTTGTCCTGGGGGAGTCAGCCTTTACCTACCCATACATTGTGATGTCTTCTAAATTGCATACTAGAAAGGTTAGGAGACCTTAGTCAATTTTATGTCTTAGTCATGGCATGGGGCAATGTCACATCACAGAATAATGTGTTGTCCCTTGTCCTTGTTTTATTGTAGAGGTAATCTACTATTTCGATGATGGAATATTGAGCCATGTTATGGTTTGGACCCCTTACTTTTACTTTTACTTTATGGTATATTTTATATCCAGTTTATATGGCATGTTCTTCCTGTATCTTGTTATGTCCCTCTGAGGACCTGGTGATCTCTCTAAGTATAGGCAATTTCCCGCAGGAGTATGGCTCGGCACTGGATCCTTCATACCTTAATGACGAGGCGTCTTCCGCTTATATCTAGATTTATGTTATTCTTTGGGACTCATAGTGGACATCTATTCTCATTGAGATTACTTTCATAGCTGTTTGGTATGGGTATGTCCACCCGGCTATCTCTTGACTCACTTATTTATTCTGTTGGACTTCTTGTATCTTTTGTGTGTGCTGTGGATGAGATATAGTTTTATGATATTCTGGCCTACGATTTATATATTCGATGATTCCATATATTGGAGTATTCTTCGTATATATGCTGTTGGCATGTCCACATACTTAGTCCTAAGTATTTTGGTACTAATGCATTACAATAATTCAGAAAAGCTGTATCTAAACTAGTGTTTTGAAATTCCAAGTTGACATGTGAACGGTTAGAGGGTAATATCCGGCAAACCACACGTGTCGTGTGTGGCTGCTATTAGTCGAGTAAGAGCATGGGATAGAAAGGGTATGTTCACTCGTCTCCTAGGTTCTCCGTCCGACTAGTACTCATAGATCCAGGTCCCGACACGAAGAATCTCAATAGTCCAGAATAGATCATTAGGCCAGAAAATACATTAGTCCAAAAAAGTTAATAGGCCTGAAACTACGTATCTCAAGACAATAAATCCATACAATACCAATCCGTATATCCATCATGTCAGGAATCAAATAAAACACTAATATAAATATGCATCATAGAAAATATCAACTAATGGAAACTATCAGGGAATGTACTAGCCGGTGGTCCTGAGCAACAAGTGTGAATCGAGGCCCAAAGTGGAATCACAAAGACCAAAATATGAATACCAATGTTAATTGGTGTTTCACTGTATTAAACATTGATATCTAAGATGAAATATGAATTCTAGGTTATAGAAGTCGAACTAGATCAATAGTAGGTCTCTGTGATCAAACTAGGCCAATTTGACTCAAGTTTAACTTTTTGGGTCAAACTAGTCAACTTTGGTCAAACTAGGTCAAACCTAAGTTTAAGGTCAATACCTTATCATACCAATGTATTTCAACCTACACTAGGCAATACCTACGTAACTATTGTATATGCATAAGCTCTATGTAAGATACCTTACTTATTACCCCATTACCTATATATATCCCACATACACTAATATGCCATTAACTAGACCCAATTATCTATAACCTATTTTACCTAACATTACCTACCCAAATCAACATGGCCCATTACCCATGTTCACTATCCTTATAGTTATCCTATTACCTTTGTACATATCCTAGCAGTCATTCATGTCAATACCAATATATATCATTATTCTTGGATACCTACACATATACCTAAACATAGATGCCCAACTACTACCCTATGTACACATGTACTCCTAGATGTATAGACACTCACCCCCATGGTACACACCCACACCTAACTGTAATACCCAACCCATTCAAGAGCCTATGCATCACATGATGTTAGGGTTATATACTAAAAGCATCACTTTTGTATTAACTATATTTTTCTATTATTTTTGAATGAGAATCATATGGACGAATGTTGGCATTTTATATTGGTTATATGTTAATACAATATGTCCGATATTCTATATTATAGATAATATGGTGTGTGGTGATACACAGAAGATCATATTATCAGTCCCTTGTAGAAGATATAAATAGTTCATAACCTAGATGGATTTGGACAAATAATTGGTAAGGTTGTAGTGTAATCGGATATTAGTCTATCTTGACTATAAGATTATACTAGTGTACTTTGTATGTATTGAACAGGACCACTTGAGGTTGTTCTCTTTGTACAGACTACATAAGAGAATAAATACCTTTGTTATTATGGATGCTTGTGCTCTTAATCCGGATATAATAACAGTCATGTATATGTAGTGTGTATTACTCTGATTCATGAAAGAGTGAGATTCATAATGAGTTAATAACCTCTATGAATTGGGTAATGGTATTATGTGTATGATGGATTGTTGATTATAAAAGGAATCTATATCCCAATATATCGGGTTGATAATGTCCCCTTAAGTAACTCATAAGGATTGTCAAGTAAACCCTGCAGATGGATTATATCTGACATGACAAATAAAGTTGAGTGGTACTACTTAAGGATAAAAGATGTCGATCATTGTAGTTGTCAGCAACTTATTTTGATTGACGGACATTTGATATCTTAACATGGGAAGACAAACAAGCATATAATATGAAAGAGTCAATAAACGTAATTTGGAATTAGGAAGGTAGTGTAACAATAGCTCTTTCGTAGACCGAGCTATTGTTAACAGGCATGGGTTATATGTTCGGGCTGAACACGGAATACCTAGACCCGTTAGGAGACCTAAAACTAATTTTTTCTCATGGTCCCTGCCGTATCCTATATATACCCTCTATTCTCTGGCCGTCATATGTATCCTAAGAAGAGCATCTTTCTCTAATTCGTCTATCACGAGAGGAGAGAAAGGGAGGACAATCGAGAGAAGAAAAGGTTGGTAGATTGTCGCCCACACGACGTCCAACCCGAGGAAGGAATACGTGCAGAAGATCTTAGGGTCGCTGACTGCTCGATGTTGCTAGAAACTTTTGTCTTCTTTTCATCGTAGGTATAATTCATGAACTCTAATTTCCGCCTATGAAGGGTTAGAACACGTTTATATCTGTTTAACTTTCTATCGATCAACACATACACCAATTCGTGGTCCTGGGAATCCTCAGTTCCATCAATTGATGTCTTGATACTATTGCGGCACAGGTTTTAGTTTCCTCCCCTCCCCCACTTATCTATCTATCTATTTAATATCCAATCTATCTAACTAGTTATTTCACTCTCCTATCTAACATTTGCACACACCCTCCCTTCACTCCATATCTCTCATCTCCTCTTACCTTAATAGCAGCAATTTGTTGCTCTCCAAAGCACAGCAGGGAATGTACCCCTGCTGCTACTCTTCCTCTCTTCTGCTGTTCTCATGTCCTATGCACAAATCTGCACTAGACTAGGCTCCCACCCCTCAGTGTTGTCACACACACCACTTCTGCCACCTCAAATCTCTCTCTCCATGTTGTTGTTGTTGCTTATATGCAGCTTCCTATTAACCTATTTGCTGCTACCTAATGTTGCCTACCGATGCTACCTGCTTTGGATGCTACTACTGCTACCTGTTTTGGGCTACTGTTGCTGTAAACATTGGGCTACTGCTGCTACAAGCATTGGACTACTGTTGCTGCAAGCATTGGCTACTGCTTAACACATCAGTGCAAACATTGGCTGCTTGTGGCTTGTCATAGTTAGCCCAACAGTTTTCTCTCTTCTCTACCCAACTGCCCACTCATATGATCTACACCTTGCTGCTACCAGCAACTCTATATTTATTTTAGTAGCACCCTCCCCCTTCACTCTACTGGCTTCCACACTATACACACCTATATATGTAGGCACACACACTCACACATCTCCTTGTAACCTCAGTTATCCAAATACACCTGCACATGTCTATCCCTATACACACACATGCCTATACATACACTCACACTAGTTATCTACCTATCCAATTACCCCTAATCACAAATACAAGGTGTGCACACTTGAGTATCACACACTAGGTTGTGATACTGTTGTGATATGCACCCAACACTACCACAAGACATACTCTGGACTCTCATGCACATCTTGCTGACCAAATTCCCCTTCCAACCTGCTCCTACTTGCTGCAGGAAATTTACAGTTGTCATAGACCTGAAACCTAGGGCAGAAGAACCCGCTCACAGCCTACCTATGTGTACACAGGTGCACATTCAAGTGCAGGGTTTCACCTGCTGTATAGGAAGCTAAGGCTCACTTGTGTACAGGGCCACTTGACTTGTTGCCATAGGGAAGAGGCAGCCTGCATACTTCCTCCTCATTTCTCACACACCATGTTAACACCTATACACATGTATTGGAATACTCTCACATGAAACACACACACTCTCTCTATACTTGCAAGGACACCAACCAACACCCTATATATATATATATATATATATATATATATATATATATATATATATATATATATATATATATATATATATATATATATATCTCCTATACACATGTATTGTAATACTCGCACATGAAACACACACACTCTCTCTATACTTGCAAGGACACCCACCAACACCCAACACACACACACACACACACATATATATATATATATATATATATATATATATATATATATATATATATATATATATATTTTAATATATAATATATATATATATATATATATATATATACATATATTATATATTAAAAATATATAATATATATATATATATATATATATATATATATATATATAAATATATATATATATATATATATATATATATATATATGTATATATATATATATATATATATATATATATACTAACATATACATCTGCAAATATATATATTTACACATATATGATATTATAGATAGGTACACACACTATTACATGCATGCACCTATAGTAACAATTCAACAAACACCTAGTGTGCACTAAGCTAGGATACTCTCCCAAACCATCCCAAACTCTCCCCAATGCCCATGAATAACTCAAATATAATACTTAGATAATAGATAGCTATTCTAGTACTTGTGGCAAAATATGATATATATATATATATATATATATATATATATATATATATATATGTATATATATATATATATATATTTTATATATATATATATACTAACATATACATCTGCAAATATATATATATTTACACATATATGATATTATAGATACGTACACACACTATTACATGCATGCACCTATAGTAACAATTCAACAAACACCTAGTGTGCACTAAGCTAGGATACTCTTCCAAACTATTCCAAACTCTCCCCAAAGCCCATGAATAACTCAAACATAATACTTAGACTCTAATAGGAGTAATAGATAGCTATTCTAGTACTTGTGGTATATATATATTTTTATTTTATATATATATATATATATATATATATATATATATATATATATATATATACTAACATATACAAAAAATACAAAATATATATATATATATATATATATATATATATATATATATATATACTAACATATACAAAAAATAAAAATATATATATACTAACATATACATCTACAAATATATATATTTACACATATATGATATTATAGATAGGTACACACACTATTACATGCATGCACCTATAGTAACAATTCAACAAACACCTAGTGTGCACTAAGCTAGGATACTCTCCCAAACCATCCCAAACTCTCCCCAAAGCCCATGAATAACTCAAATATAAATAACACCTAGTGTGCACTTGTGTGAATAACACCTAGTGTGCACTTGTGATATGTGTATCAGAAGTGTCGAAAGGAAAATCCCCCAAATTATCTCGTATCACAAAGACTTGTGACACGACCTACTCGTATCCAATTGTAGACACGTAGTTAGCCTCACAACACTCTAACAAGCCTAATTAGGTGTCACGACCCGCACCCAGTGTAGGGGCACGAGAAGTGGGTACGTCCAGCGTACGCCGCAGTGTCGGCAGTTGAACGTTGTCCTAGGTCACATACATCTAACACAGTATAAATATACATGTACAAGACAGTATAAATATACATGTACAAGATATACTCTCCAATCGGAGGACAATACAGAAGGTACAACTCAATCATAATTCTAAGATGGAAATAGCACGATAAGATAGATATGAAATCTCAAAAGAGAATGCAAACAGAAAAGAATAAGTCTAAGTGTCTAAATGACACTAACGTCTCAACATCCAAAAATAATACAACTCAGAAAGTCAAACACAAATGACATAATGAAATAAGATAAACAACCTAGCTATCTAGCCTTGGCTATAGAGATGGTATCCTCAGCTAGAGTTGGATCCCCCTGTGGGTCCAACTCACAAGTGTCGTCTAGGCCTACTCCGTAATAAGTAGGGCAGAACTCCTCAGTATCATCTGTAATATTTTCAACTGGTCCGGTCAGGACAGGAACGAGCACATATCTCTCAAATAGTTCATATCATGACAGAAAATATAAAATAAGCAATCGAGTAAGATACATGAAACGCTGTAAGAAATGTACATGAAAGATAAGAGAGATATTTGTAAACTGGAAATATCTATATGGTAAGTAAGAACTGTAAGTGACTAAGTGATTTAGAGCACAAGATGGTTATGTAAACAGGTTGGGTTGCACATGAATAAGCTACGGAGTTGCACATGAATACCTACTTGGGATAATGATCACATAACCACTTCTACTCACCCCAACCCCAATCAATACACAAGGATCTACTCAAGTTACGTTATTGCACATGAATAACTACTTTTATACATGAAGCTCATGTAAACATGAGTGTACATGAGAGCACATAAGTATACATGAAGTCACATGAGAACATGTGTATACATGAATAGATACGAGTACAAGTAGTACATAATGTACTTGATAAAGTACATGAACATGAAATATCCGATGCACCCGAGGGGGATAACATCTCATGAAAAGATCCATATAGTGCTAATCCGTGATAACAACGTGACAACATCAAGTAAAGTAATCTAGAGCAAGAATATACGTCCTAGCAAGTATGAAAACGATCAAAGAATGTACTCGCCTGATATCCTGAACGACTGATGAAAATAGATGTCCGTATAGGAGTAACTGAGTCCTATTTAGAGCAACACAGGTTAAAATGTATCCAAAATGTTATAAATCAAGTTTACAATACATTCTACATGATTCTAGGTCGTCTAGCTCAAAGTCAACTCTTGGTCAACTCTGATCAATAATCTAGTCAAACTAGGTCAACTCTAGTCAAACTAGGTCAACTCTAGTCAAACTAGTCAACTAGTCTAGGGTTTTGGTCAAACTCAAGTTCACAAGACCAATTAGGCCTATAGGGGTCAAAAAAAGTATAACTAACTCCTATTTATATATACCATATATGTACATAGCTATTTAGTATATGAGACAAAGCCTATATAGGATACCTATATACATAGCTATTTAGTATATGATACCTATTAGCAAGTTCACAATAGATACATACACACATCCATATAGCATATATACAGCCATATATAATAATATACATGTGTATATACATATATAATAACACACACACACACACACACACGCACACACACACACACACACACACACACACACACACACACACACACACACACACATATATATATATATATATACACACACACACACACACACACACACACACATATATTAGGAAGAGGGGTAAAGGGTAATATATAAGTTTGTGTGTGTGCGTGAAAAGTGTATGTTTAACTGTGAAGACTGAGGGGACTGGAAAACCCCCAAACTGGTATGATCCCAGAAAACCCAACCTAAAACAAACACAAACATCATATATATATATATATATATATATATATATATATATATATATATATATATATATATATATATATATATATATATATATATATATAAAATATATATATATATATATATATATATATATAAGAAAACATCTATATACTAACAAAGTATTTATATAGAAAACTATATAACATATATAGATTATATGAGTAAAAGCAACATCTAATCTATATAACATAAACCAACAATAAAATCTACATAAACTAAACTATCAAAGCCCTAACTCAAACTCAGTAACCCAACTGAAATTAAACCCAAAACTGATAACAAAGTAAAAAAATAAATATATATACAAGAAATATATCTATACACACTACTATGTATACATAGAGAGATATATAGGAAATATGTATAGACATAGAATATATTAATGAAAGTATATAGCTAACCTATAACTAACCATCAAACAAACCTACTGACTTCAGAAACTGAGATCACAAACCCCAACTAAACCCAAAACTGAAAAACCCTTAAACTGGAACCAACCTAAACAAGTATATATATATATATATATATATATATATATATATATATATATATATATATATAGAGAGAGAGAAAAGAGGATAATGTGTGCCCTCACATGTGTCGGCAAGGGGGGTCGAGTGTGTGTGACACACACATATCCAAATCGTGTCAATACAGTGTCCAAACCATGTGTCAGACAGTGTATCACAGACTGTGTTCAGCACAGCCATGTGCTTCCATGTCGTGTCCTCTAGGACACGACACACATCACTTGGTGTCTCGTGCACGTGTCCACAGCTAGGTGAGGGGTAGGGCTAGGTGTTCGACACCCTGAAATGAGTCTAAGACGTGTCATGTCCGCATGTCGAGCCTGTATCATAGGCTTGATTTTGTGTTTGCACGGTCTTCACAAATCCCATGTGAGCGCAATTTCGTGTCCGACAAGACACGAAATGATCTCGAACTTAGGGAGGCGCCTGACAGTCATGGCCCCGACCTATTGGCCAAGTGGCACGTGTCCACATGTCCTATGCTGCGAGTACGAAACTCATGGTAGCAGGACACACACCACAGTGTCATACTGACATCCCCGTGTCCAAATTCGACACGAAAATGACACCAAATCGTGCTCAGTGACAGGGAATAGTAATCCACACACATTAGGCTATAAAATAAAGAAATTAGTTTTGAAATTCATGAATAAACATTTTATTGAGGTATTTCATCAAACACTTTACACTACACTCCGATATGCCTCCGCTACGCGTATCAAATGGACACGAAATCCTACCAAACTTGGCCTATGTAACGCTTCGGTCCCAAAATACTTAGGACTAAGTACGTAGACATGCCAACTGCTTACATATGAAGTATACTCCAATATATGGAATCCTCGTATGTATACATAAGCTGTAAAATACAGTAAACCATGACAACTAAATCTCATCGACAAATATAAAAGAATAATGATAGAAATCAACTATAAATTATTATTTGTACAAGACTTTGGGCGGAGACAAATCCACTACCAATGATTAAAAGTGAATAAATCAATAAAAGAATTGTCGAGCGAAGCATAAGACGATCCAAGAGCAATCATCTCGAAGGAAGAGAGTAAATCATGGCCTTGGCTAGAGCACCTGCAAAAAGTCATAAAAGTACACCTGGAGAGTTCACCAAGTCCTTAGAGGGACGTAACAAGATACATGAAGAACAAGCTATATAAACTGAATATATAATATGCCATAACGTCACAAAGTAAAAGTAAAGTGTCCCAAACATAACACGGCCCAATATCCTATCATCGAAACAGTGGACTACTCCTACAACCAAACAAGGACAAGAGATAGCACACTATTCCGTGATGTGACTTTGTCCCATGCCATGACTAGAACGAAGTGTGACATGACATTGACTAAGGTCTTCTAACCTCTCTAGTATGCAATTTAGAAAAACACTTAACGCAAGGGCAGACCGACTGACTACGACTGACCACAACCACACGGGTAGCACTCAAGCGAGTTGCTAGCAGAGAACATGGGTAGAGCTCCGGAGAGTCCCTATCAAATACATGGATGTTGCTCAATTAAACCACTAGCAAGACCGACTCCAACCGACACGACTCGATACAATATTACCCAAGCATATAGTATATGTCCTCCCTATACAATGCTCCTAACCATGTTGTATCCACAACAGGTTTATACTAATAACTGCTAAGTCTTCTAGCATGCAATTCTATCAGCAGTTACAACCTAACGCATGCGCACGGGTGATCAACCCATACACAAGTACCTCTATATGTTACTCATATCTCACATGTGACAAGGGTTATGAAGTACACTAACAAACGATAGTCCCTTAACTTCTAGGTCCATATTCATAAATTAGAGAAAAGCAAGAAAATAATGCTAGCACTTGCATGGAGTATATGGGAAGCAAGAAAATAATCACGAACAGCAGTCAAAGGCACAACTGAAAATAAAACAGGCGGTAAATATGCAATATCTAAAAATGTAGACTAAATATAAATAGTAAATAAGGCAAGGTATCTTGCCTGGTGTGACGCCTAGTGGTGCGATTGTTCCGAAAAGTCCTGATTGGTTGGATAGTCATGATTGATGTGGAGGGGTCCAAGTTGACGAGAAATAAAAAAATCCACAATCAGTCGTGATCAAATGATGATGATGAGAGGAAATTGTGGGGAGTGAATACTTATACTATTTTAGATAGTAATATTTATAATATTTGAAAAGTATATTTTATTAATACAATATATAAAAACTACATTCTTGAAAATCAAATGTTGTTTTAGACTAAAAATACTCTATAATTGTCAAAAAATTAAGCAAAAATATTCCAATAATTATTTGGGGTTTATAAACTTATTTGAAAATAGAAGTAGGCTACATACAATACTATACTTTTATAAATAAATATTTTGGAAGTCTAGAAAATTATTTGGGCTAAAATAATACTTTTGTCAAAATAAAATAGTTGGGTAAAAACCATCTTTGAAAATAGCTAGAAACACAACTAATTATATTTAATTTGGTTATAAAAATAATTATATAATAAACTATTGCCAATACCTACTTTATTTAACTATATAACACTATTAAGAAAACATAACAAACAATAATAATAATAATAATAATAATAATAATAATAATAATAATAATAAGTAAAACATTTGTTGTTCTCTTGCAAAGAGAAACAAAATAAAATAAAATAAAAACTATAAAAGTAAACTCAGAAAGTAATAAGTATATGTAACAGTCGTCGTTCTCCACATTGTGGAGAGAGGCTTTTAGAATGGAAGAAGGGATGAGAGAGGGAGAAAGAGAGAGCAGGAGGCTAGAAAGAACGGGAAGAGAGGGAGTCAAAGAGGGAGAGAGCTGCGAAGACGCACCTACAAGCCCATTAGTCATGTGGTGTGTCCAAAGTCGTGCAGGTAGATATATATTTTATGTATATGCATATATTTTATATTTTATTTTTAAGGGATTAACAAATATTTTCTAAATATTTTTTATATGTATAATATACGTGTTATTGATATTTATATATGAAATTTTAGAATACTGTTAGATTTTTGTGGACCAATTAAGGAGGGGGTATAATATGTTCACCCAAAACTATTATACACCTATTATTGGGTTATTCTATTTTTGTTATCGTCATTATTATTGTTATTATTATTATTATTATTATTATTATTGTTAATATAATTATTAAAAATATCTTTATTGTTGGTTATTTGGTTTTCCTAGGAAATAAATATTTATTGTATGTATAAACCCGACACTAGAAAAAATATTATTAAGATTTTTTTTAGGTTTTATTGAGTATATATATATTGCAGAAGCATGGAAAAATTATAAATCGACACAGAGCCATTAAGCACAGCTCCTACACAAACTGCTGTAGATACTGAACAGGCGCAGCCAAAGACAAAACAAAATTCAAGCGTAATGGAAAAGCGCATAAAGGAGATTGTTTATTAATAATCATGATTACCATGGAAGTCTATTATAGAATTTTCATGTTCATGATTACATAAATGAGATATCTACCTACTTAAATGTTTGCATACAAAAGCGTATTATACAGTGCACAGCATACAAACGCGTAGAATTCAAAAGCACAGCAGATAATATATGCTAAAAAAACATATTTTCTTGGTGCACCTACAATGTAGGCCAAGAAAAGTGCCTTTTCCTCGATGCAACTCCTAGATGCCGATTGAACAGAGTCCGGAATGGAAATTAATCCAAGACCATGTATTTGTAGAAGCATGGAATTTCACGATCAGAAATCCTATGCGTCAAACACTGCATGCGCCAGGGAGCTCAGACAAAGTACTTTGACAAAGTAAAACAAAGATATACACATTGAAAGAGGATTTTTTTTATTTACATATAAAAGTCTATTACATGTCTAGAAAAGGCTGTACAAAGGAGAACTTCTACAAAAAGAAAAGACCCTAAGTCTACAGCCAGGCGCAGCGATCATCATGCGCTCTTGAACAGGCGCAGCAGCCACCATGCGCTCTCAGTCAGGCGCATCCCACCATGCGCCCTCAGCGGGGCACATCCTTTCAGCAGCTCAGTTATGTGCATCCTCAGTTATGTGCATCCCTTCAGCAGCTCAGTTATGTGCCACCCTTCAAGCCAGGCTCACCAGGAAGTGTCAGCATATGCACCGTCTAATGCTTCGACAAATGAAGCATTTATTGAGCAGAACGAGGGTGGCAATCAACCCTCTAGCTGGAGGAAGAGCTCCCCAAACTGAGGAAGAGAGAAGCACCACAAATCAACCTGCGGCCAGAGGAGGCTTCGAAAGAGCCTCCAAAGACCAAGGAAGACTGCAATCGAAATCGCGGCTAAAGGAGCAGCTTTTAACACAACCAGAATGGGCAACACCCACTCTGACAGAAGAAAGAGCCTCCAAAGCCGCAGCAACGCAATTTCGATCCGCGGCTCTTCCAACATAACTGAGACGAGGCTCGAGCATCCCGATCTTTCGATGCAACAGGCACCTTCCGCCTGCCTCAGAAGCCCTCGACTCTGACTTTTGGATGTAACAGTCACCTTCAAGTGCACCAATGAAGATATTGCGTCGCATCTTCACCTTCGGGAGCATCTCAAATAGAGTGTGCTCGAGCAAACAAATTCACTTCGGGAGGACGTGAGAGAACGAGAAATAAACTCTCTCCATGCCACCATATAGGCCGGGCAAATCAAACCCATGCGCCAAGTAGATGGCTCGACGAATCCTGTGCAACAAATTTGTAT
Organism: Iris pallida; assembly: GCA_029216955.1. Classification (NCBI taxonomy): domain Eukaryota; kingdom Viridiplantae; phylum Streptophyta; class Magnoliopsida; order Asparagales; family Iridaceae; genus Iris; species Iris pallida. The sequence continues at coordinate 8,242,361 of JANAVB010042617.1, forward strand.
TAAATGGATAAACCAGACGCTTTGAATTCAGCCAAGACAAAAATGGCTATTTAAAGCACTCGAAGAACGTAATAGTTGCACCATTAAAGACGTGTCATACGGAGCGGATGCGCCGGTCAGGCCGTGCATCACACAGACGCGCCTCCAAACACCAAGCGCCTCACAAAGCATGCACTCCCATGCGGCCCCATGCGCCTAGTAGAACGCCGATCGATGCGCCCACTCAACAGTCCATCAAATATCAAAAATATTAAATGCTGACGTCTGACAGAGTTGGCAGCACGCCTCTCGAGGACTGAACAGTTGACAGCTTTTTCAGAAAATGAAGCATCGCCAACGTCAGCATCATCATTACTCTTCTCCGACGGTTACAGCCACGTGGCCGCCCAACCATTCGTATGCGCCTCCGCAGCAATGCGCCCAAATCACTCCATGCACCTCAAAAGCCATGCGCCTCAGACTTTTTTTTTGATCCCTAAAGACAGAAGTAAAGTCACTACTGAAGCCTCGCATGCGCCTCAAAAGCCATGCGCCCTGAATCGTTCGTAACTCCTAAAAGTTATGAGCCAAAGTCTCCTCATGCGCCCAATCCAGGCGCATCCTACCAGATTATTCCCCACCAAATCCGAGATCTTCGAGCCACGGGCCGATGACATGTGTCCTTTAACTCGATTCACCCAAGATCTCAGCAACAGAAAGATCATCTTCTCTGCTATATGCCGGCCCACAACAGCAGCATGAAGAATTCAACCCCTCAATCAGGGCACATCGTCCATGCGCCTCTATCAGCAATCACCACGTGGCGTCCCCGCGTCCAGGCGCATCCTATATATGCGCGCATAAGCAGCCAACCTGCAAACTATAAATAGAGGGATCATTTCCTTCTTACGGACAGACATATACAGATAGAGACGTCGTACAACCACAGAGGCAGATACAGACACTCACTTATTCTTCCTCTCTACCAGCTCCAGCACCCAGAGCAACCCAGACCTTCAGAGAACCGATAACCGTCGTCAGATCGTCAACGGAGTTAACGCATTACCACTCGCTCCATCGGCACAAGGGACCCAGATAAACAAAGTGTACTCCTAGGACTACGTCGAAGTCCTACATTGTAACACTGTTCTGTTTGTATTGAAATTTACAACCAAAAGATTTTAATGGCAAACAAGCTGGCGACTCTGCTGGGGACCTCTTTCTCCTCCACCGAGAAAGCTGTATCATAATACGACGATGTGAAGGTGGGCTCCTCCCATAAGACGCTGGTCATACGCCTCAATCAACAGACGTATGAGGATTTCATCTCTGAAGGCAGTGCGAGTCTTTCGAAGCGGCTGCCAAAGTCGAAGAAGACTCGCCGAGTCTTGGTGCGCAAGGTCGACGCCTCTGGCACCACCATCGAAGGGGATGCGCCGATCCAGCTTTCCCTTTCTGCTGATGTCCTCAGCAACCAAGATGCACCCACCAGTACAGCGCATCTCTCGGGGAAACGTACGACTGACCACATTCTCCAGCCATCTCCCTCTCAGGCGAGGAAGATGCATCGACGGAGCAGGGGCGCAGCTAATGCCCCGTGTATCACCTCCGATGCGCCACAGAAGGTCTCTGTCTTTGACAGACTCACTCGCTGTAGTGGCGAAAAGAATTTGGATTCTGAGTACTACACGCCCCAACAGGCTAGTACGAAGAAGTCCAAGGCAGTACGGGCCATGCGCCCCAAATATGCTATGCCAGCAGCAAGCCAGAAGCATGCGCTCACAATCATGTGCGTTGCCGATGGTAAGCTGTATAAGGTTGACTCAGGTGCTTCTGCGCCAGAAACGAGCCAACCTTCAAAGTCCTTATCTCACTTGGACGCATCTATTGCGTTCGCAACCGAGTCAAGTAAGGCAAACCCAGTGGTCTTGAACTCCCGTGCCTCCTCTGGTTGTGCGTCTGAGGTCCGTTTAAGTCACTTTAAATGTTGTTTCCCCACTACTGATCGGAGCGCCTGTTTGGTGTTGGATCAGGGGGCGCAGCATTCACTTGACCACCCCGGCGCTTGGCCTTGCCATACGCCTGAAGGGGGTACGAAGGTGGCACTCTCCTCCAAAGATCTGCGTAACGTGATCACTCACAAGCACCGATCAGGAGAGTCGACTGACAAGCACAATGTGTCCCTCACAGGGAACACTTATGCTGTAGTTACCATCAACTGCTGTTGCAAGGCAGCAGTCCCACCAAGATAGTCAGTGTTCCAGCGGTTGTAATCATCGATACCCCTCCGACGTCGCCTCGGAAAGAAGGTGTCAACTAAAGAAGAGCCAAGGGTTGCTTCATACAACGTGATCTCTAACTCCTCGTCAGTCCGAAAGGCGACTGGAAATTCCTCGTCCTCGTCCAAGAGCCAGCCGAGGAAAACCAAGACAAGTGTCTTGTCCTCCGGAGTGTTCGAAGGCACTTGGGGGAGGAAGAAGATCTTGGAGAAAGCGGGGGGTAGTCAGACCCTTGTTGAGCCTCCTTCCGAAGACGAAGGTGTCCTTCAAAGCACAGCTGGGGTGGATCTTCATCCTCGAGGCGAAGTCAGCCTCCCGGACATAGCTGGGGGTCGTCTAGCCCCTATGGATCTACATCTCGAAGACGAAGAAGTCCTTCAAGATAGGACTGGAGGTAATCGGGCACTTACGGATACTTCTCCCGAAGGCGAGGGTGTCCTCCAAAACATAGCTGGGGGTAGTCTAGCCCCAGCGGATCTGATTCTCGAAGACGAGGGTGTCCTTCAAGACAGAACTGAGGGTAATTAGGCCCTTACAGACGCTCTTGTCGAAAATGTTCTCCAGAACATAGCTGGGGGTGGCCAGGACAAAGCTCCAGGAGAGGCAACTCCCCTACAGGAGAGTGAAGCCGAGAGTGAAGCCTCAACCGATCCATCCACTTCCAGCCACGTCATAACAGTATATATGGCTGGGGGTGATACCGAGTCTGATGCGCCGCAAGCAGACCTCGTCCAGCGCATGGATACATTGGGGGAGGACTCAAAACCCTCTCTGCCTCCATGTAAACGCTGACTCAAGCAGTGTTTGAGATACGGTCAGCCTTGGCCAGGACACCTTCTACCGGTCCCGACCCAGGGGCCAATGGAGAATCAAGTGTACCCCTTCAACGGGTATCCTTGGATACGGATAGCCGCGAAGCACGTCGGACATCGGAGCCCTCAAATGCTCAATTCCAGGTGGCACCACCTTCCCCGACTCCCAGCTCCACGGAAGACGTGGTCGAGATGATCAGGGACCTGCACGAACGCTTTGAGTCCAAGAATAGACAAGAGGAGCGCCAAAAGATGGGCAACCCCCAACCTTATCCCCTCGAATGGAACAAGGTGGTTTATCCTCCCAAATATAAACCACAAACATTGACGCCATACGACGGGAAGGACTCTCCGCATCGCTATCTGACGTACTTCCAGTCCCAAATGGGACATCTTCCGAAGGAGGACGCGCTACTCACCAGCATATTCGTCGGGGCACTGAAAGGAGTGGCGTACGACTGGTACTGCAGCCTTCCCGATAATTCTATATCTTTCTTCGACGACTTAACGCACCTTTTCCTCGACCGTTTCTACGACGGCAGAAAGGACATGACAATGGCGTCCCTCATAGAGATACGCCAGAAGGAGAAGGAAACTGTTTGAGTGTTCATCGAACGCTTCCGACAGGCTTGCTTCAGACTACCCCCGGACATGCCAGAACATGCACTCCTCTTCTCCTGCAGCATGAACATGCTGCCTGCAATCAAACTCTGGCTCAACTCTACTCCTCCTCCCGACTGGAGTTCCTTGATCATCGAAGCAGAAGCAGCAGAAAAGAAGGCGTCCAATGCTCGCCTTCTGGGAGATAGTTTCCCTGCCTTTGAGGACAAGGGAAAACGGCCTGCAGCCAACAACCCCGGACGAGAGACGAAAGGGAAATAGGCGTTGACTGTCAATGCCTCAAAAGGTGCATCAGCACCTACTCAGAAGCCTCCACTTGCACCAAGGCCAAAGGAGGTTTATTCGTTCAACGATGAAGACACCCTGTAACTCTTTGAGATACTGAAGTAGGGTGACAAGATCAAGCTGTCGGACCCGAAGCGTCCCGACGAGGTTGGGAAAGTGGACAATCCGAGGTACTATTACTTCCATCGGTTTGTCGGACACCCAACCAAGGACTGCTACCTCCTCGAAAACTACATCCAGTGCATGATCAATGCGGATGTTATCTCCGTCGACTACGAAAAGAAGACGGTATCGGCCAACATGGTGTCACTCAAGTTCAGTACATTGTCGCCAACTACAACATAAGATGGCGTCGTCCCCATCCCTAAGGCGACATTGGAGGTGGTTAACTTACCACCTACTCGTGACAACGTGAGTGGACTCATCCCACTCACCACATCTCGGGGAGAGATCTTATAGGTTCACCCTGATCTTGTCTCCGAGGTTACTCAACCGGAGGTACGCCCTACCTCCAAATCCAAAGGCATGAAGCTCAAGTCTTGCTGTATGGTCTCTTTCTCAACGGAAGAGGCACTTCCTGTACAGACGCGTTCACAACAGAACGCCCAATCCGATGAAGCTGTCGTCAAGGTGGTGCCTCCTTACACCGTCCCTGCTACCCAGAAAGATGGCCCGTCTAAGCCCCCAGCAGCCAATAAGCAAAAGCATGTAGAGGCCCGCTTCGATAGGCCTCTGCGAAAGGAGAATGCTTCGGGGCTAGCCAAGCCCCACAACTTCGACATACTGGCACAACTGGCCAATACTCCTGCCCGCCTATCTCTGTTTGAGCTCCTTCGTCTTTCCAAAGATACTCGAGAAGCTCTCTGTGAAGCTCTGAAAGATGCCGAATCCTTCATTAGTCAGGTCAAGCAGCCTTAAGATCTCCCGACTACATATACACATTGTCGTTGTGCGGATGAGGTTATCCCCAATATAACCTTCACCCAACAAGACATGCTGCTCAAGCACAACCGATACAACAGGCCGCTATATTATACAGGGTATATCGGTTCTGTCAAGGTGAAGCAGATTCAGATCGATCCGGGGTCTTCCCTCAGCATCATTCCGAAGACGCTGCTCTCAATACTGGGGATCCCAATGTACCGACTGGCGCCTTCCAACACAACAATCAGTGGCTTCAATGCTAGTAAAAGCGAGCCACTGGGCAAGATACGACTAAAGTGCCATATCGGTAACCTCAGAACCGAGGTCACTTGTTATGTCGTGGATGCCGACGTCAACTACAACCTTCTGTTGGGTCGTCCATGGCTGTATGAGTACATGGTGGTGACATCTACACTCTACCAATGTATGAAGTACGTGTCCACCAACGACGTCATCCGGACGGAGTTTACGGACATTGACCCTTTCAAAGGGGTTGAAGCCTACTTCACCGATTCCTCCTTGTACAAGTCACCTGACGAGGTGGAAGCCAATGATGCTGACGACGAAGCAGAAACGGTAGCAGAGTCGGACATAGAGCCTGAGATGACTACCGACGCTCCTTTGAAGATCTGACTCAAAGGCAAACCGCCTCAGAAGTTGCCTCCTATGAACATCAAGCTACCCGGGAAAGTACCAACTGCTCCTGAAGCTCCCTTGAAGATACGGCTCAAAGGAAAGCCGCCTCAAACATCGGCTCCCCTTGTGGCAAAACTACAGGGGAAGGCACCAATCACCGGAGGAACAGTGGAGGTACCTCTGAAGGTGCGTATTAAAGGCAAGCCGTCGTAATCCAAACTGCCAGAGAAGGCCCACATAGTCCTCTCGGACCCCAAGACCAACGCTGTGGTGGACTCTCCCGATCCTACCCCAGTACTCACAGATGAAGAGCTAGGGGAATATATCTCTGCTGATGTAGATGCACCCTCTCTGGACAATATAATCCCGCGAAATAAAATCTCGTGTTTCATCAATAATAGAGTGTCATTTAATTATTCTAGTCTTCCACATTGGAATGCCATGTATACATTAGATAACGTTCTACGGTCGTTGCAAACACAAATAACGACCGTCCATCATGTAAATCGAGTAGTCCCGACCCAAGGGGTCTGTTTTGTAGTCCCGCCACGGAGTCGAGACGAAGAATCCATTATCTTCGGCAAAGTTGAGCGTCATCAAGACCTCCCGCCACTCGAGCCAGAACCAGATACCGGCAGAATACAAGTCTATCGGTACACGGACAAGGCAAAGTACCTCATCCAAAAGATGGGTTACAACTTAAAAATAATAAAGACCTGAACTACGGCAAGGGTCGACGTCTTCCTCTCCGGCTTCCAACACCTAAAAGAAAGCCGCAGGACTATTATCATCGAACTCGGCGGGGGATGGGCTATGTCATGCCATCGTCAACTCCAGAGAGTTCGGAGGCAGAAGAAGTAGAACATTCTCACTCGTCCGAAGCATCAACTTGGGATTCCGATACGAGTATCGGCTCAGTCTTCAAGAGAGTGCTATCAGCCAACATGATATCTGCACAATCTCAAGAAGATGAAGGCGAAGACCAAACGCCAGAATTCTTCAAAAAAGAACCCTGGGCTTAATGCCTAGGAGAACAGTGGGAGTCTCATTTTGAATTATACGAACCTCCCACCGAAGAGAAAGCCGAGCAGATCGACCTTGGGGATGGATCTTCTTCCAAACCCATCTTCATCAGCAAAAGCCTAAAAGGAAAAGACTGAGAATCTTTAATCCAGCTGGCTAAAGAGTATATCGATGTTTTCGCCTGGAGCTACGAAGATATACCGGGACTTGATCCCCAGATTGCGATGCATAGGCTTAACATCTTACCTGATGCCAAGCCTATCAAACAACAACAGCGACGCTTTTGTCCGGACATCATGAACGCCATCGATCAGGAGGTGGACAAACTCTTGACCAACGGCTTCATCCGTGAAGAACAACACCCGGATTGGACAGCCAACGTCGTCCCTGTTACCAAGAAGAATGGAAAGATACGAGTTTGTATCGACTTCAGGGACCTCAACACTGCTTGCCCGAAGGACGAATTCCCGCTTCCAATCACCGACGTGATGATCGATAACACATGTGGCTTCGAACGCATATCTTTCATGGACGGGTGTTCGGGCTACAACCAGATCAAGATGTTCCCCGATGACGCAAAACACACGTCATTCAGGACTCCAAAGGGTGTTTTCTGCTACACAGTGATGCCCTTCGGCTTGAAGAACGCTGGTGCGACATACCAACGAGCTATGAGCACTATTTTTCGTCAGCATCTTTGCAAGACAGTCGAATGCTATGTTGACGACATCGCAGTCAAGAGCCGTCTCAAAGGTGATCACCTACAAGACCTCAAGACAGACTTCGATCTCATGCGGGCGCATCAACTCAAGATGAACCCCTCTAAATCCTTTCTAGGGGTTTCTAGCGGAAAGTTCTTGGGCTTCATTACCACGGCGAAAGGCATTCATGTCGATCCCGAGAAGACCAAAGCCATCCTCGACATGGACCCTCCGAAGAACCTCCAAGAACTTCGAGGCCTGCAGGGGCGTCTGGCATACATCCGGAGGTTCATAGCGAACCTTTCCGAAAAATGTCAACCCTTACTCAGCTCATGAAGAAGGGAGTCTCTTACGTCTGGACAGAGGAATGCCAAAAAGCTTTCGACGACATCAAGGCTTATCAGACGAGCCCGCCAGTCCTGGTGGCACTAGTCGCCGGCAAACTATTTCTTCTCTATGTCCGTGCCATGGATCATTCCCTCGACGCTCTGCTAGCTCAGAACATCGATACAAGCTATGAGCAAGCTATCTACTACCTCAGTAGAACATTGAACGGGGCCGAACACCGGTACAACCCCGTTGAAAAGGAGTGCTTGGCTTTGGTATTTGCCATCCAAAAGACTCGCTATTATGTCTCGGGCCAGACAATTCATGTCATTTCTCGAGTCAATCCGCTCAGAGTTCTCATGACGACGCCAGGATCATTAAACTCCCGGCTTGCTACATGGGCGATCTTGCTAACGCCATACAACATGGTGTTCATTCCACAAAAGGCCGTTAAGGGTCAGGCTTTGGCCGACTTTTTAGCTGCACATCCCATCCCAGAGTCCTCAAGACTCTATGAAGACATCCCGGATGAGGTCCAAGAATCAAACGTCACCGAAGAAGGCTCCGTCTAGCGGATGTTTTTCGATGGCGCTTCCAGAACAGGCCCCAAAGGCTAAATCATCGCAGGAGTAGAGGTAGTATTATTCTCCTCCGATCAGCTGGTCATCCAGCGTGCTTACTCCCTTTCAAAGCCGTGCTCCAACAATGTTGCCGAGTACAATGCACTCATCATGGGACTCCAGTTGGCACAATAGCTGGGGGTGAATCATCTGGAAGCCTACGATGACTCAAAACTCGTCGTAAACCAGATCAGAGGGCGATACGAAGTTCGCCATGAAGATCTGATCCCTTACCATGAAGTTGCATTGAACATCATTTCAACCTTCACAGAGTTCTTCATCGAATATGTACCTCGTCTACAAAATCTGGAGGCTGATGCTCTGGCTAGCCTCGCAGCCTTATTGGCAGCACCCCTCGGGACTCAATACTACGTCATGGTAGTTGGTCGAGACTTGGTCTGTCCTAAAAACAACCTGTGCTCATGAGTGGCTCATGCCATGACAACAAGTGCCGGTATTAATGTCCGAGACTGGAGGTTCCCGTTCATCGACTTCGCTATCTATGGAATTTTCCCAGAGGACCCGAAAGAAGCCGTCTCAGTCAGGAGGCGCTCCCTTCGATTCTACTACGATATAGCTACTAAAATGTTGTACCGACGCTCCTACGATGGACTTCTCCTTCGATGTTTGTCCAACGAAGAAGCAGCCGAAGCCCTTTGAGAAGCTCACGATAAAACCTGTGGGGCCCATCAACCTGGCCCTAAGTTGCAGGACCGACTGCGATGCATGGGCTACTACTGGCCAACCATGGCCGCTGACGCTGTCGACTATGCTAAGAAGTGTCATGCATGCCATCTTCACGCAGACTTCATTCATACACCGTCAGAACCACTACATCCTACAGCCGCTTCTTGGCCCTTCGAAGCTTGTGGCATGGACATTGTGGGACCGATCACCCCTCCTTCATCGAGAGGACACCGCTTCATCCTAGCCATCACCGACTACTTCTCCAAATGGACAGAGGCCGTTCCACTGGCGAAAGTGAAGAGCTCCAGGGTGATCAGCTTCATCAAGCACCAGGTCATCTACTGTTTTGGGGTACCCCGGAGGATCATCCACGATAATGGTCCTCAGTTCATCAGTCATGTTTTCAGCAGATTCTGTGACAAGAATCGCATTCAAAACGTGGCCTCAACCGCCTACAATCCGACAGCAAATGGATTGGCCGAGGCGTTCAACAAGACTATCGTCAGGCTACTCAAAAAAGTCGTGTCATTCAACAAACACGACTGGGACGAAAAGCTCGGCGAATGCCTTTGGGCCTACCGTACAACGGTACGGACCCCGACAGGCAACACACCATTCTTCCTGGTCTACAGGAGTGAAGCGGTACTACCTCTCGAGATCCAGAAACCCTCACTCCGTGTAGCAATCACAAACCAACTTAGAGAAGAGGACAATCAACGTCGTCGTCTGCGGGAACTAGAGGCCCTTGACGAAAAGCGTCTCCTAGCTCAACAACGCATCAAACTCTACCAAGTCCGTATATCACAGGCTTTCAACAAAAAGGTCAAGCAGAGGACTTTCCAAGTAGGCAACCTGGTTCTGGCAGTCAGGAGGCCGATGGTGTTGATTCACAAGACACCAGGAAAGTTTGAGCCCAAGTGGGAAGGACCTTTCATCATAGAGATGGTATACTCAAACGGTGCTTACCGCCTCGCCAAACCCAATAGGGACTTGTTCATGATGCCCTTCAACGGCAAGTTCCTAAAGAAGTACTACTCTTGACATCTTTCAGACATGTACTTCCACAAGGGGATCTGTGGACCCAATCATTAGGGCTCACATACAATTCCCCTCCACAAAATCATACGCTTCCGGAACCCAGCTGTTCCGTGGCATCCTCCAGTAGAAGAACAACCACGTCCACATCACCTCTGAGTTATTCCCCTACGCCCTACAAAGCGGAATCTTACATTCCATAAGACTACGCTACCCATCATGTTTACCACGTCCACATTACCTCTGAGTAAACATCCAGTACAGACAACCCCTGCGTTGCCGTACATTGATCGCAGAACTTCCACGTCCATATTACCTCTGAGTAGTTCTGCGTATCCCCCAGAGTCATTCCTACCACGTCCATAACCCCTCTGAGTAGGAAGATTCTATCATTTGAATCCCATATTTGCTATGTCCACATCACCTTTGAGCAAACATATTGGTTCTCTCAAACTTATTATCTGTACCTAAAAACCAAGGTGCATAAAAGATAATAGGTCCACACAAATCATCAAGTTCATGACAGCAAAAATGAACACATCACAAAAATTTTGTATTCTTTATTTTCAAAAAAAAAGAGTAAAGGATTACAACCTCCCCAGCAAGAGTTGTAAATACACAGAAAGAAGAGACTACAATCCCTAAACATCCCCAGGGTTGGCTGAAAGCTCTTCAATCTGACGCCTCAAGTCTGCCGCCCGAGTCTCCACAGTCGCCAGGACCCGGCGTTCAGCTTCTTGATGCATCGCTTCTACGGCCTCAGGAGAAGTGTCATCCTCATGCTTCTCATCCAACTGCTGCCGCTGCTGAGCCAGAGTAAGAGCCCGGTGGGTGAAAGCTGCTTTCTCCTTCTTGAATGCTATATGTTCAGCCTGGACACGTTCGACATCTAATAGGAGTCGGACCCGCTGATCCTCAAGGCAGCGGATCTGGGCATCAACCTCTGCGATACTAGCGTCCAACGTAGCTCGCAACTCCACCTTCTCCTGCGTAGACTGAGACAACCGCTCCACTGCAGCTTCAGTCTCAGCCACTTCGTGTTCCCAGACACTCACGGTGGCCTGGTAAGAGGACAGCCTCAGCGATCAGCTTCTCCTTTTTTGCGTCTATCAGGATGGAGAGATCATTTCGCTGGATACACTGAAACTCGGAAAGTCGCTGGTCCAACTCGACCACTGAGGCTTCCAGAATGTCGGCCATATGATCATGGCCCTGGTGAAGATGGATCAGGTTGATATGAGGCAGTGCCAGAGTTTTTGCCGTTGTAAAGCTCCTATTGGCGTCCACCACTGCTGATACGCCCCTCTGCAGCATTTTATACACCGCCTCGATGATGAACTTCACATATTCATCTGCATCCGCCAGCACCTGCATCGTCATAGCAGGAGTCGGAAAAGCTGCTCTAGATAGTGGACCGAAAGAAGGCCCACCTGCCTCAACCTGCGAGGCTGGAACCTCGGCATCAACAGGCTCTTCATCAACAGGGGCTTGACTACTAGCCCGAGGAGCCAAAAGAATGGAGGAAGCCGAGAGAGGCATCGATATAGTACCCCAAGTAGAAGGAGCAACAGAGGGTTCCACCAAACCCTCACCCTTCTAAAGCTCGGAAGAACCACCGACGTCAGTGGTTACCTCATCAGCCCCTAACGTGCTGTCAGCAGCCAGTACGGGACATTCCCCTCCTGGCAGAACGGGAAGATCAACAATTATCTCCTGACTCGCCCCTGGAGTCAGGACCGACAGACGAGCCTCATTTTCCTCATCAAATCCCTCTACAGGGACAGGATTTGTCACTACCTCCCGGTCGGCAGCCACCTCAGCTTCCGCTGCTAAGTCTGGGGTAGGGCTCGGCAGCGCTACAGCCGACCTCCCCTCATCATAACAAGGAGGGGAATCAACCCTCTCCACTGTTCCAATCACAATTGTTGCCCCCGCAACAGACTCTTGCATTTTTGGAAGAACGTCATCTGAAGACGACAAACTCCACTCTACTTCATCATCGGAAAACCCCGTGTCTGCAGGACCCTCAACGTCCAAGGCCCCCACGGCAGCTTGCACCATCCCAAAAGTTGCTGCAACCTCAGCATCTCTTCTGACAAAGTCTGGAGATACTAAAACCTCCGCAGGAACAACATCGTCAGGATTCTCTTCCATTGGTGACTTACCATCGAAGGAATGCGCTCGTCAGAAGAGCTTGCCACCTCCTTCGATTTACTGACGCCCGGTTTTGAAACACGGGTTTTTTTCTTCGACGATCCCTACAAGAAGAAAAAGCACAGGTTACCAAAGTGACAAGATGAGCCAGATTACGGAGGACTCCTTACCTCAGCAGGGACTGATTCTAGTGACGCAGCCTTTGGAGTCGTCACTTTCCTCGACCTTTTTGGTACAGATGAACCGGCTTCCGCATCAGCCCGTCTTTTCCCAACAGGAAGATATCTTACTGATGCTACAGCAGCAGTCCGATATCCCGCCAATTCTGGTGGACGATATGACCGAGCCGCTACCAACATATTCGTCGTAGCCTCTAGCTGAGTTCCAATGATGAAACTGGTCTCCCTATCTTAATCAGGAGACACAGTATTCATGGTACAATACAGCTTAACGGCCGAATACAGGATCTGTGGCCGAGGGTTGCAAACTGGCGTAGTAAAATGAATACCAGTGCACCCGGCATTGTAATATTGCCAGCCCCGGGCTCCGTCCAGTAAACTTCCGGCAAACCCCAGACTGTTACTGGGATTTCGTAACATTAGCTGGGTATAGCCAAACTGGCGAGCAAACCGGCTTGGCAGATATGGCTCCAAATAACACCTATTTTGGTTGCGATAGACCAAGTGAGAAGGCCGAATACTTTGCAACCAACGAAAACCCCATTTCGGTAGAGTAATCGCATCTTCACCAGAGTCATCCAAATCTTGGTCAGCCTCGAAATCTTTGAAGATGGGACCGACCTTGACAATCTTCCACCCCTGAAGATAGGATAAAACTCTCCTACAAACGGAGACGCCAGTGTGCAACCACTTCCTCTTATAGAAACGGCGGATAAAGGCGTCACCTTCAACATGATCCTCCTCCAGGCCTGGACTCATCACGTTCGGATAATGTAGAATCAACCATCCCATCAGATAATGGAGTGGTAGCTCAGCCCGAGGAAAGTTGTCATTCCTACCTCTCCCGTGGATCATATCCTCAGCAAAGGTCCTCAAGCCCCATAATAGGTTACACACCATCGCAGGGAGGAGAGCCAAAGGGCGACCAAAAGCTAATTTCACTGCTGGCAAAATGAGGTTCCGGTGTACCCTCTCCACAGAACCAGATCCACCCGCGAACACACAATCCCGGAGCCATATTATCAAGTATGCAGTCAATACTGCCTTAGATGACATCCGGTGCACACAATGCCAGAAGCAGCTATACGCGTTCTCGCCACTCTCATTTGAACGGGGGGCCCTCTCATCCAACCGGCTCATTTCAGAAGTTACTTCTGCAGGTTTCAGCCCTTGCAGAGTCATAAACCGGACCTTCGAGGAATCCGCCAAATCCTGCTTGAAGACGTAATCCCTCCAAGCAGTCACATGAGGCTGAGACTTAGACTTGCCTTTACCCCTCCGTTGCATCAGATAATGATGGCTCGCCACCTCTTTGAAAATGGCCATCATCTCCGGGTCCTTTTTCTCCAAGATAAGGATCTCTTCGTTTGACGGAAAGTATTCCTCGTACGGTTCTGAGCCCCTGGGAAGCTTGGATATCTCGTACATTTCATGGAGAGCCAATCCCAACTCCCCCACTGGAGTAAAGAAAGTGCCAGTCTGGGTATTGAACATTTCCAAGAGCGCAAGGAACATATGCTTATTGAGATCCATGCCAGCCTGTGTGGCACGGATAGCGGCCGTCAGCCCAATCCCTTTAAGCTCAGCCTTAAACTTCGACAACACCCAAAGGGTCAACTCGTTCCACTTCGGCATGTGGTGACACCAACCTTCAACCCTAAAGCTACCTTTCGGATACATGACCCTCGATGTTAGCATCCGATTTGCAAAGGTCAAAGCACTGAAGACAAAGGTGTCATTAGGGACCTCACTATAAAGGCTCCCAAGACGCAAAGTTCGGCAACTAAACGAAGGTCCGGCTCGCGAAGCGGCCAAGGTATCCCTTTGATTCGAAGTAGCATCAATCGAAAGAGTACCTCCCACTGCCCCTCCTTAAGAAGGAGTAAGTTCCCAGGGCATCCTTCTCTTGGAAGCTACACGGTAGAAGGCCGTCAGCGACAACTGGCGTTCAAGTTGTCGCATATACAGAACCATGTCTTTTACAGAGAAGAACCAGTCTTCTTTGATCTTCAGTACCTTCGCCTAGGAGGAGATCAGTCGGTCACCGAACAAAAAGGCAGGTTTTAAGAAAGTCACATCCTCGAATTCAGCAGATTTCAGTTTACCGCTCTCTATCATACTCTAGAGGAAAATCGGCGACTGATTATGGATCTGCAGCATTCTCTCAGGAGGTTGATTCTGTAGGATAGCATCCTTCGCAGGGTTGATAACCTCCTCGTCAAAATCAACTCCTATTTGACAAAGAAAAGCATCCAGAAGGACTTCATTCAGCAAAGGGATTGTCATCAACACTAACACAACAAAAACAAAAGTCAGGCGAAAAGCTTTAAGGAGACAAAGTGTGTGAAGCTTCGGCGCATCATCAGGGTGTAAACCCATGCACATCAGCAGTAAAGCTTCGGCGCATATCAGGGTGTAAACCCATGCGCATCAGCAGTGAAGCTTCGGCACATCATGAGAGTGTAAACCCATACACGTTAGCAGTTAAACCTTGGCACATAATAAGGGCCTAAACCCATGTACGTTGGCGGAATAAAACCTTGGCGCATCGTCAGGACAGAAGTCCATGCGCGTAGGCGGCAAAAAGTTAGTGCACACCAACTCAGCCGTGTGATCCAAAGCCCGTCTGAACAAAAAATAGTGGAAAAGACGACACCCACCCGTCACCGCAGACCGAACGTCAGCCGAAGTCACAATGGCGACAAGAGCGTCTTCCTCGGCGAACTCCGCAGGCTCCTTTCCCTTGCCAGCACTGCCGCGATGAGTCTTGAGAGCCATTCCTTGAAGGGAGAAAGTTAGGGTTTTTTCGAAAAAGAATTCTAAAGGACAAAAGTAAGGAGAAGAAGAACTCTCTCTCTCCACCTCATGCCTATTTATAGGCTCAGTCGCACGCATGAACCGATGAGGTGTGACCTCAACCGCCGCCTCGGGTTCTGCGAGGAGATAACTGTAAATAAAACCAAAAAGATCATCATTAATCTTTTTGGTTATCGAGGCGTTATCATTTGCATTAACTGAGAGGAGCATGCGCCCCATCACTGGTGTACGGAGTATCTATGCGCCCGAACAGTCATGCTCGCCAACCACCATGCTTCTTATTCAAAGTATTCCAAAACTTTGACAAAAAAGTTTTGAAAACTTTGAAGGGGGACTTGTAGAAGCATGGAATTTTATGATCAGAAATCCTATGCGCCAAACACTACATGCGCCAGGGAGCTCAGACAAAGTACTTTGACAAAGTAAAACAGAGATATAGACATTGAAAGAGGATTTTTTATTTACATATAAAAGTCTATTACATGTCTAGAAAAGGCTGTACAAAGGAGAATTTCTACAAAAAGAAAAGACCCTAAGTCTACAGCCAGGCGTAGCGAGCATCATGCGCTCTTGAACAGGCGCAGCAGCCACCATGCGCTCTCAGTCAGGTGCATCCCACCATACGCCCTCAGCGGGGCACATCCTTTCAGCAGCTTAGTTATGTGCATCCTCAGTTATGTGCATCCCTTCAGCAGCTCAGTTATGTGCCACCCTTCCAGCCAGTCTCACCAGGAAGTGTCAGCATATGCGCCGTCTAATGCTTCGACTAATGAAGCATTTATTGAGCAGAACGAGGGTGGTAATCAACCCTCTAGCTGGAGGAAGAGCTCCCCAAACCGAGGAAGAGAGGAGCACCGCAAATCAACCTACGGCCAGAGGAGGCTTCGAAAGAGCCTCCAAAGACCAAGGAAGACCGCAATCGAAACCGCGGCTAAAGGTGCAGCTTTCAACACAACCAGAATGGGCAACACCCACTTGACAGAAGAAAGAGCCTCCAAAGCTGCAGCACCGTAATTTCGATCTACGGCTCTTCCAGCATAACGGAGACGAGGCTCGAGCATCCCGATCTTTGGATGCAATAGGCACCTTTCGCCTGCCTCAGAAGCCCTCAACTCCGACTTTTGGATGTAACAGTCACCTTCAAGTGCACCAATGAAGACATTGCGTCGCATCTTCACCTTCGGGAGCATCTCAAACAGAGTGTGCTCGAGCAAACAAATTCACTTCGGGAGGACGTGAGAGAACGAGAAACAAACTCTCTCCATGCCACTATTTATAGGCCGGGCAAATCAAACCCATGCGCCAAGTGGATGGTGTCACGACCCGCACCCACTATGAGGGTACGAAAACGCTGTCCTAGGTCAATCATCTAATCAATATAAAGGTACCTATACAGTATATACCCTCCGATTGGAGATGACATAGCAATATACAGTCTCAATCACATCTAAGGCAAAATGATAAGATAAAAGATAGATAGATAGATACTGGAATAAAAGATCCACATGATACAATCAGAGAGAGTCTAAGTGCCTACTGCTATACAAATAGAACGTCCAGCTCAATACAAGTCTAATACGGAAAATGAAAGAGTATATATATACAATCCTGATCTCAGAAGACAGAAATAGTAAAATTCTAGGCTAGGGAGCCTCAGTCTCTAAGCTAGTGGATCAGGCTAGAAATCTGGGTCACACGAGCCATCTACAGCTGTCCCATAGAAGGTGTCTATGCAGGCCTCATCCTCATCCTCTGTAATATTTTCAACAGGTCTAGTCAGGACAGGAGCGAGCACAAAGCATCTCACGCAGTTCATATCAAGTTAGGAAATATAAAGCATGCAATAGAGTAAGGTACATGAAATACTGAAAGAAGAATGTATATGAAAACAACAGAGATTTGATAATAGAAAATATCTATATATGATAAGTAAGAACTATAGAAACATGTGATTTAGAGCACAATATGGTTATGTAAACGGGTTAGGTTATACAATAAAATGGGACTCCTTTGTACGTGGGTGTACAATGGACATATACAATTTCTTATACAATAGGATTGATCACATAACCACTTCTACTCTCCCTCCCCCAATCAATACACAAGGATCCAATTCAGTTATGTTACCTTATACAATGGCTTGTACAATGGCTTGTACAATAGCTTGTACAATGGCTCAATGTGATAATGAGAGTACAATATGCACAATGAGTGTACAATGATAAGGGTATTCAATAAATACAATATGTAAGTAAAACGCACATCACACTATGTATTTAGTGAATACAAGAAGATATATCTCAGAAGAAGATTCATATAGTACCAATCCGTGATAATGATCGTGTCAGCATCAAGTACAGTAATCTAGAGCAAGAATGTAAATCCAGATAAGTATGAAACGGTCAGAGAATGTACTCGCCTGTATCCTGAGTATCTGAAGAATATCTACTGTCCGAGGAGTGGTGTCTGTCTCCTATAGAACAGCACAAGTCACAACATGTCTAAAATGATATAATGAAGTCCTACTATGCATTCTACATGATTCTAGGTCAATCTAGACCAAAGTCAACTCTTGGTCAACTCTGGTCAACCCTAGAAGTCAAACTAGGTCAACCAAGTCAAACCTAAGTCAAACTAGGCTACACTAGGCTAACTAGTCCATTCTAGGTCTAATAAGACTAAACAAGTCTAAACTAGACTCACTAGCTAAACAAACACAACCATAGGCCAATAGACCAAAAGACTATACCATATGCCAATAGGCAATACCATATTCAATTCTATATCTAAACAATACATATGTACAATATGACTATAAACTCTAATATAGGAAATCACACAACCATAAATCACATCTACAAGATTATACCTATACTTAAATAGTACACTTGTTACTATATCAATATATTCTAATATAGGAATTTATCACCTATAGGTTATCCATATGAAAACAATACAACTATATGTTAGTATACAAATATGTGCATATGTAGAGAGGGGGCACTCAAGTACATGTGCATATGTGTATATGTGTACTAGTGAAGTGAACATGTGTGTGTGGACTTGTGTGTGTGGTGTGAGAGTGATGTGAACATGGTGTGGAACGTGTGAGGGTGGAGTGAGCATGGCAAAACAGTGAGTGGAGTGGGGCATGAGAGTGTTAGAGTAAAGTGAAAAGAGTGAAGAGTAATACATATATGTGTGTGTGTGACTTGAGAGTACATGGGTGTATGTCAGGCTAGAGTATGTGTTACAGAGTCATACAGACAGTGAGAAACAGTGAACTAGAGAACCCCACACACCCCCAACAGTCCCAATTTTAGTTTAAAAACAGTCCTAGTCTAATGCCCCGGTCAATTCATTAAGGAACACAAATATTAGTTCACAAGGAAATCCCAAAAATAGTTAACAGTTAAAGAACTTACCCAATCTCAGATTTGTATTGAAACCAAAATCAGTTTAATAATATTACTAATCAGTCCCCTCATTGCATTCCTATATTTCAGGTATTTAAACAACAGTCCAACATCTCAAAATCAGTTCAAAGAATTTAGAAAACCAGTTTACAGCAGTCCCATTAAAGCTCAGGTCAGTACAACATTGCATGACCCCAAAACAGTTCAAAAGTGAACTAAAATCTCAGTTAACTATTCACATAAAACCAACAAAACTGTCCTAAAATGAATTCTCAGATTTTTAAACCCACAACCACCAAATTGACCCCAAATTCCTCATACACTTAGATAATACATAGGAGTACATGTTAGGGGTTTAAACTACACTAATTAACAGTGTTAAATGGGTCAAAATGATTGCTAAAATTCAGTTTTGAAATCTGGAAAAAAAATCAAAAAACAGGGGATTAATACACATGTTTTAGGAAAATAGGAAATTGGCATTTAACTATCAAGATCAACTTAAAATACAAATACAGAGGTTGGTAATGAAAGTACATAATGTAAACATGCTACACAAGTGGTTTGTGTCCACAAAAGTGGACACAAACGTGTCTAACAAATTTAAAAACACAAAACTGTGCACACAGAGAAACTAATTATCGTGCACGTGTTCCCGAATCTCGTGTGCACGACATGACATGACACAACCCATGAGGTTGTGTCCCAGTGTCAACCTAGACTAGGGCTATCGATTGGACACCCTAAATCGTGTCCAAGTCGCGTGTGCACGACATGACACGCGCGTATCAGTGTACATTTCCAACCAAAACTGCACAGCGCAAAAATCAGTGCACGTGTTCGTGCGTGTCCGACATGACACGTGGGGCCCTGAAACTTGGGGAGCCCCGTGTCAGTGTCGGCCCCCAACCGTGTGTCAAGTTCCACGCATCGGTGTGGCGTGTCCGTGTCGCAGTGACCCCCGAAGTGCAGGGCACGCACTGTGCCCGCACGCGCGACCGTGTCCGCGAGTCCATTTCGACTCGGACACGACTCAAATCCATCTCAGTCAAGCACAGTCGCGTAAGCAACAACAAAATAAGAATTTCCATTCAAACACAATTTGAAAATTCGAACGAAATGCCCTTTGTGGTATTTCGTCGAACACCTTAATAATCTACTGATACGTGTCTGATACGGACACGTATCCGACAAAGGAAGGGGTCATCTCCTACCCGAAGCTAAAGAGGACCTAGGGCTATGCATCCATGATGATAAAGCAATAGTTTAAATAGGATTTAAGAGATTTACCAATAGGTTCTCCTCAAGCTCAAAAACTTCACTGAACAGCCCCTTCTACTGTAGCCCGAGCACAAGGTGATCCCCAAATCAGTATTCTATCTCTATGGACAGCAAGAGGGGGAAGGTTAGATCACATTGCAAAAGGTTAGGGCTGAAAAGGATCAAAAATAGATGAACTATGGATTGGGGAAGGAGTCTATACCTCTCTTTCTTCAAGACTTGCAAGAATGATAAAAAAAGAGGCAAGAGTTCAACATGAAGGTTTATATAGAGGGGAAAACTACTACATGGCTGGTCATCCTAGGGTTTAGTGCCCAATCTATGGCTCTCAATCTCCCACTAAGTATCTATGGTCCATATGGATTCTAGGTTTTAGCTATACTAACTCAAGACTATGACTAATCCTAGTCATGACTAGTCAAGTCATAAATCATGGCTAACCAACCTTAGTCAATGCTAACATGACCATCAACTTAACCAAGGCTAATCTAGGTTAGTCCAATCTATTAGGGTAGGTCCTTCTAGGTTAGGCTAATCACATCACTTACCAAGCAATTATTCACATACATTCAATAAGTTCTAACAAATCCTATTAAATTAAATAAATCCCCAAAACTACCAAAGTACCCTCTAGGCTAAAATGTACTAAATGGAAACTCTACTCACATGGTTAGGCTCCCAAGGTCATGGTTAGTTTCCTGGTCAAGTAGTCTCTAGGGCTACACTAGAGAAACACCAAAATCATAAGTCATGATTTAAAATAGTTTAAAATGTTTAAAATCACTAAAAATTACATCATGATTTAAATATCATTATTAAAAGACTAAAATTATAAAATTTCAAAATTACCCTCTTTTGGAAAAACTGGGTGTTACAGGTCTACCCACCTTAGAAAAATTTCATCCTCGAAATTAAAATGGTAGTAGTCCTTCTAGGTCAAACACCCCCACAATCAAAGTCTCAAACATACCGTCAGATAATCATATGCGTCTGTCCAAAATCTTGATACTCAGAATCTTCGTCGTGCTAGTGAGTAAGGCTACGATAATCACAGAGTCCTCGACTAAGACACATACTTCTAGAATCATGGTATTTAAGATTTTCTCGTTGCCGCATGCTTGGCAGCAAAAACCTTAAATTCCTACACCCGAAAAATACGTCCTAAATCTGATTATATGTCCTCACTATGCCAGCTAAACACGACCAACGAAGATTCTAGATTCCATAACTGGGTAACCTAGCCCATATGATTCATCTCAGAAGAAAATCAAACATAACACAAAAACAACAAGACAGAATTGATCAACCAACAAGGAACAGAGAGAATCGAAGTTCAAGGCAGTAATTGTAGAATTTGAATCAAGAACAGAACCTGCAACTAGATCTCCAACGGCCTGAGCATCCTCGGCTGTCATGGCGAAAGCTCGCCCTGGCTGGCCTCCCCTGGCCTGCTGCTGATATTGTACGAACCTCTCCTGCTGAGTCTGCAATGGTGGTCCCCTCTGCTGCCCTGCCGGAGCCCTAGCTCCTGGTGCTATCTGAGCCAACGGTGTCGGGTTCTTGGGACACTCTCTACACTGATGCTCCGCTGAACCGCAAAGTAAACACATTCCCAGCCTCTTCCTACAATCGTTCCACCAATGGCCTGGCTTCTTGCAGAAGTTGCACACAGTGTTCTGCTGCTACCTGGGTGCCTGCTGATACAGTACCTGTCTCTGTCCCTGATGCTGAACAGGCCTCTGCTGCTGCTGCTGGAAGTGGACCATCGGCTGCTGATACTGCTGCTGAATCTGTATGTGAGGCCTCTTGGCCTGGCCTCCGCTGCTGCTGCCCCCAACTGGGTCTCGCCCCCTCTTGAGTCTCAGCTCAAGATCATCCTCTGCCAATAATGCTCCCGTCAAGATCTCCTCGAAAGTGGCATCCCTGTTGCCCTTTGTCAGGGACTTGATGTCACGCCCCGATTCGGGGAATCGCTCGCTTTGCTTCGATTCACGCCGAATCGATCGTCCTCGCTAAGGCGTGATGCCGTACAAGTCTGGAGTTGCACTTGTACAAGGCTAGAACATGCACATTCATATCATTTGAAACATTTAAAATTAAGCCACAGTTGCGGAAACATTGGAACACAATATAGGAAGAAGAAATACTCATTTTATTCATATTTGTAGTCAGAATACAACTTTTCTCGATAATATTTGAAATGCCATTTCGGCTACATTGATTCATGAAAAGAAGTACAACTGATAGGCTGCCATGAAATAATTTCCCGTTCCATACATCATGCCCCTTTAGTACTTTGAAATATAAGCAGCTATCTTCGAAATCTCCGCAATACTTTGTGCGTCTTTAGGAAAAAAACAACTTGAAAGGAGACAGCAGTTCAGAAAGCTTTAGTTCGGACGTGCGCCTGAGCCTTCTCCAGTACCTGTGGAGGAGGGGTCAGCACATTATAACAATGCGCTGGTGAGCCCCGTTGGCCCACTCAGCTAAACCAACATTTGATTAATGACAAGCATTTTAAAGATATGAACTTATTAGGGACAGGCAACATTCAGAGTAATTCACAATAAAGGCAACATGGAATAAACCATGTTTACTTTACCATTGGCCGAATCCAGCTTTCCTGCATAAGATACAGGATAATAATAATATACTTACCGCCCCTGCATAAAATAATCATTAGCATGCATCCTGACTACATGGCCACTGGCGTTGTTAAACCATTTGGACATCTCTTTGCCTTATAGGACTTCAAGGTAATGCAATGACTCCAAAGTAGGTAGCTAGCCCCTAAGGATGCCTCGCAATACCCGTGCTCCCATTAGCACGCCAATGCTTCCTCCTAGGCCGAATCGGTCCCGGCGCCCCAGTACCGATTCGAGGAAACACACCACCAAACCTTGTGCACAAGTTGTCCATGACCATGCGAATGCGTGATCGACTCGATAAGCAAACAGTGCATGGTAGTTTTGAAAGTAAATAGACAACTTGTTCATTTCGCAGCATTTCATCATCATTCTAGGTAACAATTCAATCTCAATTCAATGTTCAGTGGACAAGCATGATCTCAATTGTTGTTAACAGTGTAATCGATTCATTTCAATGTTCAAGGGACTAGCATTCATTTCAATGTTCAATGTTCAATCTCTAGCTTCTTAGTGGTATTGACTTGTGGCATTTAGCAACTTAATATCGATCAACGGATGTTGCAAGACAATTATTTAGTTGGCATGAAGGAATAGCGAGAGGGACAATACCACCACAGAGATCCACACTCACCAAATTAGAGAATCGCCGAGAGAAAGAGGAACACTTGCACGCTTAGCCTTCCGTCACGCGTTAGTCTGCATTGGCACCAAAAGATTGGTTAATAATCCGTCTCGTTGTGTTCTCTTCTCTCAGAATTCTCAAGAATGAATGCTATGCAACTCGATGAAAACGGGCAAGAATCAAATCATCGAAAATCATTCAGAAAAGCATCCATCAAAACCAAGCAGCAAAACCAGCAGCAAAACATCCAGAGAAAACTCTTGGACGCATTTCAAGAGAAACCAATCCATTAGTTGGAAAGATTCTTATGCACTTGTCCGTGATCGATTCGGTGTCGACGGTAAGTTTCCCCAATACTCGGTTCCGACCGAGTTAGCCAAGCCACAAGCCTTACATAGTGAACCGCTAGGAGCGGGACACTACATAATATACCACTAAGAAAAAGTTTCGTCCTCGAAACTTAAAGCAAAAGTCCTACCTCAAAATTATCAAACAGCGATGGGTATTTCACCCGCATCTCTTCCTCTAATTCCCATGTCGACTCCTCTACAGCATGGTTCCGCCACAGCACGTTGACCAGGGATACTGTCCGATTCCGCAAAACTTTCTCTTTCCTGCCCAAAATCTGGACAGGCTCTTCAGTGTAGGATAGATCAGCGCTCAGCTGTAGCTGATCGAAATTCACTACATGGCTTGGATCATGCACATACTTCCGCAGTTGAGATACATGGAAGACATCGTGCACATCAGCCAGAGCCGGAGGTAGTGCAAGTCGATAAGCCACTGAGGCTACCTTCTCTAAAATCTCGAATGGTCCGACGAATCTCGGGCTTAGCTTTCCTTTTATCCCAAACCGCATCACACCTCGCATGGGCGTGACCTTCAAGAAGACATGATCGCCTGCTGTGAATTCCAAAGGTCGTCGATGTACGTCCGCATAACTCTTCTGTCGACTTTGAGCAACTCTAAGTCTTTCTCGAATTAAGCGAACTTTCTCGACGGCCTGTTCCACAAGTTCTGGTCCGAGCACTTGCCGTTCACCGACTTCATCCCAGCATATCGGTGATCGACATTTCCGTCCATATAAGGCTTCGTACGGGGCCATTTGAATACTTGCCTGATAACTGTTGTTATAGGCAAATTCTGCTAATGCGAGATGTGTGTCCCAATTTGTCTTCGAATCGAGCACGCACAATCTCAACATATCTTCAAGAATCTGGTTTACCCTCTCTGTCTAACCATCAGTCTGCGGATGGTAAGCCGTACCGAAGTTTAACTTTGTGCCCATAGCCGAGTGCAGACTTATCCAAAATCGCGACAAGAATCTTCCGTCTCTATCCGATACTATAGAAGCTGGCACCCCATGTAATCGAACAATTTCATTTATGTAAATCTGAGCCAACCGTTCTACTCCCCATGTAACTTTTATTGGAATGAAATGTGCCGACTTGGTTAATCTATCCACGATAACCCAAATCGCATCATTTCCCTTCTGAGTTCTTGGCAAGCCGACGATAAAATCCATACAGATATTATCCCACTTCCACAGTGGAATAGCCAAATTTTGTAATTCTCCGCCTAGCCGTTGGTGTTCGACCTTCACACGCTGACAATCCATGCATTGTGACACAAATAGCGCCACATCCTTCTTCATACCATGCCACCAAAAAGTTGAGCGTAGATCTTTATACATTTTCGTGCCTCCCGGATGCAAGGAATACTTTGCAAAATGAGCCTCGGTCAGTATTTCCTTCCTGATATCCTCGTCCTTAGGGACGCACAATCTTCCCTTGACACGAATAGTGTCATCTTCAACGGTAAAGTCTGACGCCTTTCCTGCTAGAATCAACTCGCGTATCTTCTGCAGAAACGGGTCATCCATCTGAGCAATCTTAATCCTTCCCTGGAGACTCGGCTTAAGCTGCAATTGAGCCAACTGTACATTCTGCGGACGGATTCTGAACTCGATGCCCATCTCTTCAAGATCCCGTAGTACCTCTTTTGCTATTGTTAGGGATCCAACAAATTTCCGACTCAAGGCATCAGCTACCACGTTCCCTTTACCCGGCGTGTAAGAGATTGTCAAGTCATAATCTTTGATCAATTCTAACCAACGCCGCTGCCTTAAATTCAATTCCTTTTGTGTGAATATGTATTTCAGGCTTTTGTGATCCGTGAAGATCTCGCAGGACACACCATAGAGATAGTGTCGCCACAATTTCAACGCGAACACAATCGCCGCCAGTTCCAAATCATGTGTTGGGTAATTCTTCTCATGCTGCTTGAGCTGTCGCGATGCATAAGATATTGTCTTCCCACGTTGCATGAGAACACATCCCAAACCAAGTCCCGACGCGTCACTGTAGATCTGAAATCCTTCGGAGCCTTCCGGAAGTGCTAAAATTGGAGCCGTGACGAGCCGCTGCTTGAGTTCTTGGAAACTACTCTCACAGTCGTCCGTCCACTTAAATACTACTCCCTTCTGAGTCAGGCGAGTCAAAGGCGAGGCGATTCTCGAGAAGTCTTTCACAAATCTACGGTAGTACCCGACTAAACCAAGGAAACTCCGTATTTCACTAGCTGATGTAGGCTGCTTCCAGTCCACAACTGCCTCAATCTTCTTTGGGTCGACGGCAACACCTTCTGCCGAAACAACATGTCCTAGGAACGACACGCTGTTCATCCAAAACTCGCACTTACTCAGCTTTGCATAGAGCTGGTTGTCCCGCAGCGTCTGAAGTACTTCCCTCAAGTGTTCGACATGAGTCTCCCTGTCTTTTGAGTAGATCAAGATGTCATCGATGAATACGACAACGAACTTATCTAAGAACGGTCGAAACACTCTATTCATTAAATCCATAAAGGCTGCTGGAGCATTGGTCAAGCCGAATGGCATGACCAAAAACTCATAATGTCCATATCTTGTACGGAATGCTGACTTAGGAACATCTTCGGGTCTGATCTTCAACTGATGGTATCCTGAACGAAGATCAATT
Source organism: Iris pallida (assembly GCA_029216955.1). Lineage (NCBI taxonomy): Eukaryota > Viridiplantae > Streptophyta > Magnoliopsida > Asparagales > Iridaceae > Iris > Iris pallida. The sequence goes on from JANAVB010042617.1 coordinate 8,268,403, forward strand.
TTTGAAAACACGGTCGCCCCTTGTAGCTGATCGAATAGATCATCTATCCTTGGCAACGGATACTTGTTACGGATGGTTGCCTTATTCAGTTCTCTGTAATCGATGCATAGCCGCATCGTTCCATCCTTCTTCTTCACAAATAGCACTGGAGCTCCCCATGGAGATACACTTGGGCGAATGTATCCCCGGTCTAGTAGTTCTTGTAGCTGCACCTTTAGTTCCTTTAATTCTGCCGGTGCCATCCTGTATGGCGCCTTAGATATCGGACGAGTATTCGGAAATGTATCAATTGTGAATTCAATTTCTCTATCCGGCGGCATTCCAGGTATTTCGTCCGGAAACACATCGGGGAACTCTGCCACAATTTCAGTCTGATTCGAGCCTACACTCTTCATTCGAGTGTCTTGTACAGAAGCGAGAAAGCCTTCACACCCTGAGTACAGCATGTGCCTTGCTGTGACTGCCGATATGACCATAGGTCCTTGGAACGCCGAGCCGCACGAGTAAGAAAACTCTATTTCTCCAGGTAGGCGAAACACAACTCTCTTATCCGTACAGTCGATCGTTGCATGACAGGCGCTGAGCCAGTCCATTCCCAATATGATATCGTACTCTTTGATGTCGAGTACAATTGCGTCCAAAGATAAAGTTTTGCCTCCAATCTTGATGTAGCCGTCCCTGCAAATCAAAGTTGCAGGCATATCTACTCCCGAAGGAGTACTAACACACAAAGCTGTCTTTAATTGAGTCATACAAATTTTATTTTCCGTTGCAAAATCAGAAGAGATAAAGCAATGAGTAGCACCAGAATCAAAAAGTACTCTTGCAGGTATGCCTTTGTACAGCAACATACCTGTTATAACATTCTCTGCGGTCTGGGCCTCTGCCTGAGTCAAGGCATAAACCCTTGCTTGGCCACCTTGTTGATTCGGTGCATTTCCAGTTGGAGCTGGCAAGGCTGGTGGCGCCTGGCCACGATACTGGTTGTTGTGTTGGCCCCGGTTCTGATTGTTGTTATGCCCACGATAGTAATTATTGTTATTCCCACGAGGAGGATACTGGTTCTCTCCCTTAGTTCTGCATTCAAATGCCTTGTGATTCATTCCCCCACATTTGTAACACCCGACGCGACAATCCTCGCGACGATGACCAATTCGATTGCACCTGTTGCAACGCAGTTCCTGATACGGTCCTTTGTTATTGCCCGTATTCGGACGCTTAGGCGCGTCATTTCTTCCTGCAGACCAAGGTCGTTTCTGATTGTTGAGTCCTTGGTTGCTCTGCGTTGTCCCACGACTACCCGGTTGATGAAATCTCTCCATTTCGAGAGCTGTCTCGTACGCCTCCCGGTAAGACGTACATTTACGACTTAGAACATCCCGCTCCAGGCCTTCATTCAAGCCTTGCACAAATCTCCCTCGCTTGGCATCGTCATTCGGTACCATGTACCCAGCGAATGCGACTCTCTTCAAAAACTCTGTCTCGTAGTCAAGCACTGACATACTGCCCTGTCGAAGTGCGATGAACTCATTCTCTTTTTGTTGACGGACAGCAGGTGGAATGAATTGAGTAATGAAAGCCTGTTTGAAGGCCTCCCAAGACATCTTTATATCCTGATTATTTCCGCAAAGTGCCTGTCTCTGCGAAATCCACCATTCCTGGGCCTTGAGGCGAAGTTGTACAGCAGCACACTCCACTCTCTTACTGCCCTGAATCTCTAACATCCGGAAATAGCCCTCCAGTGTGTTCAAGAAGCCCATCACCTCATCTGGCTCCTCTTTTCCATTAAAATCAGGCGGGTCGCAACTTTTAAATTCAGAGAACTTGAAGCTCGTCCTCTTCCGTGTCGGCGTCTCAGATTTCTCTGCTGGCACCTCTACGGTCTCGGTTGCTGTGGCCTTTGCAGAAACATTAGAATCGGCCGACAGTTTGATGACAATCTGAGTTAGACTATCAACTTGCTTTTGTTGAGCATCCAGCTGCTCCTGAAACTGATACTGAAGCTGCTCCTGAAGCGCGCGATGTTGAGCTTCGCTCTGCTTCCTCTGAGCCTCCATTTGCTTAATCAGTTTCTCAATCGGGTCAGACGATGAATTCGTCTTTGAGCTATCACCCTTAGTCATTCTACAACAAAGAAATAATTCCATTAGCACTCATAAAATATTTATGGGCTTATTGTATGGGACATTATTTCATGCCAGCGCTATCGACACCATCAATCGAGAAAATTTGCATCAAGACTTCCTTTTTGAAAATATGTTTGAATCCGAGGATTCTAAACCGTGCTTTGATACCAACTTGTCACGCCCCGATTCGGGGAATCGCTCGCTTTGCTTCGATTCACGCCGAATCGATCGTCCTCGCTAAGGCGTGATGCCGTACAAGTCTGGAGTTGCACTTGTACAAGGCTAGAACATGCACATTCATATCATTTGAAACATTTAAAATTAAGCCACAGTTGCGGAAACATTGGAACACAATATAGGAAGAAGAAATACTCATTTTATTCATATTTGTAGTCAGAATACAACTTTTCTCGATAATATTTGAAATGCCATTTCGGCTACATTGATTCATGAAAAGAAGTACAACTGATAGGCTGCCATGAAATAATTTCCCGTTCCATACATCATGCCCCTTTAGTACTTTGAAATATAAGCAGCTATCTTCGAAATCTCCGCAATACTTTGTGCGTCTTTAGGGAAAAAACAACTTGAAAGGAGACAGCAGTTCAGAAAGCTTTAGTTCGGACGTGCGCCTGAGCCTTCTCCAGTACCTGTGGAGGAGGGGTCAGCACATTATAACAATGCGCTGGTGAGCCCCGTTGGCCCACTCAGCTAAACCAACATTTGATTAATGACAAGCATTTTAAAGATATGAACTTATTAGGGACAGGCAACATTCAGAGTAATTCACAATAAAGGCAACATGGAATAAACCATGTTTACTTTACCATTGGCCGAATCCAGCTTTCCTGCATAAGATACAGGATAATAATAATATACTTACCGCCCCTGCATAAAATAATCATTAGCATGCATCCTGACTACATGGCCACTGGCGTTGTTAAACCATTTGGACATCTCTTTGCCTTATAGGACTTCAAGGTAATGCAATGACTCCAAAGTAGGTAGCTAGCCCCTAAGGATGCCTCGCAATACCCGTGCTCCCATTAGCACGCCAATGCTTCCTCCTAGGCCGAATCGGTCCCGGCGCCCCAGTACCGATTCGAGGAAACACACCACCAAACCTTGTGCACAAGTTGTCCATGACCATGCGAATGCGTGATCGACTCGATAAGCAAACAGTGCATGGTAGTTTTGAAAGTAAATAGACAACTTGTTCATTTCGCAGCATTTCATCATCATTCTAGGTAACAATTCAATCTCAATTCAATGTTCAGTGGACAAGCATGATCTCAATTGTTGTTAACAGTGTAATCGATTCATTTCAATGTTCAAGGGACTAGCATTCATTTCAATGTTCAATGTTCAATCTCTAGCTTCTTAGTGGTATTGACTTGTGGCATTTAGCAACTTAATATCGATCAACGGATGTTGCAAGACAATTATTTAGTTGGCATGAAGGAATAGCGAGAGGGACAATACCACCACAGAGATCCACACTCACCAAATTAGAGAATCGCCGAGAGAAAGAGGAACACTTGCACGCTTAGCCTTCCGTCACGCGTTAGTCTGCATTGGCACCAAAAGATTGGTTAATAATCCGTCTCGTTGTGTTCTCTTCTCTCAGAATTCTCAAGAATGAATGCTATGCAACTCGATGAAAACGGGCAAGAATCAAATCATCGAAAATCATTCAGAAAAGCATCCATCAAAACCAAGCAGCAAAACCAGCAGCAAAACATCCAGAGAAAACTCTTGGACGCATTTCAAGAGAAACCAATCCATTAGTTGGAAAGATTCTTATGCACTTGTCCGTGATCGATTCGGTGCCGACAGTAAGTTTCCCCAATACTCGGTTCCGACCGAGTTAGCCAAGCCACAAGCCTTACATAGTGAACCGCTAGGAGCGGGACACTACACTTGACCTCCTTGACCAGACCCTTCCGGAACCTCTAGGCCTTCGCCGTCTCGCTCAAGCCCTCTACGAACCTGCCGAGGCGGCCAAACTCCCCTGCGTACTCCTCCACTGAAAGACTCCCCTGGACTAGGCTCTCGAACTGCGACTCCAAGGCTCTGAGTGCTGAATATGGGAAGAACTTCTTCTTGAAGAAGCCCTTGAACTGCTCCCAAGTCTGTCCAGCTACCCCCACCCTGGGGTCTGACTGGTACCAGGTGCGAGCAAGATCTCGCATCCGGCTAGCTGCTGCCTCTATCTGGAGATCTGCCGGTATCCGGGCCAGGCGAAAGATCTCCTCTATATGCTCGATCCACTCGTCAGCATATAAAATCCCCTCCGTCCCCAGGAAGTCTCTGGGGCTCATCTTTTGGAACTGCTCTATCCCAGGTGTCTTCGGCTGCTGGATTACTGGTTGAGCTGCGACTGTCATAATGACCAGCTCCATGCCCCTTTCCTGTCGGGTCTGCTGCATCTCCATAAACTGCTGAAAGTATGTAAACATCTGTGCCGCATCCACGTGTCCTGTAGGCGGCGGCTGCTGGAACGTTACCTCTTGGATGGCTGGGTTCTGCCTCCGAACTGGTGAAGGCATACCCTCTGCTGCTGCTGCTGAAGTCCCAATATGAGCAGAGGTGGCAGGAGCTGTAGCCTCCCGACCCTGCTGAACTGGCTGAGAGGTAGCAGTCCCCTCTACAGTATCCCCATGAATGGTATGCTGTAACCGCGTCTCCACCATCCTGAAGACAGATCAAACAAGGTATCAATTGCTGAGAAAGAAGCGATAAGTCAAGGGAGGACAGTTTATTTCAAAAGAAAGTATTAAAGTAGCAAGAATTTTGATAACAAGAATCAGATTAAGAGCTTTTCCTAATGTGATTGAGTACCTCCAAAAATATCCTAATCTTACTACAGGCTGTAGTGATACTCTAGTTCGAATACCACTACATAAACTCGACCTGTATGGGCCACCACTAAAAACGTGTCACGACCCGCGCCCACTGTGAGGGTACGAGAACGTAACTATGCCCAGCCTACGCCGCAGTGTCGGCGGTAGAACGCTGTCCTAGGTCAATCATCTAATCAATATAAAGGTACCTGTACAGTATATACCCTCCGATTGGAGGTGACATAGCAATATACAGTCTCAATCACATCTAAGGCAGAATGATAAGATAAAAGATAGATAGATAGATACTGGAATAAAAGATCCACAGGATACAATCAGAGAGAGTCTAAGTGCCTACTGCTATACAAATAGAACATCCAGCTCAATACAAGTCTAATACTGAAAATGAAAGAGTATATATATACAATCCTGATCTCAGAAGACAAAAATAGAAAAATCCTAGGCTAGGGAGCCTCAGTCTCTAAGCTAGTGGATCAGGCTGGAAATCTGGGTCATACGAGCCATCTACAGCTGTCCCATAGAAGGTGTCTATGCAGGCCTCATCCTCATCCTCTGTAATATTTTCAACAGGTCCAGTCAGGACAGGAGCGAGCACAAAACATCTCACGCAGTTCATATCAAGTTAGAAAATATAAAGCATGCAATAGAGTAAGGTACATGAAACGCTGAAAGAAGAATGTATATAAAAACAGCAGAGATTTGATAATGGGAAATATCTATATATGATAAGTAAGAACTGTAGCAACATGTGATTTAGAGAACAATATGGTTATGTAAACGGGTTAGGTTATACAATAAAATGGGACTCCTTTGTACGTGGGTGTACAATGGACATATACAATTTCTTATACAATAGGATTTATCACATAACCACTTCTACTCTCCCTCCCCAATCAATACACAAGGATCCAATTCAGTTATGTTACCTTATACAATGGCTTGTACAATGGCTTGTACAATAGCTCAATGTGATAATGAGAGTACAATATGCACAATGAGTGTACAATGATAAGGGTATTCAATAAATACAATATGTAAGTAAAACGCACATCACAATATGTATTTAGTGAATACAAGGAGATAACATCTCAGAAGAAGATTCATATAGTACCAATATGTGATAATGATCATGTCAGTATCAAGTACAGTAATCTAGAGCAAGAATGTAAATCCAGACAAGTATGAAACGGTCAGAGAATGTACTCGCCTGTATCCTGAGTATCTGAAGAATATCTACTGTCCGAGGAGTGGTGTCTGTCTCCTATAGAACAGCACAAGTCACAACATGTCTAAAATGATATAATGAAGTCCTACTATGCATTCTACATGATTCTAGGTCAATCTTGACCAAAGTCAACTCTTGGTCAACTCTGGTCAACCCTAGAAGTCAAACTAGGTCAACCAAGTCAAACCTAAGTCAAACTAGGCTACACTAGGCTAACTAGTCCATTCTAGGTCTAATAAGACTAAACAAGTCTAAACTAGACTCACTAGCTAAACAAACACAACCATAGGCCAATAGACCAAAAGACTATACCATATGCCAATAGGCAATACCATATTCAATTCTATATCTAAACAATACATATGTACAATATGACTATAAACTCTAATATAGGAAATCACACAACCATAAATCACATCTACAAGATTATACCTATACTTAAATAGTACACATATTACTATATCAATATATTCTAATATAGAAATTTATCACCTATAGGTTATCCATATGAAAACAATACAACTATATGTTAGTATACAAATGTGCATATGTAGATAGGGGGCACTCAAGTACATGTGCATATGTGTATGTGTGTACTAGTGAAGTGAACATGTGTGTGTGGACTTGTGTGTGTGGTGTGAGAGTGATGTGAACATGGTGTGGAACATGTGAGTGTGGAGTGAGCATGGCAAAACAGTGAGTGGAGTGGGGCATGAGAGTGTTAGAGTAAAGTGAAAACAGCGAAGAGTAATACATATATGTGTGTGTGTGACTTGAGAGTACATGGGTGTGTGTCAGGCTAGAGTATGTGTTAGAGAGTCATACAGACAGTGAGAAATAGTGAACTAGAGAACCCCACACACCCCCAACAGTCCCAATTTCAGTTTAAAAACAGTCCTAGTCTAATGCCCATGTCAATTCATTAAGGAACACAAATATTAGTTCACAAGGAAATCCCAAAAATAGTTAACAGTTAAAGAACTCACCCAATCTCATATTTGTATTGAAACCAAAATCAGTTTAATAATATCACTATTCAGTCCCCTCATTGCATTCCTATATTTCAGGTATTTAAACAACAGTCCAACATCTCAAAATCAGTTCAAAGAATTTAGAAAACCAGTTTACAGCAGTCCCATTAAAGCTCAGGTCAGTACAACATTGCATGACCCCAAAATAGTTCAAAAGTGAACTAAAATCTCAGTTAACTATTCACATAAAACCAACAAAACTGTCCTAAAATGAATTCTCAGATTTTTGAACCCACAACCACCAAATTGACCCCAAATTCCTCATACACTTAGATAATACATAGGAGTACACGTTAGGGGTTTAAACTACACTAATTAACAGTGTTAAATGGGTCAAAATGATTGCTAAAATTCAGTTTTGAAATCTGGAAAAAAAATTAGAAAATAGGGGATTAATACACATGTTTTAGGAAAATGGGAAATTGGCATTTAACTATCAAGATCAACTTAAAATACAAATACAGAGGTTGGTGTAGCTGCCCTTCCCAGAAAAATTTGGAATATTTTTATTATCATTTATTTTATCGGATTGGTGATTGTAAATTTTATAGATAATTATTTAGTTTATTTTTACGGTAGATGATTTTAGCCATAGTGGAGTTTTGGAGTACAAGGCGACTAGGAATCGTGGCACGGATAGTGCGATGGCGTGCTTTGACTAGTGTACTAGGCATGCCCGAGGAAAACCTAGCCATAGGAATGCTCTAACTAGGAAAACCAGGCCAAGTTGTGACATGACCATTGTAAGTAGTTAATTATTCATTATTAATATTATTTGACGTCTAGGTGACCTGGTCGCACCAAACTAGTCAAACTGAACCCGAACCAAGCCTAAGCCCATGTAGTCGTGCGGTGTGTCCAAAGACGCCGTATCTATATATTTTATGAGGGTATGTCGTATTTTACTTTAATGATTTACTAGATAAAATAGTCCTAAAATATTATTATTATTATTATTATTATTATTATTGTTATTATTATCATCATATGTATAATATCAATGTTATTAATTGTATATTTATTTAGGATATAGGATAGCATTTCTAAAATATATTTTGGATTTTTCTAGTTTAATAGGTTATAAATACAAGGGAGCATAGAAGTGTATGTATATGGTATACCTATATTATGCTGTATACCTAAATAGAGTTTGGTTTGTAATTTATTAATAAAGATTAATGTAGGTGTTACAACCATTGAGTATAGGAATTTCTTTTATAATATTATATATATATAAATATATATCTATACGGATGTGTATATATGTATATAAAATATACTATATAGGTATTGATATATATATAAATTTATGTGTATATATATATAAAATATATATATATATGTAAATGTGTGTATGAGTATATATATAAATATATATATGAAAATATACACATATATATATATATATATATGTATATGTGTGTGTGTGTATATGCATAGAAGTATATAGATATATGTGTGCTTGTATATATATATTTGTATGTATATACATATATGCATATATATAAATAAATGTATGTAAATTTCTTATATATACGTAAGGGAATAGACCAGGCTAAGCCAGGACTCCACGAGCCCACAGTCCAAGCCGACCCTTGGCGACTCCACATAGCCGCGAGCAAAGATTTGAACTGATCAAATCTTGAACCAAATATTCACATGAATCTTTCCAAGTTCAAAACCTATCTACATGCACAGCAACCCTTTGTAAACTCAACCATTGAGTATATCGTATAACCGATATCAGAGATCGGGAGAAGTTTCGAAAGAAACGAAACCCTAAACTCTTCCACACCGCGGCCACTCGACCCCCGACCTCGAGGACAACCCTAGACGCGCCGCCCGACGGCCCTGCACCGCCGCAAAGTCGCCGGACGGCGAAAGAAAACCGCGTGCGCGCGGTCGATGAGGAGACAGCAACAGCTGTGGGGGCAGTCAGCGAGCCAACTTCGCGGCCAACGTTCTCCCTCGTTCCTCTACCGATTCGAGTTCCGATTCTTCAGGTATGATCCTGATATGACCACCTTCAACTCCCTCTAATTAGTTTTAGGTTGCATGAACCAGATTGACCGATAAATCGACGAGAAGTCGACGGATAAATCCTGTCCAAAACAGGACAGAAATCGTTCCAAATATCCAACTTGGCAGCGAATTTCCTGCCAAACCATCAACAGTTTTGAATTTGTGTTTGAAGGGACTTATAGACGACTTATAGGAGATTATAACCCATCTTATAGAATTTGAAATCATCAAATGACCAATCCGAAAATAGATTTCGAAGTTAGAGAAAAACCTGTTTTAAAAACTAGAAAACTCATCCACACGATGTGCGTCCCGCCATTCCGGGCGACGTGGTCGCGAACCAAAAGCATTGAAAGCTGCATAACGGTTTCATGGTCGTGTGAGCTTTGACGAAATTCAAATTGGTCGCGTGTGCGCGACGAATTTGATGCGTATCCGTCGAAATTCACCGTATCGTGCACATTGCAAATTTCTCAATTACTTTGTGCACGCTCGTCAGATCGAGACGAAACTTGTGCCAACAGGACCGTATCATTTTTCTGGTCCTGCATGCCAAGTTTGGTCCAATTCTGAGACAGTTGAATCGAACGTCGTTTTGCGGGCCCTACGGTCCCACTCAACGTGCGATTTTGTGCACGGCCCACCGGAACCCAACTCGGGACATACGGTTGGGTTCGTATCGGAAAACCGGATCCGTAGACATGTAGTTTGACGACTTTAGAGACCGTTGACTCTGGCACGCTTTTCGGTGCAAAGCGGGTCCAACGGCGGACATCGTTTTGATCCGAAATTACCGTTTTACCCCTGTGTCCAGAATTGGACTTAAGGACAGACAATCCTAGCTAATTAGACTATTCTAAGATCATTGATATTGTTTATTTCAGCTTCCGGGGACTGTTGTACGGGTTTTGACTATTGTGGTATATTGAGTGATTTGGATCATCGGTTTCACCAGCACAGGACCACAGGCGAGTACAGTTTATTGTCTGCATTTCGATATTGATCTTTACTATATTTCATTGATTAGTCATTGGTTATGTGATTTTTATACTCTATTATAAATTATTGAGTCGGAAATGAGAAGTACCAAGGATGTGTGATCCGACCGTAGACATTGTAGATCTCGTAGACATTGTTTATTTTATGCTGTAGATCTCGTAGACATTGTAGATCTCGTAGACATTGTTTATTTTATGCAGTAGATCTCGTAGACATTGTAGATCTCGTAGACATTGGTAGATCTCGTAGACATTGTAGATCTCATAGACATTGTTTATTTTATGCAGTAGATCTCGTAGATATTGTAGATCTCGTAGACATTGTTTATTTTCATGCCGTAGATCTCGTAGACCGTGCGATGTAGTACCCCAGACCGATCACATGTCAAAGGTACTTCTAACGGTGGAAAGTATATTGGTCTATTTATTACTATTGATTTTTCTTACGGCTTTACTGTTATTTTCAAAACTCATGATTGATGCCTAACCTTTGTCTTATAGTCATTTTCTTTATTTGAAATTGCATTCAGTGAATTGTGCTCGTTCCATTCCTGACTGGAAACCAACATTTTCAGGTTAGCCGTGGATTCACTTAGCATGGGAGTGACGGGAGTACTTGCAGACAAAAGCCTAGAGACTAGCTAGATAGTTGAGTTATAGTCATTCATTTAATTGTACAAGTTTATATTCTTCTACAAATGTAAAACTTGTAATCATTGTAAGTTAAATTAATTATGTGAATGAGCATTGTTTGTGATTTTGATCTTCATGGTGGTGACAACGTTCTACCGTCGACACTGCGGCGTAGGCTGGCTTGGACACGTCTCGTATCCGTTTTAAAAAAAAACGGGTACGGGTCATGACAGTTGGTAATGAAAGTACATAATGTACACATGCTACACAAGTGGTTTGTGTCCACAAAAGTGGACACAAACGTGTCCAACAAATTTAAAAACACAAAACAGTAAAACTGTGCACACAGAGAAACTAATTATCGTGCACGTGTTCCCGACTCTCGTGTGCACGACACGACACGACACAACCCATGAGGTTGTATCCCAGTGTTAACATAGACTAGGGCTATCGATTGGACACCCTAAATCGTGTCCAAGTCGCGTGTGCACGATATGACACGCGGGTATCAGTGCACGTTTCCAACCGAAACTGTACAGCGCAAAAATCAGTGCACGTGTTCGTGCGTGTCCGACACGACACGTGGGGCCCTGAAACTTGGGGAGCCCCGTGTCAGTGTCGGCACCCAACCGTGTGTCAAGTCCCACGCGTCGGGGTGGCGTGTCCGTGTCGCAGTGACCCCCAAAATGCAGGGCACGCACTGTGCCCGCGCGCGCGACCGTGTCCGCGAGTCCATTTCGACTCGGACACAACTCAAATCCATCTCAGTCAAGCACAGTCGCATAAGCGACAACAAAATAAGAATTTTCATTCAAACACAATTTAAAAATTCGAACGAAATGCCCTTTGTGGTATTTCGTCGAACACCTTAATAATCTACTGATACGTGTTTGATACGGACACGTATCCGACACAGGAAGGGGTCATCTCCTACCCGAAGCTAAAGGGGACCTAGGGCTATGCATCCATGATGATAAACAAATAGTTTAAATAGGGTTTAAGAGATTTACCAATGCGTTCTCCTCAAGCTCAAAAACTTCACTGAACAGCCCCTTCTACTGTAGCCCGAGCACAAGGTGATCCCCAAATCAGTATTCTATCTCTATGGACAGCAAGAGGGGGAAGGTTAGATCACATTGCAAAAGGTTAGGGCTAAAAAGGATCAAAAATGGATAAACTATGGATTGGGGAAGGAGTCTATACCTCTCTTTCTTCAAGACTTGCAAGAATGATAAAAAAAAGAGGCAAGAGTTCAACATGAAGGTTTATATAGGGGGGAACTACTACATGGCTGGTCATCCTAGGGTTTAGTGCCCAATCTATGGCTCTCAATCTCCCACCAAGGATCTATGGTCCATATGGATTCTAGGTTTTAGCTATACTAACTCAAGATTATGACTAATCCTAGTCATGACTAGTCAAGTCATAAATCATGGCTAACCAACCTTAGTCAATGCTAACATGACCATCAACTTAACCAAGGCTAATCTAGGTTAGTCCAATCTATTAGGGTAGGTCCTTCTAGGTTAGGCTAATCACATCACTTACCAAGCAATTATTTACATACATTCAATAAGTTCTAACAAATCCTATTAAATTAAATAAATCCCCAAAACTACCAAAGTACCCTCTAGGCTAAAATGTACTAAATGGAAACTCTACTCACATGGTTAGGCTCCCAAGGTCATGGTTAGTTTCCTGGTCAAGTAGTCTCTAGGGCTACACTAGAGAAACACCAAAATCATAAGTCATGATTTAAAATAGTTTGAAATGTTTAAAATCACTAAAAATTACATCATGATTTAAATATTATTATTAAAAGACTAAAATTATAAAATTTCAAAATTACCCTCTTTTGGAAAAACTGGATGTTACAGGTCTATCCACCTTAGAAAAATTTCATCCTTTAAATTAAAATGGTAGTAGTCCTTCTAGGTAAAACACCCCCACAATCAAAGTCTCAAACATACCGTCAGATAATCATATGCGTCTGTCCAAATTCATGATACTCAGAATCTTCGTCGTGCTAGTGAGCAAGGCTACGATAATCACAGAGTCCTCGACTAAGGCACATACTTCTAGAATCATGGTATTTAAGATTTTCTCGTTGCCTAATGCTTGGCAGCGAAAACCTTAAATTTCCACGCCCGAGAAATACGTCCTAAATCTGACTATATGTCCTCACTATGCCAGCTAAACACGACCAACGAAGATTCTAGATTCCATAACTGGGTGACCTAGCCCATATGATTCATCTCAGAAGAAAATCAAACATAACACAAAAACAACAAGACAGAATTGATCAACCAACAAGGAACAGAGAGAATCGAAGTTCAAGGCAGTAATTGTAGAATTTGAATCAAGAACAGAACCTGCAACTAGATCTCCAACGGCCTGAGCATCCTCGGCTGTCATGGCGAAAGCTCGCCCTGGCTGGCCTCCCCTGGCCTGCTGCTGATGCTGTACGAACCTCTCCTGCTGAGTCTGCAATGGTGGTCCCCTCTGCTGCCCTGCCGGAGCCCTAGCTCCTGGTGCTATCTGAGCCAACGGTATCGGGTTCTTGGGACACTCTCTACACGGATGCTCCGCTGAACCGCAAAGTAAACACATTCCCAGCCTCTTCCTACAATCGTTCCACCAATGGCCTGGCTTCTTGCAGAAGTTGCACACAGTATTCTGCTGCTGCCTGGGTGCCTGCTGATACAGTACCTGTCTCTGTCCCTGATGCTGAACAGGCCTCTGCTGCTGCTGCTGGAAGTGGACCATCGGCTGCTGATACTGCTGCTGAATCTGTATGTGAGGCCTCTTGGCCTGGCCTCCGCTGCTGCTGTCCCCAACTGGGTCTCGTCTCCTCTTGTGCCTCAGCTCAAGATCATCCTCTGTCAACAAGGCTCCCGTCAAGATCTCCTCAAAAGTGGCATCCCTGTTGCCCTTGGTCAGGGACTTGACCTCCTTGACCAGACCCTTCCGGAACCTCTGGGCCTTCGCCGTCTCGCTCAAGCCCTCTACGAACCTGCCGAGGCGGCCAAACTCCCATGCGTACTCCTCCACTGAAAGACTCCCCTGGACTAGGCTCTCGAACTGTGACTCCAAGGCTCTGAGTGCTGAATATGGAAAGAACTTTTTCTTGAAGAAGCCCTTGAACTGCTCCCAAGTCTGCCCAGCTACCCCCACCCTGGGGTCTGACTGGTACCAGGTGCGAGCAAGATCTCGCATCCGGCTAGCTGCTGCCTCTATCTGGAGATCTGCCGGTATCCGGGCCAGGCGGAAGATCTCCTCTATATGCTCAATCCACTCGTCAACATATAAAATCCCCTCCGTCCCCAGGAAGTCTCTGGGGCTCATCTTCTGGAACTGCTCTATCCCAGGTGTCTTCGGCTGCTGGACTACTGGTCGAGCTGCGACTGTCGTAATGGCCAGCTCCATGCCCCTTTCCTGCCGGGTCTACTGTATCTCCATAAACTGCTGAAAGTACACAAACATCTGTGCCGCGTCCACGTGTCCTGTAGGCGGCGGCTGCTGGAATGGTACCTCTGGGATGACTGGGTTCTGCCTCTGAACTGGTGAAGGCATACCCTCTGCTGCTGCTGCTGAAGTCCCAATATGAGCAGAGGTGGCAGGAGCTGTAGCCTCCCGACCCTGCTGAACTGGCTGAGAGGTAGCAGTCCCCTCTACAGTATCCCCATGAATGGTACGCTGTAACCGCGTCTCCACCATCCTGAAGACAGATCAAACAAGGTATCAATTGCTGAGAAAGAAGCGATAAGTCAAGGGAGGACAGTTTATTTCAAAAGAAAGTATTAAAGTAGCAAGAATTTTGATAACAAGAATCAGATTAAGTGCTTTTTCTAATGTGATTGAGTACCTCCAAAAATATCCTAATCCTACTGCAGGCTGTAGTGATACTCTAGTTCGAATACCACTACATAAACTCGACCTGCATAGGCCACCACTAAAAACGTGTCACGACCCGCACCCACTGTGAGGGTACGAGAACGTTACTACGCCCAACCTACGCCGCAGTATCGGCGGTAGAACGCTGTCCTAGGTCAATCTTCTAATCAATATAAAGGTACCTGTACAGTATATACCCTCCGATTGGAGGTGACATAGCAATATACAGTCTCAATCACATCTAAGGCAGAATGATAAGATAAAAGATAGATAGATAGATAGATACTGGAATAAAAGATCTACAGGATACAATCAGAGAGAGTCTAAGTGCCTACTGCTATACAAATAGAACATCCAGCTCAATACAAGTCTAATACTGAAAATAAAAGAGTATATATATACAATCCTGATCTCAGAAGACAGAAATAGAAAAATCCTAGGCTAGGGAGCCTCAGTCTCTAAGCTAGTGGATCAGGCTGGAAATCTGGGTCACACGAGCCATCTACAGCTGTCCCATAGAAGGTGTCTATGCAGGCCTCATCCTCATCCTCTGTAATATTTTCAACTGGTCCAGTCAGGACAGGAGCGAGCATAAAACATCTCACGCAGTTCATATCAAGTTAGAAAATATAAAGCATGCAATAGAGTAAGGTACATGAAACGCTGAAAGAAGAATGTATATGAAAACAGCAGAGATTTGATAATGGGAAATATCTATATATGATAAGTAAGAACTGTAGCAACATGTGATTTAGAGCACAATATGGTTATGTAAACGGGTTAGGTTATACAATAAAATGGGACTCCTTTGTACGTGGGTGTACAATGGACATATACAATTTCTTATACAATAAGATTGATCACATAACCACTTCTACTCTCCCTCCCCCAATCAATACACAAGGATCCAATTCAGTTATGTTACCTTATACAATGGCTTGTACAATGGCTTGTACAATGGCTCAATGTGATAATGAGAGTACAATATGCACAATGAGTGTACAATGATAAGGGTATTCAATAAATACAATATGTAAGTGAAACGCACATCACAATATGTATTTAGTGAATACAAGGAGATAACATCTCAAAAGAAGATTCATATAGTACCAATCCGTGATAATGATCGTGTCAGCATCAAGTACAGTAATCTAGAGCAAGAATGTAAATCCAGACAAGTATGAAACGGTCAGAGAATGTACTCGCCTGTATCCTGAGTATCTGAAGAATATCTACTGTCCGAGGAGTGGTGTCTGTCTCCTATAGAACAGCACAAGTCACAACATGTCTAAAATGATATAATGAAGTCCTACTATGCATTCTACATGATTCTAGGTCAATCTAGACCAAAGTCAACTCTTGGTCAACTCTGGTCAACCCAAGAAGTCAAACTAGGTCAACCAAGTCAAACCTAAGTCAAACTAGGCTACACTAGGCTAACTAGTCCATTCTAGGTCTAATAAGACTAAACAAGTCTAAACTAGACTCGCTAGCTAAACAAACACAACCATAGGCCAATAGACCAAAAGACTATACCATATGTCAATAGGCAATACCATATTCAATTCTATATCTAAACAATACATATGTACAATATGACTATAAACTCTAATATAGGAAATCACACAACCATAAATCACATCTACAAGATTATACCTATACTTAAATAGTACACATATTACTATATCAATATATTCTAATATAGGAATTTATCACCTATAGGTTATCCATATGAAAACAATACAACTATATGTTAGTATACAAATGTGCATATGTAGATAGGGGGCACTCAAGTACATGTGCATATGTCTATGTGTGTACTAGTGAAATGAACATGTGTGTGTGGACTTGTGTGTGTGGTGTGAGAGTGATGTGAACATGGTGTGGAACATGTGAGTGTGGAGTGAGCATGGCAAAATAGTGAGTGGAGTGGGGCATGAGAGTGTTAGAGTAAAGTGAAAACAGTGAAGTGCAATACATATATGTGTGTGTGTGACTTGAGAGTACATGGGTGTGTGTCAGGCTAGAGTATGTGTTAGAGAGTCATACAGACAGTGAGAAACAGTGAACTAGAGAACCCCACACACCCCCAACAGTCCCAATTTCAGTTTAAAACAGTCCTAGTATAATGCCCAGGTCAATTCATTAAGGAACACAAAAATTAGTTCACAAGGAAATCCCAAAAACAGTTAACAGTTAAAGAACTCACCCAATCTCAGATTTGTATTGAAATCGAAATCAGTTTAATAATATCACTAATCAGTCCCCTCATTGCATTCCTATATTTCAGGTATTTAAACAACTGTCCAACATCTCAAAATCAGTTCAAAGAATTTAGAAAACCAGTTTATAGCAGTCCCATTAAAGCTCAGGTCAGTACAACATTGCATGACCCCAAAACAGTTCAAAAGTGAACTAAAATCTCAGTTAACTATTCACATAAAACCAACAAAACTGTCCTAAAATGAATTATCAGATTGTTGAACCCACAACCACCAAATTGACCCCAAATTCCTCATACACTTAGATAATACATAGGAGTACATGTTAGGGGTTTAAACTACACTAATTAACAGTGTTAAATGGGTCAAAATGATTGCTAAAATTCAGTTTTGAAATCTGGAAAAAAAAATTAGAAAACAGGGGATTAATACACATGTTTTAGGAAAATGGGAAATTGGCATTTAACTATCAAGATCAACTTAAAATACAAATACAGAGGTTGGTAATGAAAGTACATAATGTACACATGCTACACAAGTGGTTTGTGTCCACAAAAGTGGACACAAACGTGTCCAACAAATTTAAAAACACAAAACAGTAAAACTGTGCACACAGAGAAACTAATTATCGTGCACGTGTTCCCGACTCTCGTGTGCACGACACGACATGACACAACCCATGAGGTTGTGTCCCAGTGTCAACCTAGACTAGGGCTATCGATTGGACACCCTGAATCGTGTCCAAGTCGCGTGTGCACGACATGACATGCGCGTATCAGTGCACGTTTCCAACTGAAACTGTACAGCGCAAAAATTAGTGCACGTGTTCGTGCATGTCCGACACGACACGTGGGGCCCTGAAACTTTGGGAGCCCCATGTCAGTGTCGGCCCCCAACCATGTGTCAAGTCCCACGCGTCGGGGTGGCGTGTCCGTGTCGCAGTGACCCCCGAAGTGCAGGGCACGCACTGTGCCCGCGCGCGCGACCGTGTCCGCGAGTCCATTTCGACTCGGACACGACTCAAATCCATCAAAGTCAAGCACAATCGCGTGAGCGACAACAAAATAAGAATTTCCATTCAAACACAATTTGAAAATTCGAAGGCATTTCGTCGAACACCTTAATAATCTACTGATACGTGTCTGATACGGACACGTATCCGACACAGGAAGGGGTCATCTCCTACCCGAAGCTAGAGGGGACCTAGGGCTATGCATCCATGATGATAAACCAATAGTTTAAATAGGGTTTAAGAGATTTACCAATGGGTTCTCCTCAAGCTCAAAAACTTCACTGAACAGCCCCTTCTACTGTAGCCCGAGCACAAGGTGATCCCCAAATCAGTATCTATCTCTATGGACAGCAAGAGGGGGAAGGTTAGATCACATTGTAAAAGGTTAGGGCTAAAAAGGATCAAAAATGGATGAACTATGGATTGGGGAAGGAGTCTATACCTCTCTTTCTTCAAGACTTGTAAGAATGATAAAAAAAAGAGGCAATAGTTCAACATGAAGGTTTATATAGGGGAGAACTACTACATAGCTGGTCATCCTAGGGTTTAGTGCCCAATCTATGGCTCTCAATCTTCCACCAAGGATCTATGGTCCATATGGATTCTAGGTTTTAGCTATACTAACTCAAGACTATGACTAATCATAGGCATGACTAGTCAAGTCATAAATCATGGCTAACCAACCTTAGTCAATGCTAACATGACCATCAACTTAACCAAGGCTAATCTAGGTTAGTCCAATCTATTAGGGTAGGTCCTTCTAGGTTAGGCTAATCATATCACTTACCAAGCAATTATTCACATATATTCAATAAGTTCTAACAAATCCTATTAAATTAAATAAATCCCCAAAACTACCAAAGTACCCTCTAGGCTAAAATGTACTAAATGGAAACTCTACTCACATGGTTAGGCTCCCAAGGTCATGGTTAGTTTCCTGGTCAAATAGTCTCTAGGACTACACTAGAGAAACACCAAAATCATAAGTCATGATTTAAAATAGTTTGAAATGATTAAAATCACTAAAAATTACATCATGATTTAAATATCATTATTAAAAGACTAAAATTACAAAATTTCAAAATTACCCTCTTTTGGAAAAACTGGGTGTTACAGATGGCTCTCCGAATCCCGTAACGAATTTGCATTAAATGGATGAACCAGACGCTTCGAATTCAGCCAAGACAAAAACGGCTATTTAAAGCACTCGAAGAATGTAACAGTCGCACCATTAAAGATGTGTCATACTGAGTGGATGCGCTGGTCAGGCCGTGCATCACACAGACGCACCTCCAAACACCAAGCGCCTCATAAAGCATGCGCCCCCATGCGGCCCCATGCGCCTAGTGGAACGCCGATCGATGCGCCCACTCAACAGTCTATCAAATATCAAAAACATTAAATGCTAAAGTCTGACAGAGTTGGCAGCATGCCTCTCGAGGACTGAACAGTGGACAGCTTTTTCAGAAAACGAAGTGTCGCCAACGTCAGCATCATCATTACTCTTCTCCGACGGTTACAACTACGTGGCCGCCAAACCATTCGTATGCGCCTCCGCAGCCAAGCGCCCAAATCTCTATATGCGCCTCAAAAGGCATGCGCCTCAGACTTTTTTTTGATCCCTAAAGACAGAAGTAAAGTCACTACTGAAACCTCGCATGCGCCTCAAAATCCATGCACCCTGAATGGTTCATAACTCCTAAAAGTTATGAGCCAAAGTCTCCTCATGCGCCTAATCCCAGGCGCATCCTACCAGATCATTCCCCACCAAATCCGAGATCTCCGAGCCACGAGCCGATAACACGTGTCCTTTGACTCGATTCACCCAAGATCTCAGCAACAGAAAGATCCTCTTCTCTGCTACGTGCCGGCCTACAACAGCAGCATGAAGAATTTAACCCCTCAATCAGGGTGCATCGTCCATGTGCCTCCATCAGCAATCACCACGTGGCGTCCCTGCGTCCAGACGCATCCTACATATGTACGCATAAATAGCCAGCCTGCAAACTATAAAAAGAGGGATCATTTCCTTCTTACGGACAGACATATACAGACAGAGACATCGCACAACCACAGAGGCAGATACAGACACTCAACGTCTTCTTCTTCTCCACCAGCTCCAGCACCCATAGCAACCCAGACCTTCAGAGAACCGATAACCGTCGTCAGATCGTTAACGGAGTCAACGTATTACCACTCGCTCCATCGGCACAAGGGACCCAGATAAACAACAGTGTACTCCTAGGACTACATCGAAGTCCTACATTGTAATACTGTTCTGTTTGTATTGAAATTTATAATCAAAAGATTTTAATGGCAAACAGTATTGAACATCTTGGCACTCGACATTGTCTCGGGGGAAAACACAGCGAGCATAAGGACAACACCATCCGTAGTCAGTTGAGTTCATCTCAAAAACTCCTTCATCAAACTCGCCACTTCTTTGAACAGTGAGTTCTGCAATCCTAGCCCACGACTAGCACAAGTTCTACCAAACTTACCAAGGAGAAGACTCACAGTCATCAGGGTACAACATTGGCTCCAACATGAAATGATGGAGAGGGGTATACGAATGCGTTATGCCCTAAAAACACCTCCATTTACAGGCGGTGTACGGTCAATCCCATGCGCCAAGTGGCAGCCAGTCAAAGGCTCCGAGTTAATTGAATGAATCTCGTATTCATGATAATGAATCTCATTTAATGATACTTTTGACTAAGTTCTTAGTCAGAATCATCACTTCTCAAGTCCCATGCAGTGGCAAAAATTAAGGAGTTTGACCCAAATAACTCCAAAAAGCGCATCCCTAAAAGTGCAACCTAAAAGAACACAGGAGCCCCCAAAAGGTGAAACTTCTGCAAAGTGCAGCCTCCTGGATCCTTGCCTCAAAAGCGCAGCCTTACAAGTACCCCAAGCTGTCATTTCGATATTTAAGATACAACTGACACAAATGTCGGAAGACAACTATCAGTTGTCAGCTGTCAAATAGCCAAATGTCAGATGTCAGATGTCAGCTGTCAAGTACTCGCTATCAATTCAGTCGAAAGCACATCCTTCAACTCGTCTAAGTGCGCGGCCACTCTGGTGCTCCAAAGAATAGCTTCGATAACAGAGCTCAAAAGCGCAACCTTTACGACGCCTAGAAGTGCAGCTCTCGTAGCATCCTCAAAAGCACAACCCTTGTTGAAGGATGCCACGTAGCAAACAAAGGGTGCAGTATCTCTCAGGTATGAT
Source organism: Iris pallida (assembly GCA_029216955.1). NCBI lineage: Eukaryota > Viridiplantae > Streptophyta > Magnoliopsida > Asparagales > Iridaceae > Iris > Iris pallida. Next base: position 8,289,664 of record JANAVB010042617.1, read on the forward strand.
CAAATCTATTTTATTTTAACTAAACGAGATCTTTGAGCTATATGCACACACCACGTGACATTTGACTCAATCATGCTTATGAACGGGCGCCAACCACCCAAGATCTCAGCAATAAACGAATCCCAACAACTGCCATGTGTTAGATCATCCGCAGCCCAATAGTATAGTTACAACATAATCAGTTCAAACTTCATGCGCGTAGCGCTCCTGTATACCAAAAACTCATGCGCATATCCCATATCTGCGCACGGAGGGCGGCGCCAGAGGTGGCGCAGGGGTCTCGTTGCTCCGGCGGCACCGATCTTGCGGCCTAGGCTGGACGCGGGGATCGGGCGCTGGTCTGCGCTGGTGGAAAGTGGGAGAAAAGTTGGCTGTGACTGACGATAATGGAGGCAGCGTCGGCAGTGCGGCAAGGTTAGGTTTAGGATTGAGTCGTCGTGTCGGGGGCTGTCTGACACGACAAAGAAGGGATTAAGTAGTCCGAGATTGTTAGACGGAAAGAGAGATTGTATTTGTACTAAAAAATAATGGATGGGAACGGGACACAGACATGATGCACAAGCCTTGGTGGAGAAATTTTGTGCATTGTGGAATTTATGGAAAAGTGCAAAGAGCCTCTCCTTAAATAGGAGGTGGAGTCTCCTATTTAGATAAGGAATAGATTAGTTTAAACCCTGATTAGATAATTCTATCATTTAATTCAAATCGATATAAAATTTATTCAATCAGATCTGAATCAAACCTAGATAAAATCTTCCTTTAATTAAAAGTAAAGATAAAAATCTTTTCCAATTTAAATTATCATAACTAAACAAATATTAAATCAAACAAAATTTTAAATATCACTTTTGAATAAATAAAATAATGATAATAAATTATTTCAAAAATTAAAACCTGTACATGAATTAAATACATGTACCTAGCATGAAAGTAGAATATTTTCATAAAACATTGTTTTCTAAATTACCAATTATGTTTGTACAATAAAAAATAAAATAGCCCTTTTTATATTAAATAAATAAATGAAGTTTGCAAATCTCGATGCGACGTAATAAATCAAAATATTTACTTTATATTTATAAAAAATGTATATTTATTTTCTACGCGGAGAATGTCTTGTAGTAAAACTTTTTATAAATAAATAAATATATATATATATATATGCTTCGCATTCGACGTACAAATACAAAAAATAATTCCAATACCAAAATTAATTTTTTTTAAAATCGTAGTAAAAGTTTATGGGGTTTACATCCTACCCAACTTTCAAGAATTTCGTCCTTGAAATTTAGGAATAATTAGGGGGTTGAGAAGGTAGAAAGAGTTTATCGGTAAGAATTTGATCAAATTATTTGGCGACGAGACAAAGGCAGACAATGGAATCAATTTTTGAATAATCGAATATTAAGATAACTTAGGAAAATGAATTCACGGGTATAGTTTGGAAGATATCTCATGATCACCATCAATATCGAATTCGATCAATCACTACCATATAATGATAACAAAATATGTAATTCAAATAGGCAAGAATTTCTTCTGTCTCAATCTTACGATCACTAACTCTACATTCAAGATCGAATTTGTTTTTGATATCATCATAACCCTTGAGATAATCATCAAGGCCTTTCTATATTCAACCTTCCATCTATTTTATTTATTCTTCTCAAGATTTATATTCCATAAATTCTTTAATCCTTGAAACCTATTTTTCTTTTGATCATTAACCTTCAAAAAATTTCTCACATAGATTTTAAATTCTAAATATATTCATATATCTAAGTCTGATATCTCAACAGTAGAAATTCAATAAGTCCAAAAGTTTAAATTTACGGAACCTCGAATCTACTTCTCCGACACACACACATATATAGATATAAATATTTTCCTCAAATCAAAAATTGTCTTTTGTAACCTTCTTGAAGTTTTAATTAAACCTTTAATCAATTTAATCGAAACAAAACCAATCTTTCTAGTAGGAAATTCATACTCATTTATTAACATAGAAATTTTGTCCTTAAAAATACCAAAGTAAAAATTTCCATCTTCAACATCTGTTAAATTCTGGAATAATTTGTCAATCGTAAGTATACTTACTTTTGATCATATCACCTTGTCAAAACATACACATTCCTCAATTCCATCTAATAGCACTTATTACTTGTTTCAACTTATGCCTCATAATCTCATAATTCTTTTATTTAATTAAACCACTAATCTCCTTTATGGAGTTTTCCAATCTCTTTCTAATCGAAAGGAGTCATGATCAAAATTTCCATCTTCGCACAAGAAAATCACATATGAAACAAGGTTTGCATAAGCTACGGAGAAATCATAGTAAAATATGAGTGTAGCAATTTAATTGGAAGGGAGAAAAGTAAGGGTTGCTAATATTGCATGAAGAGTAAAAGGTGTTATAGGTCTAAGTAAATAAAGATAAGGCACAAAAATAAAAGGACAAGGATTAAGCAATCAGGATAAAACACAAGTTAAACATATAAGGAATTAAGTAGATCAATATAAAATAGTTTAGAGACTCTGTGAGGCATGGTTCCTAGAGGGAAGATAGTAAGGGTATAGTCAAGGAACGATTCTAATCATTTTCAAATTCCAAACGATTAGAAGATGATGATGGTAGACTTAAGGGTTTGAGGGAAAGAATGATCAACTCAAGGTGAAGATATAATCACATGGTTTGGTCGATGACTATCTACACTTGTGTATATACAACTATCACGGTCATGGGTGATATGTCAACTAATGGAACACTTCCATCTTATTAGTGTGACCTTGATAAGATCTAAAACTATAAGTTAGAGTTCCTCAAAAGTCTTTCAATATTATTTCAAAATAACCTACCAAAATTTCTTAACAATTCTAAGTCTTCAAGCATAATCATAATTTAGAGTTTTAATTCCTTTAATCAATCTCAAAACAAACCCTCATCGTATCATTAATAACTTTTTCCAAATTTTTTTCTTTTTTAATATTATCAATCCAAACTTTAAACTCAAGATTTTAAATAATCTTATCAATCGTGAATCATATATATATATATATATATATATATATATATATATATATATATTATATATATATATATATATATATATATATATATATAAATATATATATAAAATATATATATATATATAAAAAAAAAATATATATATATATATATATATAAAATATATAAATATATATATTCAAATCCCAACTAAACTACCAATTTCTCTAGTCGGCTAGGGTCGTCTGCAAAATTATAACTTACAACTAAAACTCTTTAATAAATCTCGAGGTAAAATTTAGCATATTACAAATCAAGCCAACTTAAACTCAACCGTAAATCATGCGACACAATTTAAAACTTTAAGATATTTCTCAAATCCATTTCATATCCCAATAAATCATAACTATTTCAAAATCTCAAAAATCAAAAATCAAAAATTTGTTTTCTCATTCCTTTATAAAATCTATCAATCCTCTAGTAGTATCAAAATAAAATTATCACCATCTCTACTACCCAACTTGGAATTAACTAATCATTAAGATCATACTTTTAGGAAAAATAAAATGTCTTTATAACTCAAATAAGGCTTCTAATGCATACTACTGTATGTCCTAAAAATCAAGTTACATTTATCAAATAGGCAGAGAAGTATCAATTGCACACCCTTTAAATTGACTGCACAGGAAACAGAT
>JANAVB010042617.1:8302214-8322214 GCA_029216955.1 Iris pallida
GGAGTGAAAAGCTTGGAAAATGTCTATGGGCCTACCGTACTACGGTCCGCAACCCCACACGATGTACACCTTTCTCTTTGGTATACGGTTGTGAAGCAGTTCTACCCCTAGAACTTCAAATTCCATCTCTAAGGATTTCTATCGCCAATGAGTTGACGACAGAGAACAATGATCTTCTTCGAATTCAAGAACTGGAGGCGCTCGACGAGAAGCGACTATTGGCTCAACAACACATAGAGTTATATGAAGCCCGCATCTAGAAGACTTTTAACCGCAAAGTTAAAGTCAGAGCCTTTCAGAAAGGAGAACTTGTTCTAATAGTCAGACGTCCAATGACTAATACTCACATGAGCAAAGGCAAGTTCGATGGAAAATGGAAAGGGCCTTATATCGTGAGTAAAATCTTTTCAAATGGAGCCTAACAACTCACAGAGCTAGATGGTCGAGTTGCAATGATGCCCATCGATCATTGGCAAGTTCCTTAAAAAATATTATGTATGAATATAAAAAGGATTTCTTGTAAATATGATCAGACAGTTCATAAATAAAGTTTGATTTTATTTCATCATAAACGATGTTACATAATATCAAGGACGAGGATCACTATCATCCTTCTTAAAGATAGGACGAGGACCACTACCGTCCTTTTCAAAAACATAGTCGGAAAAGAGCCGAGGGCATTCTTGCTCGATTTCACCAGAAACGTGCAAGCGGCCATCCTCATAGCCTCTTCTTCTTCAGTCTTCCCTGGCTCAACCAGGAAGTCCAAAATATCCTGCGGCGGCTTGTGTGCAGATGAACCTTCGCCCGCCTCCGTCTGCTTTGGCTGGGTTGGTTCGGCTGGACGTTCCTCAGTGCCTTCTTCAACCTTCGGGACAATCTCAGCTCTCTTGGATATATCTTCAGACGACATTTTGTGTTAAGAAGAGAAATTGATCATTCCCTCTAAATTTCTGTTCTATTTATAGACAGAGATTTTTGAGACAGTCGGTTACGCGTATCGAAGCGACGTAACTTTCACAAACATTTATTACATTCATCCGACGGTTCGCCCGTTGATTTCATCCATCCGACGGTTCATCCGTTTATTTCATTCATCCGACGGTTCATCCATTCATTCCATCTATCCGATGATTTGCCCGTTCATTTCATTCATTCGACAGTTCACCCGTTCATTCCATTCATCTGACGGTTCATCCGTTCATCTTGACGATTCATTTTGTTCACATATTTTAACGTTTCATCCGTTCATCCACATCAGCAACTTGTCACGTATTTATTTACTTCTGATTAAGTTGTTTACCGAAATAATGATATTGAACAAATTATATTCTACCATGTCCACCTGAGCAGATATAATGAATATAATTATTTTCTAAATTAAGAAATATATTATGTCCTGAACCTCTAAATATATTTTCTATCGCTATTATTTATATCCGTAATGGGATATGCAATAAATAATAGAGCCACAAAAATAATGTCTTTTTATTGATCAAAATAAAAGGCATTACAAAAAGACATATCACAAAGAAGAAAGTACAAAAGATTTTCTTTCACTCAATTGGTGGGGTCATTAGACTAGCTATCTGCTGCTTCAAGGTTTGAAGTCGTTCTTCACGAGAATCTAGCACCCGCTTTCTAGCTTCCTCCATTCCAGATTTATCGTCAAATGTCGGCAAGGTCACTAGTCGGCGAGCAATTTCATCTTGATGAGACTTGACAAACTCATTCTTCTCATGGATCAGAATGTCTAGTTGCTGAACTGCAGCTTGATGCTGTGTAGTCTCTTCCTCAAGAGCAAGTTGAACGATTCTCAACTCTTCTTGAAGTCGGGCAAACTGTGCATTCAGTTCAACAACCTTCTTTTCTTTCTCCCCAGCAGCAGACGCTAATATCTCCATCTGGGAATCATACTCTGAAGATTTTGTAGCGAAAGTGTCCAAGAAAATCTTGAAATCAGCTTTCGTGACTTCAGTTTCTCGAGTCATCCTTTCAAACTCAGCATTCACCAGGGGCTCTACCTCCCCCCGATTAAGATCTTTGTAAATCTTAATTGATTCCTCCAGCTCATCCAGTATATGTTCAAGATAGGCAGCTTGAGCTTCATCACCCTGACTTCGGATAGCGCCAATCAGATAAGTAGTTGGACTTCTGACAGTGATGAAACCAACGTTCTCTTTCTCCATTACCCTTTCTACTAAGGGTACTAATGAAGTGAAGAAGAGGTTGTTAAAGGAACCAACTATAAATTTATTGGTAGCCATTGCACTGGGTGTAGCAGCTACTCCTATAGAAGTTGAAGCAGCAGAGGCCTGTAAAGGCAGAAGTTCGGCTTCTGGAACATGGGCTGAAGTCTCTCTGGACAAGGGAGCCATAGTGGAGCTAGTTGCCCCTCCCAGATGTTCCTCTGTGAAATCAAATAAACATCATCAGTTTGCTGTCATTAGCGATTATCAAAAAGGATCAAAAATAAGGCAAGCTTACCAATGCTGGGTTTAATGACAAGATTGTCATCTGTTGAAAAAGGCTGCAGCCTCGCAGAAGTAGCTTCAGACATCACTGCCTGACTGCTTCCTGCTTCAGAGCTGCCTGATAAATGACGGCTACTGCTAGCTATCGCTTTTGTCTGCACTATATCAGTACATACCGAAGAAATTGGAGAAGGTTGAATTTCTGTATGAATGAAAGTTAAGATGTCAGTCATTTAATGATCTATAAAAGAAGACTATCAATATCAGTCAATACCTCTTTAATTGGTGACAGTAGCTTCCTCCGGTGCTACGTTATTAACAACGTTCTTCTCTTGGGATGCATAGGCATCGACATCCTCTTCCAGATTCATATTATCATCCTCTGCAGATGTTTTTTCATCATCTGCACCCTCTTCTCGTGCTTTCTCGCTATCACTTGCGTCGACTGGATCTATATCATCATTGAAGCCGAAGTCACAGTCGTCCAGGGCCTCGATCATCAGTCGATCTTCTTCGGCCCGACGTGATCTTGGTGTAGCTGGAAGAGGGGCAGTTTCCATTGCAAGCGTAGGAGATTGTACTACTTCGACAGATGATCCCGACTTATTGATTGGGGTTGGAGTTGCAGTTGCTTCTCTTGCTTCTACAGCCCCATCCTTTATCTCTGCGGCCTCCTCTCTTGTCTCTGCAACCTGGTCTCCTTTCTCTACACTGGAAGCTTCCTGCCTGGGCTCAGGAGCAGGTGTAGGAGAAGGCATCATAACCCCGACAACAGTACTTATCAGCACCGATGTATGGACAGATCTTGGGGGAGTGGTTACTTTCTTTCTGAAAGCTAATTTTGTCCTGCGTAGAGGTTCTCCCAGAATCTCTATGTCTGCTGCTTGTGTTTTTCTTTAGATGGAAGTAGGGGTAGTTGCCTCTTCTCTATGAACCGACTCGGCCTGTTGCCGAGACTGCGAGCGAGTAGTGACTCTTTCTGAAGAGTCCACGGCGGGTCTTCATCTTTAAGATAGGAGAAGATGTTTCTTCTACCTTCCTCTTCTTCTCCTTGATCGGAGATCTTACAACTTTCAGAGAGACACGCAGCGGTTCGTAGACTTCTTCGGGAAACATGGCTTCCCTCGAAGCTTCTAGAGACGCATCAGCTGGCTCGTGCTCTTCATCATTACCTGGAAGCACCATAACAGGTGCTTCTTTTTTAAATCGAGTTGCCGTCGCAAAGCTATCTGCTAGATTGAAGTTCTCAGCAAAAGTATTTGCTGATGTGTAAAAGATCGAATAAGTATACAGCATGCAAGGGCCACGATCGTTCCTTGTCGGCATCGAGAACGTCGTCCTTGTGTTACGGGCATTGTAATATGCCCAAGCCCGGGCTCCATCAATTAAAAAACCATTTCCCAGTAGGCATGTTATTGCATTACCTACATGAAATTGGTCATAACCGAATTGGCGTGCAAATCGGCCGGGGAGATAAGGCTCGAGATAACATTCATCTTCGAACCGGTACACCAAGTGTGATGGCCAATTATCCTCAGCCAGTCGAAAGTTGTATGGCCCAACGGTTGCATCCTCATAGAATCGACGAGGTTTGTTGACATATGCTCATAACCAACTGGAGGTGGAACGCAATAAAAGTTCCATCCCTTGTCGAGATTCAGAGTTCGCCGACAGTCTCTCAAAGTAGTGTAGATCCACTTACATCCAGAAAATCTTCTTAAAAACTGCCGACCACTGCCCCATGTTAGGATTCATCAAAGAAGGATGGTGTAAAAGCAGCCATCCAAACAGATATGTGTATGGCAGTTCCAGTCGAGGAAAACTTTCCTTCTCGCCTTTTCCTCGAATCATCGAATCAACGAAGAGACGAGGCCGGCGTTCACCCTGCATGTCAGTACTGACAGCAAATCCATCCGGTAGCCGAAAACCAGACGAACAGCAGCAAATAGTACACCGCGATGGAAGCGGTCATCTGTACTGGCCCCAGGAACGACATATCGTCGAAGCCAGTAAGTGAGGAAACCTGCCAGCTGGGCTTCCTTTGACATGGGCTAGTAGCCCCTCATCATGTAGCTTTCAATGATGTCGTCTTTCTTAAAAGGAGGATATTGAAGATCATCCTCAATTTTGATATCTATATCACCATGCGTCTCCATCAGCTTTATCACTTCGCTATTGCTAAGTGGTCTGAAGAAGTTGGGATTGCAGTTTTCATGCTCTTTGGTTTTTTTCTCAATAATATGGTTGAAGAAAAGATAGGGCAACCATTTGGTGGAATAGCAGGTGCCGGATGTGCCACTCTTGTAGTATAAAAACAGATCTTGTAGTGGCAGAGAGTTCTTCAAAGACAGCTACCATATCGGCATTCTCTTGGCTAGTCTGTCCAACTCATCGTTTGTCGGGACAAACTCTTCATAGGGATATCCCCCATTGGCAGATTGGAGATATACTTCATCTCGTGCAAGGCTAATCCAATCTCTCTACGTGGCGTCATGAAAGTCCCAGTCCTGCATTTATCTCTCCGCCAACGCAAGGAATAGATGCGAATTAGGGGGAAGCCATAAACAGTGGCGTACACTGTATGGTACAGATCAATCTCCTTTAGCCGAGCTTCAAATTGGACCAATATCCAATTGGTTATACAGATCCATCTCTTATTATCCGGGTTCACAAGACCTGTCAACCGCAGATCTTGGTCTGCATACCTTCCCTCCACCTTCATAAACTCATTTGCGAATATTGGAGTTCTCACTGGAAGCAGCAGGGAAGAATCTTCCGGCGGGATCTAACTGGGTTTTAGTCCTCTGAGTAAGGAGCTATGACGCTCAGAGGAACTGTAGAACATATCTTTGTGGTCTGGTCCCTTCTTAACACAGATATTTCCCGCTCGGGCTTGCTGAAGCGGTTATGTCCCATTCCATTCTTCTGGAATAGCCCGTAAAAGCATATCAGGACAAAGAAAGGCATCTGGAGATCTCTGGCAGAAGTATCGTCTTCTTGCCCTTCTGGAAGATTTTTTGTTCCATGCGAGGCCTCGGCTGAGAATTTTTGTCAAAAGCCTTACCAAACAAGAATAGAAGTTTCTTGTGGGTGATAGCGTCAGCAGTCTGAAGAGGATGTTCGTTCATCAGACACAGTAAAGTGTCATTATCTTGTGCGGTCAGGATAGCCTGCCGAGAGGACGGTAGGGCATACTGAGGAAATGTCACGTGCGAGAGATCTTCCTTGTATTCAGGTTCAGATAGGGATCCTGCAAAAACCTCATAGTTGGGATTTTCCCTGAGGTTAACTGCATCAATAAAGACAATGATCAGTATATGCAAAATCAAAAAGTTTCTTCAAAAGATTATCAATTTGTGTTGTACACAGCCAGCTTACGCAAGTTATCAGATTGCGCCGGAACAGTCAGCTTGCACAAGTTATCAGATTACGCCAGCACCGTCAACGTGCGCAAGGTATCAGATTGCGCCAGCACAGCCAATGTGCGTAAGACGTCAGGTTGCGCTGATATACTTGCACAAAACATCAGTTTGTGCTGGGCACAACCGACTGCACAAATCGATCGATTTCGCCGAACATTTTGTTAGCACTTTCCAGCCGATTGCGCGAGAATACAGTTTTATAAAATTGAAAACTGATGTACATACAGCCGAAACCCTAAACAGGGTGGCACAAATACCATCAATCTCTAAAAAGAGAGAGGTATGAAGGTCTGAAAACATCAAAAACCCTAAAAAGGGTTTCGATCATAGTTCGTCATTTACCTTGAAGCGCTGGATGACCTGTCTTGTGACGAGATACTCGTGGTACAACACGAGTCGAGGGTTCGGCGGAGGCCTTTCCCTTTCTCGGCAGCTGATGCGCTTGGCGCCATTTCTGTCGTCGATGAGAGGAAGAGAAGAAAGTCGAAGTAGGGAGGAGCTTCTGTCTCTGGAGAATTCGAAGCAAGTAAAGGTTGAAAGAATGAAAAATTAAACTATTTATAGTTTTAGAAGTGTAACAGTCACCTCCAATTGCGTCACAAAAGACGGAGCTAATTCCTCCAAACGTGCAATCAAAGCGCAACTTGCGCAACTTGATTTTAAATTTGAAATTCAAAGAATTTTGAAACTTTGAATATTTTCAAATTCAAAAAACATGAAGGGGGTCTTGTATGTCCTAAAAATCAAGTTGCATTTATCAAATAGGCAGAGAAGTCTCAATTGTGCACCCTTTAAATGGACTGCGCAGGAAACAGATGTGCTACAAATCGAACACGCAAGCAGAATTGTGCTACCACCCTAGCACGCTATGCTGACGTGGCAATGCCATCATTACCTGACAAAGATCAGATCTTCTGACAGCCCAAAAAACAAGGAGTCCGTTCATTTCTTGTGCAGCACAGCGCTCGAGAATAGCTGTACAACTTCAGCGCAGTCTGCCGGTCCAACCTCAGCGCAGTTTGACCAAGCTTGATCCCAGCGCTTTCCAGTGACCAGAAGGAAGCGCAGTCTGAAGCTAGCACTATTCGGTTCGCAAGTCATCAAATAACTGACATTTATTACGTGGCTTACATTCCATCAATTGCTCGCCACGTGGCAACCGCTTGTACACGAGCAAGAGCATTTCAATCAAACAATGCCACGTATCTAAATACAGTTAGCCCACGATCGAGCAACTGCCCAATAGGCCAGCGCAGTTTGCAGTCTGCGCAGTCTGTCGCCAGCGCAGTTCATCATGCGTAATCCAGAATAACTACAAATTAGTTATTTCTAGAACTCTATAAATAGAGTTTCAAGTCCTTCATTAAGGGGATCAGATCATTACTATTATCAGAGATCAGGAGTTCTTGTCCAAGTGCTGCTGCATTCTTCAGAGGCTATCGTCTTCAAAGTTTACATCATCCAAGGGATAAAGTGATCGTCTTCAGATCGGATTCCTATAGTTGTACTTTTCCAGAATTCAATTGTAATCTTCTTACAAAGTTTGTGAAATAAAGACTTTTGGTTTTGCAAACAACTACTTACCAAGGTAATCATGTTAGCCATGTGTTTGACCTATGAGCTTATACTAGTGTAGTCTCTTCCTAACCGCTATCAAGTACGAGAAATAAGGGTTACGGTAGAAAGAGTTCAAGCATGATGCAATATCAAGAAAGGTAAACGAGACTTCAAAATTTGAAATCAAGGAAGAAGATTAAGTATGTGGATGAGATTCCTAAATTCTAATCCTATATGCAGGCTCACATCGGTACAGTAACGTAATCGAAGTGATAAACTCGTTCTGTATGGGCCACCACAAAAACATGTAATGCCCCAGTCCCAAAATACTTGGGACTAAGTACGTAGATATTACAGCTGCATACATTAAAGTATACTCCAATATATGGAATCCTCGTTTGTATACATAAGCTGTAAAATACAGTAAACCATGATAACTAAATCTCATCCACAAATATAAAGAAATAATGATATAAATCAACTATAAATTATTATTTGTACAAGACGTTGGGCGGAGACAAATCCATTACCGACGATTAAAAGAGAAGAATACATAATCAATAAAGGAATTGTCGAGCGAAGCATAAGACGATCTAAGAGCAATTATCTCGAAGGAAGAGAGTAAATCATGGCCTTCACTAAAGCACCCGCAAAAAGTAACAAAAGCACACCTGGAGAGTTCACCAGGTCCTCAGAGGAACGTAACAAGATACATAAAGAACAAGCCATATAAACTGAATATAATATGCCATAAAGTCACAAAGTAAAAGTAAAGTGTCCCAACCCTAACGGCCCAATATCACATCATCGAAATAGTGGACTACCCCTACAACCAAACAAGGACAAGGGGTAGCACACTATTTTGCGATGTGACATTGTCCCATGCCATGACTAGAACGAAGTGTGACATGAATTGACAAAGGTCTCCTAACCTCTCTAGTATGCAATTTAGAACAACACTTAACGTAAGGGCAGACCGACTGACTACGACTGGCCACAACCACACGGGTAGCACTCACGCGAGTCGCTAGCATAGCACACGGGTAGAGCTCCGGAGAGTCCCTATCAATACATGGGTAGTGCTCAAATGAGACACTAGCAAGATCGACTCCAACCTACTCGACACAATATTGCCCAAGCGTATAGTATACGTCCTCCCTGTCCAATGCTCCTAACCAAGTTGTATCCACGACGGGTTTACTAATAACTACTAAGTCTTCTAGCATGCAATTCTATCAGCAGTTATAACCTAACGCATGCGCATGGGTGATCAACCCATACACAAGTACCTCTACATGCTACTCATATCTCACATATGACAAGGGTTATAAAGTATACTAACAAACGGTAGTCCCTTAACTTCTAGGTCCATATGCAAAAATTAGAGGCAAGCAAGAAAATAAGGCTAGCACTTGCATGGAGTATATGGGAAGCAAGAAAATAAACACGAACAGCAGTCAAAGGTACAACTAGAAATAAAACAGGCAGTAATATGCAATATCTAAAAATGCAGACCAAGTATTAATAGTAAATAAGGCAAGGTATCTTGCCTGGTGTGCCTCCTGGTTTGGTGTGATTGTTCCGAAAAGTCCTGATTGGTTGGATAGTCATGATTGATGTGGATGGGTCCAAGTTAACGAGATATAATACTCACAATCAGTCATGATCAAATGATGATGATGAGAGGAAATTGTGGGGAGTGAATACTTATACTATTTTAGATAGTAATATTTGAAAGTATATTTTATTAATCCAAAATATAAAAACTACATTCTTGAAAATCAAATATCGTTATAGACTAAAATACTCTATGATTATCAAAATTTTAAGCAGAAATATTCCAATAATTATTTGGGATTTACAAACTTATTTCAAAATTGAAGTAAGCTACGTACATTACTATACTTTTACAAATAAATATTTGGAAGTCTAGAAAATTATTTGGGCTAAAATAATACTTTTGTCAAAATAAAATAGTTGGGTAAAAACCCTCTTTGAAAATAGCTAGAAAAACAACTAATTATATTAACTTGGTTATAAAAATAATTATATAATAAAACTATTGCCAATACCTACTTTATTTAACAATATAATATTTAAGAAAACATAACAAAAAAAAAAAATATAATATAATAATAATAATAATAATAATAAGTAAAACATCTGTTGTTCTTTTGCAAAGAGAAACAAATAAAATAAAATAAAATAATAACTATAAAAGTAAACTCAAAAAGTAATAAGTATATGTAATAGTCGTCTTTCTCCACACTATGGAGAGAGGTTTTTAGAATGGAAGAAGGGATGAGAGAGGGAAAGAGAGAGCGAGAGGCTGGAAAGAATGGGAAGAGAGGAAGTTAAAGAGGGAGAGAGCTGCGAAGACGCACCTGAGCGGGCGGCGCTCGCCGTACAACAAGGACGAGGCTGATCGTTGGGGCGTCTGCACTCGGAGGGCGGCGTCGAAAGTGGCGTAGGGGTCTCGTTGCTCCGACGGCACCGATCTTGTGGCCTGGAGTGGACGCGGGGACCGGGCGCTGCTGCTCAAAACGAAGAAAAGTGGAAGAAAAGTCGACGGTGACGGGCGATGATGGCAGCGTTGTCGACAGAGCGGCAGGGTTAGGTTTATGATTGAGTCATCGTGTCGGAGGCTGTCCGACACGACAGAGAAGGGATTGAATAGTCCGAGATTGTCAAACGGGAAGAGAGATTGTATTTGTACTAAAAAATAGTGGACGGGAACGGGACACGGACACGATGCACAAGCCTTAGTGGAAAAATTTTGTGGATTGTGGAATTTATGGAAAAGTGCAAGGAGCCTCTCCTTAAATAGGAGGTGGAGTCTCCTATTTAGATAAGGAATAGCATAGTTTAAACACCGATTAGATAATTCTATCATTTAATTCAAATAGATATAAAATTTATTCAATCTGATCCGAATCAAACCTAGATAAAATCTTCCTTTAATTTAAAGTAAAGATCAAAATCTTTTCCAATTTAAATGATCATAATTAATCGAATATTAAATCAAACAAAATTTCAAATATCACTTTTGAATAAATAAAATAATGATAATAAATTATTTCGAAAATTGAAACATGTACATGAGTTAAATTCATGTACCTAGCATGAAAGTAGAATATTTTCATAAAACATTGTTTTCTAAATTACCAATTATATTGTACAATAAAAAATAAAATAGCCCTTTTATATTAATTAAATAAATAAAGTTTGCTAATCTCGACGTGACGTAATAAATCAAAATATTTACTTTATATTTATAAAAAATGTATATTTATTTTCTCGACGTGACGTAATAAAAGCTCGCCCCTGCTGACCTCCCCTGGCCTGCTTCTGGTGCTGGATGAACCTCTGTTGTTTTGTCTGCAATGGTGGTCCCTTCTGCTGCCCTGTAGGAGCCTTAGCTCCTGCTCCCTGAACTGATCGTCCAAAAGACTAGGCACACTCCCTCAGCTGATGCTCCGCTGAACCGCAGAGTAGGAACTTGCCTAGCCTCTTTCTGCAGTCGTTTCACGAATGCCCTAGCTTCTTGCAGACGGTGCAACTGGTGGCATGCTAGTGTCTGGGTTGTAGGACCGATTTGTAGGAACGAGTTGTAAAGCGTAATACTCTAGAGGGGGTGAATAGAGTAGGCAGCGGAAATTTACTATTTAAAAATGTTAGTAACAAGATCACAGATAATATCACAGATATGTAAATGAAAAGTAGAGAGTAGAGAGCAAACGCAAACACAAGGATGTATACTGGTTTCCCTCTGATGAGGACTAGTCCAGTCGGTAGAACTCTTGCTACCAGTTGAATCCACTATAGAAAATCACCACAAGTTTTCATCCGAAGATCTTGCAACTTCTACAACGCGAGCTTTGATCCGAAGTACTCGACCAACTTCAATTGTGAAGTGTGTACCTTCAATCAAGCCTCCGATTACAACCACTCTGAAACTTCTAGACCGTACCGTACTGGCAAATCGACTAGAGGATTGTAACTGGCTTGGGATTTGAAAATGAAAGCTTAGAATACTTTGGAAGAAGTAGTAGGCTGATAGAGAAGAGATATGAAAGTGAATTGGTGTGTTGAAATGATCGAAATCCTTCTCTATTTATAGTTTTTCCAAAGGCAGAATTCTGACAGAATTCGGGCAGAATTCGGGCAGAACTCTATGAGAAAATCTCGGTGGGATCCGTAACTGCAGGGAGACCAAGTTCAAAAAGCAACGTTCACTAACCGAACTCTGGCCGAACTCTGGCCGAATTCGGGCCGAACTCTGGCCGAATTTTGTCCGAGTTCTGTTGGAGTTCTGTCAGGGTTTTTGCAAATTAGTTTTTGGGCTTTTTGAAAAGTCAAACAGTTAGGAAGTAGTTTGGGCTTTTGTAAGTGGGCTTGTTTTCAAAATGAAAGGGTATTTTGAAAACGTTTCTTGGGTAGCCTATTTGCCAGTACGATGCAGTGTACATCGTATTTCTAGACTCAATAAATATGAAAAATACATTGACGAAATAGGAAAACTAAGATCCCTTTGATGACGCCTTTCTTCAAATATCTGAGCAGACTTGAAGACGCCTTTTTCACTTGACGGCGGTCGTCCAAAGATAAACAGATCTGGAAATCTGAATACCTTTCGGGGGCTTCGCCCCCGAACCCCTGACGGGGGGCGCTGCCCCCTCGATACGAGGCCCCGGATAGGTCGTTAGGCGGTTCAGAGAAATCTTCTTGTATAACGTCGTCTTTGGCCCATCAATAATTCTCCATTGCATATGTCCTGGTTTGACAAAGCTTGATCATGCTTACAGCATGTCTATAAGAACATGTTAGACAAACAAACCAATATGATTCAAGCATAGCAATATGATATAGAACATTTAGGACAATGCTAACATTAGACAATGCTAAGTTTAAGTAACAACATGATAGTGATTACATGAATATTAGTGATGTCATTATGTTAAACTTAATTGATTAGCCATATTCAAAAATATGATATAATCATTGGGCTAACAATCTCTCCCTTTTTGATTATGGCAAATCCTTTAAGTTTAATATATATACAATAAATGCATGTATCACTAATAAACACATAATACTAGAATATTGTGTGCTCTTAAACTTATTTCTCCCCACTTAAACTTATTTCTCCCCCTTTGACATGATCAAAAGAAGCTCCCCCGTAATTAGAGCTAAAATGAGCTCAAACATAAGTAAAGGAGGAAAGCAAAAATAATCATGATCAAGGATTAGGAGAACAGTGTAACGACAAGTTCAGAAAATTGCATAACTATAGTAGAGAAACTTGTCAAAACACAACATAGTTGGTTGAACTTGAAAACTAGGAAATCAATCAATACATAGTTTACCAACTAGAAATCCAAAAATGATTTATGTTTTGAAATAACCAAAAAATATCAATATAGTAAGAATCAATCATTGGTCATAAATAAGTCATGAGGAATAGAAATGCGCAGATCTAGTATATAAAAGAATCAAAAATAATGAGTCTTTAACAATGATCACAAAAAAAATATGATTCATAATTTGCCCATACAAATTAGTGAATCAATTCCATAAATAGTATAATCATCGAAAAGAAGAAAAAATAAGTATACTAGAATCTATGCAAAATCTATACTAAAGTTCATGCATTTGAATTCTATTACCTTAGCATGATATATATCCATCAGATAAACATGAAGGTAATGAAGACAAAATACTTGAGAAGGAGAAATTCAGTCGACTTGAATGCTCTCCCGCAAAGTATGATCAGTCTAAATATAGATAATCATGAACTTTGAGATAAAACCTCAATAAGAAATGTAAAATCAGTTTAAACTCAAAAGGATTATCAATAAATTAAATTAATTCAAACTCAAGGAACAATCAAATAAGGATGATTAAACATATTTGGCAAGATAACTATTAGAAACTCGAATGAGAGAATTAAAAATATATAATAATAATAATCATATATTCTCTCATAAAATACAAATCTAAAAATTATGAACAACTCAAGAAAATATTTTAAGTAAAATAATATATGTCCATGATGAACTAGGTATACCACATATTAAGGGCATAACAGAATTGAAACAATTAATTTGCTCCCCCTTAAAATATGCGTATATAGTTCAAAAATAATTTATATGCATAAAAAAAATCACAAGATATAAAGGATATCCAAAATATGAATCTTTTCTTTCCTTTGATCAAATGCATATAAAATCTCAAACTTAAAACAAATCTCATCTTTAGGCAAATAAAAGAATAAATGAATGCTTAAAGATGAACAAACAAAATATGTATCTCCAATATATATAAAAGAAATATTTCAAGACATTTAAAAGATTTTGAAAACTGTCTTTAATAATAAAAATTTGAGTACCGGACAGATTCAATAAATCAAAAAAAATCAAAAAGTCTTTTCAAAAATATGGAATTTATTGTGAAAAACAGTCTTAATAAATGTTCGAATGCGTCCATTTAGTCCTTAGACTGAAAGATGGCAATTCGAATCACAGAAACAATAAAAGAATCCATAAATCATAAATAAATCCATTTGAAAACATAACTAGATAAATGTCCAAAGAAAAGTGTATTCTAGATATATGGCATGTCAAGGGGCTAATTGATTTAAAACAATTAACTGCTCCACCTTTACATGACTATATCCAAAATAAAAATATGACAAAATTTTAAAATAAAATTCAGAGACACATTTCCAGAAGTAGAAAAATTAATTAGGTCTTCTTATCAAAGTTCATTTCTTCCCTTTTAAAGCCTTAGCACGGTGTCCACCTGACAACCGTAAGGTTTAAAAAAAGAAACGCTTTGAGAGAGATTCAATAAGCATGACTTCTCCCCTACAAAGAGTTACTGTTGTAGACAGTAAGTAACTTAAATAGAAGATAATAATATAAAGCTCAAAAATCAAGAATATTACGCAAGCTAAAGATGAAATCACAATACCATAATATTCAATGAGTAGTCACGAATACGAAAAACAATCATCTTTAGACAAAATAAGAAATATCCATTAAATGAACATTTAAAAATAAAATAATCAAAAGATATTTCAATTTAGCATGATGAATAATCGTATAAGTCAAAAGATGACATAAATTGATCTATGCTATAGAATCTCACAATCGACAAGATAGATCAACATATGCTACCTTTTGTGAAAATATAAGGAGAGAATATTATCCATCGAATCTTAAAACTAAAATCCATCAAATAATAATTGCAACTAGATCTCAATAAATCTTTAGTTTATAAAGCGTTGATCAATCTTGGGTTAGCTGTAGAGGTACTGTCCCAGCTAACGGAGGTTCACCGGGAACACTTAAGTACCGCTTCACTTCGACCGTAGTCGTGGTGACAGACAGACCTTTTGTAGGCTTGTACCCAAAATAAATCTCTTCTTAATAACCGAGGATTTAAAAAGAATTAGTGCAATATGAAATAAATTATATTCTATGGACTTAAAAATCTTAGAACAATGTAGCATACTGTATAAGATGTATTAATTACATTTATTCATATGTGCTACAAATCATTGGGTAACAATAAAATATAAAACATTAATAATCAAAATGTAAGACCTAGATACGTTGATGTATTCTGGAACCTAGGAGGTTTGACAGCACCTTGGATCCAGAACTAGATAATAGTTGCAAGTACACCTTAATAAATCTTAAGTCTATAAAGTATTGATCACTTCGAGTTAGCTGTAGGGGCCGGTTCCAGCTAGCGGTAGTCCGAAGACTAGCGCACCGTGTCGCTTCAGGCTATTTACACCTGTATGACAGAAGGACCCTTTCGGCTTGTTCCCAAAATGATTTCTACTCTTAAGAACTTAGATTCAAAGGAATATATGCAGTATCATCGAACATCGTCGAAATCCAGAATCCCTAAAAGTAAAATAAGTAAATACCCAAAGAATGGTTTATCAAGATCAAGATATTTAAAAATATTACGTTCCCAAAATGTCAACCAAAAAGCCAAGAAAATAAAAACATCATTAAAAGTGGCTTTGAGGAAGAAGCAAAAAAAAATTGATAGCTTAAGTATGAGATAAGCACAAGTTTAAAAAAAAACTACTTTTTAAAATAATATAGAACTTGAACTTAACTCATATATCCCCATAAAGATATTTATACAATATAAGAAACATGAGCAATAAATAATGAAAATGAATTATTCATGTATCCTTAATAAGCATAAAAAAAATATCATAAGATCAAAAACATGCATAAATAAACTTTATCAGACAAAGATGTAATTGATTCATAAAAAGTTAATCACAATAAAATATGAGAATCAATAGTGAAGTATATTATGCAAGCACACGGTTAACATAAAAGTATATGTATATACTTTTCAAGTAAATAGAAGACTTGTGCTAAACATACATACTCACAAAATACTGATCAAAGTAAATATGACATGTTAAAGACAAATCGGTAAGTGACCATTAAAAAATATTAACTACAGAGAGTCAAAAAATATTAACCAAAACAAAATAAGCTCCAATAGACTAGAGTGGTATGCATGCTTCAAGGATAAACTAAAATAAAGAGCATACCTTGATAAAAGTGTCACACTATTGAAAAATAAACACTATATAGTATGAACTAAACATTTAAGCTAAACAGCTAGTCAAGATAGGATTATATCTCACATTGATTCAAAACAATAAACAATTTAAAAGATATCAATGAAAGCTAACAGAAAGAAATCAATAAGAACATGCTAAATATTAAAAACTATTTAGTAAGCATGTTACCGAAGTGGTTCTAGTGACCACACTTCAGTTGGTGCAATTGCATGGAAGATGACCTTTGTAGCTTTGCAATCACCAACATGTTCCATAGTTCTATTTGATATGAGAAGCTTCACCTGCAATATTAGGTGAAGACTTTGGTATCCAATACTTGGATCCACATTTGTTAGCTTTGGGAACCCATTTGCACAAGTTCATATCAACTAGTTTTCTAATCTGACAATGATTAGAAACATGTCCATTCATACCACAATAATGACAGAAAGAATTAATATTAGTACTATGTGTAGTAGTATGAGAATGTACAGTAGTGTGATATGATGTGCGTGGATACTTGTAATAGATAGCATGATTGTGTGAAGCTTTAGCTTTGCTTGCTTCCTTTCTAGATGATCTGACGTGTGTGACTTTGTGATGTGCTAAGTGTCTTGTGTTAGACTGAGTCGTAGGTTGTATTACCTGCTTTCCCAGTCTAATCTCTAACTTTTTAGAGTTAGCACAGATTTCATCATACTTAGCAGAAAGAGCATCAATTCTACATGAAGCAATAGAATGCTTCTTCTTTTCTGATTCTAATTCCTCCTTAAGTTTAGCATTTTCCTGAGTACTTTTTTCAATGCAATCAAGTGCCTCATGCAATCTAAACTTCAGTGTGGAAATCTCAGTAGAATTATCAGAAGTAGAAGTATCTCTAGCATCATTCAATAAGCAAGTAAGCTTTTCAATCTCACGCTTATAGGATCGAATATCCTTTCTAGCTTGCTTATATTTATCTAATACTTTCTTGTGTTCTTCTAACAGATCACTGAAAGCATCAGATAAATCATCATAAGAAAATTCACTCTCTCCAGAAAAAAAAATATTTTGTACCTCGTTAGATAATGCCATTGAGCATAAATTTGCAGCTTGATGAGGTCTCTCTTCTTCTTCATCATCATCTTCTTCTTCTTCTTCAGAAACGCTTGCTTCGCTTTCACACCATATGCCCGATGATCTTCCTTCATTTAATTATTCACAGTGACTCTCCTTTCTTGTAGTAGTACAATCTTCTTGGATGTGGTCTATCTTCTTGTAATTGCCACATACAAGCTCTTCTTCGTATAAGGGATTATGCTGTACCTTAAATCCCAATTTTGTTATGTACATATTTGTATCATTATGAAGACTATCCTTCTCTCTAGAGTTGCTAGCTTTGCTTTCATACCTGCACTCATAAGTAGCTTCAAGAACTTTCCAAATTTTATGAGATGTTGTGCAAGTAGAAATAAGATTGAATACATTTGTGTCTATAGCACAATAAAACATATGCATAGCTTTTGCATCAAGGCTAGCTAACTTCTTCTCTTCATCCGTGTAACTATAATAAGGCTTATTGATTATAGAGGATGTAAGAATAGAAGTGATAGTAGGCTTTTTGTAGCCGGTGACAACAATTGACCATAAGTTAAAATCTAGAGACTTCAAGTAGAAGCTCATCCGTGTCTTCCAATAGCTATAGTTTGTTCCATCAAATAGTGGGAGTCTATTTGAGGATTGCTCTTCAGTTGTGAAGTACATACTTGCTATATGTGATATAGTAATCTATGTAACAGCAGTTATATAATAACAATATTATCTCGCTTTACCTGTATAACCCGCTCTGATACCAATTGTAGGAGCAATTGGGATCAGAATATAATACCTCTTGATGCAGTACTGGCTTTGATACCAATTGTAGGACCGATTTGTAGGAACGAGTTGTAAAGCGTAATACTCTAGAGGGGGGTGAATAGAGTAGGTAGCGGAAATTTACTATTTAAAAATGTTAGTAACAAGATCACAGATAATATATCACAGATATGTAAATGAAAAGTAGAGAGTAGAGAGCAAACGCAAACACAAGGATGTATACTGGTTTCCCTCTGATGAGGACTAGTCCAGTCGGTAGAACTCTTGCTACCAGTTGAATCCACTATGGAAAATCACCACAAGTTTTCATCCGAAGATCTTGCAACTTCTACAACGCGAGCTTTGATCCGAAGTACTCGACCAACTTCAATTGTGAAGTGTGTACCTTCAATCAAGCCTCCGATTACAACCACTCTAAAACTTCTAGACCGTACCGCACTGGCAAATCGACTAGAGGATTGTAACTGGCTTGGGATTTGAAAATGAAAGCTTAGAATACTTTGGAAGAAGTAGTAGGCTGATAGAGAAGAGATATGAAAGTGAATTGGTGTGTTAAAATGATCGAAATCCTTCTCTATTTATAGTTTTTCCAAAGGCAGAATTCTGACAGAATTCGGGCAGAATTCGGGCAGAACTCTATGAGAAAATCTCGGTGGGATCCGTAACTGCAGGGAGACCAAGTTCAAAAAGCAACGTTCACTAACCGAACTCTGGCCGAACTCTGGCCGAATTCGGGCCGAACTCTGGCCGAATTCTGTCCGAGTTCTGTTGGAGTTCTGTCAGGGTTTTTGCAAATTGGTTTTTGGGCTTTTTGAAAAGTCAAATAGTTAGGAAGTAGTTTGGGCTTTTGTAAGTGGGCTTGTTTTCAAAATGAAAGGGTATTTTGAAAACGTTTCTTGGGTAGCCTATTTGCCAGTACGATGCAGTGTACATCATATTCCTAGACTCAATAAATATGAAAAATACATTGACGAAATAGGAAAACTAAGATCCCTTTGATGACGCCTTTTTTCAAATATCTGAGCAGACTTGAAGACGCCTTTTTCACTTGACGGCGGTCGTCCAAAGATAAACAGATCTGGAAATCTTCTTGTATAACGTCGTCTTTGGCCCATCAATAATTCTCCATTGCATATGTCCTGGTTTGACAAAGCTTGATCATGCTTACAGCATGTCTATAAGAACATGTTAGACAAACAAACCAATATGATACAAGCATAGCAATATGATATAGAACATTTAGGACAATGCTAACATTAGACAATGCTAAGTTTAAGTAACAACATGATAGTGATTACATGAATATTAGTGATGTCATTATGTTAAACTTAATTGATTAGCCATATTCAAAAATATGATATAATCATTGGGCTAATATGGGTGCCTGCTGCTGCTGCACCTGCTAAAAAGGTGTACGACCATGTCCCTAAAACTGCTGCTGGAATGACCTTTGCTGGTACTGCTACTTATAGTGAGGTCTCTTGGCCTGGCCTCCACTACTACTGGCTCCATGCGCATCACGACCTCTCTTCAGCTTCAGCTCAAGGTCGTCCTTTGCTACCATGGCTCCTGTCAGAATCTCCTCAAAGGAAGCGCCTCTGTCGCTCTTGGTCAAGGACTTGACTTCCTTGACCAAACCCTTCCTGAACCTCCTAGCCTTCGCCGTCTTGCTAAAGCCCTCAACAAATCTGTCCAGGCAGTAGAACTCACTGGCGTACTCCTCCACTGTTTGGTTTCCCGGAACCAAACTCTTAAACTGCGTCTCCAAGGCGCCAGGTGCTATATCCGGAAAGAACTTCTCCTTGAAGAGCTTCTTGAAAGCTTTCCATGTCTGTCCCTCTGTACCCACTCTAGGGTTAGTCTCGTACCATGTGCGGGCAAGGTCCTGCATCTAGCTGTCCGTCGTCTCTATCTGAAACCTGGCTGGTATCAGTGCCAGACGAAAGATCTCCTCTCTATGCTCGATCCAGTCGTCGGCATATAGGATACCCTCAGAACCTCGAAAGTCTCGTGGCCGCATCTTCTGGAAGTCCTGGATGTTCAAATTCCTTGGCTGGTATTGCTGCATCTGCCCTCCCTGCGGCTGGGCGG
>JANAVB010042617.1:8327214-8529195 GCA_029216955.1 Iris pallida
CACATTATTAATTATCAAAATTTTAAATTAATTCCAATAAGACACAAATGACCAAAATACCCCTAGTACTAAAAAGTGGTAGTGACAAATCTACCCTACTTAAAATAATTTTTCCCTTGAAATTAAAGACGAAACTAAACTGATGAGAATGATAGAAAATCATACCTCAAGGTCCAAAAAGATAAGGGTATCGCTCGCGCATCTCATCCTCCCTCTCCCAGGTGTCTCCTGGAGAATGATGCCTCCATGCGACGCGAACTAAGGGTATCATCCGGTTCCTCAGTACCTTCTCTCGTCGATCCAGAATCTCTACAGGTTTTTCTGGATAACTAAGAGAAGGTCCCACCTCGATCTCGGAATGATAGAGTACATGGCTAGGATCTGCCACGTACCGTTTCAACTACAACACGTGAAATACGTTGTGGCCTCCCTCAAATGCAGGTGGCAAGTCTAGCCTGTATGCCACATCACCGACTCTTCCAGTGATAGAGAAAGGTTCGATGAAATGCGGGCTAAGCTTTCCACCTCCACCAAAGCGTATAGTACCACGTGTCGGAGATATCCTCAAGAATACCAGATATCCAACCTATAACAAACAAGGTCTCAAATTAACTATAATAATCAAACATGATAAATTAAATCACAAAATCAAACCAATCCTAATCCTAATCCTATCTCTAAGTTGTACCTCAAACTCCAAAGGTCTGCAGTGGCTATCAGCCCAATGCCGATGTTTGTCCTGCGCCACACGAAGTCAATCCCTGATGAGCTTCACCTTCTCGGCTACATCCACAACCATCTCCGGTCCCAATAAAGCTCGCTCTCCAACGTCATACCAAGACAAGGGAGTACGACATCTACGCCCGTACAACACCTCGAATGGTGACATCTTAATGCTGGCCTGGAAGCTGTTGTTGTACCAACATCGTGTGGAGATCGATCAAAAACTCGTGGTTTTCTACAGTGATCAACGGTCAGGCCAACGGTTTCTTCAAATCGAGTCGCGGGGTGAGGCAAGGAGATCCTCTCTCATCCACCATTTTCATCATTACGACGGATGCCTTAAGCAGGAAACTTAATAAGATGGCGTGCACTACTAACCTCCACCACTATCATACTGCCAGCGGCGGCCCGATCATCACCCATCTGGCATTCGCTGACGATATCCTAATTTTTTCATCTGGGGATGTGGGGTCGGTTGAAGTTGTCCACCACACCCTCCAGCGATATGTCCGGTGCTCGGGCCAGAAGGTCAATCCGGATAAAAGTATCATCTACGCCACCACAATATTAAGAGAGAGCATGCGGCCATTCTATTCAACACCCCCTCTTACCCCATCAAGCACCCTCTATTCTACTATATGGGCTTCTCCCTCATGTACGGGAAATCTAACGCTGGCATTTTTGCGGACCTAACCAACCGTATCAGGAAAAAACTCCATGGTTGGCATAATGCTACTCTATCCCCAGGTGACAAAATGATCATCATCAAGCACGTCCTCTCATCTATCCCCGTCTATACCCTAGCCGCTTGTTCCCACCCCAAGAAAGTGCTTTCTACGATCGAGAGCATATTTAGCAATTTCTTTTAGGGGCACAACGATGGCCGCGACAAGCATCAATGGGCAAGTTGGGATACCATGGCGCAGCCTTCCGAAAAGGGGGGCCTGGGGTTCACCAATCTTTCCCACATCGTTCAAGCATTCTCGATGAAATTATGGTAGAAGCTTCACATGACCCAGAACTTATTGACCCGGTTCATGAAGGCGAGATACTTCAAGCACACCCACCCGTTGACGGTCATCTCTAACAGCAGATCCTCTGCGACGTAGAGGCGCATGCTCATCGAGCGGTCTCTTGCCGAACCTGAGATGTGCCTTCATGTGGGCGACGACGATTCGTCGGTATTCCTGGAGCGATGGGTTGGAGATACCTTAATTACTAATCTCTCAGAATCCCACAAGCACTGTAAGATCAAGGACATGTGGGACCCCATCGATAACACCTAGAGTTTGAACGAGGTCCAGGAGTGGGCTAGTCCAGAGGCTATCGATCGTATCCGACGATGCGGAATGACGCTCGGGTCCGTCGCGGACGAGATCCGGTAGGCGGCTGACGCCTCGGGTTCCTTCTCAGTCAGATCGGCCAGGAGGGTGGTCCATGGTACTACAGTGCATGCCCCTAGCATCGCCCCCTTCTGGCAGCCATGCATCCCCAAGAAGTGGTCCTTCATCATTTGGAGAGCCATGCACAAAATCCTTTCCACCGACGACACTCTCAATGCTATCGGGTTCAGCCTAGCATCCGCGTGCACATGCTGCACGGATCGTCATCCGGAAATGGTGGACCACATCTTCTGTCAGGGCGACCTTCCGATCAAGGTCTGGAGCATGATTTCCCATCTCTGTAGGATGAACCCGGGGGCGGGTGCTTTATTGACCTCGTTGCGGCATGGAGTTCTGCGTTCCATGGCCACCAGATCGTTGCAGCAGCTGCAACGTGGGTTCTATGGAAGAACCGAAACAAGGCTAGATATGAAGGCAATTTGTATAATGTCGACCAACTGATTGGGGAGACCATCAGGCAATGTAGCAAGCGAAGGTCCCTCTGTTATCACGGCTAGACGGTTTTTTAGAAATCCCTCCTATCCAGGGATTAGACTCTGGCATCCTTTTCTCCCCTCATTTTGTTAGTATACGTGTATAGGCTTCGACATTTTGTGCCTTCTGATATACTTGTATAGCTCAGGCTTTTCTTTTCATGGAATAAAATGGGAAGTGTTTTGCCAAATATATATATATATGATATAATATATATATATATATATATATATATATATATATATATATATATATATATATATATATATATTTACCAATCCAATTCGAATTAAATCCTATGTTATCTTCTAAGGATTCTCTACTAGATTCGGATTAAAAACTAAGGAAATTTTGAATCTATGACCGATCAAAAATAGGATTTAAAATCTAGCATATATATATACAAGTACTTGTGTTCCCTGGAAAATTATCCCCACACAAACCCAGTTTCTTCAACGCTAACCCTCGTACGAGCTCCCCAACATCCCTAAGCCTTACCCCGACCGACTGCAAGTTATCGCCGGCCGCCACACAGCCGGAAAGACCTCCAAACCCGAGAGAGAACAGAGCAGACTCTGTTCTGTCGCAACATCCAGGTACTTGTGTTCATCACCCCCTTTCTTCTTCATCGCATAGTCAATCCATGAACCAATTTGTCTGTGTAGATGCATAAAAAAAGTGCAGCGTCCACAAAGTGCAGGCAACACAAAAAATAGTTGCACATCTCAAGAACAGAAAGCACAAATGCATAAAGAAGATTCTTTATTTAGTCATGATTACATAAGTATATTACAGATTTTTCATGATTACATATAAAGATATCTACTTAGCATACAAAAACCACAGTATAACGTACAAAAGTGCAACACTTGAACTGCACAGCATACAAAAGCACAGGACACTAAAAGTACAGGGAACGAAGACGTCAGAGTGAATCGCTTCCTCGTCTCAGCACAGGCACGTTACATGCTACTTTGCGCCTCTTCCAGCATAACGAAGGATGAGCACATCAAACTCCCAAACCCAGTGTTCATCATTAATGACACTTGGCATTGTTTTGAATCCGAGCTCAGTTAGTGTATAGGGACAACTATTCTCATGCACAATAACGTTCTTCTCAAAGACTACTTCATCAAGCTTGCTACATCTGTGAACAAAGAGTTCTGCAATCCTAGCCCTCGACTGGCACATGTTTAGCCAAGCTCGCCAAGAAGAACACTCATCCATAAGCAACATGTCATTGATAGAATGAAGGGTGCACGAATGAGTTGGGCCCTTAACATGCCCTAATTTATAGGCAGAGTATGGTCCAACCCACATGCCAAGTGGCAGTAAATAAAATGCCCCGAATTGATTGGATAAACCTTTTATTCCTCTCAATGAATCTCATTAATGAGACTTTTTGACTGAGTCTTTAGTCATTATTGCTCAAAAAGGGGCAGCAGTTAAGGAGGCTTTTGACTCAATAAAAGCCCTAAAAGTGCAGTGCCTTATAGTCCCAAAAAGCACAGCGCTTTGAACGAAGCACTTACTTTAGGCCATCACTTCATCATTGATGGCATACTGACAAAACTGTCAGCAGACAGCTATTTTTTGATTGACAGCTATCAAAAATTGTCAGTTGTGAAAGCATCAGATATCAGTCAAAAGTATAGCCCCCAAAGTAACTTCAAAAAGTGCAGCCTTTATACACTCCAGAAGCGCAGCCTCTATAGGCTCCAGAAGCACAGCCTCATGGATGTTCAGAAAGTGCAGCCCCTTCGATGCATAGATCTGTTCACAGCTTGGCACTTTCAAAAGATGTCACATGGCTAGCAAAGCAAACCATATCTCTTCAGATACAGTAAAATCTAGTTTGTTCAAACTGTATCTCTTAAGATACAATCAGATTTTTTCTGATTTAACAAAATGAGATCCTTGAGTAGTACACACACGACACGTGTCATTGACTCAGTCATATTGATGAACAGGTGCCAACCACCCAGATCTCAGCAATAAAAGAATCCCAATAACTGCCACGTGTCAGCTCATCAGCAGCCCTAACAGTGTAGTTACAACAGATTCTTCAGAAATTTCATGTGCAGAGCTTCTGCGCACCAAACACTCTTACGCACATTATATATGTTCCTGCCTATAAATAGAAGAAATCTTCCTTCATTTAGGATCTTCGACTGCTTCTTGATTGGCAAACCCAGATCACCACTCACATGCATTCAGAGAGTTAGAGCAAGTTCATCTCGTCATCAGATCATCAATAGAGTAAAGGAAATACTACAATATTCGATCTCCATCGTCACACTTTCCCAGAATCAAAATGCCGAACAAAATGTTTCGTCGTCATCCTTCACTTAGATCTTCTGTTTGAATCTCTTGTACTCTTCTTACTTTGTAATACAAAAGTTCTTCAACTTTTTGTTCATGGCAAACAAAATGGCGACTCTGTTGGAGACTTCCTTCTCCTATGACGAGAAGGTCATGACACAATCTGACAATAACTTGCTTGGATCCTTTCAAAATATGCTGGTCGTACGTTTCGATCAACAAGGTTTTGAGGATCTCCTCTCTGAAGGCAACTCGAGTCCTTCGAAGCGGCTAGCAAAGCCGAAGAAGACTCGACGTACTTGGGTGCCCAAGACTGTTGTGCCAAGTGGCAACACTAAAGGAAAGGCAACCCGAGCTTCTCATAACTCAGGCATGCACCAGGTGCCTACACTCTCCACTACTGTGACCTCTCAGTCGACTCCAGTTGATGAGAAGCGCAACAAAGGCAGCCGTTTCCAGGATGCGCATCAGAGGAAGGCATAATGTACAAAGATAGCCACGCAGCAAAGTTCCTGTCTTTGACGAAATTGCCTACCCCTTGAATAAGGCTATATCAGATTCTGAATACTACACACCTTCTAGGGGTAGTACAAAGAAGTCCAAGGCACCAAGCGCCCTGCACGATCAACGTGCTACGCCAATAGTTAGCCAAAAGCATGTACTGACAGTAATACGAACAGCTGACGACAAGCTGTACAGAACTCATTTGGGTGCTCCGACGCCTCGAATGATAAAGTTTCCAAAGTCCCCCTATTAGATGGGTGCTCACGCACGGGAACCAAGCCAAGGGGCAACCTTTGTGGTGAAAGACTCATGCAAACAGTGTGGTTGCGAGCATGAAGTGGGTCTGCCTCACAAGCAATCTTCTTCTCATGACCTAAGCATGCCTCATGCACAGGAATTGAGTCGAGAAACGCATTCCTCATATCTTCACTCATGCGTGCAGTGTGGCTGCACGCGAAAAGTGAGCGTAGATGTGAATACCTCTCTCTATGACTTGCATGATGTGATTTCTCACAAGCACAAGGCAAGGGATGCTCCTATTATGCATAATGTGCCCACCTCAGAGTACACTTATGCTAACATAGTCATAAACTGCTGCTCTAACCAAACAGCAACATCTTCTCCAAGAAGGCAGTCGATTTTCCAACGGCTGCGATCGTCGACACCGATTTGACAAAGACTCGACAAGAGGGTGTCGATTGAAGATGAAGATGAATTGCTGTTTGCCCCATGCAATGCTGCATGGAAATCACCTTCCCTCAAGAAGACTTTTAAAAATCCTTCCATCTCAGTTAATGGGTCTAAATCTAAGAGCTGACCTCAAGGCAACAAGCTGGCAGTGCCCAACACGGGTGTGTTCCAACACACTCGTACCAAGACCATGTCTTCATCATAGGGGACTGTTGTTCCGACGACAACACAAGCTGGGGGTAGCCAACCCCCTACAATCCACCAGAACTCATCATTCCAACTAGACGAAGGTTTGAACATGACTAGCACAGACGGTTCCGGGGATGCAAACTATCAACAAGCTGGGGGTAGCAACTACTTCAAATCTAAAGATGACCTCAACTTGCATGTCTTCCCTTATGAAGGCAAAGTCCAAGCCAGAAAGAAAAAGATACACCATACCATCTACTTTCCACCACTTGATGTCAGTGTATATGACAGGGGGTGACAATACGGGGAGCAGTGAAGGCTCAAACCGTCTGTATCGCATAGATGCCCTCGAAATAGGCCTCAATACATTGACTGAATCCATGCAAGACTTAACCTCTATTGTCTTGGAACTCAAGGATAGGTTGGTACCTCGTGCCCCTGCTCTCATAAATCAAGACTCGTGGACAAACGAGGAATCTAATGTACCTTCTCATGTGCCAACCCTTGTTGAGAACCATAAACTGTTGCGGTTACCTAGTCTGCCAATGTTGGAAGATATACTGTTGGCTCTCAAAGATCTATATGCTCACTTTGACACCAGAGACAAATGTGAGTCACTCCAAAAGTTGGGAATTTGACAACCTTATCATCTTGAGTGGGATAATGTGGAGTATCATACCAAGTAAAATCTTAAACGCTCACACCTTTCGACGGAAAGGAGTCTTCCTGTTGATACATGAGGTACTTCGCCTCTGTAACAGGACATCTACCAAAAGCTGCCTTACTCACAAACTTATTTGTTGGGGCATTGCAGGGGGTAGTGTACGAGTGGTTTTGTAGTCTTCCCGACAATTGCATATCGTCCTTTGACGATTTGAAGCGACTCTTCCTCTCTCAGTTTTATAAGGGCGGTATGGATATGACGATGTCCTCCCTTATGGATATTGTTTAGAAAGAAAAGGAGCCTGTCCGGGCCTACATTGAGCACTTCTGCCAAGCGGCTTTAAGACTTCCACCTGGCGTGCCTGAGCTTGTGATTATGGACTCATGCCACAAGAATATGCTTCCTGCGATTAAACTCTGGCACAATGCTCGATAAACAGAATGGGCGCTTTTCATTAATAGTGTGGATAGTGCTAAAAGAAATGATTGGGACGCACACTTGCTGGGACTGAATTTTCTTACACTCGAAGACAAAAGGAAATAGTCGTCTAGCAATAACCTTGCCAATACTAACAAAGACGGAAAGGAAAAACAAGCCCTGACTGTCAACATTTCCAAGGGTTCAGCATCCGCGAACCAAAAGCCGACAGAATTGCCAAAACCGAAGGAAAACTATTTCTTCAATAATGAAGATGTGTTGGAGCTCTTTAACGTGCTAATGAGTGGCGAGAAGCTATAACTTCTACCTTCTAAGCATCCCAATAAAGTGGGTAAGGTGGACAATCTCAAGTACTGTCACTACCATCAGTATGTCCACCATTCAACACGTGACTGCTACGTATTGAAGAAGCGGATCCTAAGGCTCATCAATGCTAAAGTCCTCTTACTCAACTATGAGGATAAGATTCACTACTAACATAGAGACCCTTTAATTCGGTAGCTTCCCGAAGACGGAAGCCTAATATGGCGTCGTTCCCAACCTGAGGACAATAATGGAAGTTGTCAATCTTCCACCGGCCCGTGATAGTACTCATGGGCCTGATCCCACTAATGATGCCGCGAGGCAAAGTTATGTGGGTCCACCCCAATCTTGCCCCAGACATGATGCTGCCCACAACGCTCTCTGTCAAAGGGAAGAAATCTAATTCATGTCGAATGGTATCCAACTCGACCGATGAATCCTTGGTCGGTACTCATTCCGGCAAAACTTACCCCCAAGAAGACAATCGGGCGCCGGAGGAAGAAGTACCTCCAGCTGCTGTAGCTACCATACCCGATACTTCAGAATCAAGCCTATCTCAACCTTGTGCAACAGACAAGCAGAAGCAGAAGGAGGTCCACTTTGATAAATCTCTGAGGAAAGACTCAGTGGTAGGGCCCATCAAGCCCTATAACTTTGATATATTGGCTCAACTTGCCAATACTCCTACCAGGCTGTCGCTCTTAGAGCTCCTCCGTCTCTCAAAAGAGACTCATGACATCCTCAGCGAGGCATTACAAAATGCTAATTCCTTCCTCAGCCAGATCCAACCGCCTAAGGAGGATCTGGCCGCTTGCCTACATTACCACAATATGGCAGAAACAATTTCAAACATCACCTTTATTCACAAGACATGTTGCTGAAGAATAATCAGCACAATAGGCCCTTGTACTATACAGGATATATTGGTGCCATCAAGGTCGATCTCATCCACATCGACCATGGCTATTCTATCA
This sequence comes from Iris pallida, assembly GCA_029216955.1. Taxonomy (NCBI): domain Eukaryota; kingdom Viridiplantae; phylum Streptophyta; class Magnoliopsida; order Asparagales; family Iridaceae; genus Iris; species Iris pallida. The sequence continues at coordinate 8,335,899 of JANAVB010042617.1, forward strand.
GCATAATTCCTCATATCTTGCTCCAAACTTTGGGGATACCGATGCACCGGTTGACGGCATCCAATACTACAATCAATGGTTTCAACGTCGAAAAGAGTCATCCATTGGACAAGATCCGTCTCAAGTGCCAGATAGGTGACCTCCAGATGGATGTAACTTGCTATGTCATTGATGCAGATATATCTTATAACATCTTGTTGGGATGTCCGTGGTTACATGAATATATGGTCGTGCCTTTACCCTCCATCAATGCATGAAGTATGTAGCCAGCAATAAGACCATTAAGACGGAGTTTGCTAACATCGAGCCCTTCTGAGAACTCGAGGCATATTACACTGATGTTGACTTATATAAACCAGTCCCTTGGGACGATGATGCCAATGATACAAACGATAAAGCAAAAAATGTAACGATAACTGAAGAACCGTTGAGGATCCGACTGAAAGGGAAGCCTCCCCAAATGTTAGCTCCACTCATGGCCAAGCTCCATAGAAAGGCCCATGCCTCCACTCAAGAACCTATCAAGGTTAAGTTGCCATGGAGGGCCCCAAAAGCAGCTCCCAAGTCCCGAGATCCTCTGGTATCAGCTCCTATGGTAGTAAAACTCAAGCAAAAGTCTCCGCCACCTTCTCCCATGGCTATTATGATCCTTACGGATGAAGAGTTAGGGGATTATATATCTGCCAATATTGAGGCACCTTCCTTAGATGATGTAATCCCTCGAGATAAAATTCCTTATTTTTTTAATATAAAGTTAACTTTGAATTACTCTTGTGCATAATGGAATGTTATGTATGTCTTAGATAACGCTCTGGGTATGTTACAAACTCAAGTAACAACCTCTAATGTAATAAGCCGAACCGTTCGATCCCAAGACACTTATTTTGTGGTTCCAGCAAGAAAGAAGGATCAAGAACCCATCATTTTCGGCTGGATAGAACGTCCCCAAAGACTTACTCCCGCCGAACCAGAACCCGATAACGGTAAGATGCAGATCTACCGTTACACTAATTAAGCCAAATGCCTCATCCAAAAGATAGGATATGACTTGACGTGGCAAAGGTCTAAATTATGGCAAGGGCCGACACCTTCCATTACGACTCCCTGCTCCAAAAGTGAAGCCCCAAAATTACTATCAACTCACTCGCCGGGGGTTGGGCTTTGTTACGCCCTCGACATCTTCGAAGAGTTTAGAAGATGAAGTAAAGATGCATTCACACTCATCAGACTCCTCGGCATGGGATTCCGATATCAGTATCGGCCAGGCCTTCATGAAAATATTATCAGTCAATATGGTCTCTGTAAACCCCCCAGTCAAGGAGAAAGACCAAACGCTGGAATTCTTTGTAGAAGAACCTTAGGATCAACGCCTAGGATCTCAATGGGAGTGACGTTTCAAACAACAAGAACCTCCTACAGAAGATGAGGTCGTGCTAATCGACCTAGGAGATGAGTCTTCACCTAAACCTATCTGCATTAGCAAGAGCCTGACCGAGGAAAATAAATCTCTGATACAACTTATCCGAGAGTACATCGATGTCTTCACGTGGAGCTATAAAGATATATCGGGATTAGACCCACAGGTCGCAATGCATAAGCTTAACATTCGACCAGACCCTAAATCGGTCAAATAGCAATAGCGGTATTTTTGCTTCGATGTTATGGACGCTATTAAAACTGAGATAAATAAGCTTATCGCCAGCGGTTTCATTCGTGAGGAACAACACCCAGATTGGGCAGCTAACATTTTTCCTAGTACTAAGAAGAATGGAAAGATTCGAGTCTGCATAGACTTTAGGGATCTCAACTCAGCCTGTCCAAAAGACGAGTTTTCCCTCCCAATCATGAACATAATGATCGACAATACTTGTGGTTTCGAACATATGTCCTTCATGGACGGGTTTTTGGGCTACAACCAGATCAAAATGTTCTCTGGCGACGAAAAGCATACTTTATTACCAACCCCAAAAGGAATCTACTGTTACATAGTAATGCCTTTCGGTTTGAAGAATGCCGGGGGACATATCAACGGGCTATAAGCACCATATTCTGCAAACACCTCAGGAAAATGGTGGCATGTTATGTTGATGACATTGCCATCAAAAGCCAGAGGAGAGCCAACCATTTGGAGGACCTGTAGATAGTGTTCAACTTAATACAGATACATCAGCTAAAGATTGTAGGACGTTTGAGCACCTCTAGAGGGGGGTGAATAGAGTGTGTGTGTGCAGCAAAAAATAATCACCAATTAAAAAAATAACCAGTTATATATTATCGCAGATAAAAGACGGTAAATAAAATATGGTAAAGTAAGAGTCAAGAATTCAAACTCAGTGACCCAGCAATGTACATTAGTTTCCTTCTGAGATGAATAGTCCAGTCGTGAGTACTCTTGCTCGCTGTTAATCCACAATGGCACAAGCTTTAACTGAGTGCTTGCAACTCTTACAACATCGTGCTTAGCGACAAGTGCACGACCGACTTCACAACACCGTGCTTGGTAAAAAGCGCAAGACCAGCTCCAGAAGGTAATTAGAAAATTGGAATGTTTTTTGAATATAGCCTCTGGTACAACTCTTCAATACCAAACTCTAGATTAAACGAAAACTGTACTAGCTTGGCTAAGAGTCGTAAAGACTTAGATATGAAAGTAAAAAACTCAGAACACTTTAGATAAAGAAGAGAAGAGATAAAACAATGGGATGCGTGAAATAAATGGTAATCTTAACTCTATTTATAGTGTTTTTGGGGGCCGAATTCGTGCAGAGTTTGGATGCAGAAATCTCGCATTTCTAACGTTGGATGCAGATATCAAGGGAATGGTTAAAATCACCCTGACCGAACTCTGGCCGAGTTCGGGCAGAGTTCTTCCAGAACTGTTTTGGCCAATTTGATGGGTTTTAGGCTATTTAGGTATGTGGACTTTTGGATAGATATTTGTGGATAGGTAGGCGATATATTGTGGACTGAGAATAGCTAAGCCAGTATCGATCCAATCAATCTCACATTTTTTGTAGACTCAATAAAAGAAAAAATACATAATAAATATGAAAACCAATAGCCCTTGGATGACACCTTTCTTCTGATATTTGAGCAGACATAAAGATGCCTTTTTCCTTGGCGGTGGTCGCCCAAAGATAAACAATCTGAAAATCTGAATACCTTTCGGGGGCTTCGCCCCCGAACCCCTACGGGGGGCGCTGCCCCTTCGATGCGAGGCCCATCATTAATTCTTCATTGTATATGTCCTTGTTTGATCATACTTACTGTTTGTCTGCAAGTATATGTTAGATGGATAAAATAATATGATACAAGCACAGCAATATGATATAGACCATTTAGGATAATACAAAGTTTAAGTAGCAACATGATAGTGACTACATGAATATTAGTGACATCAATAGTTAAACTTAATTGATTAGCCATATTCAAAAATATGATATAATCATTGGGCTAACAAAGATGATCCCAACTAAGTCTTTTCTGGGGGTTTCTAATGGCAAGTTTTTGGGCTTCATCGTCAATGCCAAGGGTATTCACATTGACCCTGAGAAGACTAAGGCCATCTTAGACATGGCTCCCCCGAAGAACCTCCGTAGGCTTCAAGGCTTGTAAGAACGCTTGGCATATATTTGAAGATTCATATCGAAACTTTCTGGCCAATGCCAACCATTCACTAAACTAATGAAGAAGGGAGTTTCTTATGTCTGGACCAAGGAATGCCAGCAAGCATTCGATGACATTAAGAAATATCTCACCAGCCCTCCGGTTCTGGTTGCCCCGGTCGTAGGAAAACCTTTTCTTATACGTCCGAGCAATGGACCTTTCCTTTGCTCTTTGCTAGCTCAAAAAGGTAACAAGGGCCATGAGCAAGTAATCTACTATCTGAGCAGGACCATGATAGGTGTCGAACATTGGTATAATCTTGTTGAGAAAGAGCGTCTCGCTCTAGTCTTTACTATCCAGAAGATGTGCCACTATATAGTTGGACAGACGATCCATGTCATCTCTAGGGTCAACCTCCTTAGAGTCCTAATGATAAAGCTGGGAGCGCTAAAGTCATATTTAGCCACATGGGCAATCCTACTGTCGCCTTATGACATGGTATTCGTACCACAAAAGGCAGTCAAGGGTCAAGTCCTGGCCGATTTCTTGGCAGCACATCCTATTCCGGAGACATCAAAACTTTATGATAGCCTTTCAGACGAGGTCTTGGATTCCAACACGGTTGCAGAAGATCCCATATGGAGAATGTTCTTTGACAGTACTTCAAGAACGGGCCCTAAAAGTAAAATTATCAGGGGAGTAGGAGTAGTCCTCGTCAATACCGAAGGCCTAGTTATTCATCGTGTATATTCCCTTATGGAATCATGCACTAATAACGTCGATGAGGACAATGCCCTTATCATTGTACTCTAGCTCGCTAAACAGTTAGGGGTCAACTACCTTGACGCTTATGGTGACTCAAAACTGATAATAAATCAGGTGAGAGGCTAATACAAGGTTCTATATGAGGATCTGGTACCCTATCATCAGGCGGCAATCGACGTCATCTTTACCTTTATAGGGTTCTTTATAGAGCATGTACCTCGATTGCAGAATCTGGAAGTCAATGCCCTTGCGGGTCTCGCTGCTTCCTTAGCAGCTTTGGCCGGGACCCAGTACTCTGTCACCGTCATAGGACGAGAATTGGTGTGCCCAAAGAATAACTTGTGCATGTGTCTAAGCTACTCCGTACAGACGAACACCAATATTGACATTCGGGACTGGCATTTCCCGTTTATAGACTTTGCGGTCTACATAATCCTATCCTAGGACTCGAAGAAAGCCACCTCCGTTAAGAAAAGTGCACTCCGATTCTATTATGAGACAGCTACAAAAATGTTGTATCATCGTTCATACGATGGACTCTTCTTTCGATGTCTATCTAATGTCGAAGCTTAAGAAGCACTCCGGGAAGCGTACGATGGTACTTGCGGAGCTCACCAACCCAGTCCTAAGTTACAGGACCGATTACAGCATATGGGCTACTATTGGCCTACCATGATGGCGGATGCTGTGGATTACGCTAAGAAGTGCCGACTATGTCAACTGCATACTAACTTCATCCATCAACCCTCTGAATTCCTACAATCCACTTTAGCCTCCTAGCCATTCAAAGCATGAGGCATGGATATCATTGGACCGATTAGCCCTCCGTCCTCCAAAAGACATCGGTTCATCCTCGCCATTACCGTCCACTTTTCTAAATTGGCGGAGGCGATACCGCTGGCATAGGTAAAAACCTTGAATGTGATCAGCATCATTAAGCATCACATTATCTACCGCTTTAGGGTTCCTCGAAGGATTATCCAGGATAATGGCCCACAGTTTGTGAGCTATGCCTTCTACCAGTTTTGTGATAAAAATGGATAGAAAATGTAGCAACGACGACCTACAATCCTGCAGCGAATGGGCTAGCCAAAGCATTTAACAAAATAATCTTTAAGTTGCTCAAGAATGTCGTGTCATCTAATAAACGGGACTGAAATAAGAAGCTAGATGAACGTCTATGGGCTTACCGTACGACAATTCGGACACCCACTAACAATACGCCCTTCTCCTTCATCTGCGGGAGTGAGGTGGTACTCCCCCTAGAGATACAGATTCTATCTCTGTGGGTGGCCATCAACAACTAGTTAACAGATTAGGATAATCAACAGCGTCGACTACAGGAGCTGGAAGCGTTAGATGAAAAATGTCTACTAGATCAGCAACGTATCGAGCTGTATCAAGCCCGAATTTTTGGAGCCTTCAACAAAAGTGTCAAGAAAAGGACATTTCAAGTTGCGATCTCGTACTATCGGTTCAAAGGCCTATGGTCATGACTCACAAGTCACCTGGCAAGTTAGAGCCCAAGTGGGAAGGCCCCTTCGCCATAGAGATGGTCTACTCTAAGGTGCCTATCGACTTGCTAAACCTAATGGAGACTTATTAATGATGTCGATCAAGGACAAATTCCTAAAAAAATACTATGTCTAGTTTCGACAGTATTTTCTTCAAAAAGAGATCATGTTCATATCACCTGTCACAACCTGCACCCGTTTTTTCGGGATGCGAGTATGTGCGCAAGCCAGCCTATGTCGCAGTGTCGGCTGTAGAATATTGTCTAGCCCTAATGCTCAAAGTCATATAAATAATAACTTTATTGCTCTTTCACAAACCAACCAATTTACAATTTTCACAAGTTTTACATTTAAAGAAAAGTACAATATTCTTACAAATATTGAAAATGACTACAATACCTCTAGCTAACTAATCTCTAGGTTTTGTCCTACAAGTACACCTGTATCTTCCAATGCTAAGAGACGTCACGAATAACCTAAAAAATATTGGTTTCTAGTCAGGAATGGAACAAGCACACATATGACAAGCTATTCAAGACATGATAGAATTTGCGCGACATAAAAAATAGCATTTGAGAATTCAATCTAGAAGGTAACAGGCGTCATGTTTAGTAGAAAAGTGAATAGGCAACTCTATAAAAAATATAGCGACTAGAAGGAAACATGGTGTCACCTGATGACAAGTGAAACAATATCTATATATATGTGTTGAAAAATCGTGTTCAACATGTGTACGGCTAATGGATAAATTCGGCACCCCGTACGTTTCATGTACGACTGCTATTCTCAACGAAAGACACGAGGATGGAAAGGGTAGTTCACACATCTACTAAGATATTTCTCCGCCCGACTAGTACTCATGGATTTGAATAAGTCACAAACACGACAATCATGTGGATGGTAAACAAGAAATATAATATGTAGGATCCATGATACTAACCCATGTAACAAGCATGTCAGCAAGGCAGAAAGATCATATATATATAACAAAAATTGGAAAAACTATTAGGAATTGAAAGCAATCAGAATATGTACTTGCCTGGGTCCTTTGCTGGTGAAACCGACAATACCAAATCATTCAGTGAGCCATAAAAAATCAAACTCATGCAACAATATCAGGATGCTGAAACAGACATTACCAACGTGTTTAGTATAAAAGAAATGTTTAAAAATGTATACCCAAAAGTTTAATTATGGACACATGGGCAAAATCATAATTTTGGATCAAAACGATATTCGCCGTTGGACCTCTTTGCACCAAAAAGCGTGCTAGAGCTTATGGTCTCTAAAGTCACCAAACTATTTTCTACCGGTCCGGTTTTTAGATACAAACTCAACGATATATCCAGATTTGGGTTTCGATGAACCGTGCACAAAATCGTCTTTTGAGTCGGATCGCGAGCCGGCCAAAATGGTGTTCCGGTTGACCATCTCAGAATTGGACCAAACTTGGCTCACAGGACCAAAAAATGATACGGTAATGTTGGCCCAAGTTTCATCTCGATATGATAAACGTGCACAAAGTTATGGACTAGTTTACAAAGGGTCAATACGGGGTATATCGACCGATATGCCTCGATTTTGTCGCGCACGCACAACAAAATCGAGTTTCGTCGAATACCACAGTCGGCAACATCCATACGCATCTTTCGATGCTATGGACTAGGACCATTTTGCCCGGTTTGTCGGGGCGCACGTTGTATCGGTAAAAGTTATTGAAATTTGATGTTAAAAAACTAATTTTTTTCCTAAAATTAGAAATCTATTTTCTTAGCGTTAATTTAATGAAATCGAATTCTAAAAGAGGTGTTTTAATCTCGTACATGTTGTTTATAAATCCTTTCAAACAAAATTTCAAAGATGTCGACGGATTGGCGAGAAATTGCCTTCCAAGTTAGGGTGGGGGACTGTTTTATACCTTGTTTGCGAACAGGATTTTTTATCGACTTTGAGTCAATTTTTCGAGCGATCTACGACAGTTATTTACAAAATATCTGAATAAAGTTGAAGAGGGTTTGGTTAGGGTTGTACCCGAGAAATTGGTTAAGAAAATGGTCACTTGATGGTAGAGTAACTGTGTCGTGAAGATGCCATGTTGCTGCTTCAACAGCTGATATTGCCGATGTGTTGTGCACTGCTTGCAGCCGGCCAGCGGCGCTCCTACATCGCACGGGCAGGTCGGTCGGGGAGTGGCGCCTGGGGGTCGTGGCGGCTATATCGATCGAGGGATGGATTAGGGTTTCGGTTTAGATGTATTACTCTCACTCTTTCTCTCGTTATAAACTGCTAGCAGGCGTCGGGTCTGTTCGGCTTTGGGATGGTACTGTTCTACAACGAACAGTACTCCTTCCCTTTTTTTTCTTTATCATATTTATTTTTATTTTTTATTTCTATTTATATATATATATATATATATATATATATATATATATATATATATATATATATATATATATATATATATATATATATATATATCCATATATACCTATATACATATATATCTATACATACATAAATACTAATAAAATCCTAAAAATCCTAATTACCCTTTTTTTAGTGTAGGATTTTTATATACTCAATATGTACATACAAATAATATTTATTTACTATGAACACAAGATAGCCAAAAGTAAATATATTTTTATAATGTTTATAATAAGAATATTAATAACAATAATAATGATAACAATTTAAGGTCAACCAAAAATAGGTATAGTATAGGGTAAACACATTATACTCCTACTCTAAATGGGTCCATAGAAAATTGTGCGAATGTTCGAAAAGTCCATATAATCTTTAATAATACCTATAATGTAGGTATAACCAATATTTAGAAAATATTTGTAAATCCTTAAAAGAAAATACGAAATAACTGCATATACCTAAAATATATCTACATGGGCATCTTTTTGCACATAACATCTTTACATGGGCTTGGGCTTGGGCTCGGTTCGGGTCCAGTCCGGCTAGTTTAGCACAATCGGGTCTCCTAAAAGGTCAATAATCTAATTAATAATTAATTAAATCGCCTATAGGGGTTAAGTCGCAACTTTGACTGGTTTTCCTAGTTAGAACATACATATGGCTCGGCCTTCCCTACTATGGCTATTATACTAGTCAAAGCACGCAACTACACTATCCATGCCATGATTTCTAGTCATCTTGCACTCGCAATATTAACAATGACTAAAGCCTTCTATCATAATAACTATTTAATTAAAAAATTTATAAAAATTTTAAATCACTATTTAGGTCAAATAAATAAAAAAATATTTCTTCAAATTTTTGGAAAGAAGGGTTACAAATCTATCCACCTTAGAAATAAATTCGTGCTCTAATTTAAGAACTACTAGGATAGGCGGACTTGGTAGATTGGTGAAAGATAGTAAGAATTTATGATAAGAAAATACTGGTGAAAAAGATGAAAAGAAAAAGAAAAAGTCTGAAAACTCTAAAGGCTTTAAAATGCTCTCAAAATATTTAATTTAAAACAAGTTTGATACAGAAGTAATCATAAAACAAACTATCGACTTAGTGGAAAAATTACCTTCAACCACGATAAATAAAAATAAGGTAAAGGAATAAATAAATAAAAATTTTGAAAATCCGGGAAGAGGGGATTTTGGGTTAGGGATTAGGAATTGGATTTGGAAATTAGGGTTAGGGTAGGATTTATAAATTATGGTGATTGGAAAATTGCCGAGGATAAAAGGGGACTCCCCCTCTTTATATAGGGGTTATGGATTCTCCAATTAGGAAAGGAATAGGATTAAAATAAATCTAGATCAAATTTTTCTACAAATTGATTCAAATAAATATCTTAAACATAATTAATTTAATCTATATATATTTTTCATAACAATGATAATTTAAGATAATTTTTAGTACCAACAAATAATTTGTACAATTAGGTTTTCATAAATATAATCTCATTTTAGTAATATATTCTGGTAGTCAAGACGATAATTAATAAAAAAAAAATTAAATCAATTACATATTGAATGCAACAAATTCTAGATTAGTTAAAATCAATCCATAATGATACTAGGTCTTATTAATACTATTTAAGATATATTTAACCAAATCTAAATTTAATACTTTTGTAAATACTTTAAAATAGTGCCTTGAAACAATACTTAATGTTGAATAATATTTAAAACATATTTTTCATAAATTCAAATCGTAAAACAAATGATAATATTAGACTAATGATCCTAGAAGTACATTGTATAAAATAACTAGTAAATATTTTTGCCATTCCAAAAAAAAAAATTTTACTTTCTCAACCATAAAATATTTTTCCCAACATGAAAATATTTATATAATAATTAAAATAAATAAAGTTTTCTAACTGGAAAAATATTTAAAACAAAAAAGGAAAGTGGGCTTAAAAATCTACCCACCTTAGAAAATTTTTGTCTTCGAAATTTCAAAGGAGGGGACTAGGCACTAATAATTGTCACGCCCCAGAACCAGAATACTGGAGAGCGGGGGCAGACATAGCCAGCTACGTATAATGAAATGGAATCCATCTCACCATACGGTCACGGCTGTCTATATATGTGAGGGTTTATCTACAAGCCATCAGTCACTTAAGGTCATAAATTATCCTATTGTCTCAATCTCAACCAACTAGTAATAGTTACAAGATATCAGACCACCAAATATACAATTGTAAGGCGTCCCAAACAATACATATCCAGATGATCATGAAGCTAGTCGTACAAAATGTAAGGACTAGCAAGAGTTAAGTTATAGATGATCAACCTCGAGTTGCCAATCATGTTATAGCCCGTAGGCAGACAGTAAGTAAAATATACACGAGCTAACACTTGCTCGGCGGCTAAACGCCTCAAAAGAATAATGTACAATTACAGTGGGAGAACAAAAGAAACCCACTCGTTGCCAGGATTCCCTCTAGTGGTCACCATCTGGCTGGAAAGCAGGTAGATCCTTTGCTGCTGCTCCGGTATCTGGCCATACAAAACCGGCTGGGTCAGACCCCAGAAAGAGCAAGTGCCACAAAGGAGGCTTCACTTAGGAACTAAAACCAGCAATTAGCACAATAATATAATTACAAAAGAAGAGACAGTAATTTAAGAAAAAGCATGACAGGTAAATATAAAAGACAATCTTGTACAGGATCAATAAAAGACAAGACATATGGAAGAGCATGATAGGGTGATATACGATGAGATAACCATGGGACTATTCAGATAACCAGGTTACAACCCGTAAACCAAACAAGGACCGGGGTTGTAACCCTTCGTCTGAACGGAACTTGGCTTCTCCCACCATTTATCGGCAAGGTAAATATAAGAAATCAAGATAAGTAACAATCTTGAATAGGATCAAGACAGGACTAGACAGATTGAACCCCATCCAATCAATCACGGCCAAGCAATAAGTACGGCTTGATACTTTAACTAACTAGGGTTATCACAGGCCTAGTTACTAGGAAAATGTAATGAGAATTCCAAGTCCGGTTACCTGTTTGTTACTACCTGAGTGATCCCAGCAAGAAAAGGAAAAGATAGCAAGATATAGCAGACACACTGTAGTAAGATACATGTGTCCTAAGGTACCACGCTCGACGGTGGGCTGGAAGTGCGCTCATCTCGACGGATAGCAACAAATCCCATGTATATATATATATATATATATATATATATATATATAAGGCCGGGACCAAAGGGGCAACAGGTAACTGGGAAATTCTCCATGAACTAATTGATCAATCTAGTCATTAACCTAGCCAGATTCAGTATGGATCCCTGACCGTGGTACTCAGGGATCATGCCCTAGACATGATGCAAGACACAACCGGACCAGTAGTTTATACAGGCACAATCAATGCAAACAACCACGGTGTCAGGATTAATTATACAGGTCATGTTATGTCAGGTAGCCGTCGCAACAGCTATTCGAGATAATCATGTCAGGTTTATCATATCAAGTGTGCTAGTCAGGAGTGTGCCACGACGGGCCACTATCAGGTTATGTCAGGTTATTATGTCAGGAGTGCACCACTACGGGTCACTAGCAAGTCATGTTCTATTATCATTACCAAACATATTAAATAATTTCGTGATTATCAAGCTCATGAAAAAGGCGTAAGGATATAAAATGGACATAAAAATATACAATAAGGAATTATAAAACATGGGCAAATAATGATAAATTATAGTCACAGAGCTATAGGAGAACCATGCGGCTCAGGCCTATGCGGCCAGGAATGATCTCATGCGGCCGCGGTGGGAACAGCCCATGCGACTGGAGGGGACTCGGGTCTAAGGAAATGCATGCGGCTAGGGGAGTTCAGGGTCATGCAGCGGAGTATCATGCGGCCAGAGAGAAGTAAGCTTCATGCGGCTGGCTGGATCAAGTCCCATGCGGCTAGGTAAGGGTGGAGGGCATGCGGCTCAAATAGGAACTTATGCGGCCAGGATCACTGGATCCCATGCGGCCAACACAAAAGAGGGCGCATAAGGCTCAGGAAGGTCAGGGGCCTTATGCGGCCAGAAAGTAACCGGGTCTCATGCGGCTCAATTAGGAGCAAGGTCATGCGGCCAGGAAAGATGAGCATATGCGGCTGGGATAAATCGGATCATGCGGCCCGGACTCAGAAGCCCATGCGGCTAGGAATATGATGGGGCCTATTGCGGCTAAATTATAGGAGACTACATGCGACTGAAGATGCAAAGCCTTATCCGGCCAGACTAGTCATGAGCCTATACGGCTAAAGGTAGACGGAGTCCATGCGGCTCGGTTTACGTCGAAGCCTATGCGGCTGGAAGACTCGCCGCATGAAGGTCCATGCGGTCAAGTGCTGCCATGCGGTCAAGGGGGTTCATGCGGTCAGCATAATTCATGCGGCTAAGGGTATCACTTGTCGCATGAAATATTCATGCGGTCAAGTCAGCACTGTTCTTCTCCCCCAATTTCCGAGAAGAAGAACACCATGAAAGCCAAGCTCCCAAGTTCCATAACTCCATCATCCGGAGCCCAAATCCGAACTTCCATAGGTCAAAATGGGGCAGAATGAAATTCTCAACAACATAGAACCATCAAAACTTAGAAATAACAAGATTAAATAGATCAAAACCCAAGAAATCCGAAAATAATATAAACTTAGATCTACAAGAATCTAGCCATGGAAAGTAAAAAATGTCAAGTACTAAAGTAAGTTAAAATGCTGTAAGGAAGAGAATGAAGTAATAAAATTGGGGTTCCTTCATGAAGCAAGTTGCACTTGCCTAGACCTCTCTCTCCTCCTCTCTGGTAGGTGAAAAATTAATGATAGGAAAGAAAAAGATATTAATGAAGAGAGAGAAGGAGAAAGGGTTAAATAATGGGGATGGTGGTAGGTAGGGGTTCACCTTGGTTCATGATGAACCAAGTAAACCAAGCCAAGCCGAACCAACCCAATCCTCTCCTATCCAAATAAAACCAAGCTCCACCAATCAGAATAAATCCATGAACGGTAAATGACAAATAAACCAAAATGCTAAATATGAACATAAACCACAACTAACTAATCAAAGAAAATAAAAAATACGGGTCAGAAATACGAACACGTATAAAATATGTATCACAAATTTCGGGGCACTACATCCTATCCACCTTAAAAGAATTCCGTCCTCGGAATTTAATCAAGAGACTAGAGATGTCGGGACAGCTATACTATCGAAAGCAATCTACGCTACCAATCAATCATATAATCATACATGCAAGCAAGGAATCAAAGTGCAAGGCATAAGAAAGATATTACACCTCACGAGCCAAACCGATTGGGATAACGTGATCGGGTATCATCCTCACACTCCTACGTTTGACTCCCCCAAGGAGCGATGAACTCAAGCAACACGAAATAAACTAATAGCCTTGCGCTTGAGGTCTCTCTCTTTGGTCAAACATGGACACGGGCCTTTTTCCATACGAAAAGGTTGGTACCAATAACCATTTTCGAATGATCTAGGAAATGGCTCGGGCCCGGGATATGCCGTGGTAACTAGGATACATGAAATATGACATGTATCCCGCATAACGACGGTCGGAAAGCAAGACAAGTATAGGCACGATTATGATTATAGCCAAATAATTTAGTCACGATCAAAGTCATTCAGGAACGATCAAAATTCAATTTTGTTTGGCACGATTAACTCAATTAACTATTTAAGAAAAAAATTAAGCACGATTACAGAATCAAGATCTAAAAAAATATGCGAATTGACGCGATCGAAACATAATCAAAATAGTCTAGTTGCGATCAAAAGTCGTAAGGATGGTCCAAATCGAAATCATTTTTAGCACGATCAATTATGTAAGCATGATCATAGAATCATAATCTAGGTGCAATTATGAATCTAGTGGAACATGGAATAAAATCTAGTAATAGGTTTTAAATGAGGAGGTACCAAATGACGATTCGACGAATAGAAGATTAAAAAAAGATAAGAGGGGAAGAACTATAAGCTTTACTTATAATACGATAATAAGAAATATGATATCAAATCAGTTTGGAGTGAGAGTGCAAGATTTTGCGGACCATGAAAAAATCAATAGTCATATGCCAATAAGATATAGCCTCTATGGTAATCAAAAACCATATGCATATCTGAAGTCGTTTCACCGAGAATCTATGCCTCGCCAGGGTACATCTGGCTGCAGTAAACCCTTGGTTTCACGACTCAAGTATGATATTGTATCGAATATTCTATTACCTCTACCAATATTAACATACAACTCAGAGGTCAAAATAGGGCAACTAAGATATAGTTTTAATAACATTCGATAACTTACACTTACTCGAAATTACTTCAACTTAGGGATCATGCCACGCTAGTGCGTTGCTGGTTGCAGTGAACCCACAGTCTCGATAATTCAAATAAATGGCGGCAGTGCACTGATGTCTTGTCATCGTAGGTCAAGGAACATTCTTCGAACTATATCCATAAGGGTATCAAAGGAACTTCTAGAAATCTAAACAAGTCGATCTTGATAGAAAAATATAAGTATCTGGTGAAAGTATCAATTTTTTTAAAAATAAAATAATCGATTAGATATAAATTTTAAAAATCAAACGATCGATTAGAAAAATGACTGAACATAAGAGAAGTAAAAATTTCCAATTATATTTCCCTAATATTCAAGGATCGAAGGAAAACATATATATATATATATATATATATATATATATATATATATATATATATATATATATATATATATATATAAATATAATATATATATATCTCTTGAATTTCACAAAATTAACTCAGATTAATAAATGTACGGATAATTGGATCATGTGTCATCACCACTTTTCTAAAATGAGGGTAATTTTGAACTTTTGTAAAATTGATCATGTTAATAATTAATTGGTGATTTTTTATTATTTCTAATATTATTTAAATTAATGTATTGTGATTGTGTCCCTTTCTAGTGAAACCTTAGAACTACTTAGCCTAGAGACTAACCAAGACCATGGAGACCTAACCTTGTGATTTAGATTAGCTAATGACCACTTTTAGGCTAAGGGTATTTTGGTCATTTGTGATTTATTATTATTTGTGAATTTTATTTAATTGATAATGTTCTAAGTGATATATTAGGCCTAATCCTAGAATTGCCCTAATCTAGATTTGATCATGAGCGTAGATATTTGATTAGTAGCTTCCAACTAGATGACAAGGTTAGTAATATCTAGATATTAAGCCTAAGTTAGATATTTTAGTGGAAACCCTAATTCTAAATGGGTCTTTACTAAAGAGGCTTGATTTTACGCTTGTTGGGACCAAACCCTAACCCTAGAATCACTCCATGGCAACTAACATAGGTATCCCCCATATACAACAGATATGGGATATGATAGCGTGCGTTGAACGCTGTAGAATGCATATTATAGCATATTCCGCCTGCTATATATGCCCCCGCTATAATAACCCCAAGTACAAGAACGCTATAAAGTTATAGCGTTCACGAACGCTATTCATGGATTATAGCGTTTATTGACGCTATAGACAATGTATAGCATTTTGAAACGCTATATGATAGGTATAACAATTAGGAACGCTATAGAACTTTAATAGCATTCATGAACTCTATTAATATATTATAGCGTTCATGAACGCTATAGACATGTTATAGCACTTACAAACGCTATATAGTTTACATAGCCTTTACGAACGCTATAGTTCATTAATAACATTTGTTAACATGCGAACGCTATAGGCATTATACAAATGCTATAGAGTTTACATAGCATTTATGAACGCTATAGTTTCATAATAACGTTTGAATAGCTTTTCGATGCAAATTGGCTTTTATAGCATTTCTTTCACGCTATTTTATGTGCATAAATATCATGTCAAAATGCTATTACAGAATGCATTAGTGTAAAAAAACAATTCACAGCAGAATAGTATTGCAGCACATCAAAATAGCATTGCAGATATACAGAATGCCACAAATATCTATTGCATATATACACAGAATGCGGGTATTCAAAAATTTAAAAGCTTCTCGACGAATCAATCACAGAATAAATTCCGAACACAAGTAAATTCATTAATTTCACTGTCAAGAACATTCAAAATCCTTCATAATTTCTCCAAACTTAAACATTAACAACGTAGTCAGCGTTTAATTATTTCCATACATATATTCAAAATGTTGCATATCCAAAATTTAGCTCGAACCCTTCGAGTCTATCCCCAACCAAAGCTCCTCAGAAATCCTCTTACTTCATCCAACCTACACAAATATAGGGGGAGAACATTAGTGTTCCTGGTTAATAAACAAGCAGTTGAATTTATGAGCTAAACATTAGTGTTCCTGGCACACCCTTTCTTCATTGCTAGTTAAAACCATTATAATCCTTTGTCTTTTCTGTTTGAAATTAATGCAAATAACCATCATGGAGTCAATTTCATGTCAGTAAAGAACATGAGCTTTGTGTTATGGCTCAACAAACTAATTTAGCTCATCTTAGCAAGAGCTTTGTGTTATGGCTCTACAAACTAATTTAGCTCATCTCTGAGATGCTTTTCCTGGACGGCAATGGAATGACTGATACATTTTACGAAGAAAAAAATTTAGAAACAGTCAAATGCAAACCAATACATCTCAGAGAAACTAAGATAAATTTAGGGTAAATTTAGGAAACACACATGAAGTTTAGCACAATATCGGGATACCCTCCTAAAGTTTTTTACTCCTAAGTTACTTGCAGAACAATGACATGATTTGATACCTTTGCAGCTGATTCACCGACACTAGCATCATTGAGAAGTTGATCAGCAATATCTTAGGAA
Organism: Iris pallida; assembly: GCA_029216955.1. NCBI lineage: Eukaryota > Viridiplantae > Streptophyta > Magnoliopsida > Asparagales > Iridaceae > Iris > Iris pallida. The sequence goes on from JANAVB010042617.1 coordinate 8,353,102, forward strand.
ATTAGTAAGTTATGTTTCTAGGCACATGAGCATGTATAAGCACAATTGGTTGTTAAAGACCATTATTGGCAAAATCTAAAATTTGTTGGAAGCAAAAACGTGATAGCTAGATCTTTTATAGTTCGAAAATTAGTACACAACAGCAGATGCATGACAATACTTAAACACAAGTAAAGACATATAATTAAGAAGAGAAGAAACCATTTTTGGTGCCCTCGATATTTGCATCAGTCACTATTATTATAATATCCCGCTTCAAGCAAACCTCCTTCAAACACCATGGACGTACCACCAGTGACGGTATCAACCAATATGCCAGTCAATTTGTTAATCAACATGTTAAGGCATCATTCTACATTATGGCCAAAATTGTAGAGGAACTAGATTGTTTCTATAATTCTGGTAAAAAGTGAGAAATTTGGCGTATGATACTATTGCCTATATAACAGACAAAAAACATGGATTACTCATTTTAATACATACCATGCATTCATTCTCTGTAGGCTTCCCAGCAAAGCACCTCTCGTTGATTCTTTTATTGCAACATATGTTCCCTTCCATTTTTCGTGGTACACAGTTCCAAAAGTTCCAGATCCAAGCTCTCTTATTCTTTAAGATCGCTAATATGTATTATCTATGAATTTACATAAAATAAATAGGTATAATGTCATAGAAAAGATGAAGCATATATTATTAAAGAACTAAGTAAGCAAGCAGTTAGCACTTGTAGCCTTCCCAAGTCAGTTGTAATCTGAAAACTAGAATTTATCATTTCAGACTTCCTGGGTTTATTATCCTGCACAGAAAAGGTTAATGAATATCATGACCATGTAGTGAAAGGAGAAGTTGATGATGTCTGGCACACCACTAATTTCTGATGTACATGCAACACTGTCCTCTATGGCTTAGCATTATCCTCAACAATCTTCCATCTTGAGTGAAAAGAACTGGACCAACTTTGCCTACTATATCCCATTATCTATAATGCAGTTCCAAAATAGGTTACTTACCCTTAGATACTTCAGGTTAATTTTTCTAGGAGGATTTTGTTTAGAAGCATAGGATTTGTCTTATCCTTAGATACTTCAGTTAATTTTTCTGTAGAATTTTTGTGTTGATTACATATTTTTCTTTGGCACTCTCCAATACTTTACCACCTTTATATTTGTGTGCTTCTAACCAATTAGAAACCCGCAAAAGTAATATTTCATAATTTTCTTCTTGCTGCAAAAGGAATAATATAAGTTGACCAATTATCTGCCTAATAGGACACTCAAACAAAGAAGAAACGAAGCAAATAGAGACAATGGGTTTAGATAGTTGTTGAGTATTCATACCATGAGAACTTATATACATGTCGCAAATGTAACTGTTGTATCAGATGCTTCACAAGTCGTTGAGTATTCATTCCATGCATGAGAGCTTATTCGATCCAAACATTTTAGCTATATGGTTAGAAATGAAGAACATCATTTGTCAATAACAAGACAGTATCGATAAGGATACATATACTTCATTTGCGAGCAAGGTTTGGATACAGTGTTAAATTATTCTCTTGAACTGACTTCCATCTAGACTATCCTCCAAACAAAATGTTTGCACCCTAACCATCAGTTCAGTTTACCTACATGTTATGCCTAAGAGAGATGGAACTAACTCTCCTAGTCTATGCACAACACATTAGTTTCCTAGTATATACCAAAACCTCTTATGTTATCTGAAACCAGTTCAAACATAATTATATCTCGCCTTCCAACAATAGAAAGTCTGAAATCTGGGCAGTAGGTGTTCTAGTGCATGATGATTATAATCATTAGATCAGATCAAGTAGATACATATAGTGTCTTATTCCTCAACGAAGGAATTACATCTGACATGTGTATCAGTTATATCCTATTGGGTTTGAGCCAAACCAATATGATATTGCAAGATAAAATTGTTACTGGCCAATTCTTCGAGCCAAAAATCATCATCAACCAATACTTACATGGTATTAGACTAATATTAGAAAGAGCAAAATGTAAAGTAACAAATGAAAAAAACAATTTATATTTTGGATGAATAATGATAGATAAACTACCTGAACTGAGTTTTCCTCTTCAATGAGGGTAGTTAATGCTAGGGCACAGCTGTACTGGGAGCAGCTCCCAAATCTGACACCAAATTTTGCTCTGTTGGAACAACAACAACAGTAATTTATAAAAAGTAATCATGAAACGAAATCTGTATTTAAATTCACAATTCTTGGATATAATCAATCACCAGTTCTCACCATATTCTGACTTGGTATCCTAACATGATTAATTTGGCCAACTAGTGGAGGACCACATGTGGAAGCTGACTGTAAATAACAAATTCTATGCCATATAAGGTGTAACCAATTTTTTCAATATGAGTGAGATCTTATATAAAGACAACTTGTAATTAGCATACCTGACATTCTAGGAACTTGGGCATTTCAGCCAATATGTCCATCAAAGCATTCCAGCCAATATATCCATCAAAACCTCACCTTCTCAATGCAAAACATGCAGAACCTCAACCACGTCTCTTAGCCTACTAAATCAGCAGGGGGAGAACATTCAGAACAATTTATGGACATCAAGGAGGAGGCTGTTAACTTCTTTAAAAACCTCTAGAGTCAGGATGAGTACCCTTCTACATTCCTACCCAGTACCCATCATCAGTAAGAGGGTAGTCACAAATAGAGGTAACTCTAAGTTATTGAAAGTTGTTACTATGGAAGAATTAGAAGCAATGATCAAGCAAGCTGATAACAACAAGTATCCTGGACCTGATGGATTGGAAGTTTATTTTTCAAGAAGTCACAAATAGAGGTAAACTTTTCCATATAGGGCTGCTGGCAGCTTATCTAAAAGCTTCCTCATAGGATGCTATCTTAGTGCCTTCCAAGTTTTCCTAAATTGAGAACTATTTAGAGGTATCATGTCATGCAAATCCATGTCCCTATATCTGGACCGTTTTCGATCAGAATACATAACCACATGAAGTATATGGATTCTTGAAGCCAATAAAATTACTCATTTAAGCTATCTACTGCGAGAAATTTATAAACTATAAGAAGGAAGAATTCTCTTACTATCAAATTACTATTTACATGAGGCAAATCATGAAACACTGGAAGCATACCCAATATTGACACGCATAACCTCGGGGATATTTACTACTTTTCCTAAAGACCACAACAATGCTCCATAAACTCTCATAAGCTGATCCATCATGGCAAACAAAATTTGTCAGAAATACAACAAAAACACTGCACGGCGTGAGAGTTCTATAGAGTATCAAATGGATACGGGAAAACACATATATAAAAATTTAACCTGTTGGGTGTCAACTTGGTCCGCCTTATTGAGAACCACCCGTATTTTATCGTCGTGACCATGAAGAGATCCAATCACACGCTTGAACTCGTCACTGATGTCGAGCTTATGAGGATAAAATAAAAGAAGTATAAGGTCACACTTATCCGCAAACTAGGATGTAACACCTGTAAAGTCACGGCTGCGTTGTGTTCTTTGCTTTTCGCCAGAAAGAACCCTTGGAGTATCAATGGATGCTATGTGCTCCGTAAGTTAGGAAACATAGGACAACTGTTAGTTTATAGAAATGAGGAGGAAGATCCTATTTAAGGTTCAGATGAGCCATACTGGATGTGGCATTTGTGAGCACTCAAATTTTGATAAAAATGATGTTCCAAATGTTGTCAGGCCAGCGTAAGGCATGTCTGCTTGCACGACAATAGTATTTCTAGGAATGCTCCTTTCATCTGGTCCTGACTGGACAATAACATACAAGTTATTGAGCTTTATTACTGGTTAATTAAAGCTTTTCCTATACATTTCATACCAAAATTTCACTAAACATCATTTCTAAAACACTTCTAAAGAATAGAAAAGCTTAACCCAACTGGTCAGAAGGCTCATTCATTGAAGAGAGAAATGCCAATGTATCTAGATATATAAATTTGTATGCGTACAACATGTAAGTATTCATTTACTAGTGTCTTTGAGTGCGTGTGTGTGTGTATGTGGAGAAAGAGTGTCTGTGCTAATGGCAGGATTAGGCCCTTTTTCTACCAAAAGCAAATATGATGATAGATTATTCAAATTGAAACTAAATTCTGTCCATCGTTGATTGTATGTGCTGCAGTAGCTAGTGAAGGCTGAGAAGTCGTTTAGCTTCTACTGTAGTAAAGGAATTTCGGTGGAGATTCAATTCATTTTTTTACAAAGAAACGACACACTATAGTATATTTTGCTTTCAGTGTCGACTCTTCAATTGTAACTATCTTTTCCAAAAAACTTCTTTTTTATTACTACAAAAATCAAATTAAATTCACTAACCACCTGAAAATCCATTACTTTTTATGCTATAATCAATCAAACTAAAGAAAAAAGTTAAAATTTTGGAAAACATTGCCAACATCAACCACAATATAAAGGATAGTGCCTCACATTTTCTTCATCAGTGCCTTTTCCGCTTACCGCTTCTTCGCGAACGTCTTTCCCTTGATACTAACAGCATGTCCACATTTTTGAAACAAGTTTATCAGATTGAATCCCAAACAATCACTGCTAGTATTAATCAAAGCTACCGAAACTTTCAACTTTTTTACACAATTTATCAAATTAAAACCTAAAATACTACTCGATCGAAAACTACTAAAAGATTGAACCTTTTGTGTGAAAGCGGATCGCTCGTGGACCTGGCATGCCTCCTTCTTCCTCTTTCGGTCTAAGTGGTCGAGACGGTAGCCACGACGCTTCCCGTGGAGCTCGAAGTAATCCTCTTACGGCTACAAAGAACCAGAAACAACAAAGTATAATAATAAAGGGATAGATTATATGATTTCTACTATAAATTATAGGAAACTTCAGAAGAATTTTGCCATGGCGAAAGAATGGAAACTAACCCTAAATTTTAGGGTTTGGGAGGTGAAGAAGATGGGGGTCGGCTGTGAATTGTGACCGCTGCGAAGAAGATTGGGGAAGATAAAAAATGGTATGATAATGGGATCGGGGGAGAGAAATTTTGGTGAGGAGAGAGTTTGGGGATGGGGAAAGATAAAAACTTTGGTAACTTTGGAGAGAGAAAGAAACGATCGGTACTCGATGCCAAACCATCGGACCCTCAGCGCCCACCGCCCCTCATCGTTGACCGCCGCGATACCGAACTCACCTCCAACATCGGTGGAGATCAACCGCCGGAGACGTTCGCCGTGGACTCGAATTCGCTTCCTGTCCAAGAGATCGTCGAAGACATGATCAGGGTGCTCGGATCTGACGCTTTGTGCCACCGATCGACGGAGAGACGATCCTGGAGAGAACGGTGAAGAAAGATGAGGAGGAGATTGAAAAATAATAAGGTAAGAAAGAGAGACAAGGTTTAGAGGGGGAAAATAAGAATGGATGTGAAATAAGAAGTGGGAAACTGAAATTTTGATAAATGTAAATATTTTACATATGTTGAATATTTTTTATATACAATTTTTTTACTCTCTTTTCTAACACTTTGAAACTATTGACTTAATTTGCTTTATTGTTCATTCTTGTTTGAATTTTAGTATTTTGCTTTTGCTTTATTGTTCATTTTGCTGTACTACTAGGTCAGACAATGCTACCCTACCTCTTATTCTAACAAGCGAAAGTTAATTAATTAGCATAAACATTGAGGAAAAGTTAATTTAGAAGAGGTTTTTAGGGAAACAATTAGTACTTAGGGAAAATTTTCTTAGAGAGCACGATAGCAATATACATGGCGCACAAATGCATGTCGTAAATAAGTTATCATTTACGGCACGCACAAATGCATGTCATAAATAAGTTATCATGTACGGTGCACAAAAATGGATGTCGTAAATAAGTTATCATTTACGGCATACACCAATGCATGCCGTAAATAAGTTATCATTCACGGTGCAAAAAAATGCATGTCGTAAATGTGTTGTCATTTACGGGGTACATGTCAAATACGCCGTAACGAAGACAAAAAACAACTCTTATACGGCACGCAGATTTGTGCGTCGTAAAAAAGTGTCATTTATGGCACGCAGCCACTGCACGCTATAAATTGTGCGTCGTAAATGTTATATTTTCTTGTAGTGTATAGACCCATGATTGTAACAGTAGATAGTTCAATTGTGAGCATTCGATTTACTCGGTTAACCGAACCGAATTACCAAATACCAAATTCAATCGAAAATCGAATAACAAAAATTGAAACCAACCGAATATCCCGTATCGAACCAAACTAAACGGAATAAATCTGTTCGATTTTCAGTTTATCTGGTCTAACCAATATTTCAGTTTATTTATAATTTTTTTGTCAATATATAGTTACTAAATATACAAAGATATATTTCGTATATATTACTAAATTTTTTATTCGGTTTACCAGGGAGAGGAATTTTATATAAAATTTCTGAAAGGTTAGCTTGATTTGAAGAGTATTCTGCAGACTACTTAGCATAAATTTTTTTTACGGTAACGATTTAATCCCATTACGACGTTGTAACTTATATAGCATCCAAAATGTTCTATAGTCTTTTTTTTAATCATGTAAAATATATAGAATACGATGTTGCTCCTAATCGAACTGGATACCTTACTTTGACATACGGACATAGCAACATAAGCAGCATCCAGAAAAAAACTATACCTTTAACAGCGTTCATAACACGTTATATAAATTTCTGTTAACAGCAAAATAGCTGGGAGGCCTAAACGTTATAGATAAACTGCTATTGTATGAACTTTTAATAGCACTTCACAATGAACGCTATGGATGATGATATTATAATAGCAGGGAGGCTCGAATGCTATAGATAAACTGCTATTGTACGCTCTTTTAATAGCACTGCGGAATGAACGTTATTGATGATGACATTCTATAGCAGGGAGGCTTGAACGCTATTGATAAACTGCTATTATATGCCCTATTTGTTGTAGTGAGTGAACATTAGCTCTCCCTTTGCCTCTTTTTATCACAAACCCTAACCTTAATATTGTTCTTCCCAAAATTCACCCTATTTATCCAAATCAACTCCAAATTGAGCCCAATCAATTACAATACACTCTTCTAGTGTAGAGGAGATCTCCAGGCTAGCTAGCAAGGATTGGAAGTAATTTGACTATTGGAGCTTGGTGGAGATCTAGATCTAGGAGCTTTTATTGAGATTCCAACTCTCAATAGGTAATGGCCTCAAAACCTATTTAAATTCTATTTTCTCACCATAGATGCATTCATTTAGGGTGCCCCTAGCCCTAGGCCAAGTTTCGTAAGAAATCGGATCCGTTTGGTATGCGTATCGGAGGAGTATCAGATAACTATTCATTTATTCGACAAAATGCCTCTTAGAAATAAATATTCATAATATTCAAAACTAATTACATGATTTTGTAGCTAATATAGTGTAGATCACTAATCCAGGTGACTGAGTTGATTTTAGAATAGTTTGGACACAATATTTGGAAATGGGGACACGTGCACGAAACCTCGTGCACAGTCCTGCTACCCGAGAGTGATATCTAACTCGACACGACACGTTTCGACACCATTTTAGGTGGACACATGGGGGCAACATCTGACAGCATGCTTCCAAAATTTGGAAGGATATAGTGGAGTATTCGAGGAGCACTCGAGCTCGCAGTGGTCATACTGACACATCACACATACAAAATTTGGACACTGATACGCCTCTCGTACTCGGACACGACACAAATTGGACACGATGCAAGCACACCTACACACCCCCTATACCCCTCCTACCTACTGACACGAACACGTGGCATGAGGTTGGACACACAGTGTCCATTTACACTCGACACACGCAGCACTCGACCCCCCCCCCCCCCCCCCCGTGAATGTCTTATACTTGTGTTCGACTCTGTCATGGACACTTGTAGACACATTAGGGACACGAGGACCTTGTGATCTACCCCCTATGACACCCCTTTCCTAATTATAGGTATATATGTATGTACTTTTGTGTATGGGTGTGTTGTGGAGTCAGGAAGGTTAGGCTCGAGTATCAGAGGTTTGGATTGTTTCAGAGAGATTTTAGTCTATGGCGTGTGTATCAGGGCACTGTAGTGGCATGTTCTGGCAGCAAGAGTTGACCTTTTGGCTATGGGTCTGATGGTTTGGGCTTGTTCTGGCAGCAACAGCAAGGGCAATTGCTCTGGCCTCATATGCAGTAGTAGGATTTCCCCCTCTTTTTGGTTGTGTTGGCTATTTGGCCAGTAGGCCAGAGGGTTTACCATTTTCCAGGATTTAGGATTGGTTAGGACTTTGGCTTAGTATAAGAGTTTTGCATTGGCCATGTAGTTGGGTTGTTGGTTGGTTCAATTAGGCTTTAGAGAAGCTGTATCCTATTGTAGCTCCCCTTCCCGGAATTTTGAAATATTTTTTACTTATTTATTTATTTGATTTAATTGGTAATTTTAGAATTTTGTAAATAATTATTTAGTTAATTATTATGTTAGATGATTTTAGTCATTGTTAGGAATTTGGGGACAAAGTGATTAGAAATCGTGGCACGGACAGTGCAGTGGCGTGCTTTGACTAGTGTATCAGCCCAGGTAGGCATGTAGTGTGTGCAAAGACCCCATATAGGCATGTTTTAAGTAGATGCATATACTTCATATTTTATTCGTGGGATTGACGAATATTTTCTAAATATTTGTTAATTTATATTTATATGATATTTTAATGGTGGCACGATTATTAGTGGGCCAATTACGTAGGAGTGCATTGTGTCACCCAAAACTAAACAATTATTGGTTATGGTATTTTGTTGTTATTATTATTATTATTATTATTAGTAGTAGTAGTATTTTTATTATTTGTACTGTTATTAATATATTGTTCTTAAATTATATTATTAGTATTCGTCTATTTCGATAATTCATATCAAATGAATTATACGTGTATATATATATATATATAAAATATATATATATATATATATATATTATATATATATATATATATATATACTATATATATATACCATATATATATCTATCATGTATTAATTGTTCTAAGGATTCTATCTATATATATTATCTCTATATATATATAATATCTCTATCTATGATAATACCCTTTAACTCTGTGTATCTCCGGATCATACCATATATTACTAATGTGAGTTATCTATGTAATATTATACATGCGTATTTGTATATATATGACCATATTAAGTAGTATATATACATATAGTGTATATACTTATATATGAATATTGCTAAATAAAAAGAAAAAAGAAAAGGAAAAAGAAAAGAAAAAAGAAAAAGGAAGCAAGGAGCAGCGGGGGGCCACCCATCCCGAGCACCCGCTAACTCCCCAAGGCCCGAGCCCAGGCATCAGCTGCTAAAACACCTGACGAACCGACCCATTCGCCGCACAGCCGCGTTCATATATAATCGAGAGGGAGAGGCCGAGACCCAAAACCCTAACCTCCAACCGCCGCCACCACGACCACCCCGTGGTCCGGCGACCCACCCGCCATCGGCACAACCACTGCGCACAGCCGGAGCCGCCGCGCGCACAGCCGCGATCCGCGCGCGCGCCACGCGACAGCAGAAGCGATACATCAAGGTACCAACTTCTATTCCGTTTCCCCCTCGTCTTTCAACGAAAATTCGATCCGAAGGATGTTTCAGAAAGCCCTCATGATGGACTTCGAGATCCTCTATTTAGTTATAGATTTCTGTCATTTAAATCTGGGTGAAAATCTGATCAAAAGTGGAAATAAATTGGTAAATTGCTGAATTCAGAATTTTAGTTTTAAAACCCAACTTGTTAGCCAATTTTCTTTCAAACCATACACCGTCTCCAGAAGTCACCAACACAGAACTTTTTGAAAACATATACACGAGTAAAACCCTTCTTTTACTTTATTTTTAATTACTGTAAAGTAAAAGTTATCGAGCTGACAACTTAAGAGAAAAATGTGTTTCAAAACTCGAAAAATCTTCGATACGACGTGCGTTCCGCCAATCCGGGCGACGTGGTCGCGAACCGAAAGCATCGAAAGGTGCGTAACGGCTTCGTGGATGTGTGGGATTTGACAGAATTTAAATTGGTCGCGTGTGCGCGACGAATTTGATGCGTATCCGTCGAAATTTATCGTATCGGCCTCTATGCAAGTTTCCCAATTACTTTGTGCACGTTCGTCAGATCGAGACGAAACTTGCGCCAACAGGACCATATCATTTTTCTGGTCCTGTATGCCAAGTTTGGTCAATTCTGAGATAGTTGAATCAGACCACCGTTTTGCGGGACCCACGGTCCGACTCAACGGGTGATTTTGTGTACGGCCCACCGAAATCCAACTTTGGACATACGGTTGGGTTCGTATCGGAAAATTGAACCTGTTGACATATAGTTTGGTGACTTTAGAGACCATTGACTCTGGCACAATTTTCGATACAAAGCGGGTCCAACGACGGACATCGTTTTTGTCCAAAATTATCGTTTTGCCCCTGTGTCCAGAATTGGACTTAAGGACAGGCAATCCTAGCTAATTTGACTATTCTAAGAACATTGGTAATGTTTATTTCAACATCTGGAGACTTTTGCATGTGTTGACCGATTGTGGCTCGTTGAGTGGTATAGTATTATTGGTTTCACCAGCTAAGGACCTCAGGCAAGTGCGCTTTCTGATTGCTTTCAATTCATAGTAGTCTTTTCATTTCATGTCTATACATATATCTTGCTGCTTGTTGACACGCTCGTCACACGGAGTAGTCGGAAGGAAAAATATCTTAGTAGACATGTGGACTACCCAAAACTATTCCCAAAATGTCTATTCTTGAATGATAGCAGCTGCACACGACACGTGTAGGGTGTCGAATTTACCCCGTAGCCGTTCACATGTCGAAACGGATATTTCACACCACATAGGTAGTTATCTTTTATTTATTTTTCCTTTTCTTCTCCACTGTGCCATGTCATCAGTACTTTCCAGTTTTATATCTCATATGTTATTTTTATGTCTTGTTAATTCTATTATGTTTTTTTATTGCCGTCGATTTGTGTACTTGTTCCATTCCTGACTGGAAACCATCATTTTTAGGTTAGCTGCGGCTTCACTTAGCTTAGGAGATTCGGGTGTACTTGCAGACAGAAACCTAAAAATAGATAGCAGTTGTATCAATTTCATTAATTGTAAAATCTTGTATTTTATTTAAATATAAATGTTGTAACTGTTGTAATAAACTTAAAAATGTGAATGAGCAGCAAATGTGATATTTTGAGCATTTATTTCTTGCGGGCTTGATAGCATTCTACCGTCGACTCTGCGGCATAGGCTGGCTTGGACACGTCTCGTATCCGAAAAAGCTGGTGCGGGTCATGACAAATTTTTGTGGTAGCCCATGCAGGTCGGTTTTCACAAAATATTGTGAACTCGTGATCATACGTTAGTCGTACTATTGCGAGCCTGCGACTAGGAATGCTCATTCATAATAGGATTGAAATGATTTAAGAAAATGACTAGGACTAGGAGTCCCTTGTTCAAATTGACCGTTGGGTAGTTAAGGTTGTCAGATAGGACATGCAACTTAGAATTATTAAAATTTAGATAGCTTGCTAGATCTCTATAGATACACTATACTTTTGATATGACGATATAACCAACGTGGGTATACTACTCATTTGGTTAGTTAGGCTTCCCTAGAATTAAGGCTATAATCTTGATAACTTGTTCAATTTTTTTTTTGCTCTATTAAATATAAACATCACGTCATGAGTTAGAATTGCCTATTTTAAATTCTATTTTGCTGTAAGGAACAGGTTTATAATTTTTGATTCTGCTATTCATATACGAATCTCGAGGTAGATTGATTCGAGATTTTCCCTCAACCATTGAAATGCATATGAAATAGATACTAGAATGTTTGTATTTCTTTCATCCTTAGTTATTTCCTCCATGTTAAATCTTTTATTTTAAGTGTTATGACTGATAGGATAAATACCTATGCTTTATTTTTTGTCAACTTGTTTGAATCTCTAGAAGCTCATGAATTTTTATGGATATAGTTAAAAGAATATTAGTTAACAAAAAATGGTTAGACAGCAGCGCACTGTCGTCAATTATTTGAGAGTGGAGAATGTTGGTTCACTGCAGCCAGCAGCGCACTGGCGAGGCACAACCCATAGAATTGAAATCATTTCGAAGAATTATAGTTTATAGAACATTGCTAAAACTATGTCCTCTAGATCTTAAATACCCTTGTGTCAATGTAAGGTAGAGCACCTGATAGCTTATCATATCTGAATCATGGAACCAAGGGTTTGTCACAGCCAGAGTATACGGGCGAGGCATAATTCTCGATAAAATGATTTCAGACGCAATAACAAGTTTAGGATAATATAGAGGATAGAAAACTGCCATGTATGTCCCATTAAGACCCAAAGCAAATACTAGTGAAAGTTCTGTAAGTTGAGTAGCATGTCTCCCAACCTAGCATTCTGTGGTCCTCGTGATCTATTGACGAGGTAATTGACGGACACTAATAAGTTACCTAGAATATAGAATTCAGAAGACCATAACCCATTAGTCGACCAGGGCCTTAAAGACAAGAAGATAGTAGGATGCCTATATAAATAAGAACACCAGGTAAGGCTTTGATTCTCTCAAAACTCGAACCAATTGTGCCTCATTTCAAAAATCTCGTATATTTATATTTTGACTCTCTTGACCAATACTGCTATTACATCCTAGTTTTTGCAAGCTTACCCTTTTATCAAGCTTGATTCAAGACATATGTTTATTGGAGACGCCCGCTAACATATTGTCTAATCAGAATCATTGTATTACAGTCTGATCAACCATGATGCATTTGGTTCGCTTTTCATCTAATTACCCTACGTGGATTGAGATGTAGATGTCTCTAGGATCTCATCCGCGACTGTTTTGACAATTCCTCTTGAATTATACATTCGCCTTTGAATCATGTAATTGTATTCAGTTTAATCTCTCTTGAACTCTTTATTGTTTTGTCTTTCACCGATGAGAAAGACGAAAGCTCGTAATTGATAAATAGATACAGAGTATTCCCAGGGCTATGATAGTTGTATATGCAAGTATAGCTACCATCGACCAGCTCTGTGACTGGAACCTTGCCTTGAGTTACTCGTCCTCCCTTCGACACTAAGCCCGCTAATCTTGATCTTCTAGTCATTGGAGTCCGAGAATGATTAGGATCTTTCCCTTGATCAAATGCCAACCTAGGAGACTACCTATTCTCAAGAGACCAAATGTTGGGAGCCTTTAATTATCTGTTTGAAGCTTGCTTTAACTAGAACCCTTATAACAATAGTCTAGCAGGCTTGACGCAAATAGAAATTCACGACTCAGTTGTTAGAAATCTTTTCATATGATATGCCTTAGAGTTGGTTATCCCGTCGATAACTCTTGTATACTATAGACGAGTAGATCGTTCTCTTTTATCGACCATGTGTCATTGTACACACTCATTTTTTTATTTATTGAGGAACAGTCCTTGACTTAACTTATATCTACCGTAACCCGTACGCCGTGCCTTATTCTTTATTAACAAGAGTCAAGGTACAATATCCGGACTTTAGAATTCTTCTAACCTCATTATTCCTAAAACCATATCCTAGCTTCTATAGTGGGTAGACTGTAAGCCTCCTAAAATTTTAGGATGCATAAGGATTACCGATTGATCGGAATAATTCCCATTAGGATGATAATTAGTGCCCCATGGACTCCTATTTTCCATTTAGATCATTTTGTGTCCCCGGCCATGTCATTAATATTCGGAGCACGAGACCAGTTGTTACCTCCCAGCAAATTTCATATGTAAGTTCTAGACGAGTCCACCTTCATCTAGGTATATCATGCCCCACTCAAAACCCATCCCTTTGTACTTTATTTTTATGGTATGACCTTTAGGTCAAAAGGACTAGCTATAACCCTTACCACAACACCGGTATACTTTCCGACTTCTACTAGAGCCTCAACCTTGACTCAGTTCATTCGACCCAATATATGGTTGTGATTTACTCGAAGCCCACTACGCACATGCCACTAGTGTGCCACCCAATTGAGGCCTCATGTGCTACTTAAACACAAAAGTTACTGAAGGTGCATTTCAAGCTTATGGACCTAGCTAACCAACCTGACTAGCAACTAGCTCAACCACTTAGAAGGAAACCTATTCTAGGATACCCTAATCTAGTAGGAAGAGTTTTATCATTGGGATCTTGTCCAGTCCATATAGATTGAAATCCAATGTTCATCCGACCAACGACTAACGTCCAATAGGGAACCCATGAAGACCCAGTGAAACCCACCCATGTATACCACCATATTTGGACTATAAAAGCGAACTATTGAAATAGGTCCCTATACCTATTACGTAGTCTCCACTTCTTAGAATGTGCATTCATTCGTAACCCTTATTCCATCTACCAGGAAGTCGAGATACGATCTTGTATTGCAAATACCCCTTGCTTGTGTGTTTAAATAACCACGGAAAAGATCACAATCTTGATTTCTCAAATTCCATTCTATTTTGAAAACTTGTTTAGAATTTCGAGAACAGAATTTCCTTATTGCATGGATTGCAAGCCCTCTAGGAAATGAAGAGTCCTTCGATTTAGCAAGTGACTAGATTAGAGTAGCCCAATCTAGCAAATAAGTCAATGGTTCGTAAACCTTCTTTCCACCTGCATCATTGGAAACTCTCTACCACTCTTGAGACTTCATATTTGCTCTCGATTATTCTTCCTTATCTTCATGTCCTTCCTATTTCGGAGCGACGAATGGTCATGCTTATTAGAGTTTATCAATATTTCTTAGCTACTTGTATAAGTTTGTTGCTTGTTAAATTTTGGGTTGCTTCATAGATACGAGAGGATTATAGATACCATATGTCCTAGATATTTTTGAAAGAGTTACTAGCCACTAGTTATAAGATTATAAAATTTTAGTGACCTATGTTTCAAGGGAGTAGTGTGACTAAAGGTGGTAGAAGTCCTCGAGATTTCGTAAATACCAAATGACTAGAGAAGGATATAAACGATTTTTGAGGACTTAAATTTAAGGAGATTGGGGTTAAGGCATACTTCTTTTAGAATTTTACGGAATAACTACGAATTAGAATTTCGAGGACGAAATTATTTTTAAGGTGGGTAGATTTGTAGCTCCCCTTCCCAAAATTTTAAAATATTTTTTACTTATTTATTTATTTGATTTAATTGTTTTAGTTAATTATTATGGTAGATGATTTTAGTCATTGTTAAGAATTTGAGTACAAAGTGATTAGAAATCGTGGCACGGACAGTGCAGTGGCGTGCTTTGACTAGTGTATCAGCCCAGGTAGGCATGTAGTATGTGCAAAGACCCCATATAGGCATGTTTTAAGTAGATACATATACTTCATATTTATTCGTAGGATTGACGAATATTTTCTAATATTTGTTATTTATATTTATATGATATTTAATGGTGGCACGATTATTAGTGGGCCAATTACGTAGTGCATTGTGTCACCCAAAACTATACAATTATTGGTTATGGTATTTTATTGTTATTATTATTATTAGTATTATTTTTATTATTTTGTACTGTTATTAATATATTGTTCTTAAATTATATTATTAGTATTCGTCTATTTCGATAATTAATTATCAAATGAATTATATATATATATATATATATATATATATATATATATATATGTGTATGTTGTGTGTGTGTGTGTGTGTGTGTGTGTGTGTGTGTGTGTGTGTGCAAAAATTATATGTGCAAATATATATATACATGATATATGGAAAAAAAATATATACATGATATATGGAAAAGAAGCGGAGAGCTCACGCTCCTCGCGCTCGACCTCCGGCCGGAGCGCCGCTGCTCGCCACCCCCACCTTCGCCTTCGTGGTCGGGTGGCCGGCCTGCCTGCCTGCGTCCTTGGGCGCGCTCCCTCATGGGAGCCTCCCGCCCTTCGCCGGCGGGCCATGCCACGCTTGGCCGGCCCACCCCCTCCTTCTGTGGGTTCCCCCGTCACCCTCGCCAGAGCTGGTCCGCCGGCAGCCTCCTTCCCCTTCCTCCTCCTCTCTTCTCCTCCTTCTCGGCACAGCCGTCACCGCCGTCGGCCTCGCGCCATCGGCCGCTGCGCGGGCAGCCGACCCCCCTCCTCCCAACCTAGCTTCTTCTCTGGCCACGTCCCTCATTGGCCGTCCGCCGGCGGCGTCCCCGGAGCCCAACGGATCCCACCTCCCAGCGCCCCCCCCCCCGGACGCTCCTTCCGCCGAGCCATCGGCCCACTCGTCGGCGGCGAGAGGATTCCTCTCCCTGCAGTGGCCCTCCCAGCCCTGCACTGGCTCCCTCCGACGTCGCCTCCCCCCTCCCCCCTTCCTCCGCCGCCGCATCGCAGACCACCTCCTCCTCCTCCTCGGCCCCCCATGTCGTTCCCCTGCCCGTGCTCCTCTCTCGGCGACGGGGACACCCCCAGCGAGCCCCCATCGTGGCTGTCGTGGCTGCGAAGCCGTCGGCTCGATTCACATTCCCCACGGCCGCCTCCGGCTCCTCGTCGGTGGACCCCGCTGGTCGTGCCCCCGTGGCAGCGCCCAGCTATTTGCTCCCCCCGGCGTCGTCCCTCCCGACCTCGGCTCTTCCCTCTCCCTCCTCCTCATCTCTCCGGCGTTCTCTCCGCCGACGGTAGGCGCCTCCATCCGCCGCTCCCGGCATAGCTCCCTCCCCCGGAGGTCGAGCCCCCCTCTACCCCCCCTCCTTCCTCCGGACGGCCGCCCCCTGCCGGTCTCGAGCCGCGAGCTCGCCTGCTCGTGTTTCGCGCTCGCCGCCTCGGGCCGTGCACCACGTCCCATTGGGCAGAGTGCCCTTTCTTGGGCAGTGCAGCGCCTGGGGACGTGCGCCCAGCCTCAGGCCGTGGTCCACCGCCCCCCTATCCTCTCCTCCTCCCTCCTTCCGGTGGCCCCCCTTTCCTCCTCTCTCTCCCCCATCGCAGCCTCCGTCCTCGTCGACGCCTTCCTCTCCCGCTGGATCCCCTCTCTTCTTCTGACCCTCGTCATCCCCACCGTCGGCCGACGTCGCCACCTTAGCTCCGTGCCGAGCTCGGCCGCCCCTCCCGCAGCTGATCATCCCCCGCCGCCTCGTCCGGCTCCCTCCGGCTGCCCCGCTGAGTAGACCTACCCCGCCGAGTCCCCGCTCCTCTCTCGGCCGACGACGCCCCCCGCTCCTCACTCGGCCCCGCGGCGCCTTCCCTCCTCTCTAGGCCCGCCGGTGCTCCCGTTCCCTCTCGCTGCCAGGCAGAGCCGCCGCCACTGGGACCCGCACGGGGGGGGGGGCGAGGCTCCTCGAGTCTTGTACCCCCCTTCTATCGGACTTGACACCCATCAACTCGTCGGACAGGGTGCCCTCTCGGGCCCCTTGCCCATACCCCCCCAAACTTTCTCGAGCTACGTGCACGTCAAACCACCTTCGCTGCGGCTTCCGGTTTTCCCGCACTTTTTGAAATTTTGGTTTTTAAATTTTTGAATTTTGGGCTAGCGGAATTGGGCTCCCCACCAAAAATCCGTAATTAGAAAATTTAGTAACTCTACATGTCGTTCTAACTTCCTTCTATTCTGGACTTTTCTGTGTTGCAGCCCAGCACCTGTATTGCTCTTCATGAGCACACTTTCATTTTGAATAATCATTTTTGATTATATATATATATATATATATATATTATAATATATATATATGTGTTGTGTGTGTGTGTGTGTGTGTGTTTGTTTGTGTGTGTGCAAATATATATATATATATATATATATATATATATATATATATATATATATATATATAGATATAAATATATATATATTATCTATATATATAATATATAAAAATATATATATGTATGTGTGTGCAAACAGCGACTGCTCCCCCAGCCCTCGTGCTCCCTCATCGTCGACGATTGGATCGATCTCACACAGGCTAATAGGTGTCACCCTTCTCAACAGATTCGACCCTGGGTCCATCTCCAGCGGTAGAAGATCAGGCATGCCTCCTTCCCGACGACGAAGACGGAGCATAGATCTTAGCGGCCACCGCTGTTGCCTCATCGGGTTCTTCCGGGAACACCAGTCGATGCTGATCACCCCCTGTCCTAGTTGCATCACCCACCTCCTCCCTCCGGTTGAGGTAGCACTGAAAACAGACATCTCCATCCTTAACAAATTTGAAATCCTCAGCACATCCCTAGCGACTGTCTACCCTGACAATATCCCGCTAGTTAAAGGTACTCAGAATGGCACTAACAAGGCCGATGGCACCATGGTCCCTTCCGAGGATAATCAGTTGACACAGGTCTCTTCCCCCGAGCCAGTCAATCCTCCTACCTCCTCTCTCCTGGTCGAGGCCGCATCTTTAGGCCCAGATTATGAGGACATGATCCGACAGGCTCAGGAGGTCGACTTCTTGAACCCCAATAACCCCCTCAGTGCGCTTGCAGAGATTGAAACAAAACTCATCAACCCACCGAACACAGTCTCAGACAGCGAAGCCCGGACCGCAGCGTAATGACAGAAGCAACCTCTGCTGCTTCCCTCAAGGGCCCCAAAACACAAAAATAAATAAGAAGAAAAAGAAACTCGTTCAAGAGCCATCTGCCATGACCACCAGGTCAGCCATCAAGTTCAACCCTAATCGCAATCCTGCTAATGGTTAACATCCTAGCATGGAATGTCAGAGGGTGGCCAATAAACCCACCATGAGGAGATTGATCTCCCTTATCAAAATCTACCGGATAGACATTATTGTTATCATCGAACCCAAAATCCTCCAGAAGAAACTCAAAGCCATTCAACTTCAGGTCGGCTTCCCGAACGCCATTACCGGGGTCACGACATCTGGATCCTCCTCTCTGACGATTGTATTTTTGGAACTATCCTCGATACAGACCAGACGCTCTCTTGCTGGGTGGAACACCCGTCTCTCCCCTTCTGATCCCTTATTTTCGTAGTTTACGGCAGCTGCGACCACACCGAGCGCAAACAACTCTGGAACACCCTTTTAGACACTCGCAGCTCCATCGACAGCCTCTCATGGCTCTGCCTCATGGATTTCAACACGATCGTGATACCGGAGGAAAAGTCGGGAGGTCGTCCACCCCATCAACCGGCCATGAATGACTTCAACTCCTTCATGTTTCAAGCTAACTTACACCAACATCCCCTTCTCCGGCAACCTTCACCTGGTGTAACAAGGAGGATTATCGCCAATACTCCCTCATGGACTGCGCCCTAGGGATAATAAATGATCTGACATGAACCTCATATCCAACCTCTCCTACCTCAACTCCACCGAGTCAGACCACTCACCTCTACTCATTGAGATCACAACAACCCCAACCCTATTAAAAACCTTTCAGATTCTTGGACTTCTGGAGATGTCACCTCTAATTCCAGCACTGTTGCCAATGCCCAGAAGTCGACGGATAACCCGGACCCCCTCATCCGCGTGGCCATAAACTTAAAGGCCACAAGGAGCGTCCTCACCTCTTGGAGTAAATCCGTGTTTGGCAACATCTTCCAAGAGATAAAGGCAACGGAGGACGACGTCATTCGTGCCGAGTCAAGGTTCACTTCAGACCGCTCCCCAGAGGCCCGAGCCATGCTCAACCTCACCAAGGCTATCCTCAAACCTGCATGAAAGTGGAGACAGAATTTTGGAGGCAGAAAGCCAGGTTGACCTAGGATACCTAAGGCGACAACAACTCAGCCTTCTTCCGCACCTGCGTCAGGGGACGCAGGCATCAGCTTACCTTCATCAAATCTCTGACGAGAACGGCATGCTCCTCAAAGACCAGCGGAGCATTCAGACGGCTACCACCAACTTTTACTCCAACCTATTCACCAAAGACGCCGTGGTCAAGGATGAGATCTTCCTGGCCAAGGTTCCTCTCATCATCGAAGAGCAGGACAATGATCAGCTGGTTATTCCTCCTTCCGCTGATGAAGTCAAGTCCATAGTCTGGGCCTGGACGAACACAGCGCCCCTGGTCCAGACGGATTCTCTGGGGTCTTCTTTCGGTCCTGTTGGAACATCATTCAGACTGACGTGATCGAAACCGCGACCGCTTTATTTCAAGGCGCTACCTACCCTAAATTCCTATTTCGAGCTAATCTTATCCTCATCCCAAAAAAAGACAATCCAAAGACCTTTAATGATTTTTGCCCTATCAGCCTATGCACCTTCGCTAACAAAATTATCTCCAAGATAATCGCCACCCGTATGTTCCACCTCCTACCCAAGATTATCTCTGAGGAACAAAGTGGCTTCATCCAAGGGCAGAATATAACCGACAACTTCCTTCTTGTCCAGGAGATAATTACATGCATGAAGTTCCCATCGAGGGGGCAGCATAGCCATCAAGCTTGATATGGAGAAGGCTTACGACCTCTTGGACTGGCAATTCATGATTTGGGTCCTCAGGTGCGTCGATTCTCCGAAACCTGGATTGACGTCATCTTTAGATCTATTAGAAACTCATGGTTCTCCACCATCATCAACAGGCAAGCAACGGATTCTTTAAATCTAGCCGTGGTGTGATAAGGAGATCCTCTATCCTCATCGTCTTCATCATCGCTGCAGAGGCCCTCAGCAAAAACCTAAATAGCATGGTCGACATGCCAAGATTCTACCACTTTCACACCACCGCTGGCTGCCCTATTATAACTCATTTGGCTTACGCCGCCGACGTACTAATTTTCTCTTCAGGGGACACCAGCTCAGTTGAGGTGGTGATTAGTAACACCCTAGAGAAATACACCAGATTTCCGGACAGCGGATCAACCGCGACAAAAGTGTCATCTACATCCACCACAAAGCCGACAGGAGCCACTCAGTCACTCTCACCAATCTTACCTCCTTTTCCATCGTATATCCTCCGTTCACCTACCTAGACTGCCCTCTGGTTTACGGCAGATCGAATTCGGGCATTTTCGTGGGCTTGTTAACAAGGTCAATAAAAAGATCGAAGGATGGCACAATGCTACCCTGTCCCTAGCGGCAAGATGATCCTCATCAAGCACATGCTTTCATCCATCCCTATCTACACCCTGGCAGTCTGCTCCCCGCGCTGAAGGTTCTCTTCCCTAGAAGCCCTCTTTGCCAAATTCTTCTGGGGTCACCAAGACGGCAAGGATAAGCATCACTGGGCCATCTGGGACACTATGGCCAAACCTACGGACGTAGGAGGCCTCGGGTTCATAAATTATCTCACATCATGGACGCCAGCTCGATGAAATTGTGGTGGAAGCTCAGATCACATATTTCTATCTAGACGAGGTTCATGCAAGCCAGATACTTCCAACACTCTCATCTAGCGACAACAGAAGCCAACAGTCGATCCTCCGTATCTTGGTGCCGTATTCTCAACGGCCGTCAGCTAGCCGAACCCCTCATCTGCTTGTGTCTCGGCACCGGAGACTCATCTCCCAGCCTTGTACTAGATTAGCAATAACTATATCAGCTGTCCCCGACCGCCCCTCTTACTGCACGATCATGGATCTTTGGGACCCAGAGGTGGGATGGAGATGGGAACAAATCACAGAATTGATCGGGCAGGAGGCGACGTCAGAGCTAGCCTCCGCTGATCTCAGGATCAACAATCTTCCCGACAAATAGATTTAGACCCCAACATCGGAGGAGAGTTCTCGATGGCCTCCGCCAGGCGGGAGGTAGGGGGTGGCGGCATGCATGCCCCACTAATCACATCTTTTGACAACTATGCATCCCCAACAAGTGGTCTTTCCTAATCTGGAGAGCTCAGCAGAGGAAACTTCGGACCGACGACTCCCTCACCTCCATCGGTTTCAGCCTCGCTTTCTGCTGTTACTGTTGCACCTCTCACAATCCTAAAAAATGCGAAAACATCCTGCTTTCTGGAGATCTTGCTAATTCGATCTGGCACGACCTCTTTCGTCTCTGAGGAAGAGGCATCGGCTCGGGGGCTTCAACGATCTCCTAGCTAACTAGGGAGACTCCCATAGCCAGCAGATCACTGCAGCCGCAGGTATATGGGTACTCTAGAAGAACTAGAACAAATGCAGGTACGAAGGTCGTCAATTCAACCCTGATCAACTCACCCGTGAAGTCCATCGTTAAATCCTCAAAATCAGAAACCGATGCTCCTACTCCTCAGAGCAATTTTGGCAGGCCTGGAGTTAGCCAAACTTTGGCGCACCCTCTGGGGTCGGATTGAGTAGTTAGGTTTTGTTGTTTTGTAGCGCTTAGTACGCTTACTTGTATAGGCTTCGACATTTTGTGCCTGATACATCAATAAAAGCTCATATATATATATATATATATATATATATATATATATATATATATATATATATATATATAAGAAGGGGAAAATTTTATGGATGTATCAGACGCAAAAAAGAAAAGCCTATACAAAAAGAGCGTCTAGCGCTGGCAAAAGAAGAGAAACGGCTAGGCATGCCGACAAAAGAGAAAGAAAAGAAGACTGAGACAGAGACTAATATATATATTTTTTATTTTATTATTTTTTTTTAACGGGGGAATATTATTGATGTATCAGGCGCAAAATGTTGAAGCCTATACAAGAAGAGTGCCTAGCGCTGACAAGAAAAAGAAACGACTAGGCGAGCCGACAAAACAGAAAACAGAAGACAGAGACTAAACTAGGGTCTCCCAGAACTTTTGCGAGGAGTGCGAGCAGCGCCTCCGGATCTTAAGAATCTGTCTGATGACTTCCCTGTACAATTGGGGTAGAGTAAGCTAGCGGCCCTCGTATCGAAACTTGTTCCTGTTCTTCCAGAGGACCCAATACCCGCGACTACGACGATCTGATATCCGTAGAAGCACCCCAGCTGGACAGGAGATCGTTGAAGCCCCAAGAGAGGGGAACCTTCCTGAAGAAGATGTTGAGGTTGGCCCAAATATACGTGGCCAGATCACCGGAGGTGAGGATGTGTTCTGCTGATTCGTCTGGAGGGGAGGTACAGCAATGGCATCTCGATGCTAGGTTGTAGCCGAATGAAGTGATGGCATCGTCGGTAGGAAGCTTCTGGAAGTGTGCGTGCCATATAAGGATCGACCATTTGATAGGGATACACGCGTGCCTGAAAGGGGCGATGAGGTGTGGGGTCCCGCTGCCGCAGACGACTGACCTGGCGGAATGCAGCGAGAACTGGTCGTCCGGGTTTGGGGTCCATCTCGGATGTCCGGAGTGTTAGAAAGGCGGAGATTCGTAGTGGCCGATGGGCGGCAGCCGCTGGACCAAGACAGATCCTGACACGCTCCCAAATCTATCCGGGCGAAGGATCCCAAAGCTCGCGAATCTGGCCCTTCCGCGGGGGCGACTCGGGAGGGTGCCAGTGGACACCATCTAGCCAACGATCGTGGCTCATTGATGAGGACCCGTTGCCCAGTCGGAAGTGGATGAGGGGGTCAGCAAGCTGACGGCCTCGGGTGATGCGTCTCCAGGATGTCGACGAACGGTTGTTGACTAAGGCCATCCCAGGGGGAATATCTGAAGTATCTCGCTTGCATGAAGCGAGTCCAAATAGAATTTTCAGTACACAGCTTCCACCATACCTTCATGGAGAAAGCGTCGACGATGTGTTCCAATCTGCTGAATCCCAGACCGCCCTCGGAGGTAGGTTTTGCCATAGTGGTCCAGCTGGCCCAGTGCTGCTTATCTTTGCCATTGTTGTGCCCCAGTAGAAGCTTACGAAGAGGGATTCAAGCGAAGTGAGTACCTTTTTGGGGAGGTTGCAGACCGCCAAGGTGTAGATCGGAATGGAGGATAGGATGATTGATCAGAATCAGCTTGCCTCCAGGAGAGAGGGTAGCATTGTGCCATCCGGCGATCCTTTTCCTGATGGCGCTGACCATGTACTCGAAGAGGCCCGAGTTGACCTTGCCGTAGACCAGAGGGCACCCTAAGTAGGTGAAAGGGGGTAAGCGATGTCAAAGGAAGTCAAGTTGGAGAGCATCGCGGAGTGAGCCCTGTCCGTTTTGTGGTGGATATAGATGACGCTTTTGTTGTTGACTCTTTGTCCGGAACAACTGGTGTACCTGTTCAGTGTTTGAAGGACCACCTCGACGGAGCCAGTGTCGCCCGAGGAAAAAATGAGGACATCATCAGCGTAAGCAAGGTAGGTGATGATAGGGCAACCGGTGGTGGTGTGAAAGTGATGGAATCGCGGGGTATTGGGCATGCTCTTAAGGTTTCTGCTGAGGGCCTCAGCAGTGATGATGATGATGATAGTGGCGAAAGAGGGTCCCCTTGGCGGACGCCACGACTAGAGGTGAAGAAGCCCTCAGCTTGGCCGTTGATGACGGTGGAGAACCATGAATTGTTGATGGACCTGAAGATGATGTCTATCCATGGTTCAGAGAAGCCAAAAGCCCGAAAGACCCAAATTATGAATTGCCAGTCCAGGCGGTCGTAGGCTTTCTCCATGTCCAGCTTAATGGCAATGTTACCCCCTCTAGCCAGAAATTTTATGCAAGTGACCATCTCCTGGGCAAGCAGGATGTTGTCCACGATGTTAGCCCTTTCACAAAACCGCTCTGCTCCTCGGATATAATTTTGGGCAGGAGATCCTTCATCCGGTGAATGATGATTTTTGCGATGATTTTATTGGCAAAGTTGCAGAGGCTTATGGTGCAGAAGTCTTTGAAGGTTTCTGGGTTGTCTTTTTTGAGGATAAGGATAAGGTTAGCCTTGGATAAGGTTTTAGGGTATCTAGCTCCTTAAAAGAAGGCAACCGATGCCTCACAAAAGTCTTGGCCGATGATGTCCCAGCATTGTCTGTAAAAAACCTCGCTGAAGCCGTCAGGCCCGGGGGTGCTGTGCGCGTCAAGGTCCCGCACCGCAGTCTGGACCTCGGCGACGGAAGGGAGCAAAAGGAGCTGTTCGTTCTCGTGCTCGATGACGATATTGGGGATCTTTGCAAGCACCCCATCGTCCTTGACGACCGCATCTTTGGTGAAGAGATTGGAGTAGAAGTTAGTCCCAGCCTCGTGAATCATTTGCTGGTTCGTCAGCTGGTTGCCATCGTCATCAGAGATGCGATGAAGGTTGAGCTGTTCTTTGCGGCCTTTAACACAGGCGTAGAAAAAGCTGGAGTTGCGGTCCCCTTCGTTATCTCATCTAAGTCTAGCTTTTTGTTTCCATAATTCCGTTTCGACTTTAATCCTGGACTTGAGGATAGCTCTGGCTAGGGTAAGCGTGGTCCGCGCTTCGGGGGATCTGTTAGCAACGTAGGAGATCTCAGTACGGGTGACATCATCCTCCGCATTTTTGATCTTCTGAAAGATGTTGCCGAAGGCGGCCTTGCTCCATCTGGATAGGGCCTTGCTCGTGGCACGAGTCTGGCCGCAACTCTATACAGTGGGTCCGCGACGTTCACTGAAAACCAAGCGGATGCCACCTCGGTTTTGAAACTAGGATGATGTCTCCAGAAATCTAGGAATTGGAAAGGTTTCTTTATGCGGTGTGAGCTGCTGCTGATCTCGATGAGAAGGGGTGAGTGATCGGACTCAGTGGTGTTGAGGTGAGAGAGGCTGGAGATGAGCCCCATGTCCGTCCACTTGCTGTTGATGAGTGCACAGTCCAGACGAGAGAATTGACGCCGGGCGACTTCCTACATATTGCACCAGGTGAAAGCGTTGTCGAAAAAAGGAAGATGGGTGAGGTGAGCATTGAGGGTGAAGTTGTTAAAATCATCCATGGCTGGAAGAGGCGGCGGGCACCCTACAGACTTTTTGGCACTGCAAGAGATGGTGTTGAAGTCGCCTAAACACATCCACGGGAGGTTCTGGAGGGAGAGGTGGGTGTTGAACAGATCAGCCCAGAGGAGTTTTCGCTCATGGAGGTCGCAGCTGCCGTGGACGGCGGAGATGAGGGTTCTGTTCCGAAGTTGAGGGTGTTCCACCCAGAATGATAGGGCTTGGCTGGAGTCCTGAACCATACCTGATTTGATGCCAGCACTGGCGAGAATCCAGATGTCGTGGCTGCCAGCCAACGCGGTCGCGAAACCATGTTGAAGACGGATTTCGATGATCCTTTTTTTGGGGACTTTGGGTTCGATGATCACTAGAATGTCAATTTTGTGGATTTTCTTAAGGCTGAGGATTTTATTCAGCGTCGGTTTATTGGCTATACCTCTCTCACGTTCTACGAGAGAATGTTAAACATTAGATGGGGAGGAGTGGTAGTTGTGGTTGAGCTTGGCAGCTGACCTTGTGGTCATAGCCGCTTGCGGATTCTTTTTTTTGTTTTTATTCTTCTTTTTCGAGGAGGATTTGTTGGTGGAGTTTGTGTGGACGTTACTGGCCTCAGTCAAACCAATAGATGAGGAAAGGCGTTCAGTGACCACAGCGAAGGAATCCGCTGCTTCGACGTCTCCAAGAGCACACAGAGGGTTGTTGCGATCTAGGAACCCTACTTCCTGGGCTTGTCAGAACCTGCCTGTAAGGGGGAAGCACGGGACAGGGGGGCATCGGCAAAAATGGGAGAGGGGGCCGGGACAACCGGGGGCTTCTCTGTCCCCTCGACAATCTGGCAAGGGTCGGGGGCTCCTACGAGCAGCGCGCGGGAGAGCGCAAGGTCACTAATGGAGATAGGGGGTGTTTGGGGCTGGTGCCCAAGGGCTTGAGGGAAGTGATGGGGGAGATCTCAAGGAGGGCAATGTCAGCGCAAATGGTAGAAAAGATTGGGGGGTGGATAGGCTGTCGGATATCTGCACGGCAAAACGGGAAACATTCGACTCAGCCTGGGGGATGTTGTCTGATTCGGGATGAACCTGATCTGAGGTGTGCACACAAGGGCTCTCAGGGGTGTTATCTACGTCGAGTATGCCAAAGGAGTTAGAGAGGGTGATGGAGGGGGGTTGAAGGGAACGATGGCGGAGTCTGACGGGGTAGGGGATCTAGTGCTTTGCTGAGGATGGGTTCCTGTGGGGCGGAGGGGGCTGTGGGGCAAGTCAGGCGAGGTAGGGCGTTGGGTGGCGGACGCTGTCGGATCTTGGGTTTTGAGGGGCCTAGGCTGCTTGAAATCAGGGTGGGCCCGGAAGCATCGCGGCAAAGAATGACCGCTCATCTGGCAATGTTGGCAGTAAACAATGTTGTTGTCAAACACCAGCGGTTGTCTGATTGTCTGATCTCCAAGCTCTATTCCGATCATTTTGGGGCGTTCGTTGGCGAGGTCGAGCTCAACATAAATCTTCGCATAGTTGTATTTAGAAAGAGTGTGGGTTTCTTTCGCGATGTCAAGCAAGGACCTAAAGGAACTAGCTATACGCTTGAGAGCAGCTGCGGGGAAGCAAACCAGGGGGAGGTTGGGTAGGGTGACCCATGTGGATATGATAGTCGAATCCACAATGGGGTTGAATTTGGGTGACCATTTGGCGACTTTAGCAATCTGAGAGTCAATTTTGGTGGGCCCCTTGGCCCAAACCTTGATGTAGTCCTGGTCGGAGGACAGGTGTAGGAACATGTGCTTAGGATCTTGAGGGGCGACCCGGAAGGCGGCCGAAAGACCCCAAGCAGCGATAGCCTCTTTCACCTTAGCTATCTTCGGACAGCCAGAGCCGAACTTTAGGACGAAAGTTTTGTGGAAGGTGGAGGAGAGGGAAGAAATGTCCGCGTCGGAGAAAGGAACGCGAATTGGGTATCCGTCTAATGGGGGACAAAAAAGATGTCAGGAAGAACGATCTCCGGGGGAGAAGGGGGAGGGATCCGCGAGCGAACTGGCCGTAAGTCGTCGGCGTAGGATGGGGCACGGAGGGAGGCTGGGGGGAGGGAGGCTGGGGCAGCGGGAAGACAGCAGGCGACAGGAGCAGACGAGTAGTCAGGCCCACCAGCACAGAGGAAAGGGAGCCCCAGCGCGGGGGTGACTAGCGCAGCCAACAAAGTGGGGGCCACCAGGGTCACGAGAGCCCGTGACAGGGGGGAGGAAGGCCCACACCGTGGGAGCCACAAATCGTGCGTAAGCTCGCGACTGCGGAAAAGGGCTGACCCATCACGTGGGGGCCTCTGTGCTGGCCCATCGCAAAAGGGGGGACCATGCACACCGCAATAGAGGAAGGCCAGCCCACAACATGGGAGCCTTCGAGCACGAGAGAGCCCGCAGCAGAGGATGAGGGCTGGCCCACACTTAGGGAGCCCCCAAGCTCGCGAAAGCCCGCAACAGTGAGAACAGGCTGACCCACACCATGGGAGCCGACGCACGTGCTCATCGTAATAGAGGATGGATGGCCCACAACGTGGGAGCCTCCGAGCTCGAGAGAGCCCGTGGCAGAGGATGAGGGCTGGCCCTTACATAGGGGGCCCCCAAGCTTGCGAAAGCCCACAACAGCGGAAACAGGCTGACCCACACCATGGGAGCCGACGTACGTGCTCTTCGCAGAGAGTGCAGGGACTACGCTGGCCCCAGGCTGCGTAGCCGCGGGAGGGGAGCTTAATACGCAAGATGCCCCATGAGAATGCTCGAGCGTAAGCGTAGAGCTGGACATGCGAAGGGGAGAGGGCACAGACTCCAAGGGGGGAAGCTGTAACTGCGCGGGGGCTGGCGCAGGCAGCTAGCGCCTGGGGGTGCATTAGCGTAGAGCTAGACGCACGTAGGGGAGAGGGCTTAGTCTCCAAGGGGAGGAAAGCAGAAGCTGTGTGTGGGCTGGCTCTGGCAGCTAGCGCCTGGGGGTGCATGCAGCTGGGCAGGCACAAGGCCCCACGCCTGCTCGGCTCGGGAACCGATGGAAAGCATGTCCCAGGCTGGCCAGCACGGGAGCCGATACGGCCCGCGGGGAGGAGGTCGCCGAGCCACGCTCGACCTTGGCCGGAGAAGGAGAAAGCAGATCCCAGGCGGACCACGGCGGGAGGCGAGGCAGCCCTCGGGGATGAGATCGCCGGAGGAGGCCACAACTGGACGGGGGACTCCGACGAAGAGGTCCCTGCGATCGTAGCAGGGGAAGCTCGCCGAGGCTGTGGATGGACGGCTCCCCGACCAACGAGGGAGAGTTGGTCGGGAGTCCAGGCCAGAAAAGATGGGCTTGCCGGCGGTGGGGGGCCGAGGAGGGAGGGGAGGGAGGATGATGGGAGGGAGCACGGAGCGGGGGAGGACGAAGAATGGTGAGGGGGGTGGCGACGAGGAAGGTAGGGTGCGCGCCGGAGGTGGAGGGGGCGCGGCTCTTCCGGAGTAGGCGTCGAGTGGGGCGGCGGGGTCAGGGGATGCGCGAGCACAACGGGCAACCGCTCTATGGAGGCGCCGAGGGTGAGGAGGCGGTGACGAGGGGAGGGGGCGGAGCGGGGTGGTGGGGAGAGAAAGCTGGGTGGTGCAGCAGGCGGTGCTGGCCGGCCGGTCGGCGGGGAGGGCATGCCGGAGAGATCACTGGGAATAGCCGCGGAATCGCCAAGGGGAAGGAGCTCTATTACCTAACAATATATGATATCATATATATATATAATATATATATATATATATATATATATATATATATATATATATATATATATATATATATCACTGGGAATAGCCACGGAATCGCCAAGGGGAAGGAGCTCTATTACCTAACAATATATGATATCATATATATATATATAATATATATATATAATATATATATATATATATATATATATATATATATATATATATATATATATATAACAAAAGCTTGAACAAACTTTTTGCTTTATTGAACGTATAAGGTATCTGTGTACAAAAAACGAAGTCCTAAACAGGATATTCTAAGTACAGGGAGAAGAGGTTTCTGGAAAAGTGTGACGGTGGAGATCGAGCACTGTAGCGGCTCCTTTACTCCGTTGACGATCTGACAACGAATCAACCTTGCTATGGCTCTCTGACGCCTTTGGTGAGACTCTTGGGTCACCGATCAAGAGGATGTCTGGAGGAGAAGATCCCTTGAAGATGGTTGGTTGGTTGGTTCTTTGGTTGATTGGTGGATGACGGTGGTCGACTCTTCGCGGATAGAGATTGATGATTCTTTTGAAGATTGTCGATTGTCAATTTTCCATCTGTCGATGCTTTGGTGGAAGAATAACTCCTTCTATTTTTAAAAAACCGAGCACATATGCGATGTGCATTAGGGCTCCTAATATATGATAGAATCTGTCGTTATTGTATGGTGCGGGCTTCTGCGGCGCTGACACGTGGCGGGCATCGAGATTTCCCTCAAACAAAATCTCTGGTGGTTATAAACATAAACGAATGAGGTGACACATGGCGTGTGCCAATTTGCTTGCTCGGATACAGTCGAGTAAATCTTAGGATTTTATCCTAGATTTGGAGTCTAATTGATCCTCGTCTAAGATTTAAATCAATCTGATATGATATCAATCATGATTTAATCCCAATCTTCTCTGCAAGAGACGGTTTAAACAAACCAATTTGGATAGACCCATGCTTCCTGCACCTCTGGTAAGGACTAAGTACTGCTGTGCTTCTGGGGCGACGAGTAGACTGTGGTTCTGGAGACGACGGAACCTCTGTGCTTTCAGGCGACGACTGGACTTAGCTTCGAATGATGACGAGACTTTTGTGCATATAGAACAACTTATGAAGCTGTGTTTCAGGATACCAGAGTCACTGTGCTGTAGGCGACAAGTAGGCTTGTGCTTCAGGTTGGCGAGATTACTGTGCTTTTGGAGCGAGAGGCTGACTTGCATTGGTCGCGATGGGAGTTCCCAAGTCTCTTGTAGAGAAGTGACTTAAGCTTCTGAACCGGAGCAGACGACTACACCGTAGGAATAGATATAGTGTGAGTATATCCCCATCATGCGCCTCATGCAAATGCAAGTAAGTAGCTGTGCCTCTGAACAGTAGAGGCGTTGGCTGCGAAGGGAAGGGTATGACATCCTTGTGCGTCTGAGATTGGCGTAGGCAGGTAGCTGTGCCTCTGGAGTGAAGACACTGGCTTCTGGAAAAAAAAGGGGAGGGGGCCTACCACCATCTTATTTCTGAGGTTGGCGCAGGCAGGTGGCTACGCCTCTGGCTTGAAGGCTTTGGCTTCTGAAGCAAAGAGCAATAAATATCCGCTCTTTAAGGAACTTCCCTCTTAATTGCCACCGTAATATGGGGAATTCCAGGGGTCTAAGACTAATATTTAAAGTGCTGAGTCTTAGATTCATCCCATTAATGCAAGAATTTTGGCCATCGGCCATGTGGCGTGCGCTGTGGGCCATTCTCGATCCTATAAAAGGGAAAGTTCTCCTCTGAAGAGTCTCTGTCTTCTTCTCGGCATCCTTCACCACCATACGAGATCCAAACTTAACTTCAAACGGCGATCGGCCTTGTGTAAGTTGGCTGCTGGTTGAGGCTTTTCCCGTTTGTACGAGCCATGTTTTTGTAGAAGAACTCTGTGTAGAAGGAGCAATCGCTGCCCTTGAGAAGTATGCAAATGTCCTTCTTAGGTTGTTCGACTCTGAGCCTCAGTCTTGTCACAACCCGCTCTCGAATAATCGGACACGAGTCGGACACGCCTAACCTTCGTCGAAGGACACGATGAAGTAAGCTGTACAATTCTAACGAAAACTCCAAGATATAAGAAATATAAAATATCACAGCTACTATACACGTTCCCAGAATCACCACAATCCACAAGTTATTATACAATATCATCCGGAGACAAATCCGGTAACCAGAATAAATGTATAAAATCCAGAATCCTCAATGTGATATACATGATACAACTCTAATAACTAGAAAAAAAAATGATCTAAACTAGGCACTTCAACTCTAAGTCCATCCTGAAACACAACTCCACCATCTCCGGGCTCTGACCCAAGGTGGTACAATACCAACAAGCACACCTGCAACGTATCCTGTCAGAAAAAGAGCAAAGTACAACCCCGACAAGAAGCTCTAAACAATGTAAACTAAAGTGCATGAAAAAGAATCACGATATGAACTATGATAAAAGACAGGAATATAAAACTGTGGTACATGAATAACGATGAAACTATGGTACCGGATCCAGAAACAATGAACTATACTATCAGTGTAACATGCATTTGAAATAACTATCAGAGTATGTGACCGGCTGGGTAAACAATGAACAGTGAACAATGAACATTGGTACGGCTTAGAGTCTCACGTGCACGATGTGAGACCTAAGCTATTAGTCAATACCTAGCTAAAATAGGATTGGTCACATATCTGTAGTATTTCTCCACCCCAATGTACAAGTACGAACAATGAACTCTAAACGATGAACGGTGAACAATGAAAAATGAACAGTCGTGTGTACAATGTGTCAATATGAGAACATGAAGCAAGACAAAAATATAGAGTAAAGGGATCGAGTCGGTGTACTTGCCTTGCTCTTCGAACCAATGAGTCTCAATGTCCACCTAGAATTTTTGTACAAGTTGGTTAGATTTGAAATAAAGACATTAGCTATCTAATTTATTTTCTAATCTAGGAACTGCTAACTATCAGTACTAGCTATCTCACCATATGGTACAATATAGTTTAATCCACATATAGATATTAGTGAATAATTCCTTAAACTATATTTAGAAAATAATAGGAACATATTAGTAGCAAAATAATATTGGTAAGTTAATCATTTAGAATTATTTCTACTATCAAAATATCCAAATAGATTTTAAAACATTAACAAAATAGTTTATATTTAATACTACTTTATGAAATTATTTGCTATCCAGAAATTTCAAGAGCGTAGTAATAATAATAGCAATAATAATATTGGCACAATTGATACCACTAATAATAATATATAAAACCAGTCCAATACCAACAATAACTAACTAAATAGTATACATTTTAATATTTAGCAAAAATGACATTAATTAGAACCAAACTATTTTACTAGCAAAATAACATTAGTTAGATAAAATCTTTTTAGAAATTTTTGCAAGGTAATAACAATAATTACTAACAAAATATTAATTTTTAGTAAAAATTTATAACAACATAACATTTAGACATATAAATAACTACACAATTATTTTCTATCAATTTGTAAAATATATCATAGCTTAAATCAGATAGTAAATCTATATATTTTTCTTTAGCAAAAACATTCATAAAGAAATACTAGGGAATATTTATAATATTTGAAACATTATAATTAAGCAAAAAGGTAAATTGTTCAGACAACCTTATAGATGAATAGCTTTAAAATATACTAACAAAATTACTTATAGAATATTTACTATCTAATATTTAACCAGTATACATTCATGTGCCTATATACTCAACTAAAGCTGGCCCAACCCATCACCATATAGACATACAATAATTTATAGGAAAAACTAGGTGTTTAGAAACCATGGTTCTCTCCATTCTGGAGAAACCAAAGACCACTACTCTAGGCTTAAAGCCCAAAACATCTCATTTCGACTTGTAGCCCAGTCTAACTCCATCACCAATCTATACACCATCCAAAGTCCAGCACCATATTCAACATTTATGAACCTCATCTTATTGATCCAAAACAAGACCCAATACTCCTGATACATTTATTCCTAAAATTCAAATACTCAAACAAAGAACCCAGCAACCGAACACATGAAACCAGACCAGCCAAAGGTTCACCTGCACACTAAAAATACCAACCCGACAAGAGTCTAAAGAGCCCAAAACAAAACCAGACCCAAAATCTACAAAAATTACACACCACTTGATCTAAATATACAGAAGTTCTTAAACTCAGCAATATCCAAAACAAAAACTCAAACCCAGCAAATGATACAATCCAACTGATTCAAAATAGAATTTATACAAACCAATAAATTTAAATAGCCCTAGCTAACCCATTCTTAGCTGTTCTCTTCACACGACCCCAACATTGAATCCTCCCAGGAATGGACACGACCACTGCAGGACACGAATCCACCCTGAGAACAACATGATGGACATAGCCTACACTAGACACGGGTCACCAACACGAGCAGACAACTGAACACGGACACGAACAACCCAAATCTCCCACGTCCCGACCACAAATCTGACCAAAGTTCAAGAACAAAAATAATAATAATAATATGTTTCCCAATCATAAGGAAGGTTAGAATTAAACCTGAGATATGAGAAATCGATTCCGGATGAACACTAGATCTCCAAAAATGCCAGACACGTCTTCCCCGTCTCTAAATGTGATACAAAATCCCACTACGATATTCCATCGGACAGGTCCAGAAAGCAAAACTCGGAGTCTATATAAAAGATTCTGCTGAAGAAACTATTGCTTATCAATTAGATCGAGCGATCCGAAGGCTGATCGATCAAGAAAACCTAGTCAACTTCCATTGACTCGATCAACCAACACTTCGATCCGCTAGATCGATCGACTCGGTAAGAGTAGAATCGATGAAGGAACACTCACCTCGGTTATCGTCTAGCTGCGTGAGGAGTCGTCCAGTCGTTAGGGATCAGCTGCGCCTCGCTCGATCGATGAAGATGAAGTCACCTATGGTGAACCCCGCACGTCGTCGTCGGGAAAGAAGACTCGCGGGGACGAGAACAAGTCCCAGCCGTCGACGTGAGAACTGACGTTGGAGGAGAACCTCCTAGACATCGGCGCCTGAGTTGGCCGTCGAGAACATTCGTGTGGTGGAGCTCGCCATAGGAACAGAGAACGCCACCGCGCCGTCGGTGGAGGAAGATCGGAGATGAGTCGCGGGAAGGAAATCGGCCGCCGTCGCCGCCATACGTCGCTGATCGCCGGATGGAAAGAATTTAGGGCTCGGCTAACTCGGGGAAGAGGGAAAAATTCCCGAGCTCAGAAACAGAGAAATGTATTCTCTCTCTTTCCTTCACAGAATAAAAAAAAGGAAACTTTACATTACAGCCCCTCCGCAAAATGAAAAAATTTTAGAAAAGCCCCCACCTGTTTCACTATTTGCAGGAAGTGCTGAATAATCAGTTAAGAATTTTTAAAAAATTATGTGGGGACCATAACAACTTGGTAATTCAAAATTAATGATTTTAAAGTTTGGAGGGAAAGTAAATTTTTAAACCCAAATTCAAAATATTCTCAATTAATACCCATTTAGAAAATTGTATTATAAAAATAGTTAAATTAATTAAATATTCCATAAACAAACCATAACTAAAATATTGCCAAATTAGAAAATCCCCAAAATTTCAAAAATTCGGAAAAGCGGGGTTACAAATCTACCCCCCTAGAAAAATTTTGTCCTCAAAATTTCAGTTGGCACGATTTGGCACGATAAAGTAATTAGATACGAAATTTGAAATTAGCACAATTTTAAGTGGGATGAAATC
Source organism: Iris pallida (assembly GCA_029216955.1). NCBI lineage: Eukaryota > Viridiplantae > Streptophyta > Magnoliopsida > Asparagales > Iridaceae > Iris > Iris pallida. The sequence continues at coordinate 8,388,420 of JANAVB010042617.1, forward strand.
ATGATCATGGGATAATAGTCTCAATAGCATCTGGTGATCTCGCATATCTGGGTTACTTCTCCTACAGTTCCTGCCCCGCCAATATGCATCTGGCTGCAGTGAACTTTCGGTTCCATTTTTCTGATAATATTAGATTACCGTAATTCTTTGTCAACTTTATCGATGAATTTAGGACTTAGCTTCAATAATATCTGAGAACCTGAGAATACCCGTAATTACTTTGACTTGGAGCCCTTGCCTCGCCAGTGCACAGCTAGCTGCAATGGACTCACAGTCTCCATAATCCAAGTCATAGTAGGTTGTCAAATATTTTCTCAACTTTATCCAGAAGTTTCAAGGAAGTTGGTAAAAATTTTAAATCATGATAGAGAGTAGCATCTGTTCTTAGAAACAAAATTTTTATTGGATATCAAGAGACAATCAGCAGTTAACAAGTAGCTCATAGGTACTATAAAACTACAGTAAGATAGGGAGACTGTGATACAAGTCTCGAATGAAGAAACAATAAAGAAATGCAAAAAGGAACATCAAAGAAAGGTAGTGATCCACAAGTGCCCTCGGTCGTCAGTACTCGTCCGGGATCGGGATGGTCTCCACTTCTTCGGCTGTCAGGAGGTAGACTCGCCCCTCTGGCTGGTCTCCCTGCGACGGCTGGTCATGAAAAGGTAAGTCCTCCTGCTGGGGTCCCGGTGCTACTCGTGCTCGTCCCTCAGCGGCTTCTGGATAATCTCTGACCTGGTGAGCAGGTGATCCACAAAACAAACAAAGCCTCAGCCGCTTACGACATTCATCGTAATGATGTCCCGGGCGATGACAGTAGTTGCAAGTGACTGCCAACTGCTGTCTCTGAGGCGGATCTGCATGAACTCTGGCTGGACGGTGCTGAACTGCTGCCTGCTGAACTGGCCTCGTCTGAGTCTGTATCTGCACCCTCTTCGCCGGTGCCTGGTAACTGCTGCTGTCGATGTCCCTATCCATCTTAGGTATCGGGTCCATCTCCTTCTCAACTGCCTGACCGATCTTGAGGATGCTCGAGTAAGTAGTCGCCAGGCTAATAGCCACTGCATGCCGCAGCTCCCTGGTCAGGCCCATCTTGAATCTCCAGGCTCTCTCCTCCGGCGTACCGACTAGGTTCTCTGTGAATCTGCTGAGTCGGGTAAACTCTGAAGTATACTCTGCCACTGACATCGTCCCCTGCTGCAAGGCCTCGAACTGCATCCGAAGCTTATCCCGATCCACATCGGGGAAAAACTTTTTTTTGAACAGAGTTCTGAAATCTGCCCAAAGAACCTGGGGCTCAGCTAACTCGGGGTCCTCCCGGTACCAAGCTCTGGCCAAATCGAAGAGTCGCATACTAGCCACCTTCACTTTCAGGTCATCTGGGATCCATGCCACCTTGAAGGTCCTCTCCGTATTCTCCAGCCATTCGCCTGAATAGACGATACCCTCATTGCCCCAAAAGTCCATCGGGCAGAGGTTCTGGTACTCCTTGGCCATCCTTGGTCTCGGTGCTGCTGGAGCAGGTGCTGTTGGCTCTCTGGTCTCGAGTGCGTCGACGACGGTCGCTCTGAACTGTGCGGCCTGCTGACTCTGAGCCTCTCTGAACTGTACAGCCTGGTGATTCTGGGCCTCCATAAACTGCTGGAACATGGCCATCACCTGGGCACCGTCAAACATCACCGGCGGAGGCAGCGAAGGAAACTAAGGAGGTTGTAGTGGAAGCTGCTCCACCAGAACATCGTATGTGGTCTGATCCGAAACTCCTGCAGATCCGGGCTGATCTGCAGTCTTCCTGGTGGCAACCATCCTGAAATAGAAAGAAAACTCGTTGATTGCTAAGTCCTAGAAAAATAGTCAACCTCCTAGAATATATTAAGTATAATCAATCTCTATATTCAATAACTATAACCATTTCCCATGAATCCTATGCTGTGATGAGTTTTCCTTAGTCTAACAGGTTCCCCAATAGCACTTTATAGCCGAATTGCCATTAGGACAGACCTGCATGGGCCACCACTAAAAATATGTCACGACCCGCTCCCGAATAATCGGACATGAGTTGGACATGCCCAGCCTTCGTCGAAGGACACGACGAAGTAAGCTGTACAATTCTAAGGAAAACTCCAAGATATAAGAAATATAAAACATCACAGCTATTATACACGTTCCCAGAATCACCACAATCTATAAGTTATTATACAATATCATCCGAAGACAAATTCGGTAACCAGAATAAATTTATACAATCGTGAATCCTCAATGTGATATACATGATACAACTCTAATAATTAGAAAAAAATGATCTAAACTAGGCACTGCAACTCTAAGTCCATCCTGAAACACAACTCCACCATCTCCGGGCTCTGACCCAAGGTGGTACAATACCAACAAGCACACCTGTAACGTATCCTGTCAGAAAAAGAGCAAATTACAACCCCGACAAGAAGCTCTAAACAATGTAAACTAAAGTGCATGAAAAAGAATCACGATATGAACTATGATACAAGACAGGAATATGAAACGGTGGTACATGAATAACGATGAAACTATGGTACCGGATCCAGAAACAATGAACTATACTATCAGTGTAACATGCATTTGAAATAACTATCAGAGTATGTGACCGGCTGGGTAAACAATGAACAGTAAACAGTGAACAATGAACATTGGTACGGCTTAGAGTCTCACGTGCACGATGTGAGACCTAAGCTATTAGTCAATGCCTAGCTAAAATAGGATTGGTCACATATCTGTAGTATTTCCCCACCCCAATGTACAAGTAAGAATAATAAACTCTAAACGATGAACGGTGAACAGTGAATAATGAACAATGAACAGTCGTGTGTACAACGTGTCAATATGAGAACATGAAGCAAGACAGAAATACAGAGTAAAGGGATCGAGTCGGTGTACTTGCCTTGCTCTTCGAACTAATGAGTCTCAATGTCCACCTAGAATTTTTGTACAAGTTGGTTAGATTTGAAATAAAGACATTAGCTATCTAATTTATTTTCTAATCTAGGAACTGCTAACTATCAGTACTAGCTATCTAACCATATGGTACAATATAGTTTAATCCACATATAGATATTAGTAAATAATTCCTTAAACTATATTTAGAAAATAATAGGAACATATTACTAGCAAAATAATATTGGTAAGTTAATCATTTAGAATTATTTCTACTATCAATATATCCAAATAGATTTTAAAACATTAACAAAATAGTTTATATTTAATACTACTTTATGAAATTATTTGCTATCCAGAAATTTCAAGAGCGTAGTAATAATAATAGCAATAATAATATTGGCACAATTGATACCACTAATAATAATATATAAAACCAGTCCAATACCAACAATAACTAACTAAAAAGTATCATTTTAATATTTTGCAAAAATGACATTAATTAGAACCAAACTATTTGACTTGCAAAATAACATTAGTTAGATAAAATCTTTTTAGAAATTTTTGCAAGGTAATAACAATAATTACTAACAAAATATTAATTTTTAGTAAAAATTTATAACAACATAACATTTAGACATATAAATAACTACACATTTATTTGCTATCAATTTGTAAAATATATCATAGCTTAAATCAGATAGTAAATCTATATATTTTTCTTTAGCAAAAACATTCATAAAGAAATACTAGGGAATATTTATAATATTTGAAACATTATAATTAAGCAAAAAGGTAAATTGTTCAGACAACCTTATAGATGAATAGCTTTAAAATATACTAACAAAATTACTTATAGAATATTTACTATCTAATATTTAACCAGTATACATTCATGTGCCTATATACTCAACTAAAGCTGGCCCAACCCATCACCATATAGACATACAATAATTTATAGGAAAAACTAGGTGTTTAGAAACCATGGTTCTCTCCATTCTGGAGAAACCAAAGACCACTACTCTGGGCTTAAAGCCCAAAACATCTCATTTCGACTTGTAGCCCAGTCTAACTCCATCACCAATCTATACACCATCCAAAGTCCAGCACCATATTCAACATTTATGAACCTCATCTTATTGATCCAAAACAAGACCCAATACTCCTGATACATTTATTCCTAAAATTCAAATACTCAAACAAAGAACCCAGCAACCGAATACATGAAACCAGACCAGCCAAAGGTTCACCTGCACACTAAAAATACCAACCCGACAAGAGTCTAAAGAGCCCAAAACAAAACCAGACCCAAAATCTACAGAAATTATACACAACTTGATCTAAATATACAGAAGTTCATAAACTCAGCAATATCCAAAACAAAAACTCAAACCCAGCAAATGATACAATCCAACTGATTCAAAATAGAATTTATACAAACCAATAAATTTAAATAGCCCTAGCTAACCCATTCCTAGCTGTTCTCTTCACACGACCCCAACGTTGAATCCTCCTAGGAATGGACACGACCACTGCAGGACATGAATCCACCCTGAGATCAACATGCTGGATACAGCCTACATTGGACACGGATCATCAACACGAGCAGACAATTGAACACGGACACGAACAACCCAAATCTCCAACGTCTCGACCACAAATCTGACCAAAGTTTAAGAACAAAAATAATAATAATAATATGTTTCCCAATCATAAGGAAGGTTAGAATTAAACCTAAGATATGAGGAATCAATTTCGGATGAACACTAGATCTCCAAAAATGCCAGACACGTCTTTCCCGTCGACAAATATGATACGAAATCCCACTATGACATTCCATCGAACAGGTCCAGAAAGCAAAACTCAGAGTCTATATAGAAGATTCTACTGAAGAAACTATTGCTCATCAATTAGATCGAGCGATCCGAAGGCTGATCGATCAAGAAAACCCAGTCAACTTCCATTGACTCGATCAACCAACACTTCGATCCGCTAGATCGATCGTCTGGGTAAGAGGAGAATCGATGAAGGAACACTCACCTCGGTTATCGTCTAGCTGCGTGAGGAGTCGTCCAGTCGTCAGGGATCAGCTACGCCTCGCTCGGTCGAAGAAGACAAAGTCACCTATGGTGAACCCCGCACATCGTCGTCGGGAAAGAAGACTCGCGGGGACGAGAACGAGTCCCAGCCATCGACGTAAGAACTAACGTTAGAGGGGAACCTCCTAGACACCGGTGCCTGAGTTGGCTGCCGAGAACAGTCGTGTGGTGGAGCTCGTCGTAGGAACAGAGAACGCCACCGTACCGTCGGTGGAGGAAGATCGAAGATGAGTCGCGGGAAGGAAATCGGCTGTCGTCGCCGCCGTACGTCGCCAATCGCCGGCAGGAAAGAAATTAGGGCTCGGCTAACTCGGGGAAGAAGGAAAAATTCCCGAGCTCAGAAACAGAGAAATGTATTCTCCCACTTTCCTTCTCAGAATAAAAAGAAAGGAAACTTTACATTACAGCCCCTCCGCAAAATAGAAAATTTTCAGAAAGGCCCCCACTGTAAGCCCCCTGAATTTCAGGGCTATTTTAAATTTTTCTAAATGAATTATTATCGATAAATATTTTATTTATTTAATTGTTTAGATCATTAATGTACCTTTCCATGACTTTGACTTCTGGAGCGTCAGCGATACCAATCTCTGTAAACTCTCTTCACGAGCTTTTAAGTAGACAAGATTATCTTCATTTTGATATATCATATCCCACTTAAATTCGTTCTCTTGTGCTCTTTTTGTATTGCGCAAGTTCGGGTCAACTTAGACCGATTAATCGTTGAATAATTATTCCCACTTTTATTTTTGATCTTCGTTTGCACGTCACCGTGACTTTTAATTTAGGAGCACCAGACCAGTCGTTTTCTCAGAACCAACTTCTCATAAATGATCTACTCGAGATGCTCTCCACCCATGACCTTCTTGTCCCACTCAGACACTCCATTTTGTGCTTCATTTTCTTCGCACAATTCTCGGGTTAATTTAGGCCGATTAATTATCTACCGTGAAACCCGATTTAATTTCCGATTTAATTTTGGGACCCGACATCGATCCAACCTAGTCGACCCAAAGTATGGACGTGGCCCACATGAAGCCTACTACCCCCATAAAACTTGTGTCCCATTTATTGGAGTCCCCGTATATTATTTATTTACCCATGATTATAAATACTCATTTTAATTTAATTATTGCACCTGGTCCGATTTTGACCCGACCCGGTTCGACCGAACCCGAACCCATGCTCCATGTTGCCCTTTCATGACTGCCCAAACGTCCCACATAATTTTCCTATTTTTCCTATTTTAAAATATCTACTTTTTCTCTCTCTACTCTATGAATATCTCCCCATATCTATATATATATATATATATATATATATATATATATATATATATATATATATATATATATATATATATATATATATATATACCTACATATATATATATATTTTATATATTTGGATGACTCTCTCTCTCTCTTATAATAACACAAACACACCCCACCTCAACCCCCATACTGCCAGCTGAACACCCCCCTTGGCCGACCTTTTTCTCTCTTCCCCTCTCTCTTTCAAATATCTACACTCTCTCCATCTCTCTATTCTCACTCTCTCACTCTTTCTATTATTACTTACTTACACACACACACATACATATTTCTCTCTCTCCTCTCTAAATATACACCCACACTCCATGGCCGACTCCCCCCCTGGCCGAGCACACCCACAGCCACCACCCTCACCATCATCTTCCTCTCTTCTCCTCCTTCTTCTCCATCTCCATTCACCAAAACCATCATCAACTCCACCTCCACCATCACCCAAGCCACCACCACATGCCACCGCCACCACCGCACAGCCGCCTCCGCCGTGCCCGGTGCTGCGCCGCCGCCCCGGCCGGCCGCAGCAGCAGCTGCGCCAGCGGCAGCAGCCGCATGCATACGCATGCACGCACATCCAAACGCGCGTAGGCGCATGGCGCGCGCCACCGTGGCCAGCCACCGGCCACCAGGGACCCCCCCACCGGCGTGCGACCCCAGGCGACCTCCCCTATTCCACCACCGTCCTCCCCGACGCGCCGCATAGGCGATTTGTGCGTTTTGAACGAAATCCCGTCGGCGCGCGCGAGTTTGGAACTTCAGAATTCGTATCTCGGGACAGCAAGTTTGTGCACATTTTTTGAGAGATCCGACCGTTGGATCGGCAATTTCTTCGCTCCGTCGCAATCTTGGTATATCTATCTTCACTGCTGTCAATTTTCACCCGTTAATTACGTCGTTTGATACCTCAAAACTGGCCACCAAGTTGACATTTTAAATTGAACTGTTTTTGGACGGTTTCGTGACGCCAACTTCGCGAGTTCGTATCTTCGTCGTCGCAGCTCCGTTTTGCGTGCCGTCAGTACCGGTGCATAGCTGGTATAACTCTCTTCCTGCCTCCTTTAGGTTTCGTTTCATTATAAGCACGTTTGGTCGGTTGAATTCGATGCCAAAGTTGGCCGTCCGAATTCTTTAAATTACACTTGTTAAATTCCATTTTTGAACCCGGGACTCCGGATTCAATTTTTGACACCACCAGTAGACTCGTGGCGTCGTTCTGGCATGTTTTCATATAAAATTTGCTTGATTTGGAGAACGTAGGCCCTGGCACGTATTTCGGTGCAAAGCGGATCCCACTTTCCGAGTCAACGGGTCACTTTGAGATCGGCTCATCGGAATCCAATTCCGGATATACTGTTGAGTTCGTATCGTCATTCTGGACTCGTTGACATATAATTTGCTGAGTTTTGAAGACATTTGCTCCGGCACGCATTTCCGTGCAAACCGGATACCAAGTGTCCGCGTCAACGTATCATTTTGAGATCGGCACATCGGAATCCTATTCCGGATATACCATTGGGTTCGTATCTTCATTCTGGATTCGTGGACATATAATTTGCTAGGTTTTATAGATTTCTATCCCGACACGCTTTTCGGTGCAAAGTGTGTCCAACGGCGCATATTATTTTGACCCAAAATTACCGTTTTGCCCCTGTGTCCAAATTGGACTTATGGATAGGCTATCCTAGCTGATTTGACCATTCTGGACACGTTGGTAATATTTATTTTATCATCCGACAATATCTGTAGATTTTGATTATGTATTATCCTTAATTTATAATTAATTATTTTTCCAAAAATTGTTACTTTCTGTTTTTGAATTTTTATATATATTTTAATTTCTGTAAAAATCTGGAAAAAATGGTATTTAAATATTATGTTAATTTAGCTAATTTATTATAATTTTTCCAGTATTTAATAAGTACTTTTGGTATTTTATAAAAATGGGAAAACAAAACTCATTTTCGGGATACATGTTTTTGCTGATTTTTAATAAATATTTATGAGGTTTTATAAATTTCAGAAAAATTAGTATAAATTTCTATAATTAACAAGGATTATTTTGGTACTTTGTTTTATATATATTTTTGCGCTTTTTGTCTATCTCAAAAATTGTTGGAACATAGTGTACAGCTGATTTATTTATTAAATAATTACGACTTTCAATATTTTGTGTTGATTTGAGTTATAGGCGTATTGGACCTCACCCCGCACTAGTGTAAAGACCCTAGAGAGTTAGTTTGTGTATAGTGGCACTTCATATTAGACTTTTATGCTAGGTCCCCACTTGGCTAGTATCCAGTTAGGAGTCGTGTCACACCACTAGTATATTGTTGATCATAGCTTAGAACTGAGTTGTATATCATTATTGACAGGATACCGGACATCTATACCTTCGTACTGGTATTCTTGCTTTGCTCGAGGCGAATGCATTCTCTGATAGTTCTCTCATTTATTTGTCAATTACTGTATTTCAGTTCTAGTTAGTTCTATGTGATTCTCTGTATCAACACGTATGGATATTTCTGGATTCATGTATGCGACACATACCTTACTTACTGATCTCTATTACTGGAATCACTGGAATCATTCCGGAATTATTTCTGGAATCAACATTTGGCCGGACTCATCTCGATTCTTGTGTCTTGTACTGGATTCACTTGCTGGGCGGGGAAATATTGAGTAAGACATGTAGACATACCCCAAATCTGGAATCTCCAACTAGAATCTACTGGAAGCATAGCCATCTCTTGCCTGATCCGTAAGAGATGTGCCTGATACCTACAGCCGTTTACATGTCAACCTCGGTATTTTAAAACACACTGTTAGATCATAGTTGGACTCACCCTGGATTTATTGATCACTGTTGGACTCATCTTGTACCGGAAATCATCTGGTACCGGATTATATGGACTGGACTCACACTGGGATTACATTAGACTTATATTGTACTGTCTGGACTCATACATGTTATTCTAGTTCAGTTAGCTTTTATTACCATCATCATTGCCATGATTCTTCTCTTGTTTAGTTACCTTTCTTTTCTTGCATCTTAACTGTTTCTCTATACCATCACATGAATATAAACTACCATGTTTATCAATAAAACTGTCTATAACTGCTTTAGAGTTCTCTGTCATTTACTTGGGTTTTCTAGATGGGTTGTACTCGTTCCTGTCCTGATTGGACCTGTTAAAAATATTACAGATGATAGTCCTGAGGATACATGCCCTACTTACCATGGACATGGCCTTAGCTCCAGAAGAGGCCCCAGCGGGGAACCTTGCTTAGTTATCTTTCATGTGTTTTGAGACTTAGACTTTGGTCTGTACTTATATTTGGATACTGGACTTTGTCTCCAGTTAGATACTTTGGTTATGTATTATTAAGTCTGTGCTTATTTACCTTCGCTTATAGATGTTGTGTTGTGATGAACCTTTAAATATGATTTTAGAACTGTTAGTAGCTTAGATCTTTTATTGTCTATACTTAGAACAGCTTACTACGCTTTAACCAAGCGTAGGCTGGACATGGCTCGGCCCGGCCCAACAATTTGGGTATCGGGTCGTGACATATTTTTTTGGCGGCCCATGCAGGTCAAGACTTAAGTTGTTTGGTTACGTTATTGTACCAAGCATGCCTGCAATTAGGATCTAGGATAACTTGATAACACTAGGGATGACATTTAGAACACCTAGAGGATTTCTAGGATTGCAACATAGGAGAACTCATCACAGCATAGGACCGTTAGCTATAATTAGTTTCTTATTTGTATTTCAGTGGGTCAATTTAGACCAAGTTTGTACCCTTGGGATGACCCCTGAGGATCTCACTCTAATCTTACCTAGAAATCTGTTTTCACCTGTTTTAATTGCTCTCCCTTAAATTCGTTGTTGAATTTAATTTCTGATTTTTGTTGTTGACTTTGATCTTGCATCGTGCTAAATTTTGTGGATTAAATTATGATATATCCTGATAAGATAAACGTCTGCTTTAGTTATGGAGTTTAGAATTTATCGCAGCCATATTAGCTGGTATGACAAAAACGTAGAGCCTGATTTTGGATATACTATCCTATTCATAGAATTTAGATTTTCTTGCAGCCATACCAGTTGGCGTGGCGAGAATTCTAGATAATATGATTATAGGGTGTATACCTTAGTCTTGACTCTATCGTTTATTGCATCTAAGCTTACTGGTGGGGCAGAAATTCTGGCAACATGATTTCAGGAAGACGTATATGGTTATCAGATCATATCTCAGCTTGGTTCACTTCGTTATGATCGATTGAGCAAGAACAAATTCTTATCATCATTCTTCCCCGTCTTGATTAACTTTGTCATATCTACATCTACAACTAGGGTTACAGGTTTTCTAGGACTTTCCAATAGGATTGTTTTCGCGTTATCTTTTGGACATAATTACTTTTCTGTTCCATATTTCCTATGACTTGACTAAACTTTTCTTCGTTAACCTCTTGGATAATTCTTCTCGTTATATATCCCGTTGTTTTCGTACCATTCTTGGAGATATTCCGATAAACTTTTTCGTCTTGCTTGACCTTTAACTTGTTTGGACACTGTTATGGATTGCTGTCATTACCACATTTCTAGTTTGAGGGTAAATTTATCATTTTTGGGGTAAATAAAATTTATTAGTGTTAATTAGAATTTATGGGAATTTTTAGAATTTATTTTGGATTTATTTGGACTAGTTTGATTTTTGGTCAGTTTTGACTCATATAGACCAACCTAGGAACTAACCATGGTTAGTTGGGCTTGGTTAGGTCAATTGACCCTAGTCTAACCTAGTGTGACTCAAGTTAGTGGTTAGTGATTCATAGAACTTGAATTAGGAATGTAGAAATCAATTGATTTGATAAATGGCTTGTGGTTTCACAAGTCATTTTGTGACTTAGCTAGATTGGACTAACAAACCTAGCTCAACCCTAAACCAAAGCCAAGTGGTCAGCCATCCCTAGCTGAACCTAGGGATTTCCCCCATTATAAATATCCTCCTAGTTTTTAGGGCTAGCCTCCCTCCTTAGGAAAAATAGATCCAAGAAGAAAGAGGTGAGTTCTTGTCTTAGTAAATTCATTAAAATTCCATTTTAGGTCCTAAATTCCTCAAATTTGTTGCAATAGTTTCTAATGATGATTTTCTTGCTGCTATGAATGTTTGGTTCAGTTTGGATTTGATTGGAAGGATTTGGGATACCAAGTGAGGAGCTAACAAAGGGCTTTTTCCATTGAAACTTCTCAAGGAGGTAAATCCTTCATTTCTCCATGAAACTCCATGTAGTCTTCATGTATAGGAAGCCTAAGATCCCACCCTAAGGTCAGTATTGGATTCATGTCCCGTGTCAGTGGTTTCGTGTCCGTTCTGGACACGTATCAGTCTTGTGTCATAGGTGTTCGACCAAATGCCTCTGAGAGTTCGACTTTATTGTTTTTAAATTCTGTTTGAATAGAATTGTAGATCCTTGTGTGCTCATTGATTTTTGTGAAGACACCATGGTCTTTTTGTGTCCGTGACGGTTGCGAACCAGCCTGGACACGCGTGCGTGCACTGGCTCGGGACTGTGTTGTTTCCCCTGCTACTCGGGGCCAACAACTCGCCGGACACGGTGACTCAGGCCGTGCCATTTGGCATGGGCCATGGGGCCATGACTGACACGAGGCCCTCCAAGTTGGAGAAGCTCTCGTGTCGTGTCGGGGGTGTTCTCTAGCCCGCATTGGGTTGCACTGTCGTTTTAGCCGTGTTTTGTGCACTGTTTTGGGCAATCCATTTTGGACACGGCTGTGTCCTCGTGTTGGACACTTGACACTTTCAGAGACACATTCACACTTAGCACTTACATTATCAACCAAATGTTCTTCATGATTTGTTGCAATGTGTAGGAAATCAATGTGGTTTTGGTTATGTCCTATTCAAAATGATATTGTGGGTATCAGAGAATTTTGTGCACTGTTCCTTACTATCATTTTAATTCAATGATTAATATCATGTAAACTAACTATAGGATGATATCTGAACAATTTACTATGTGTAGAATGCTTTTTATGTTAAGTTTTATGCGGGGAAAAAGGGTATTGACTGATACACTATTTGTATCAGTGAAAGATCACTGTCCTTCAATCTTTTTTCCCCTTTTTAGTTATACTCGGTATTATTTATGTTCCTTTACTGTTCAGTAGATGATGCTAGGTTGAGGGGATACCTTGTTTTGAAATGGGTTGATGGGTTCGAATGAGACAGGTTGGAACCTGTGAGATGTTGGACACTGAGCCTACTCAAACCTGAACCTGGGTTGTCTTTGAACCTGAGTTTGGGGGTCAACTAATATCCTTTCCTGCACACACACTTTCCTGCATCTTTCATATGTCACTCTTGTTTACTGTCAACCTGGGAATGGGAATTTCAGTCCCTCTTATTCATTCACTGTTTTTTTGACTGATTAATTGTTCATTTCAGTTTTGTTAATTAACTAAGGGTTAATGTCTGTACAATCATAACATGTTAATTTCACTCTATGTGTAGTTATGTAGGTTCAACTGAATTGAAATGTTAATATGGGTTTGTTAGCACTGTTGGAATGTTTGTGAAGTCCCAGGTTTCACCTTAGCAGGCAGCTCACTCCACCTTGTAATTCCTGCCATGTTATATCACTTATACCTTACACTGTCACTGTCTTTTCCTGTCCACACATAATTGCCTAGTACCCATACACACATGTTTTCCTTTTCTAATACTGTTGCACTGCCTACTAGCACAGGCACACACACATAGCATTCCTTCACTGATATTAGTCCTGCACACATTGTTGGTTATTTCCTGTACACAATCTTTGACACACACACAGCTCACTGTTACTGTCACTTGTAATTCCTGCACACACATGCTCACTGTCATGCTCACACATAGCCTTCTCTTTCCTGTTTTAGCATTCCTGCACATTATTATGTAGGCCAAATGTATAGCACACACACATCTCTCTATTTCCACATACACTTGTCCTTACTGTTTATAACATATACTCATGCCCCTCTCTATATACATGCGTAAGTATCTATTTTGTATATGAACCAATATATGTTTGTAACATATGTATATGTATGTATATATCCTATATGTAATCTATTATGTATATATATGTATGCATATATCAAGGCATTGTGAATGAATATATTATATACATGAATATCTATATATATATGTAATATAAAAATGTGTGTGTAATGTATATACAAAATGTATAGTAAAATGGTTAGAATAGACTAGTATAGGCTTGATAGGCTTGCATAGCCTTGTAATGGTATGTGTGGTCTAGTATAGCCTTGTTAGGGCCTAGCATGACTTGTTAGACCTAATTAGTTGAGTTTAGCCTAGTTGGACTTGGTTGACCTAGTTTGACTTCTAGGGTTGACCAAAGTTGACCAAGAGTTGACTTTGGCCTAGATTGACTTAGAATCATGTAGAATGCATAGTAGGACTCCATTTTGATATTCTGGACTTGTTGTGACTTGTGCTGTTCTGATTAGGAGCCAGACACCACTCCTTGGAGAGTACGTTTCATACCGGACGCTCAGTTACAGGCGAGTACATTCTCTGATCATTTCATATCCTGTTTAGAATTATTACCTGTAGTAGATTACTTTACTTGTACTGTCATCTTGGTCACACGGATTGGTACTATATGGATCTCTACATGCGATATTATCCCCCTCGGGAGCATCGGGTACATTGTGCTTGTGCGTTTCACTTACATCATGTACTCCTGTGCTTCTATTTTACATGTGCACTCCTGTGAATCTTGTACTCTCATGTTCACGGAGCCCCCATGTATACTATCATGTGCACCCTATATGGGCCCCATGTGATATCCTGTGCAATAACATAACCTGTTTAGATCCTTGTGTATTGATTGGGGATACGGGGGAGTGCTAGTAGTCGTGTGAACAATTCCTTTGTAGTGTAGATTCCTGTGCACCTCGACATCCTGTGCAAATCTGTCCTGTTCACATGTGCTATCTCGTACTCTGACTCACTAGTTAGTGCTAGTTCTCTATGTATAGTAGATATTTACATTACAGTTCTTTTTCTGTTTACATACCGCATTTCCTTAGTACCTGTATTTTACTTTACTGCATGTTTTTATCTTCTAACCTGCTATGATCTGTTGAGATGTAATGTACTCGCTCCTGTCCTGACTGGACCTGTTGAAAATATTACAGAGGACGATGAGGAGGCTTGCCTGGACACCTATTACGGGGCAGCCCTTGATGACACCTGTGAGCTGGACCCTCAGGAGGATCCAGCAGTAGCTGAGGACCTTCCCCCGACTGCCTAGACTAGATAGTTAGGCTTTTATCTATGTAGTTGAGACATGTTCTAGTTAGACTCTTTATGTGGAGATCAGTTGTATATATTCTTTTATCTGAGACTTGTACTGCTGGGATTATCTTAGACTATTATTTTATCTATTTCATTTCCTTGAGTTCTATTCATATCGTGCTATATCTTCCTTAGTTGTGATTGAGTTTCTATGGCTATGTCACCCCCATTCGGGGAGTATAAACTGTTTAAATATTTATATTGCTAGATGTTGTGACCTAGGACAGCGTTCTACCATCGACACTGCGGCGTAGGCTGGGCGTATTCACGTCTCGTGCCCTTACTCTAGGGTGCGGGTCGTGACACGTTTTTAGTGGTGGCCCATGCAGGTCTAGACTAGAAGTGTAGTGGTGCTCGAACTAGAGTATCACTGCAGCCTGCTATAGGATATAGGACATTAATTATAAGATACTCAATCACTTTAGGAAAAATTCCTTTTATTGCCATCTAAATCCTTTTGTCAGCTGATCCTTTGAATTATAATTGTCTGCCTTTGTTATTTCGCTTCTTTCTCAGAAATTTATACTCTTGTTTGTCTATCTTCAGGATGGTAGAGACTCGATTGCAGCGTGCCACCCATGAGGATGCTATAGAGGGGACTGCTACCTCTCAGCTAGCACGGCGAGGCCAGGAGACTGTAGCTCTTGTCACCTCAGCTCGTGTTGAGACCTCGGCAGCCGCAGCAAAGGATATGCATCCACCGACTTGGAGGCAGGACCCGGTCATTCCAGAGGATCCTTTCTAGCTGCCACCACCTCTAGGACATGTGGACGCAGCTCAGATGTTCGTATATTTCCAGCAGTTCATAGACCGACAGCAGGCTCGGCAGGACAGAGGCATGGAGTTGGCTGTCACGACAGCCGCAGCTCGGCCAGTGGTGCAGCAGCCGAGGACCTCGGGGATTGAGCAGTTTCAGAAGATGAGCCCCAGGGACTTCATGGGGACAGAGGGGATCCTGTATGCCGACGAGTGGCTCGAGCATATGGAGGAGATCTTCCGTTTGGCCAGGATTCCAGCAGACCTTCAGATCGAGGCTGCAGCTAGCTGGATGCGAGATCTTGCTCGTACCTGGTATCAGTCGGACCCCAGGGTGGGGGTACCAGGGCAGACTTGGGAGCAGTTCAGGGGCTTCTTCAAGAAGAAGTTCTTCCCAGATTCAGCAGTCAGAGCCTTGGAGACGCAGTTTGAGAGCTTGGTCCAGGGGAGCCTCTCAGTTGAGGAGTATGCAGAAGAGTTTGGCCGTCTCGGCAGGTTTGTTGAGGGGTTGAGCGAGACGGCGAAGGCCCAGAGGTTCCAAAAGGGTCTGGTCAAGGAGGTCAAGTCCCTGACCAAGGGGAACAGAGATGCTACATTTGAGGAGATCTTGACGGGAGCCCTGCTAGCAGAGGATGATCTTGAGCTTAGGCTCAAGAGAGGGAGAGACCCAGCTGGGGGCAGCAGTAGCAGCGGATGCCAGGCCAAGAGGCCTCACTTTCAGCACCAGCAGCCGAGGCAGTTTCAGCCGCAGCCAATTCAGCAGAGGCCGGCTCATCAGCAGCAGTTCCAGCATCAGGCACCCAGGCAGACAGTCAGTTGCCCCTTCTGTAAGAAGCCAGGGCATGGATGGAATGAGTGCAGGAAGAGGCTCGGGAAGTGCCTTTTCTACGGAGCAGCAGATCACCAGATGAGGGATTGTCCTAGGTCTGTGGGACGAACAGCTCAGGGAGGTGGAGCTAGAGCTCCAGCAGGTCAGCAGCGGGGACCAGCCCTGCCGACTCAGCAGCAGAGGTTTGTCCAGCACCAGCAGCAGGCCAGGAGAGGCCAGCAGGGGCGAGCTTTCGCCATGGCAGCAGAGGATGTGAAGGTCATCGGAGAGCTGATTGCAGGTTCGATTCTTCTCGACTCTAGTCCAGCATTTGCATTATTTGATTCCGGTACATCGCATCGCTTTATTTCAGTATCTTTTGCGATTAGACACGGTATCATAGCTGAATCGTTGCCTAGGACTTACAAGATCATGACCGGGGGTGGTATTATCCTCGTGAGTGATGTTTGTAAGGGTCGGAGAGTAGTTTTGGGAGGCCGTGAGTTGGAGGTGAGCTTGCTCGTAATGCCATTGCCGAACTACGATATAGTACTAGGCATGGATTGGTTGAGCAGGCACCACGCCAGCATTGATTGCAGAGGGGGTAGAGTTCTGTTCAGAGTGCCGGGGGAGCCAGAGTTCGAGTACTCCAGACGTCAGGCAGAGCAGAGAAGCGGAGTCTTCTGTGGAGTCTCGGTCGAGGAGCAGACGATTCCATACCCTTTGATAGCAGAGTATATGGATGTTTTCCCGGAGGAGCTGCCGGGACTGCCACCAGACAGGGACATTGAGTTCTCGATAGACTTGGTTCCAGGAGCGGAGCCCATTTCTCAGCATGTCTATCGGGTGAACAACAGCGAGCTGGTGGAGCTGAAGAAGCAAGTAGATGAGCTACAAGACAAGGGCTTCATCCGTTCGAGTTCGTCACCATGGGGTGCACCAGTGTTGTTTGTGCCGAAGAAGGATGGGTCAGTACGCATGTGTATTGACTATAGGGCACTCAACAACCTCACGATCAAGAACAGATACCCACTGCCGCGGATCGACGATCTGTTTGATCAGTTGAGCGAAGCTCGGGTATTTTCTAAGATTGATCTGAGGTCGGGATATCACCAGGTGAAGGTAAAGGGGAAGGATATTCCCAAGACCGCTTTCAGGACGCGGTATGGACAGTTCGAGTTTTTTGTTATGCCGTTTGGGCTAACCAATGCACCAGCTGTGTTTATGAACCTTATGAACAAGGTGTTCCATCAGTATCTGGATCAGTTTGTAGTAGTGTTCATAGATGATATCTTGATATATTCCAAGACTGAGGAGGAGCACGAGGAGCATTTGAGGATAGTGCTGGAGGTTCTCAGGAAGGAGCAACTTTATGGAAAACTCTCCAAGTGTGAGTTTTTCTTGGACCGGGTGGATTTCTTGGGGCACGTGGTAACTGGAGATGGTATCTCAGTTGACCCCAAGAAGATTGTAGCAGTTGAGGCATGGATAACGCCGACTTCAGTTGCAGAGATCAGGAGCTTCCTGGGGCTGGCAGGATATTACCGGAGATTTGTGCAGGATTTCTCTCGGATCGTAGAGCCGTTGACACGGTTGACCCGAAAGGATGCTGAGTATGTTTGGTCAGAGGAGTGTCAAGCAGCTTTTGATGAGTTGAAGAAGCGGCTGACGACAGCTCCGATTCTGACATTGCCTTCAGGATCAGGTGGATTCACTATTTATAGTGATGCTTCAGGAAAGGGGCTGGGTTGTGTGTTGCAGCAGCACGGGAAGGTAATTACCTATGCTTCCAGGCAGTTACGTCCCCATGAGAAAAATTACCCTACCCACGACCTGGAGCTGGCAGCAGTAATTTTTGCTTTAAAACTGTGGAAGCATTATCTGTACGGTGAGCGGGTGGAGATCTTCACAGATCACAAGAGCCTAAAGTATGTGTTCACTCAGAAGGAGTTGAACATGAGACAGCGCAGATGGTTGGAGTTGATGAAGGACTTCGACATTGCACTGCAGTATCATCCAGGGAAGGCCAACGTGGTTGCCGATGCCTTGAGCAGGTATCCGACAGCCATGTGTTTGACCATGGATCGGCATTTGCTTGCCGACTTGGAGAGCCTTGGGATTGAGGTGATCGTCCCGGGAGTGCAGATGCAGCTATGGAGGATGCAGATTCAGTCAGATTTGGTGGACAGGATCAAGGCGGCCCAGTTCGAGGATGTGGCTTTTCAGAGTATCAGAGAGCAGATCAGTATGGGAGTGGGGGATCCTGAGTTTTCACTTGCAGAGGATGGTGTCCTGAGGTACGGTGCCAGACTATGTGTGCCTAGCGGGGAGCTCAGAGAGCAGATTATGCAGGAGGCCCACAGATCTCAGTACTCTATACACCCAGGTGCCAACAAGATGTACCGAGATCTGCGGGAGCATGTATGGTTGTCAGGAATAAAGCGGGAGGTGTCCCAATTCGTAGCTAGGTGCTTGGTCTGTCAGCAGGTCAAGGCAGAGAGACAGAGGCCCGGTGGATTGTTGCAGCCGCTGTCCATTCCCGAGTGGAAATGGGAGCATATCACGATGGACTTCGTATCAGGATTGCCGCGTACTCCAGGAGAGAAAGATGCGATTTGGGTTATCGTGGACAGGTTGACCAAATCGGCCCACTTCTTACCATTCAAGGTGGGTATGTCTACAGAGAGGCTGGCGGAGATGTATATACGGCAGATAGTCAGGATCCACGGAGTTCCGGTCAGCATCGTCTCAGATCGGGATAGCCGTTTTACTTCCCATTTCTGGAGGAGTCTGCAGACCAGCTTGGGCACTCAGCTCAAGTTTAGTACTGCATACCACCCCCAGACGGACGGACAGTCAGAGCGGACTATTCAGACTCTTGAGGATATGCTGCGGACGTGCGTCCTGGACTTTGGAGGTTCCTGGGAGGATCATCTTTATTTGGTGGAGTTTGCCTATAACAATAGTTTCCAGGCCAGCATCGAGATGTCACCTTTCGAGGCTCTGTACGGGCGTAGGTGCCGTACACCCTTATCCTGGGATGATGTTGGTGAGCGAGCTTTGCTGGGACCAGAGATGATTATGGATGCGGCCGAGAAGGTGAAGCTCATCAGGGACAGACTTCGCGTGGTGTAGGACAGACATCGGCACTGGGCCGATAGCCACTGGAGACCCTTGGAGTTTGAGGTACAGATTAGAGTAGGATTAGATTTAGGTTGTTATTTGTGATTTTTTATCATGTTTGTTATTTATTTTTTTAATTGAGACCTTGCTTGTGATTAGGTCGGAGACCAGGTTTTCTTGAGGATATCTCCGACTCGTGGTACAATACGTTTTGGTGGAGGCGGAAAGCTTAGCCCGCGTTTCATCGGCCCTTTTGTTATCAGCGGGAGAGTCAGTGACGTGGCTTACAGGCTAGACTTGTCGCCTGCACTTGTGGGGGTCCACAACGTATTTCATGTATCACAGTTGAGGCGGTACGTGGCTGACCCTAGCCATGTGCTCGATCATTCAGAGATAGAGGTTGGGCCTTCTCTCAGCTATCCAGAGCAGCCTGTGGAGATTCTGGATCGACGGGAGAAGGTTCTGAGGAACCAGGTGATACCCTTGGTACGTGTCGCATGGAGGCATCATTCTCCAGGAGAGTCTACCTGGGAGCGGGAGGATGAGATGCGCGAGCGGTACCCTTATCTTTTTGGACCGTGAGGTATACTTTCTATCCTTCTTATCAGTTGCATTTCGCCTTTCAATTTCGAGGACGAAATTCTTTTAAGGAGGGTAGATTTGTCATTACCACATTTCTAGTTTGAGGGTAAATTTGTCATTTTTGGGGTAAATAAAATTTATTAGTATTAATTAGAATTTATGGGAATTTTTAGAATTTATTTTGGATTTATTTGGACTAGTTTGATTTTTGGCCAGTTTTGACTCATGTAGACCAACCTAGGAACTAACCATGGTTAGTTGGGCTTGGTTAGGTCAAGTGACCCTAGTCTAACCTAGTGTGACTCAAGTTAGTGGTTAGTGATTCATAGAACTTGAATTAGAAATGTAAAAATCAATTGACTTGATAAATGGCTTGTGGTTTCACAAGTCATTTTGTGACTTAGCTAGATTGGACTAACAAACCTAGCTCAACCCTAACCCAAAGCCAAGTGGTCAGCCATCCCTAGCTGAACCTAGGGATTTCCCCCATTATAAATATCCTCCTAGTTTTTAGGGCTAGCCTCCCTCCTTAGGAAAAATAGATCCAAGAAGAAAGAGGTGAGTTCTTGTCTTAGTAAATTTATTAAAATTCCATTTTAGGTCCTAAATTCCTCAAATTTGTTGCAATAGTTTCTAATGATGATTTTCTTGCTGCTATGAATGTTTGGTTCAGTTTGGATTTGATTGGAAGGATTTGGGATACCAAGTGAGGAGCTAACAAAGGGCTTTTTCCATTGAAACTTCTCAAGGAGGTAAATCCTTCATTTCTCCATGAAACTCCATATAGTCTTCATATATAGGAAGCCTAAGATCCCACCCTAAGGTCAGTATTGGATTCGTGTCCTGTGTCAGTGGTTTCGTGTCCGTTCTGGACACGTATCAGTCTTGTGTCATAGGTGTTCGACCAAATGCCTCTGAGAGTTCGACTTTATTGTTTTTAAATTCTGTTTGAATAGGATTGTAGATCCTTGTGTGCTCACTGATTTTTGTGAAGACACCATGGTCTTTTTGTGTCCGTGTCGGTTGCGAACCAGCCTGGACACGCGTGCGTGCACTGGCTCGGGACTGTGTTGTTTCCCCTGCTACTCGGGGCCAACAACTCGTCGGACACGGCAACTCAGGCCGTGCCATTTGGCGTGGGCCATGGGGCCATGACTGACATGAGGCCCTCCAAGTTGGAGAAGCTCTCGTGTCGTGTCGGGGGTGTTCTCTAGCCCGCATTGGGTTGCACTGTCGTTTCAGCCGTGTTTTGTGCACTGTTTTGGGCAATCCATTTTGGACACGGCTGTGTCCTTGTGTTGGACACTTCACACTTTCAGAGACACATTCACACTTAGCACTTACATTATCAACCAAATGTTCTTCATAATTTGTTGTAATGCGTAGGAAATCAATGTGGTTTTGGTTATGTCCTATTCAAACTGATATTGTGGGTATCAGAGAATTTTGTGCACTGTTCCTTACTGTCATTTTAATTCAATGATTAATATCATGTAAACTAACTATAGGATGATATCTGAACAATTTACTATGTGTAGAATGCTTTTTATGTTAAGTTTTATGCGGGGAAAAAGGGTATTGACTGATACACTCTTTGTATCAGTGAAAAATCACTGTCCTTCAATCTTTCTTCCCCTTTTTAGTTATACTCAGTATTATTTATGTTCCTTTACTGTTCAGTAGATGATGCTAGGTTGAGGGGATACCTTGTTTTGAAATGGGTTGATGGGTTCGAATGAGACAGGTTGGAACCTGTGAGATGTTGGACACTGAGCCTACTCAAACCTGAACCTGGGTTGTCTTTGAACCTGAGTTTGGGGGTCAACTAATATCCTTTCCTGCACACACACTTTCCTGCATCTTTCACATGTCACTCTTGTTTACTGTCAACCTGGGAATGGGAATTTCAGTCCCTCTTATTCATTCACTGTTTTTTTGACTGATTAATTATTCATTTCAGTTTTGTTAACTAACTAAGGGTTAATGTCTGTACAATCATAACATGTTAATTTTACTCTATGTGTAGTTATGTAGGTTCAACTGAATTAAAATGTTAATATGGGTTTGTTAGCACTGTTGGAATGTTTGTGAAGTCCCAGGTTTCACCTTAGCAGGCAGCTCACTCCACCTTGTAATTCCTGCCATGTTATATCACTTATACCTTACACTGTCACTGTCTTTTCCTGTCCACACATAATTGCCTAGTACCCATACACACATGTTTTCCTTTTCTAATACTGTTGCACTGCCTACTAGCACAGGCACACACACATAGCATTCCTTCACTGATATTAGTCCTGCACACATTGTTGGTTATTTCCTGTACACAATCTTTGACACACACACAGCTCACTGTTACTGTCACTTGTAATTCCTGCACACACATGCTCACTGTCATGCTCACACATAGCCTTCTCTTTCCTGTTTTAGCATTCCTGCACATTATTATGTAGGCCAAATGTATAGCACACACACATCTCTCTATTTCCACATACACTTGTCCTTACTGTTTATAACATATACTCATGCCCCTCTCTATATACATGCGTAAGTATCTGTTTTGTATATGAACCAATATATGTTTGTAACATATGTATATGTATGTATATATCCTATATGTATTCTATTATGTTTATATATGTATGCTTATATCTAGGCATTGTGAATGTATATATTATATACATGAATATCTATATATATGTAATATAAAAATGTGTGTGTAATGTATATACATAATGTATAGTGAAATGGTTAGAATAGACTAGTATAGGCTTGATAGGCTTGCATAGCCTTGTAATGGTATGTGTGGTCTAGTATAGCCTTGTTAGGGCCTAGCATGACTTGTTAGACCTAATTAGTTGAGTTTAGCCTAGTTGGACTTGGTTGACCTAGTTTGACTTCTAGGGTTGACCAAAGTTGACCATGAGTTGACTTTGGCCTAGATTGACTTAGAATCATGTAGAATGCATAGTAGGACCCTATTTTGATATTCTGGACTTGTTGTGACTTGTGCTGTTCTGATTAGGAGCCAGACACCACTCCTTGGACAGTACGTTTCATACCGGACACTCAGTTACAAGCGAGTACATTCTCTGATCATTTCATATCCTGCTTAGAATTATTACCTGCAGTAGATTACTTTACTTGTACTGTCACGTTGGTCACATGGATTGGTACTATATGGATCTCTACATGCGATGTTATCCCCCTCGGGAGCATCGGGTACATTGTGCTTGTGCGTTTCACTTACATCATGTACTCCTGTGCGTCTATTTTATATGTGCACTCCTGTGAATCTTGTACTCTCATGTTCACGGAGCCCCCATGTATACTATCATATGAACCCTATATGGGCCCCATGTGATATCCTGTGCAATAACATGACCTGTTTAGATCCTTGTGTATTGATTGGGGATACGGGGGAGTGCTAGTAGTCGTGTGAACAATTCCTTTGTAGTGTAGATTCCTGTGCACCTCGACATCCTGTGCAAATCTGTCCTGTTCATATGTGCTATCTCGTACTCTGACTCACTAGTTACTGCTAGTTCTCTATGTATAGTAGATATTTACATTACAGTTCTTTTCCTGTTTACATACCGCATTTTCTTAGTACCTGTATCTTACTTTACTGCTTGTTTTTATCTTCTAACCTGCTATGATCTGTTGAGATGTACTGTACTCGCTCCTGTCCTGACTGGACCTGTTGAAAATATTACAGAGGATGAGGAGGAGGCTTGCCTGGACACCTATTATGGGGCAGCCCTTGATGACACCTGTGAGCTGGACCCTCAGGAGGATCCAGCAGTAGCTGAGGACCTTCCCCCGACTGCCTAGACTAGATAGTTAGGCTTTTATCTATGTAGTTGAGACATGTTCTAGTTAGACTCTTTATGTGGAGATCAGTTGTATATATTCTTTTATCTAAGACTTGTACTGCTGGGATTATCTTAGACTATTGTTTTATCTATTTCATTTCCTTGAGTTCTATTCATATCGTGCTATATCTTCCTTAGTTGTGATTGAGTTTCTATTGCTATGTCACCCCCATTCGGGGAGTATAAACTGTTTAGATATTTACATTGCTAGATGTTGTGACCTAGGACAGCGTTCTACCGCCGATACTGCGGCGTAGGCTGGGCGTATTCACGTCTCGTGCCCTTACTCTAGGGTGCGGGTCGTGACAATTGCTTAACCCATTCTTAGGCCTTGTTACCTTCTATTTCATAGGCGACCGAAATAGTCAAACCTTGTTGACTGATCCTGTAGTATAACTATAAATGTATTGTGTGTTTGTGATAAGTACTTTTCCTAGGGATTGGTTAGATTAAGCTTATAGGACAAGTATGGGTGACTGACTGTAGTAGACTTGAAAACCCTTAAGAACGATTGCATTGATAGTATGACTCGAGATAGGGTATCTAAAGATGGAGAAATGAGATATTATATTGTTATGACTATGGATTGAGGATTAGAATCTTGTGCTTAGAGTTTGAGGATTTAGCATTCGTAGAATTTTGGTTGGTTATCTATAGCTAATTACATATGATTAAAGGGTAGAACGATATGTGGATTGATATAGAATAAGTTAGAATGAGTTATCGTATTGCGTACGAGATCGGAAAAATATCAGTTAAAAAGACATGGAACAAGACATAGACATATGTACATTGGTAATTAATAAATCAGGAGTTTTGAAATCGAGGATTTATATTCGGAGGACTTGTTGAGTAAAAAGAAAGAGGCTCTACGCCAAGAATAAGAATTGAAAGTATGATTTCAAGGAGAAGCTGTAGGAAATGATTGACGACAAATGATGCTAAGGAACTGTGGATTGATAGAATATGGATACTTAGGATACGATAAGGAAATCCAGTATTTACAATTAAGGTTGGAAATATGATTGATGATTAAGCATTATAGGCTTATAGACATACCCGGTGAATGACCTATAGTTTAGGGTATACATAAATGTTTCATGTTAGTATGGAAGATTCGAAAGGATGTATGACGAAGTTTATGATAGAAGAACTTAGTTGAACCGAAACCAAAAAGTTTATAGGAGAAACAAAAGAGATGATTACAAGGATAGCAGATTGAGTATTGTAGCAAGAGCAGCTACATATTATAGTTTGACCGGTTGGATGATTTTTAATTTCGAGGACGAAATTTTTGTAAGGTGGGTAGGATGTAAGCCCCCTGAATTTCAGGGTTGTTTTAAATTTTTCTAAATGAATTATTATCGATAAATATTTTATTTATTTAATTGTTTAGATCATTAATGTACCTTTCCATGACTTTGACTTCTGGAGCGTCAGGGATACCAATCTCTGTAAACTCTCTTCACGAGCTTTTAAGTAGACAAGATTATCTTTATTTTGATATATCCTGTCCCACTTAAATTCGTTCCCTTGTGCTCTTTTTGTATCGCGCAAGTTCGGGTCAACTTAGACCGATTAATCGTTGAATAATTATTCCCACTTTTATTTTTGATCTTCGTTTGCACGTCACCGTGACTTTTAATTTAGAAGCACCAGACCAATCGTTTTCTCAGAACCAACTTCTTATAAATGATCTACTCGAGACGCTCTCTACCCATGACCTTCGTGTCCCACTCAGACACTCCATTTTGTGCTTCATTTTCTTCGCACAATTCTCGGGTTAATTTAGGCCGATTAATTATCTACCGTGAAACCCGATTTAATTTATGATTTAATTTCGGGACCCGACATCGATCCAACCTAGTCGACCCAAAGTATGGACGTGGCCCACATGAAGCCTACTACCCCCATAAAACTTGTGTCCCATTTATTAGAGTCCCCGTATATTATTTATTTACCCATGATTATAAATATCTATTTTAATTTAATTATTGCACCTGGTCCGATTTTGACCCGATCCGGTTCGATCGAACCCGAACCCATGCTCCATGTTGTCCTTTCATGACTGCCCAAACGTCCCACATAATTTCCCTATTTTTCCTATTTTAAAATATCTACTTTTTCTCTCTCTACTCTATGAATATCTCTCCATATCTATATATATATATATATATATATATATATATATATATATATATATATATATATATATATATATATATATATATACATATATATACATATATATATATATACATATATATATATATATATATATATATATATATATATATATATATATATACCTACATATATATATATTTTATATATTTGGATGACTCTCTCTCTCTCTCTTATAATAACACAAACACACCCCACCTCAACCCCCATACTGCCAGCCGAACACCCCCCCTTGGCCGACCTCTTTCTCTCTCCCCCCTCTCTCTTTCAAATATCTACACTCTCTCCCTCTCTCTATTCTCACTCTCTCACTCTTTCTATTATTACTTACTTACACACACACATACATATTTCTCTCTCTCCTCTCCAAATATACACCCACACTCCATGGCCGACTCCCC
Organism: Iris pallida; assembly: GCA_029216955.1. Taxonomy (NCBI): domain Eukaryota; kingdom Viridiplantae; phylum Streptophyta; class Magnoliopsida; order Asparagales; family Iridaceae; genus Iris; species Iris pallida. Next base: position 8,414,874 of record JANAVB010042617.1, read on the forward strand.
TCCCTGGCCGAGCACACCCACAGCCACCACCCTCACCATCATCTTCCTCTCTTCTCCTCCTTCTTCTCCATCTCCATTCACCAAAACCATCATCAACTCCACCTCCACCATCACCCAAGCCACCACCACAAGCCACCGCCACCACCGCACAGCCGCCCCCGTCGTGCCCGGCGCTGCGTCGCCGCCCCGGCCGGCCGAAGCAGCAGCCGCATGCATGCGCATGCACGCGCATGCAAACGCGCGTAGGCGCATGGCGCACGCCATCGCGGCCAGCCACCGGCCACCGGGGACCCGCCCACCGGCATGTGACCCCAGGCGACCTCCCCCGTTCCACCACCGTCCTCCCCGATGCGCCGCATAGGCGATTTGTGCGTTTTGAACGAAATCCCGTCGGCGCGCGCGAGTTTGGAACTTCAGAATTCGTGTCTCGGGACAGCAAGTTCGCACGCATTTTTCGAGAGATTCGACCGTTGGATCGGCGATTTCTTCACTCCGTCACAATCTTGGTATATCCATCTTTACTGCTGTCAATTTTCATCCGTTAATTACGTCGTTTGATACCTCAAAACTGGCCACCAAGTTGACGTTTTAAATTGAACTGTTTTTGGACAGTTTCGTGATGCCAACTTCGCGGATTCGTATCTTCGTCGTCGCAGCTCCGTTTTGCGCGCCGTCAGTACCGGTGCATAGCTGGTATAACCCTCTTCCTGCCTCCTTTAGGTTTCGTTTTAATATAAGCACGTTTGGTCGGTTGAATTCGACGCCAAAGTTGGCCGTCCGAATTCTTTAAATTACACTTGTTAAATTCCATTTTTGAACCCGGGACTCCGGATTCAATTTCTGACACCACCAGTAGACTCGTGCCGTCGTTCTGGCATGTTTTCATATAAAATTTGCCTGATTTGGAGAACGTGGGCCCTGGCACGCATTTCGGTGCAAAGCGGGTCCCACTTTCCGAGTCAACGGGTCACTTTGAGATCGGCTCATCGGAATCTAATTCCGGATATACCGTTGAGTTCGTATCGTCATTCTGGACTCGGTGACATATAATTTGCTGAGTTTTGAAGACATTTGCTCCGGTACGCATTTCCGTACAAACCGGATAACAAGTGTCCGCGTCAACGTATCATTTTGAGATCGGCACATCGGAATCCTATTCCGGATATACCGTTGGGTTCATATCGTTATTCTGGATTCGTGGACATATAATTTGCTAGGTTTTGTAGACTTCTATCCCGACACGCTTTTCGGTGCAAAGTGTGTCCAACGGCGGACATTATTTTGACCCGAAATTACCGTTTTGCCCCTGTGTCCAAATTGGACTTATGGGTAGGCTATCCTAGCTGATTTGACCGTTCTGGACACGTTGGTGATATTTATTTTATCATCCGACAACATCTGTAGATTTTGATTATGTATTATCCTTAATTTATAATTAATTATTTTTCCAAAAATTATTACTTTCTATTTTTGAATTTTTATATATATTTTAATTTCTGTAAAAATCTAGAAAAAATGGTATTTAAATATTATGTTAATTTAGCTAATTTATTATAATTTTTCCAGTATTTAATAAGTAACTTTGGTATTTTATAAAAATGGGAAAACAGAACTCATTTTCGGGATACATGTTTTTGCTGATTTTTAATAAATATTTATGAGGTTTTATAAATTCCAAAAAAATTAGTATAAATTTCTATAATTAACAAGGATTATTTTGGTACTTTATTTTATATATATTTTTGCACTTTTTGTCTATCTCAAAAATTATTGGAACATAGTGTACAGCTGATTTATTTATTAAATAATTACGACTTTCAATATTTTGTGTTGATTTGAGTTATAGGCGTATTGGACCTCACCCCGCACTAGTGTAAAGACCCTGGAGAGTTAGTTTGTGTATAGTGGCACTTCACATTAGACTTTTATGCTAGGTCCCCACTTGGCTAGTATCCAGTTAGGAGTCGTGTCACACCACTAGTATGTTGTTGATCATAGCTTAGAACTGAGTTGTATATCATTATTGACAGGATACCGGACATCTATACCTTCATACTGGTATTCTTGCTTTGCTCGAGGTGAGTACATTCTCTGATAGTTCTCTCATTTATTTGTCAATTACTGTATTTCAGTTCTAGTTAGTTCTATGTGATTCCATGTATCAACACGTATGGATATTTCTGGATTCATGTATGCGACACATACCTTACTTACTGATCTCTATTACTGGAATCACTGGAATCATTTTGAAATCATTTCTGGAATCATCATTTGGCCGGACTCATCTCGATTCTTGTGTCTTGTACTGGATTCACTTGCTGGGTAGGAAAATATTGAGTAAGACATGTAGACATACCCCAAATCTGGAATCTCCAACTAGAATCTACTGGAAGCATAGCCATCTCTTGCCTGATCCGTAAGAGATGTGCCTGATACCTACAGCCGTTTACATGTCGACCTCGGTATTTTAAAACACACTGTTAGATCATAGTTGGACTCACCCTGGATTCATTGATCACTGTTGGACTCATCTTGTACCGGAAATCATCTGGTACCGAATTATATGGACTGGACTCACACTGGGATTACATTAGACTTATATTGTACTGTCTGGACTCATACATGTTATTCTAGTTCAGTTAGCTTTTATTACCGTCATCATTGCCATGATTCTTCTCTTGTTTAGTTACCTTTCTTTTCTTGCATCTTAGCTGTTTCTCTATACCATCACATGAATATAAACTACCATGTTCATCAATAAAACTGTCTATAACTGCTTTAGAGTTCTCTGTCATTTACTTGGGTTTTCTGGATGGGTTGTACTCGTTCCTGTCCTGATTGGACCTGTTGAAAATATTACAGATGATAGTCCTGAGGATACATGCCCTACTTACCATGGACATGGCCTTAGCTCCAGAAGAGGCCCCAGCGGGGAACCTTGCTTAGTTATCTTTCATGTGTTTTGAGACTTAGACTTTGGTCTGTACTTATATTTGGATACTGGACTTTGTCTCCAGTTAGATACTTTGGTTATGTATTATTAAGTCTGTGCTTATTTACCTTCGCTTATAGATGCTGTGTTGTGATGAACCTTTAAATATGATTTTAGAACTGTTAGTAGCTTAGATCTTTTATTGTCTATACTTAGAACAGCTTACTACGCTTTAACCAAGCGTAGGCTGGACATGGCTCGGCCCAACAATTTGGGTATCGGGTCGTGACACCCACCTGTTTCACTATCTGCAGGAAGTGCTGAATAATCAGTTAGGAATTCTAAAAAAATTATGTGGGGACCATAACAACTTGGTAATTCAAAATTAAGGATTTTAAAGTTTGGAGGGAAAGTAAATTTTTAAACCCAAATTCAAAATGTTCTCAATTAATACCCATTTAGAAAATTGTATTATAAAAATAGGTAAACAAATTAGATATTCCATAAACAAACCATAACTAAAATATGGCCAAATTAGAAAATCCCAGAAAATACAAAATTTCAAAAATTCGGAAAAGCGGGGTTTCAAGTCTTTTGCATCTTCTGCGCTTTGGCGAAGGGATGTCTTCAGCTGAGATTTTTCATGCTTCTACAAAACCCCCTTCAAAGTTTCCCGAACTTGAGTCAAGCTCGGGATACTTTGACCAGAAGCATGAACACGTGTCAGGACTGTACGAGTTGGGTGATGGCTGTTGTCACGCCTAAGTCTTAGCATTAATTGTCCTGAGTCATCGTTTCAGAGCATGGGCTCCTGATGGCTTCTTGATATTGGAGCCTCTTGCGTCTTTGCAGGAATCGTGAATCTCTTTAGAAGGGGAGGTTCAGAGTCACGTTCCTTTATTTACTCGCAGTACTGTCATCTGACATGGAGTGGAGCTTTAGTTTAACTTGTAAGCTTCCTTCTGACTGATGTCTGGCTCGTGTTTGGACCACACGAACATCCTATATAAAGGACTATCCCCTTCAAGAGAAAACTCAGCTGCTTCAACAATGGCCTTACTTGCTTGATGCTCGGCTTCTGACGACCCTGGAGTTTGCTTGAGTCGGCCGACGGTGGCAAATCTTTTCATCCAAAGAAGTTATAGTAGAACTAATACTGGATCTCGAGACGTCCCCTGTCCTGGATGTCGTGGGTGTCAATGGTGTCTTGAACCCTTGCTTCCTGAATTTACATTGGTTGCCATGACGACCGAGGAATGGCAAGGCATGCTGCTATGGTTTCTCTCTCCAGCCAGCTGGGGAGATACGGGAGTCCTGTACTGGCCTTCATCCCTGGCTCGGGCCAGGAGCAGCTTCGGGCGGTGGCTTCCTTTTAACCAGGAAGTGATTGGCTCTGTCATCGCCTTGCCCATGCTATTGAGAGCTTGTACCACAATTTCAGCTCTCTCTTTTTCTGTGTATGTAACTACGAAGAGTCTATAATAGGTCTTTGTAGCTACATATTTTTATATGTAGAAGCTTGCTTGTTCCTTTTGCTTTTGTCTTCAGAATAAAAATAGAATCTTCATAATGGATTTGCCTGACCAGAGGTAATATAAACGTGGTAGGCTTGATCTTTGTCGAGATATAGAGTAACAATCCAGAGGTAATATGGACGTGAACAATTTTCTAGACCGCCGGGATAATTATAGAACTGATACGAGAAGAACGACTACTCAGAGGTAATATGGACATGGTAGTCGTGTCTTCCAAGCGTAGAGGAGCAATCCAGAGGTAATGTGGACGTGAAGTGCTTCATCTACTTGAGAGAATATATAGAAGGGAGGGAGGGAGATCCCCTTACCAGAACTCATGGGTACCCTTTTCAGGGGATGTGGGTGCCTATGCTGGTTCTGTCTTCAGACATAATACTTTTTTAGGAACTTGCCATTGATGGGCATCATTAGCAAGTCACCATTAGGCTTAGCTAGCCGATAAGCACCGTTGGAGTATACCGTTTCTATAACGAACGATCCTTCCCACTTGGGCTCAAACTTTCCAACCGTCTTGTGGGTCATCACCATCGGTCTCCGTACTGCCAAGATGAGGTCGCCCACCTGGAAGGATCTTTTGCGGACCTTTTTGTTGAAGGCCCCGGAGATGCGAGCTTGGTAAAGCGCAATCCTTTGCAGCACGAACAAACGCTTTTCATCCAACCCTTCTAACTCTTGTAACCGCCTGCGCTGATTGTCTTCAACGGTTAACTGATTAGTGATGGCTACCCGTAAGGACAGAATTTGAATCTCCAAGGGAGGACAGCCTCGTTCCCATAGACCAAAGAGAATGGTGTACTGCATGTAGGTGTACGAACAGTCGTACGGTCGGCCCATAGATATTCGCCTAACTTCTCATTCCAGTCGTGTTTATTGGAGGAGACGACCTTTTTGAGGAGTTTGACAATGGTTTTGTTGAATGCCTCGGCCAATCCATTAGTTGTCGGGTTGTAAGATGTTGACGCCATATTCTGAATTTGACTTTTGTCATAGAACTGGTAGAATGCATGGCTTACGAACTGAGGGTATTTATCGTGAATGATCCTTCTGGAAAATCTGAAACGATAAATGGCGTGATGTTTGATGAAACTGATTACGTTGAAAGTCTTCACCTCTACCAATGGAACTGCTTCTGCCTATTTAGAGAAATAATCTGTAATGGTGAGGATGAACCGGTGTCCTTTGGAGGAGGGTGGGCTGACTGGCCCCACAATATCTATTCCCCAGGCTTCAAATGGCCATGAGGCCACCATGGGGTATAAATATTCTGAAGGTTGATAGATAAAATCTGCATAAAATTGGCACGCCCGACATTTTTTTGTATACTCAACGACATCTGCCATCATAGTGGGCCAGTAATAGCCCATACGGTGTAGCCGATCTTTTAGCTTGGGACCCAGCTGGTGGGCTCTGCAGGTGTCAATCCCCTTTCCAGAAATACGTAATTTTTTTTGATTTTTCATGTATATGGTATCTGGCACCTGTATCTTTATTGCATGTATCCTGTATTTGTAACTGGCCATGGCATGGAACAGTATCTCGTCGCGGATTAGTGTGCCACCCCTTGTCCTTGTTTGGTTGTAGGCGTGGTTCACTATTTCGATGATAAGATTTCTGAACCGTGTTGTGGTTAGGATTTTATTTAATTAATTTAATTAGTTGTATCATGTAGCATTTAACATGTCATTAGTTACATGGTTAGAGCATGTTTAGGGCTTAGGGTTTTCTTAAGCCAACCCCTACATATATTCTCTTCCTCACTCTCTCTCTCCTCATTCACTCTTTTCATTTCTTTTCCTTCCAACCAATAGGCAAGTACATCTTGCACCAAATGGAGAGATTCTTGCATTTTTCATTTCTTGATTTTTCTTTGATATGATTTGTCTATATTCTTCTTCTCATCATCCTCTACAAGTTTAGTTCTTGGAGTTTTTGATTTTAATGGCTAGTTTTGTGTAGATCTAAGTTTCTAAAACTAAGGTTCTATGGATTTTTGTGGTTTTGATCTATCAAATTTTGTTGTTTTCAAAAACTAATGGTCCTATGTTGTAGAGAATTCAATTTTACCCAATTTTGACCTTTGAAAAGTTAGATTTTGACTTGTTTTGAGGAAGTTATGGCCAAAACAATATTTGGACATTTTCTATATCATCTGCCCTGGTTTTGGCAGGGACGATGAATAGTGCCATATGAATAGTGCCGCAGCCGCAGGAATGAATAGTGCAGCAGCCGCATAAGATAAATAGTGCCGCAGCCGCAGGAATGAATAGTGTCGCAGTCGCATGAGATGAATAATACCACAGCCGCAGGAATGAATAGTGCCGCAGCCGCATAAGATGAATAGTGCCACAGCCGCAGGAATGAATAGTGCCACAGCCGCATGAGATGAATAGTGCCACAGCCGCATGAATGAATAGTATCGCAGCCGCATGAGATGAATAGTACCGTAGCCGCAGGAATATATAGTGCCGCAGCCGCATGAGATGAATAGTGCCGCAGGAATGAATAGTGTCGTAGCCGCATGAGATGAATAGTACCACAGGCTTGCATAGTGCCGCATGAGATGAATAGTACCACAGGATGAATAGTGCCGCATGGCTTTAATAGTGCCGTATAGTGCCTAGTTTGGCTGTTTTTGGCTATTTTATGTCCTATTTGACTGATTTGTGGCCAGAATTTCTCCCAACTCCCAACATGAAAGTTGTAGATCTTTGTATTGGCTTCAAGGGCCCTCATGTCTCACTTTAACCAGAATTCATATGTGACTTTTATGTCACGAGGAGTCCGAGTGACTTCCTGACTTGACCATGTTCCTGACCTGATTACCTGTATACGTGCTGGTACATGTTCTAATTATGTATTGAGATACAATATTAGTATGCACTGTCACGACCCGCACCCTAGAGTTAGGGCACGAGAACGTAACGACGCCCAGCCTACGCCGCAGTGTCGGCGGTAGAACGCTGTCCTAGGTCACAACATCTAACAATATAAAGCTAAACAGTTTATACTCCCCGAATGGGGGTGACATAGCAGATACAAATTCAATCACATCTAAGGTAGAGCATGATAAGGATAGATAAAACATGAAATCCAAAATAACTACAGGAGATAGAAGTCTAAGTGTCTAAGATACATGAACCCAGAAGTACATCTCAAAACTCAAATAAAGATACAGTAATCCCCAAAGTAAATACAACTCCAGACAAAATGAAATAACTACCTAAACAAAACCCTACTGTGTCTCCTCTAGGCTAGCAGGCACCTCCAGGCTATCTGTAAAATTTATCAACATGTCCAGTCAGGACTGGAGCGAGCACAGTACATCTCAACAATTCATAGCAGGTTAGAAAATATGAACATGCAGTAAAGTAAGATACAAGTACTGAAAGAAGTGCAGTATAAAAACAGAGAGAGAACTGTAATAGAAATATCTACTATACATAGGGAACTAGCAGTGACTAGTGAGTCAGAGTACAATATGAACATGTAATACTCCCCCGTACCCCCGATCAATACACAAGGATCCAGCCAGGTTATGTTATATGATGCTATGTAGCAGACCCCGAAGGTGATAGACCCCGAAGGTGGTAAGCCCCCGAAGGGTGGTAGACCCCAAAGGTGATACATAGTAGTCCCATAAAAATGGGGATTCTGGGGGTAACCCAACAGTATAAGTCCCATAAAAATGGGGATTCTGGGGATAACCCAACAGTGTAAGTCCCATAAAAATGGGGATTCTGGGGGATACCCAACAGTGTAAGTCCCATAAAAATGGAGATTCTGGGGGATACCCAACAGTGTAAGATTCCAGGAAGACTCTACGATCATGAGGGTACATGTCGTAAGTGATCAAAGAACCAAGAAGCATATGATACGCTATGAAAGTGAAACGCACAGAACATAGAGTACCTGATGCTCCCTAAGGATAACATCTCAAGAAAGGATCCATATAGTACCAATCCGTGTGACCAATGTGACAGTACAAGTAAAGTAATCTACTGCAGGAAATAATTCTAAGCAGGATATGAAATGATCAGAGAATGTACTCGCCTCGATAACCTGAACAGCTGATAAGTATAGGAGGTCCCACTGAAGCCACAGAGTCCTATTTAAAGCAACACAGGTTACAAGGTGTTTAAGTTGAAATAAATGAATCCCTACAGGCAATCTATATTATTCTAGGTTCTTCTAAGTCAAATTAACTCTAGGTCGACTCCGGTCAATAATCTAGTCAAACTAGGTCAAGTGTTGACTTACAGTTGACTTTGGGTCAACTGGTCAACTCTGGTCAAATATGGTCAATTCTAGTCTATTATAAAGTGTACTTCGTTATTTGTACGTTGAAACTTACGACACGTAAATCGAGATAAGAAGATTATCGGTAAGGTTGATAATCTTATTACAGTGATCCACGTATCCAACTTGTCAATTTCAGCGATATGAGATCACTGGAATTGGCTGATCTCAGTTTCGTTGTACTAATCCCGAAATACGAACATTATATGAATTAATTATTAATTATAAAAAGGTTAAACTTAGAGAAATTATCAACAAATATTGTCGGACGATGAAATGAACATCGCTAACGTGTCCAGAATGGTCAAATTAGCTAGGATAGCCTACCCAACGGTCCAATTTGGACACAAGGGCAAAAAGATAATTTCGGGTCAAAACGGTGTCCGTGTCGGAGCCATTTTGCACCGAAAAACGTGCAAGAAAACAAGTCTATAAAATATAACAAATTATATGTCCACGCAACCAGAATGTCGATACGAACCCAACGGTATCTCCAGAACTGGATTCCGTTGATCCGATCTCATTTTGGCCCGTTGACCAGAACTTGGAATTCCGGTTTGCAGGGAAATGCGTGCCGGAGCCAAAGTTCTCAAAACTTAGCAAACTACCTGTCAACGAGTCCAGAATGACGATACGAACTCAACGGTATCTCCGGAATTGGATTCCGATGAGCCGATCTCAAAATGACCCGTTGACCCGGATATTGGTATCCGACTTGCACCGAAATGCGTGCCAGACCCAATGTCCACCAAAACCTAGCAAATTATATGTCAACGAGTCCAGAATGACGATACGAACTCAACGGTATCTCCGGAATTGGATTCCGATGAGCCGGCGTCAAAAAGTCCCGTTGACCCAGAATGTGGGACCCGCTTTGCACCAAAATGCGTGCCCGAGCCCACGTTCTCCAAATCTAACAAATTTTATATGAAAACATGCCAGAACGACGCCACGAATCTAATGGTGGTGTCAGAAATGAAATCTGGAGTCCCGTGTTCAAAAATGGAATTTTACAAGTTGGAAATTACGAATTCGGACGGCCAACTTTGGCGTCGAATTCAACCAATCAAACAAGCTCAAACTGAAATGAAATCTAAAGGGGACAGGAAGAGGGTTATACCAGCTTTGCACCGGAACTGGTAGCACGCCAAACGGAGCTACGGTGGAGGAGATACAAGCTGACGAAGTTGGCCCCGCAAAACTGTCCTAATTTAATATAATTTAAACGGTCAACTTGGTGGCCGGTTTTCATGTATCAAACGATAAAATTAACGGACGAAAATTGACATGAGCGAAGGTGGATATACCGAGATTGTGACGGAGCGAAGAAATCTTCGATCCAACGGTCGGATCTCCGGGAAAACGTGTGCGAAGTAGCTGCGACGGGGCGCCAAAATGAACTTCATTTCGCGCGCGTCACGACGGGACGTCGTGCAAAACGCACGAATCGCCTATACTCGCGCTAGAAGTGGAGAGGCGGACCCAGGGAGGGTCGCCGGAGCTCATGGGCCGTGGGGGAGCCATGGCCATGTCGGCCACGTCGGCCACGTCGGCCACGTCGCCGGCGGCGGCGTGCATGCCCGCACGCGTGCGCGCGCGAAGGCGCACTGCTGCTGCCGGTTGTCGCTGCTGTGGCAGCGCACGCACGGGGGCTGCTTAGCCTACCTCGTCGGCGAGGGCACGACCATGCACGGCCATGCACGGCGGCGGACCACGTCGAACGTGGTGGTGGCGCGGCTGTGCGCGAAGAGGTGGTGATGGTAGCTCGGTTTGGTGATGATGGAGATGAAGAGTTGTGGTGGTGGTGGTGGTTTGGTGTTGTAGAGGAGGAGGTCGGCGGCCAGGGCTCGGCCAAGGCCGGAGGTCGGCCATGGCCATGCCATGGAGTTGCTGTGTAGAGAAGGGGGGTCGGGTTTGAAGGAGATGGGATGAGCTGCTGTTGGTTTTGCTTTAGTAGTAGTAGGAAAAAAATTGAAAGGGAAAGAGAGAGAAAGAGATAAGGGAGAGAGAGGAAAAGGTGATTGTTTTTCCTAGGGGTTAGGGCCGGCCACTCCATTGGGGAGGAGGCTGCTACTATGGTGGTTGGAAAAATGAAGGGTGATGATCAAATAATAGGAATCAATGGCTAGGATGGAATTAGCTAAAAATTGGTCTTTCCAATGGAATTTAAATATTAGAAATTCCCAATAAATATAGGAAAAATGGGTGGAAGGGTACTCGATATTTTCGGGCAAGAAAATACGAGGGTGCTACGATGGAGGAAATCACGGAGCTGGACTAGACTCGGTGGAGCCGGATTGGATCAAAATTGGACATTGTGCAAAAATCGAATTAAAATTAGACGACGATGATCATGGAGAAATAAGTAACACATGGGGATTTCAATAAATGGGACACAAGTGGCGGACGGGTAGTAGGCTCAATGTGGGCCATGTCCATAGTTGGGGCTGACAGGTTTTGGTCGACAGGGGACCCACAAATCAAGTTGGAAAATGAACGTGACGCCGTGGCGTGAAATAAAATCGGGTCACGTGTCGGGAAAGTTGCGCGAATCAAATTGAGCTCAAAATGACGTATCTAAGTGGGAAACAAAGGTCATGGGTGACGAGCGTCTCGAGTAGATCATCAATGAGGAGTTGGTTTCAAGAAACTGACTGGTCTTGCGCTCCCAATTTAAATGTCATGGTAACGCGCTGAAAATGATCAAGAAAAAGAGTGAGAAAATAAATAACAATCAATTGGTCTAAACCGACCCAAAGTTCAGCGAAGCAGAAAGAGCACAAGGGAACAAGTTTGGATGGGACACCATATACCGTCATGAAGGTAATCGTGTCCACTCCAAAACTCGTGAAGAAGATTTCCAGAATTGAACATCCCTGATACTCCAAATATCAATGGCATGAAAGAGTACACTTACAGATAAATAAATAGAATAAAATATTTATCAAAACCAAATAATCAGGAAAAATAAAATAAAATAAAAAATTTTAACCCGAAATTCAGGGTGCTCACATCCTACCCACCTTATAAAAATTTCGTCCTCGAAATTAAAACGTCCATACTCTCTCTAGGTCAAACCCCCACAATCAAGTCCCAGAACTTAAACAATACATACCATCAAAAGAACAACGTCCAGGGTCATGGCATACGGTGGTAGTGAAAGTCTCATCTAGGTATACTAGTCATGCTAACTGAATCGGTCATAGGGTATCAAAACACACAAGCAATCCAGAATGCTAACTTAGAAAAGATACAGAAATAACAATCATCAAAACTGTAAGACAGCCTACCATCCTATGTGAAAACTGGTACTTATCATAAAAATAAAGAAAGTAACTACCAATTATCTTTAAAAGGTTTCAGAAAAAAAAAATCAAAATCAAAGTTAAGAATGAAAGTCACTTGCATGAAAAATCCAATCACAATATATATTAAAAATATTCATTCTCGATACGATCTAAGTTGATCAAATTGGAAAAATCAAAATTAAGTACAACCAAGATATAATTATGATAAGAAAAGATAATCGAAGTCAATGATATTGAAAACACTTTGGGAAAAAAAAAACAAGGGAAGATTTCATAAGGAGTCAAGTTAATCATCTCTTTCTAATACCATCAAGTCTGTCATTTGCTAAATCATATTTATATTTTTTTTTTCTCACAAGTCCCAATATGAAATCAATCTCTATATAACTATCATCGAAATTTTATAACCTTTAGTCATCTAACCTTTACCATGATCTCCATAGACAAATTTTCTACTTCTAAAAATATTTTTCCCCGAACATACCCCTCTTATTTAGGAGTCAACACTTATTCGTTTAACCAAAATTCCAAATTCCTTCACCTCGTTTTAATTTAGATCTGAAACCTCTAAATTCAGTTTATAAAATCCTTGTACTTGTTTAAGCCAAGTTTCGCATTTACCAAACTCCAATACCACTATGTCACACAAAATTTTATTCTTGTTTATAAATCAACCTTCATAATTTCCTCAACGTTCACCTTCAATTATTTTTCCTTTTGAATTCTACAATTTCTCCAATCATCTAAAACAATTCCTATAGCTTAAAATCCTTGTTTTCTCTGTCTCTAGTCACCCTCTTACAATATCTGGTTCAACTTCGCATAATCATAGAAAACAATCAAATTCTCATTTCCATCTCTAAATTTCACATAGCCTTGTAATAGTTCCCAAGAATCAATAACCAAGATTTTCTAAGTTCTCAAAACTAGGTTGACCTCTGATATATATATTTTTGAAGCACATCCATGAATTACTCATAACCAAAATTTCTGCAATTGTTTCTAAATTGATAATATTTATTACTCAATTCCATTCTAAACCTTTACCACATTTCTATCTCAAATTTTTTTTTTTGACATCCAATATTTTGATTCCTACAGAATTATCACATGATAACCAATTACGTCATTTCCATATTAGATGATTTACGTCACTTCCTCAACATTTCTCAGATAAAAAATAATATGCAGATTCAAGAGTTCAAGTACAGCTGATAGAAAGAGATACGAGCCGGAATTGATATAATCAGGATAGTTGTATAAGATAAGGAATGATGGTACTAAAATATTGGCAGGAAAAGAAATGGTAATAAAATCTGTTCTGCTCATCCGTTTTAAAAGAGGAAACCATTTTAAAATCCAGAGTTAAAATATCAAATTTAAGATAAAGTCTAGCAAAATTTTTGATTCATTGTATTATGAAAAACTCATAGCAAGAAATTTCACAAGGTTTATAAAACCAACTAAACTTACTCCTGAGTTAAATAATAGGGAACTAGACAAACAAACAAATAATAATTCTTTTTTTTTGAATGACTGAAACAAAAGTAGAGAAAACATGTTTGAAGACATTTAAGGTACAATCTGATAATCATATGCGTCTATCCAAAATCATGGTACTCTAAACCCTCGTCATACTAGTAAGCAAGGCTACGATAATCACAGAGTCCTCGACTTGGGCACATACCTCTAGAATCATGGTATTTAACATTTTTGCGATGCCGCTAGCTTGGCTGCGAAAACCTTAAATTCCCACACCCGAGAAATATATCCAAGTCAACTATATGTCCTCACCATGCTGGCTAATATGACTGTAGAAGACTAGATTCCAAATCTTAGATGACCTAGCCCATATAATTTCATCTTGACAAAAATTAAATTTAAATCAACAACGATTACAAAAAAAAAAAAATCAAATTTATCAACGAATCATCAAGATTCAAAAATGAACAAAAATCCTTCAAATCACATAACTACAAACTCGGATGCTATAGCTAACATCAAGATTCAAAATTCAACAATCTTCATCAAAATCAATAAATACTAACTCAATTTCAACAATAATCCCTCAAAATCAAATTCAATAACAGAAAGTAAAGATAATCAAATCAAGGAAAAGAGTTTTCAAATCGAAGTTAAATAAGATTCTCCAGGGTCGTCCCAGGAATCTTCCAAGGGTTCCTAACTGTGATTGAGTATCTTCAAAAATATATCCTATTCCTAGTGCAGGCTGTAGTGGTACTCAAGTTCGAATACCACTACACTTTTAGTCTCGACCTGCATGGGCCACCACTAAAAACGTGTCACGACCCGCACCCTAGAGTTAGGGCACGAGAACGTAACGACGCCCAGCCTACGCCGCAGTGTCGGCAGTAGAACGCTGTCCTAGGTCACAACATCTAACAATATAAAGCTAAACAGTTTATACTCCCCGAATGGGGGTGACATAGCAGATACAAATTCAATCACATCTAAGGTAGAGCATGATAAGGATAGATAAAACATGAAATCCAAAATAACTACAGGAGATAGAAGTCTAAGTGTCTAAGATACATGAACCCAGAAGTACATCTCAAAACTCAAATAAAGATACAGTAATCCCCAAAGTAAATACAACTCCAGACAAAATGAAATAACTACCTAACAAAACCCTACTGTGTCTCCTCTAGGCTAGCAGGCACCTCCAGGCTATCTGTAAAATTTATCAACATGTCCAGTCAGGACTGGAGCGAGCACAGTACATCTCAACAATTCATAGCAGGTTAGAAAATATGAACATGCAGTAAAGTAAGATACAAGTACTGAAAGAAGTGCAGTATAAAAACAGAGAGAGAACTGTAATAGAAATATCTACTATACATAGGGAACTAGCAGTGACTAGTGAGTCAGAGTACAATATGAACATGTAATACTCCCCCGTACCCCCGATCAATACACAAGGATCCAGCCAGGTTATGTTATATGATGCTATGTAGCAGACCCCGAAGGTGATAGACCCCGAAGGTGGTAAGCCCCCGAAGGGTGGTAGACCCCGAAGGTGATACATAGTAGTCCCATAAAAATGGGGATTCTGGGGGTAACCCAACAGTGTAAGTCCCATAAAAATGGGGATTCTGGGGATAACCCAACAGTGTAAGTCCCATAAAAATGGGGATTCTGGGGGATACCCAACAGTGTAAGTCCCATAAAAATGGAGATTCTGGGGGATACCCAACAGTGTAAGATTCCAGGAAGACTCTACGATCATGAGGGTACATGTCGTAAGTGATCAAAGAACCAAGAAGCATATGATACGCTATGAAAGTGAAACGCACAGAACATAGAGTACCTGATGCTCCCTAAGGATAACATCTCAAGAAAGGATCCATATAGTACCAATCCGTGTGACCAATGTGACAGTACAAGTAAAGTAATCTACTGCAGAAAATAATTCTAAGCAGGATATGAAATGATCAGAGAATGTACTCGCCTCGATAACCTGAACAGCTGATAAGTATAGGAGGTCCCACTGAAGCCACAGAGTCCTATTTAAAGCAACACAGGTTACAAGGTGTTTAAGTTAAAATAAATGAATCCCTACAGGCAATCTATATTATTCTGGGTTCTTCTAAGTCAAATTAACTCTAGGTCGACTCCGGTCAATAATCTAGTCAAACTAGGTCAAGTGTTGACTTACAGTTGACTTTGGGTCAACTGGTCAACTCTGGTCAAATATGGTCAATTCTAGTCTATTATAAAGTGTACTTCGTTATTTGTACGTTGAAACTTACGACACGTAAATCGAGATAAGAAGATTATCGGTAAGGTTGATAATCTTATTACAGTGATCCACGTATCCAACTTGTCAATTTCAGCGATATGAGATCACTGGAATTGGCTGATCTCAGTTTCGTTGTACTAATCCCGAAATACGAACATTATATGAATTAATTATTAATTATAAAAAGGTTAAACTTAGAGAAATTATCAACAAACATTGTCGGACGATGAAATGAACATCGCCAACGTGTCCAGAATGGTCAAATTAGCTAGGATAGCCTACCCAACGGTCCAATTTGGACACAAGGGCAAAAAGGTAATTTTGGGTCAAAACGGTGTCCGTGTCGGAGCCATTTTGCACCGAAAAACGTACAAGAAAACAAGTCTATAAAATATAACAAATTATATGTCCACGCAACCAGAATGTCGATACGAACCCAACGGTATCTCCAGAACTAGATTCCGTTGATCCGATCTCATTTTGGCCCGTTGACCAGAACTTAGAATTCCGGTTTGCAGGGAAATGCGTGCCGGAGCCAAAGTTCTCAAAACTTAGCAAACTACCTGTCAACGAGTCCAGAATGACGATACGAACTCAACGGTATCTCCGAAATTGGATTCCGATGAGCCGATCTCAAAATGACCCGTTGACCCGGATATTGGTATCCGACTTGCACCGAAATGCGTGCCAGACCCAATGTCCACCAAAACCTAGCAAATTATATGTCAACGAGTCCAGAATGACGATACGAACTCAACGGTATCTCCGGAATTGGATTCCGATGAGCCGGCATCAAAAAGTCCCGTTGACCCAGAATGTGGGACCCGCTTTGCACCGAAATGCGTGCCCGGGCCCACGTTCTCCAAATCTAACAAATTTTATATAAAAACATGCCAGAACGACGCCACGAATCTAATGGTGGTGTCAGAAATGAAATCTGGAGTCCCGTGTTCAAAAATGGAATTTTACAAGTTGGAAATTACGAATTCGGACGGCCAACTTTGGCGTCGAATTCAACCAATCAAACAAGCTCAAACTGAAATGAAATCTAAAGGGGACAGGAAGAGGGTTATACCAGCTTCGCACCGAAACTGGTAGCACGCCAAACGGAGCTACGGTGGAGGAGATACAAGCTGACGAAGTTGGCCCCGTAAAACTGTCCTAATTTAATACAATTTAAACGGTCAACTTGGTGGCCGGTTTCATGTATCAAACGATAAAATTAACGGACGAAAATTGACATGAGCGAAGGTGGATATACCGAGATTGTGACGGAGCAAAGAAATCTCCGATCCAACGGTCGGATCTCCGGGAAAACGTGTGCGAAGTAGCTGCGACGGGGCGCCAAAACGAACTTCATTTCGCGCGCGTCACGACGGGACGTCGTGCAAAACGCACGAATCGCCTATACGTCGCGCTGGAAGTGGAGAGGCGGACCCAGGGAGGGTCGCCGGAGCTCGTGGGCCGTGGGGGAGCCATGGCCATGTCGGCCACGTCGGCCACGTCGCCGGCGGCGGCGTGCATGCCCGCACGCGTGCGCGCGCGAAGGCGCACTGCTGCTGCCGGTTGTCGCTGCTGTGGCAGCGCGCGCACGGGGGCTGCGCAGCCTACCTCGTCGGCGAGGGCACGACCATGCACGGCCATGCACGGCGGCGGACCACGTCGAACGTGGTGGTGGCGCGGCTGTGCGCGAAGAGGTGGTGATGGTAGCTCGGTTTGGTGATGATGGAGATGAAGAGTTGTGGTGGTGGTGGTGGTTTGGTGTTGTAGAGGAGGAGGTCGGCGACCAGGGCTCGGCCAAGGCCGGAGGTCGGCCATGGCCATGCCATGGAGTTGCTGTATAGAGAAGGGGGGTCGGGTTTGAAGGAGATGGGATGAGCTGCTGTTGGTTTTGCTTTAGTAGTAGTAGGAAAAAAATTGAAAGGGAAAGAGAGAGAAAGAGATAAGGGAGAGAGAGGAAAAGGTGATTGTTTTTCCTAGGGGTTAGGGCCGGCCACTCCATTGGGGAGGAGGCTGCTACTATGGTGGTTGGAAAAATGAAGGGTGATGATCAAATAATAGGAATCAATGGCTAGGATGGAATTAGCTAAAAATTGGTCTTTCCAATGGAATTTAAATATTAGAAATTCCCAATAAATATAGGAAAAATGGGTGGAAGGGTACTCGATATTTTCGGGCAAGAAAATACGAGGGTGCTACGATGGAGGAAATCACGGAGCTGGACTAGACTCGGTGGAGCCGGATTGGATCAAAATTGGACATTGTGCAAAAATCGAATTAAAATTAGACGACGATGATCATGGAGAAATAAGTAACACATGGGGATTTCAATAAATGGGACACAAGTGGCGGACGGGTAGTAGGCTCAATGTGGGCCATGTCCATAGTTGGGGCTGACAGGTTTTGGTCGACAGGGGACCCACAAATCAAGTTGGAAAATGAACGTGACGCCGTGGCGTGAAATAAAATCGGGTCACGTGTCGGGAAAGTTGCGCGAATCAAATGGAGCTCAAAATGACGTATCTGAGTGGGAAACGAAGGTCATGGGTGACGAGCGTCTCGAGTAGATCATCAATGAGGAGTTGGTTTCAAGAAACTGACTGGTCTTGCGCTCCCAATTTAAATGTCATGGTAACGCGCTGAAAATGATCAAGAAAAAGAGTGGGAAAATAAATAACAATCAATTAGTCTAAACCGACCCAAAGTTCAGCGAAGCAGAAAGAGCACAAGGGAACAAGTTTGGGTGGGACACCATATACCGTCATGAAGGTAATCGTGTCCACTCCAAAACTCGTGAAGAAGATTTCCAGAATTGAACATCCCTGATACTCCAAATATCAATGGCATGAAAGAGTACACTTACAGATAAATAAATAGAATAAAATATTTATCAAAACCAAATAATCAGGAAAAATAAAATAAAATAAAAAATTTTAACCCGAAATTCAGGGTGCTCACATGCACTATGGTGCCATTTAATGAGTGCACTGAGGTGTGACTCTATATGCCAAGTGATCGTTCGTGTTATATGTCAATACATGTATACCTTCCAGTACAGTCATGGTAATTGGTCAGTAATAGTGTCGTGGTATGTTGATTGTTGTTTGAAGCATTACACTAAGCATGGATCTAGATCGGGCCGATGTGGATTCATACTTAGGATACGCGTACTATGGTACGACATATAGGAGGATGACCATGTGACCACGACATGTAATTCCAATATCAAGATAGGGTTAATCTAAGAAACTTAACTTGGTAGATGCATTAGGTGGAAAGAATCCCGAGATCGTGCCATACTGGCCACCCCAGGTCCTGTCCTGACGTGTCGGGTTGGCCGCCACGGATACAGTTTCATCCGCCTATAGTGTATGACTATATCCAACTCCTACGTGCTATGTGTTATATGTTTTAGCATGGTGGCCTTACGGGGGACCGGTGCATAATCAAAGTGCTATGTGTATATGTATATTATATGGTTTGGCTAGCCCTGCTGGGTTAACACGATCTGAGGATTCCTATATTTGCATTACTGGGATAATCCAGACAAATCATAGAAAGCCGTAGGATTGATTGGCCGCTTGTAAGCTGACTTATTTTGTGATATGTTTTCATCTGTTAGCAACTAAGGAACATGGACTATCGTGGTGCGTGGCCCAACCCATGCCCTTGTTTGGTTGTTAGGTTGGGCTATTGTGCTGCGATAGGCTATGGACCAAAGTCGCGATCAGAAGCCCTTCACCTGCCCATGGTTATAGGATATATCTTATCTCGGCACGATATTGGCACCGTTTGTCCTTGTTTGGTTGTAAGGGTGTCGTATTGTCTCGATGATATGGTATAAGCCTATAACTCATGAATCAGGTCATATTTTACTCATTGGATTTTATCTCACTCTTTTGTGCTCCCTTGTGGTACTTGCTATTCGGGGCCTGACCCCGCTATTTTTGTTTGGCCAGATCTCGTAGCAGCTCCAGAGGATCCAGCCTTCCACCCGAACAATGGTGCACACCAGGAGTATGGGCGCCAGGGACAATGAGTGGGTTTCTTCTTCACTGCTCTGATATCTTCTATTTTGTACTTGGCGTTTAGCCACCGGCACCTGTTTAGCCGGCAGTTCTGGACATTAGTTTCTTTTTACATAATTGTAATTAAATCAGACTGTAGCTGACTACGGTTATGTACTATTGACTCTCGGTACTAGCTCATCTTTTTGTAAAAGCTAGGCTCATGAATTATTTTGATGAAGCGTCGGGGACGCCTTACTTCTTTGTCTTATATGATTATTATTTACTGCTTCTTGTTTTGATTGATTGAGACATAGATGCTCTGTGGGACCATAGGAGACCTGATTGTAGCATACACCCCCTAGTCTCTTGACAGCCACGATCGCCGTATGACGTCTATATACCTCATACGGTGTAGCTGGCCTAGTCTGTCTTAGTATTCCGGTACTGGGGCGTGACAGCAGGTCCCATCATGCACTTCTCTGAGTGCTTCTTGTGTCTCCATACGAGACAAACAGCATAAGAGAAGTCCATCGTATGAGCGACGATATAGCATTTTGGTGGCCGAATCGTAGAAGAAACGGAGTGAGCGCCTCCTGATAAAAGCTGCTTCTCCTGGGTCTTCAGGCAGAACCCCATAAACTGCATAGTCTATAACTGGGAACTGCCAATCCCTAGTGCCTTCATCCATACCTACTTGTAACTAGTATTTCTGACATACGCACAGGGCATTCTTTGGACAGACTAACTCCCGACCCGTTACTGAAACGATATGATGAGATCCAACGGGGACGGCCAAAGAGGCGGCGAGACCGGCTGTGCGTCGGCCTCCAAGTTCTACAACCGTGGCACATGTTCTATAAAAAATCCCATGAAAGTGAAGATAATATCGATTTCAGCCTGGTGGTAAGGTATGAAGTCCTCATGTCAAACCTCCTATTGACTTCGAACCTGACTGATGATCAATTTCGAGTCTCCATAGGCCTCGATGTAGTCAACCCCCAGCTATTTTGCGAGTTGGAGTCCGATGATGAGGGCGTTACACTCTACAGCTTTGTTGGTGCATGACTCCATGAGAGAATATGCACGATTGATAACTAGGCCGTTCGGGGTAACAAGGACGATCCCGACCCCTGCTATGATTTCACCTTTTGGCCCCGTTCTTGAGGCTCCGTCAAAGAACATACGCCATAACATGCGCCATACTGAGTTGTCCGAAACCGCATTAGACTCCAGTACTTTATCGAGGATTTCTTTGCAGAGTTTTAAAGTTTCTGGCACCGGATGAGCTACCAATAAATCTGCCTACGCTTGGCCTTTGATTGCCTTCTGTGGGACGAACACCATGTCGTTAGGAGTCAAGAGGATTGCCCAAGTGGCTAGTCTTGAATTCAATGCCCCTGGCTTGGTCATAAGGACTCTGAGAGGGTTGATCCGGGATACCACATGGATCGTTTGTCCGATCACATAATATCGTATCTTCTGGATGGCGAAGAGAAGGGCGAGACATTCCTTCTCAATAGGATTATACCTGTGCTCGGCTCCAACCATGGTCCTGCTGAGATAATATATCGCCTGTTCGTGGCCTTCTTTATTCTTTTGGGCTAATAAGGCACCAAGAGAATGATCCATGGCTTGGATGTACAGCAGGAAAGGCTTTCCCACAACTGGGGCTACCAGCACAGGAGGGCTGGTGAGGTACTTCTTGATGTCGTCGAACGTGCGCTGGCACTCTTCGGTCCATACAATAGTGACACCTTTCTTTATTAGTCTGGTGAAGGGTTGACATTTACCAAAGAGATTTGCTATGAACCTCCTTATATATGCCAGTCGCCCCTACAAACCTCGAAGCTCTCGAAGGTTCTTTGGAGGTGCCATGTCCAAAATTGCTTTGGTCTTCTTCGGGTCGATATGAATTCCTTTTGCTGTGCTGGAAATGCCCAGGAATGACTTGGTTGGGTTCATCTTTAGCTGATGCGTTCGCATTAGATCGAACACCATCCGTAGATCGTCAAAGTGGTTGGATTTATACTTATTTTTTACGGCGATGTCGTCAACATAACACTCTCTCATCTTCCGAAGATGCTTACAGAATATGGAACTCATAGCCCTTTGATAGGTAGCTCCTGCGTTCTTTAGTCCGAAAGGCGTTACTGTGCAGCAATACACCCCCTTCGGAGTCCGAAATGCCGAATGCTTTTCGTCTTCAGGGAGCATCTTGATCTGGTTGTAACCGGAGAACCCATCCATGAAGGATATACGCTCGAAGCCACAGGTGTTGTCAATCATCACGTCGGTGATCGGGAGAGGGAAATCATCTTTAGGACAGGCTGAATTGAGGTCTCTGAAGTATATGCAAATTCGTATATTCTCGTTTTTTTTAGTGATTGGTGTAGAAGCATGAAAAAATTTTAGCAAATGAAGCCCCATGCGCCCAAGCCAGTAAAGCTCCATGCGCCCAAGTCAGTGAATCTCCATGCGCCCAGTCAATGAAGTTCCATGCGCCCAGCCAGTGAAGTTTCATGCGCCCAAGACTAGCTCCCCCGAAAGGAGGGTACATAGTCTGAGACATGGCTATGCGCCCAAGCCTGACTCAGTCAAAGCCATGATCAAAACGTGCACCGAAGCGCACGACCACATCAGTCCCCACGAGCAGTCGTGCACCGAAGCAAGCGGCCACGTCAACGTCATGACCAACCCACGATCTCGCAGCCTATATGCGCCTACATCATCTGCACCCAAAGCAGGACTATGCGCCCACATAGAAACCAGCGTGTTTTCTCATGTGGGCGCATAACATCATTCCAGCCCAAGAACGACTATAAAAGGGGGGCCTCATCCCTCTTCAAAACACAGAACGGAGAGCATTTTTAAGAGCCAAATTGCTGCACTTCTTGCCAGTGAGCCGAGAGTTAGCAATTTTCATAGGTTTTCTTCCACTTTTGTAATCGGAGTGTCAATAGAGTAAAGAAGCAACTGCCGATCGATCTCCATCGTCCCATTCCCTAGAATTCTTTTTTTGTACTCGGGAATCCTCAACACAGGATCTCTCAGGCGTACTCGATTTGTGGTGCCTTGCGCCAATAAAGAAAAGACAGCGTTTTCTTCTTCTTTTTTGTGTGTCCACAAAAATGGCGACTCTGCTGGGAACTACCTTTTCCTCTGACGAGAAGGTGGTGACGCAATCCGATACTGACAAAGTGGGGAGTACTCAGAAGATGCTGATCGTAAAGTTTGATCAGCAGGCGTTCGAAGAGATGCTCTCGAGGGATGGCTCTACTCCCTCAAAATCATCGAAGCCGAACAAGTCTCGTAAGACTTGGCTTCCGAAGGCTCGCTGTGCATATCCTGCTAGTGTCATAGCAGATATACAACTGGAGGACTTTGTTACATGGGCGCATGACTCTGCCACAGAAGCTTCCCAAATGGAGAAGGCTCACACCGTTCCGGGCTCTACTAGCCTAGTGACTTCTTCCTTGTACAACCAACAACAGGGTGTTCAACACCCGAGGCTTGGCAAAGGAAAGCACTATGATGCCAAGAATCAGGGTGTACGACACTCTGGCCAAACCCGACGAGGCTATGTGCCCAGGCTCTCTCGATCCATACTATGCACCCACATCAAGGAGGCTCAGACATGCTATCAAGGAGCATGCGCCCAAGGCTAGTCTCCAAGGCCTATGCGCCCACAACAAAAAGACAGGCCCCAACGCGTATAGCACGGGGCTGTCTGCAAGGACATCACAGAACTTAGGTGTAGGGGTTGCCCCTACACGTGAACTAAGTCTGGATGCGCCTACTCTCCTTACGAACGCGCATGCAAAGCTCGGCGATGCATGCAACATGGGTTGTAAGGCAAAACTCCCTTCTGCTGACTTACACGACATGATAAATCATAAGCGTAAAGCGAGGGAGGATATAACAATTCATAGTGCACATCCGTGCACCAGTATTGTTATCAACTGTTGTTGCTCCAAAGCAATAAGAGTGCCTCAGAGAAAGTCCGTGTTTCGACGGCTGCACTTCTCTGACTACAAAAAGCCACTCTGTGTTTCATCCAACATGGCTTCATGGGGTCCCCCTTACGGAAGCCCCAATCAAAGACGGTGGACTACCGACCCAACTTTCTCTCTCAGCTCCGCGAGAAGAAGAAGAAGAAGAAGAAGAAGAAGTCTACCAACAGATGGCCAGCAGGCTGTCACATCTGAAGGAGTTTATATGGGTACTCGGTCAAAGGCGAGACCCCGTATGGACGAC
This sequence comes from Iris pallida, assembly GCA_029216955.1. Taxonomy (NCBI): domain Eukaryota; kingdom Viridiplantae; phylum Streptophyta; class Magnoliopsida; order Asparagales; family Iridaceae; genus Iris; species Iris pallida. The sequence continues at coordinate 8,438,969 of JANAVB010042617.1, forward strand.
GAAGAACCCCAAGCTGGGGGTAGTATCCCTTAGAGTCTGAAGCGTATGACCCCCACACTGGAGGTAGCCTTCCAGTAGACGATGATCCCTCTGAATCCGATGGCGACTATCTATCTCTTCTACCTGAAGATGAAGGACTTATCCACTCGGAGACAGACAGTATCAGCACCAATTGTACTGTTTCCTCTATTAATTCTCGCTTGCTATCTACATACATGTCGGACAAAGAAAGACCTGAAGAAGCCAGTGACCAGACCAGCAAACGGCTAGAGGGTCTTGAAATAGCATTTGCCAAGATCACTGATATGCTTACCAGTATCATGGCGGTCCAAGCTGCCGGGGTTGTTGTAGAAGCATGAAAAATATCAGAACGATAATCTATGCGGCTCAGAACAGGAGAACCCCATGTGGCTCATACAGGAGCAGTCCCATGCGGTTCAGAGAGACTCTTAGTCTCATGCGGCTCGGACAGGAGAGTCCATGCGGCTTGCATAGGGATAGCCCTGCGGTTCAAAGAGTTCCCCAGCCGCATGTGGTACAAAAGTACATACGGCTCATGGAGATATGTGGCTCAATGCCACGTGTACCCACGAAGACCCCTTCACACAGCTAGCCATCGAGCAGTCTGCCTATTTAATGCTCTGTCATGATTTGACAGCTGACGGCTCTGACATAAAGTATCATAATGGCCCTGCCATAATGACAGACTCTTGGGAAATAGGAGAAAATCTCTGACGCGATTCGAGATTGACACGTGGCTACTCCCATGCGGCTCCAGTGAAGAACAGCTTCTTGCGGCTGTCAAGGATCGTCTTCCTGCGGCTCACCAAAAAGCCATCCCATGCGGCTCGCAGTTACTACCCTTATGCGGTTCACCAAGGAACCATCTCATGCGGCTCGCAAAAACTATACCTATGCGGTTTGCCGAGACGCTGCCTCATGCGGCTCATGGATGTCATGCGGCTTTGGCAGAGTCCATCATCAAGACACGTGGCAGAGATTCAATGACAGCTGGCAGCAAAGATGATTATGAGATGCAAAGATTTACCAGATCCCAATGACCATATCCTCATAATTAATAGGATCAGGTCATATCATTCATAATCAAACCAATGGGACACGTGGTGGGAGATCCAAGCTACACAATCAATCATGGAGATTTAAAGCAATCAGTATTAATTATTCAAAAGATTTAGTACTACCCCCAGTTATGGCCCAGATCCTTCACGCCTAAAACGAATGGTCTAGATTGATTAAGCATCAGGCCGCCGCCACTTCGAGAATGGACAATCATCCAAACCCTAATAATGCTCCCACTATTATAAATAGCAAGGTGCAATTCCCTTGTGAGATATACATTATCAGAGACACATACACAGAGGGCTTCCCCCTAATAATCAGAGAGAAAATACACACACAGAGAGAGAAGCCAAAAGAGCAACACGAGGAGAGCAAGAAGAACATTTCTTCGTCCATGCCAACCATCTTCTCACAGGAGCCAAGGCTGTATACCGATCGTCCAAGGAGTAAGGCATGGCTGCCGTCGCCTTCCCGAGCCTCTATCGTCACCCTCCAGAATCTAAAATAAACAATTGTACTTAGACTGCTGTACCTAGGTTTTCGTCCCTAGGGTTTCTTTGTACAAGCGAGTTTGTAACGTGAAGTAAAAGTCCGGTCCTCCGATAATTATTCTGTTCTTTTATATTTCATGGCAAACACGATGGCGACTCTGCTGGGGACAAACTTCTCCACGGCTGAGGAGTTGGTGACGCAGTCGAATGCAGCCAAACTTGGCTCCACGCAACAAAAGATGGTCGTCCGCTTCGACCAACAGGCGTTTGAAGAGATGCTCTCCGAAGGAAGCGCTGGCCCGGTCCAGAAGCGCACCCGCACGACAAAGGCTCGCAGAGAGTGGAGGCCAAAATCATTTGCTCCTCCCCAAGCCCCCGACGGGATACCCTCTGTTGCTCAAGACGACGAGAAGGACTCTTCTGCAGCCCCACTTCAGACCGTAGACAACTCTGCTGTCCCCAAGTCCGGCAGAAGAAAACACTATGATGCTGGACTTGCAGGGGCAAAGAGAAACTATACGCGAACCAAGCCGCATAGGGGTGCTAGCCGTATGGAAAAAGCTCATGCGGCCACATCCGCTAGCCGCATGAAGAAAAATCATGCGATCACATCTGTCAGCCGCATGACTTATGCGGCTACAGTCGCCAATCATATGGATGAGACACATACGGCCTTGGGAGTCAATCGCTTACAGAAAACCCATGCGGCCACAATTGCCAACCGCATGCGGCCAGCCTACACGGTTGTGACTCCTAGCCGCTCAAAAATAACTCATCCAACAGCAGAAGACAACCGCATACAGACAGCCTACACGGTACCCAACTCTAACCGCATAGCGTCCGTTCCACGCTTCTCTCGATCAGTCTTCGACCGTCTCTCATACGGTCCTGACCCTGATGGTTCTCTGGATGATAAGCCAGACTCTGTGGCATTCAACTTGGACTCCTCCTATTACGCACCCGCAAGTACTAAAAGGAGGAAGTCTAGGACAGCGTAGGCTCATCTGGCCCAGTCAGCTGTCCCAACCTCTGACTATCGGGGCGTCCCGTTGACTATCATACGGGCCTCGGATGGAAAGTTGTATACAACAACTCGAGTCCAGCCCCCGGCGGCAAACGGACAGAGTGGTTCTTCTGACTTGCGGGAGGCGATCCTCCACAAACGTAAGGAAAGAGGAGGAGTGTCGGCATGCAAAGAGTCCTCGCTTGGACATCGCTGCACCCAAATCATCGTCAACTGCTGCTGCAACAACGCAGCAATGACAAAAGATCGGCCATCCGTCTTCCAAAGACTACAGCATCCGAGCTCAGAAGATGAGGCACCTCCGGTTGTCTCCTACAATTCCGCTCAGAAGGTGCCCGCCGAAGGGAGAGGGAAAAAGACAAGCACCTCTAGTCCCAAGATATCAACCACTACAGCTAAGAAACTGTCTTCTAAACGGTTGTCCTCTACCGGTGTATTCCAACACACCCGTTCAAAGATGAAATCTACCGCAATGGGAAATTCATCATCCACATCGCTGGAGGTTGTGGGAACTGGGGGTAGCACTCCTCCGAACATTGGCAACAATCCGATGTTTCAAGGAGCCGAGCCCGGACAAACAACTCTCCCATTAGGTACAACAGACGCTGATGTCCCCGAAGATATTCATAACTCTCAAGACGAAGCAAGCCCTGAAGCTGGGGATACCGTTCCCTCCGAGTCCGAGCCCGAAGAGAACATTCCCACCTATCCCGATGACTTCTCGGTGCATGGGTACGACTCGGAGGGCGCATCCTCCACCGTTCCTTCCATCACTCCTCATGTAAGGACAGTTTTCATGACGGACAGCAATCAAGGTGGTTCCAATGATCGCCAGCGCATCGACAATCTCGAAGCCATATTGCTTGCTTTAGTCGAGTCTGTAGACGAGATTAAAGCGGCCCTGCCAACTCTACAAGGAGGAACGCCTGGTCAAACAAGCACGGGCCCCGCGGTCAATGTAGATTCGAACTCAGCGGCACCAAACCCGAGCAATAATTCTTCCGAAATAACAACCCCTACCACTACAGACGAGACCCGAGAAGTAAGGAGAGAGGTCCAGGAGCTCCGAGCCATGTTCTATGCCCGAGAAAACGCTCAAGATCTCAGAATACGGCAACCGTACCCTGCTGAATGGAGGGATGTTCCATTCCCGCCAAAATATAAGCCGTTCAATATCAACCCATATGATGGCAAGACCTCAGCAAGTCGATACATCACTTACTTCGAGGTCACCACTGACCATCTGCCCCATGATGATGCTATCCTTATACGGTTATTCATTGGGGCATTGGAAGGAGTCACCTTCGATTGGTACCGCAATCTGCCAGACAACTGCATCCACTCCTTCGCCGGCTTCAAGCGCATGTTCTTGGAGAGGTTCTACGAAGTAGGGCAGGACGTCACTATGTCCACTCTCATGGACGTCGTCTAAGGGGAGAAGGATTTGACAAGAAACTACATCGAGCGGTTCCGCCAGACCGCCATGAAGCTGCCTTCCGGAAATCTAGATTCCTCTTTGATTGAAATTTGCCAAAAGAGACTGCTTCCAACAATCAGTCTCTGGATGGGCGAAAGTCAATTCAAAGATTGGAAGGTGTTCATCATCAGCGCCACAAGCGCCGAAGAACGACTGAATAAGGCTCGCCAACTGGGATTGCACATCTCAGACGGAGAAAACAAGGGCAAGCGTCCCAACAACGATAATGGGGGTAACCCCTCCAACAATCGGGACAGCAAGGGGAAGCAGGCTATGGTGGCCGATACAACACAAAAACCTGAGCTGAAGCCCGCAGACAAACAATGGCTCCAAATCGATTACTCCTTCGAAGACGGCCACGTCAAGCCTATCTTGGACATGCTCATACAAGGAGATAGAATTCAGCTTCCTCCACCAAGACGGGAGCCTCGACCGGCTGATCTGGAGAACCCAAAGTTCTGCCATTACCACCGTTACGTACACCACGCTACACACGACTGTTATCAACTAAAACGGTACATCCAAAGCCTCATCGATTCAAACGCTCTGGCCATCGACTTCGAAGAGGTAACCGTAGCAGCCAATATGGTGTCCGTACAATTCGACAGCTTCCCTTCGACGGAGACTCAAGACGGGGTAATCCCCGTCCCTCTGGCGACAATGGAGATTACCAATCTTCCACCTCCCCGGGAACAGGCTGCGGGTCGAGTACCTCTCACCACCTCACGAGGAGAGGTCATGTGGGTCCATCCAGACTTGGTATCAGAAGTAACTCGGCCCACACCATCTCCCACCAACAGAAAGAAGAGTAAAAAAATCAGGACCTGCCACACAATCTCAGCAGACAACGAGGAAGCTACAGCCATCGTCACACGGTCCGAAGCGCAATCCCAACCTGTGGTTGACAATCCAGCCGAAAATCATCAACCCACTACAACTGATGCTCCGGGACCGGCTCAGCCTTCGACGATCGACAAGCCTAGGCCGAAGGAGACTCGCTTCGACAAATCTCGCCGAAAAGACGCAGCCCAAGGGCTAGAGAGGCCCTACAACATTGACATCTTAGCACAATTGGCTAACACTCCGGCCAAATTGTCACTGTACGAACTCCTAAGGCTCTCCAAGGACGTTCGTATTGCATTGAGCGAAGTACTCCAAAATATCGATGCCTATCTAGCTCAATCCAACCTCACCGGGAAGGACTCACCCATGGATCTCCAAGACAGTGCCTGCACGGGAGCAATGCCCAATATCGTCTTCACTCCGCAGGACATGCTCATCAAAACCAACCTACATGATCGTCCGCTATACTACACGGGATACATCGGCGACGTGAAGGTGGATCGGATGCACATTGATCCTGGCTCTTCCATAAGCATCATTCCGAAGGGTCTGCTACATCATCTCCGTATTCCAATGCATCGCCTAACACCTACAAGCACCGCCATCAGCGGTTTCAATTCGGGCAGAAGATACCCCATTGAGAAGATTCGTCTGAAATGTCAAATTGGCGACCTCCAATCCGAAGTCACCTGCTACGTCATAGATGCAGACACTTCTTATAACATCCTCTTGGGGCGCCCATGGATACACGATTATATGATCGTGCCTTCCACGCTACACCAGTGCTTCAAATATGTTGACAAACACGGCCTCGTGAAGACAGAATTTGCCGACATCGATTCCTTCAAGGGGGTTGAATCCTACTACTCAGACTCCTGCCTATACGAAAAGTCGAAGAGGCACCTTGATGAAGGAGACGCACAAGCTCATACCGAGACAGCTACGGGATCAGAAGGACCCCTAACGATCCACCTCCAAGCTCGCAAACCGGACAAGTCTGCACCCCTTACCGCCACTCTGCGGAAGGATGCAATCAGCCTCTCAGCACAGGAGGAGCAAATGATAATCCGGCTGCCAAGGTCCGGCCAAGTGCCGAGACCCATAACGGAGCCACTGACAATCAGGCTACCGAGAATCAGTCAACCCCAAACAGGGAAGCTCAATCCCTCGGACAGGCCCATGACGATACGCCTTCCCAGGAAGGGTTGTCACCCCGATGCAAGGTCTGACACTTCTAGCGAACCAGCCACTCCTCGCCCCACATCAAATGCCAAAATGGGGGTCGCTAGTCTGCCAACAACTCCACGCTCTGCTCCATCAACTGAACCACTGACAATCAAGCTTCCCAGGTCATCCTCTCAGTCTTCGTTCACACTGGGGGTAGCCAAAAAGGAACCGAAGCTAGCCAAGTATGTGGCTGCCCACACTGATGTCCCCTCCTCTGATGATGTAATCCCCTTAGAAAAGATACCTTACTTCATCAATAAAGGGTTATCTTTGAACTACACCGAGCTCAATAAGCTATGTACAATGTATGCTATGGAACACGGTATAGGTGCTCACCTACACACACAGGTGACAAATGTGTACACCGCGATCCAGCTTACTCCAGTAGAAGACGCTTACCGAATATTCGAGGGAGGAGATCATCCGATCATCTTCGGCCGGACGAACAACCCGTATCCCCTCACCATAGAAGAAGTCGACCTCGGGTCAGATGCCGGAAGACTGCCTCTGTATCTCTATAGCCCTCAATCCAAATATCTCATGCAGAAACAGGGGTATGATCTAGAGACGGCGCCAGGATTGAACTACGGCACTGGGCGACGATTACCTTTGAAGCCGCCAGTCCCGGCGGGCAAACCACGGAACTACTATAACAAAACTCGATGCGGGTTAGGGTATGTAACACCTACTATGACCCCTAAAAGTTCAGATGAAGAATGCGACCGACAGTCACATTCAACCGGATCACCAACTTCTGACTCAGATACCAGCATCGGAGATGTGTTCAGACAAGTCATGTCAGTCAACATGACATTCGCCGATGCTTACGAGGAAGACGAAGACATCCCCAAAATTTTCGAGCTAGAGCCATGGGCCCAGCAATTAGATGCACAATAGGAAAAGCAGTTCGAACTGAGAGAACCTCCTACTGAAGATGAGGTCATACAAGTGGATCTCGGCAGCAAATCTTCTCCAAAACCGATTTTCATCAGTAAAAGCCTAACTGACGAAGAACGGGAGTCGCTGTTAGAACTTGTCAGAGAGTACATTGATGTGTTCGCCTGGAGCTATGAAGACATGCCAGGGTTAAATCCTGACATCGCTCTTCACAAACTCAACATTCGACCAGATGCAAAGCCGGTCAAGCAACAACAACGACGCTTCCGTCCAAGCATCATGGACGCAATCGAAGCTGAAGTCGACAAACTGATAGCCAGCTGCTTCATCCGTGAGGAGCAATATCCTGATTGGGTCGCCAATATAGTATCCGTCCTCAAGAAGAACGGGAAGATTCGAATCTGCATCGACTTCCGCAACTTGAACGAGGCATGCCCCAAAGATGAATTCCCCCTTCCTATCACAGACATCATGATCGACAATACCTGCGGCTTCGAACGCATGTCATTCATGGATGGCTTCTCGGGGTACAACCAAATCAAAATGTCTCCTGATGACGAAAAGCATACTTTATTCCGAACACCAATTCGCACGTACTGCTACACAGTCATGCCTTTCGGTTTGAAGAATACCGGTGCCACATATCAAAGAGCCATGAGCATCATCTTCAGAGACCACTTACGTAAGACAGTGGAGTGCTACGTTGACGATATAGCCGTTAAGAGCCGCTGCAAAGAAGACCATCTGCATGATCTAAGGACGGTATTCGACCTAATGCGAGCACACAATTTGAAAATGAACCCTACGAAGTCCTTTCTGGGCGTATCCAGCGGGAAGTTCTTAGGCTTCATCATCACTGCAAAGGGTATCCATGTAGACCCTGAGAAGACCAAAGCTATCATGGAGATGGGTCCCCCAAGAAATCTCCGCGAACTCAGAGGCCTTCAAAGGAGGCTAGCTTATATCAGAAGATTCATTTCCAACCTCTCCGGGCGATGCCGACAGTTCACGCACCTCATGAAGAAAGGAGTCTCATTCGTATGGGACGAAGAATGTCAGCGTGCTTTCGACAGCATCAAAGAATATTTGTCAAATCCTCTAGTTTTGGTGGCCCCGGTTCCTGGAAAACCATTCCTGCTCTATGTACGAGCAATGGAACACTCCCTTGGGGCGCTACTGGCACAGAACAATGACGCAGGCCATGAACAGGCCATATATTACCTCAGTCGAATGATGATTGGGCCAGAGCACCGATACACCGCTGTGGAGAAGGAATGCCTCGCCCTGGTGTTCGCCATTCAGAAAATATGACACTATGTCATCGGACAAACGATACACATGATCTCACGAGTCAACCCTCTCAGGGTCCTTATGACTAAGCCAGGGGCACTCAGCTCTCGCCTCGCTACATGGGCAATACTGCTGTCCCCTTACCATATGATCTTCGTCTCCCAAAAGGCAGTCAAAGGTCAAGCCCTAGCGAACTTTTTAGCAACCCACCCAGGCTCGGAGTCCTCCAGAATATATGAAGATATCCCAGATGAGGTCGCCGACTCACATGCAACCTCTCACGAGGCTATATGGCGAATGTTCTTTGACGGTGCTTCAAGGACCGGACCTAAAGGCAATATAGTCGTCGGAGTTGGGGTAGTGCTGATCTCCCCTTCCGGATTGGTGATTAACCGCACTTATTCCCTCACCGAGCCCTGCTCTAACAATATGGCCGAGTATAACACTCTGGTCATTGGCCTTCAACTTGCAAGAGAGCTGGAGGTAGAATACCTTGAAGCATACGGCGATTCCCAACTAATCGTCAATCAGATCCGGGGCTCGTACGAAGTCCGCCACGAAGACATGATTCCTTATCACCAAATAGCGATCGACATCATCTCGTCGTTCAAGGGGTTCTTCATCGAGCACGTCCCCAGACTCCGAAATATTAAAGCCGATGCCCTAGCCGGTCTGGCCGCTTTCCTAGCAGTCCCAAATTATGATCGCCAATCAGAGGATGTGATAGGCCACGAACTGGTCTGTCCCAAGAACAATGTGCAATTCGTGGCAAGTTATTCCGCCCAGACGATCGATGATGCCCCAGACTGGAGACAACCATTTATCGACTTCGTCGTCTACGACATCCTGCCCGAGAACCCAAAGGAAGCCACTTCCATCAAACGACGTTCTCTCAGATTCTTCTACGATACAGAGACAAAAATGCTGTATCGCCGCTCCTACGACGGATTACTGCTTCAGTGTCTCTTAAATACAGAAGCCAAAGAAGCCGTACGAGAAGCTCATGACGGTGTCTGCGGGGCCCACCAGCCCGGCCCAAAACTGCAAAACCGCCTTCGCCGAATGGGCTACTATTGGCCCACGATGGTGGCAGATGCGATAGATTATGCTAAAAAATGCAAAGCCTGCCAAGTCTACGTGAACTTCATTCACCAACCATCCGAATTTCTACATCCGACGGTGGCATCCTGGCCATTCGAAGCGTGGGAAATGGATATCATTGGTCCAATCACCCCGCCTTCCTCCGGAGGACATCGCTTCATACTTGTGATCACTTATTACTTCTCCAAATGGGCGAAAGCTGTCCCACTCGCAGAAGTCAAGACTTCAAACGTGATCAGCTTCCTTAAGCATCACGTCATCTACCGCTTTGGACTGCCCCGAAGAATCATCCATGATAATGGTCCGCAGTTTGCAAGCCACGCATTTTATCGGTTTTGCGATAAATACCGTATTCAGAATATCGCTTCGACGCCGTACAACCCGGCAGCAAACGGGTTAGCAGAGGCATTCAACAAAACAATCATCAAACTCCTCAAGAAGTTTGTCTCCTCCAACAAACGTGATTGGAACGAGAAGCTCGGCGAATGCTTATGGGCTTATCGCACCACGGTCCGAACAGCCAACGGGAATACACCATTCTTCCTGGTATACGGGGGTGAGGCAGTCCTCCCCTTGGAGACCCAGATTCCCTCACTACGTGTCGCCCTCACACATCAATTGACAACCGACGACAACTACCAGCGTCGCCTACAGGAATTGGAGGCACTAGATGAAAAGCGCCTCTTAGCTCAGCAACAAATTGAGCTATACCAAGCACGCATCTCTGGAGCTTTCAACAAGAAGGTCAAAATCAGAACATTCCATGTAGGCGATCTCGTCTTGGCAGTCCGGAGGCCGATGGTCATGACTCACAAGACCGCCGGCAAATTCCAGCCGAAGTGGGAAGGCCCATTTATCGTTGAGATAGTATTCTCCAACGGTGCTTACCGCCTCACAAAGCAAAATAGAGACTTGCTCATGTTGCCCGTCAACGGCAAGTTCCTGAAGAAATATTATGTCTAAACGACATTCTCTACAAGATCTTCGAGTCATGTACCCGCTGGTACCGCTGAACTCACACCCACAATATTTCAAATTATCGAGTCATGTACCGCCTGGTGCCGCTGAACTCACCTCCACATTCCCTTCAGATTATCGAGTCATGTACCCGCTGGTGCCGCTGAACTCACACTTTCTCAATATTCTAAATTACCGAGTTATGTACACACTAGTGCCTCTGAACTCACATTCCGGTCACTCTTTCAGATGGTAAGTCACGTATTATTATACCTCTGAACTTTATTCCTGGAAGAGATCCTCCCTCATGATCCACTACCCGCGCTCCCAGTGCACAAAAAAGGTAATCGATCCACAAATTTCCGAAACGGCCATGTCCTCATTACCTCTGAGTCGTTTTCACTTCCACCAAAAACAAACCGCCCCCTCGCATAGAACTTCCACGTTCTCCTACCTCTGAGTCGTTCTATGTACCCTCTCTTCATTGAGCCCACTCCTGCCATGTCCTCATTACCTCTGAGCGGGAAGGCTCCGTCGAAGAAACCTTCATGCTTGCCATGTCCACATTACCTCAGAGCAAGTATGTCGGTCCCCTTTCAACCTATTATCTGTACCCACAACCGGAGTACGACAAGGATAATAGGTCCACAAATGTCCGCTGTTGACCACGAATATATTCCGTGAAGTCTCCCCTGCCATGTCCTCATTACCTCTGAGCAGGAAGATTCTACGGTAAAACCCTCATGCTTGCCATGTCCTCATAACCTCTGAGCAAATATATTGGTTTTTCTTTCACCCTATTATCCATATCCCGAACCAGGGTACGCCAAGGATAATAGGTCCACAAATATCCCTTGCTAAGCTTCTTAGCATAAATCTACCATCTCACCATGCCCCGGGAGCCCAGCTGCTCCACGGCATTCTTTTTGCCCAATACCGAGAGCATCCGTGACCACTTTGCCATGGCTGTTTCGGACATTATGACCAAACTTGTTATTCGTATCTAAAACTAAGGTACGCCTAGGGTAACAGGTCCACAAATAATCCCCCAGCAAGTCCAATTCCAAAAACGCCACAAGTACAAGAAAGAGAAGATGAGTTGAAATATGCTCATTTATTCGAAATTCTAAATACTACATCATTTGGGATCACATCCCTTACAAAAAAAAGGAGAAGCAAAAGAAAACAGAAAGCTGATCGCTGCTCCGGGGCACATAACGCCCTAAGACGGTCCGTCAGCAAAGCAACCGACCGCTCAAACCTCTGAGAGGCTCGACGCTCCGCCTCGTGGGTCAGCACCGCCTCGTCCTCCAGATGAGCGTGAGCCTGCCAATTGTCCTCAAATTTCTTAAAGGCCGGCTCCAGGTTAGCAGAAGATCAGGAAACCTTCTCGGCCTCCCGAACGATTGACTCCTGTTCCGCCTGAGCAGCCTCCGTCTCTGACTCTAAGAAGGCCAATTCCCTCTGGAGTGCGAGGATCCGCTTCTTCGTATCAACGATTCCACGAGAAGCAGACTCTTTTCGAGCACGACAAGCCTGACTCCGATGACCCAGCCGGTCATACGAAGCAGAAAACTTATCAAGGTCTCCCCGTACAACTGGCCCAGCGGTATCTCGGGCAAGCTTGATCCTATCCCGAGCAGCAATGAGGAAGCCCCGCTCCCGCTCAGTCGCAGCAGGCAAGCCCGCCTGTCGTATCGCCAGTAGTTGGGTCACAAGCTGATCAGCTTCTGTCAGCTTAGGCTCCAGCAGTGCAGCCAACCCCACCCCGCCAGGAAGGGACTTCAAAGTTGCAACCTGACCCCGAGCGCACCGGAGAGATAGAGAAAAAGGGGTCCCCCATTCCACAGCAGCGTCTACGCCCCTTTTTAAATGGCGATAGAAGCTGTCAACCACGTCCTGCGTCACCTCGTCCAGAGTCTCCGAGGAAGCCGGTGTCAGCGGGAGTGTGGCTGGCAGCACTGAGGAAGACGCAACAGAATCTGCCGCCCCTGCCACAAGAGAAGCAAACTCCGCATGAAAGGACGCTTGAACAGCGGCCAACTCCTCTTCGGTAGCCTGCAGAATTTGAATACTTGGTAGGGTCGAGAGGTCAGTCTCCGGAGCCGTATAATCTGCGGAGGATGAGGCGGAGACCATCGCCAACTCCATTCCCATCTGCCTGGAGCTAGCGGGAGGCCCCTCGACATGAGACGGCAAAGGAGAGGGAACGCTCCTTTCTTCCGGATCACGGCAGGCCGAGTCTTCTCCAAGAACATCCACGGCGGGAAGTAAAGGGTCAGGACCTGCAGGACCAAGGCAACCATGAATCGATTTGACCCGGAGGATATGTTGATAGAGCAAATAAGCCCCCTCACTAGTCAATATCTGGCTTATCTTACCAGTTGAGGAGTGTGGAGGCCGAGGTTCGCCTGCAGCCACCACAGCCTCTTCACCAACAGTCTCCGAGTCAGGTACAATAGACTCCTCCGCCCTTGCATCCTCGGGAGGAGATGCACCGAGATCCGCGTCACCTTGCTGAAGTTCAGCGGTCTCGGAGACAGACCCAAGGAAACCTTCATCACCCTGGGCCGAGGCTTCAACAACCTGGAAGCTCCCAGCCGCCGCTGAGAGAGCCCCCGCAGAAAGGACCACGGCACACATGTCGCTAATCAAAGCAGCAAGGGCCGGATCAACTTCAGGGGTGGTAGACGATTCAGGAGAAGACGGTCCATCGGACACCTACGAAGAAAAGGGATTAAGTCATGTCTCCGATAGAAAAGAAAACTACAACAAAGAGATGGCTACGACTTGGTCTTACCTCCGGAATAGCGTCTGTACCTTTACCCCTCTCGGTAATAAGTAAGCCACGAGACCTAACGGCAGCTCTCTTCACGGAAAAGGTCGCTCTACTGTCAGAAGACTCGTATCTGACTCGTTTACGCGAGGAACCAGACACAGCTGAAGGGTGTTCTTCTCTCACTACTTCCTCTTGTGTAGTAAGCAACGGATCTTCTGCCGGTTCATCGGGTGTGGGAAGCGGTTGATCCGCTACTTCTTCACCCCCACCAGAAAGGGAGTCTTCGCTATCATGATCATCCTCCTCCTCAGCCGACTCGGAAGGTTCTGATTCAGGGAGGGGAATCTGGAGCGCTAGTTGCTTTCTAGCCTTAGCCCCCTTGGGCTTCTCCTCTAAACCGGTACCTACAATGAAACTGGTACTCGGATCGAAACCAACAGGAGGCTTGTTCGCCATAACGTGATATAAAGCAGCCACGTATAAAATTTCCCTCGGCGCCTTAGCATCGGGGACCGAGAAGCTGGCCCGAGTATGATAAGTGTCGTAATAATTCCATGCCCTGACACCATCAAGAACGCTACCTTCAAAGCCCAAACAAGGGTTGGGACAATCAAGGAATAACTGGCTATAACCAAATTGGCGGGAAAACCTACTAGGTAGGTAAGGCTCCAAATACACATTATCGCGATTGCGATAAACCAGATGCGCGGGGCGGATGTTGCGCAACCAGGTGAGCATGTCCGGAGACAGAAAGTGAGAAGGACCGGTACCATTGAGATGTACCTTCCTCACTTCCTCATTAGAAAATGGAGGAACAGACACAAAAAAGTCACACCCATCCACCCTCGCCAGCGCCTTTCGACAAGATGGCATAGTGTTGTATTCCCAAGACCGGCGATGGCATTTGAAAAGGAAAGCGTCTTCATCTGTAGCATCTTTCGCTATGCCAGGTCCCATCAAAGACTTGTAGTGCATTGCCAACCACCCCATCAAATAGTGGAAAGGCAGTTCTACGCGCTCAAAATCCAACGTCTTCTTGCACGCAATGACCTTGGACGAAAAGGTTCGAAGACCATGGTGTATGCTACACACCATAGCAGGAAGAAGGGCCAGTCTAACTCTAAATACCAGTTTAACGGCAGGGAGAATGAAATGACGACCGATCCTCTCAATAGAACCCGCTCCTCCCGAGACTACGCAATTTCGCAGCCATATCATTAAAAATCCAGCCAGGAGCGCCTTCTCTGACATCTTTGTGGTCCCGTAGTAAAAATAGCTAAGAGAGTCAGTTTGACTCCCGAATATGTCGCTCTTGGATCGCGACTTCTTGACGCTTGACATCAGATCCCTTATATCTCCATGCGTTCGAGGGGTTCGAGGAGTAACTTCGCCTGAAGGGTCAACTTTAAAAAGATAATTAATCCAGGATGTGGTGTGGGGAGCGGTCCCCTCGGAGCTATCCACCGTTTTTATAGCCATCTGATGACAAGCACTGTGGTGGCACAGCAACTCCCGATACACCGCAACGAAACCTGGGAGTCGTCGGTCCAAGTCCTCAAACTCCTCATTCGACGGGGTATACACCTCAAAAGGCTCATTCCCCCACGAAAGTTTGGAGACGGTATACATCTCATGGAGAGCAAGCCCCAACTCCCCTCCGGGTGCAAAGAACGTCCCCGTTCGCTGGCTATACATCTCCAAGAGTGCCACGAACAGTGGCTTTTTGATAGGAAGCCCATGACAAGTGCCCCGAATGGCCTGGTAAAGTCCCATCTCCCGCAAGAATGTTTCGTAAGTCTGCAGAACCCAAGTGGTCAACTGGGCCCACGTAGAAGTGGGGTTTATCCAGTTCGGCAGTGCCAGCCTACCAACGGGATAAGACTTCTTGCGAACAAGCCGATTTAGGAAGGTATCAGCTTGAGTAAGTGTGAAGTTGGGACCGTATACATTCATGAAAGAGCCTGGGGCCAGACCCATCATGTACCGGAGGAAGGAATCCTTACCCGCATACGCTGACCGCATGTTCGGATTATAATGGATGTTGTCCATCAACATCCCTGATTGAGTAGGAGTTAAGTTACACACCATCTTCCTGTCGAGCAACACCATGTTGAACCACGACAAAGGATAATGACGTTCCATGAGCGGAATATGGATTGCCACCCCATCCAAAGAAAAATCCCAGTTCTCGGAAATCTCCAAAACTCGGGGATTCTTGATGATTAAAGCATCTCCAAAAAGGAACGAAGGCTTCAGGTATTTTCCATCCAGCTTCCCAGTATTCATCATAGAACGGAGGTAATGGAGGGTCTGATTCTTGATGGCGTTCAACCTCTCTGAAGGCTCATCAGCAGGGAATTGATTCAACACATGCTTAATTAAGTCGTCAAGACGCACGCCCAGGGCGAATTGATTTGAGCCAACCATAAGTTCCTCCGCAGGATTTACTGGCAGATTCAATGGAAAAAAAACAAAAGAAATAAGGCAAAAAGATAGCTAAAACACAAAACTACATGATGCTTATGCGGCTCAGTATAGCCTCATGCGGCTCGGTTTAAAAGAGTTCATACAGGTCAGTCCAAATGAGCTTATGCGGCTCAATTTAAAAGAGCCCATGCGGTTCAGTTCGAATAAGCTTATACGGATAGGCTCGAAAGGAACTTATGCGGCTTAGTGCGGATGAGCTTATGCGGTTCGAAAGGAGCATATGCGGATATGGTCCGATTCGAATAAGCTTATATAATTCGGCTCGAATAAGCTTATGCGGTCCAGCGAGAATGAGCTTATGCGGTCCAGTTCAAATATGCTTATGCGGCTCAGTTTGAAAGAGCTCATGCGGCCCTGATGATGAAGTAGTTATGCAAAACAACTTTCATGCGGTTCAAGCCTGGGTCATATTCCATGCGGTCCGAATATGAGTCGAACACACAGCATACTTGGGAATATAGGCTCGCGCATAAAATATGCGGCGTAGCCATGGCAGTTCTTATTGATGGTCCTACCAGCAATAGGCGGGTGAACGTCGGAGTGAAACACAGGCACGCCAGTCGCCGGAGGAGCCGCCACGTTCGCCGCCACAGTCGATGAAGACGCGGCCTTCTTGCCCTTCGCCGTCGCAGAAGATGACGTGGCCTTCTTGCCCGCAGCAGCAGCAGTCTTCTTGGGAGCCATTGCCAATCGCTGATAGGAGAAGACGAAGAGGAAGTCTGCAACAAAGAGTTCGAGAAAAAGAGAGAAGGTAAAGAAACCCTCAAAGAATAGACTTACTCCTACTTATAGGCGAAGGAGGCTCGAAAAAACAAAACAAACGCCTCGATCTACGCACCGCCTAAAAGAATAAACCGCTTCGGTCAAAACAAAACTGACCCTTGGGATCCTCCCCCAAGAGGCGACGAATCAAGGGCATTTAATGCAGAAGATTTGCACACGTGGCTAAGACACGTGGCAAAAAGCTTATGCGGTCTCACAGCTCATACGGCCAGATAAATCCATGCGGCTGTACCATCTACACGGTCAACAAAGGCCATGCTTCTTATTCAAAGTATTTCAATTTTGCAAATTGAAAACTTTGAAGGGGGTCTTGTAGAAGCATGGAAAATATCAGAACGATAATCTATGCGGCTCAGAACAGGAGAACCCCATGCGGCTCATACAGGAGCAGTCCCATGCGGTTCAGAGAGACTCTTAGTCTCATGTGGCTCGGACAGGAGAGTCCATGCGGCTTGCATAGGGATAGCCCTACGGTTCAAAGAGTCTTCCGGCCGCATGTGGTACAAAAGTACATGCGGCTCATGGAGATATGCGGCTCAATGCCACGTGTACCCACGAAGACCCCTTCACACAGCTGGCCATCGAGCAGTCTGCCTATTTAATGCTCTGTCATGATTTGATAGCTGACGGCTCTGACATAAAGTATCATAATGGCCCTGCCATAATGACAGACTCTTAGGAAATAGGAGAAAATCTCTGACGCGATTCGAGATTGACACGTGGCTACTCCCATGCGGCTCCAGTGAAGAACAGCTTCATGCGGCTGTCAAGGATCGTCTTCCTGCGGCTCACCAAAAAGCCATCCCATGCGGCTCGCAGTTACTACCCTTATGCGGTTCACCAAGGAACCATCTCATGCGGCTCGTAAAAACTATACCTATGCAGTTCGCCGAGATGCTGTCTCATGCGGTTCATGGATGTCATGCGGCTTTGGCAGAGTCCATCATCAAGACACGTGGCAGAGATTCAATGACAGCTGGCAGCAAAGATGATTATCAGATGCAAAGATTTACCAGATCCCAATGACCATATCCTCATAATTAATGGGATCAGGTCATATCATTCATAATCAAACCAATGGGACACGTGGTGGGAGATCCAAGCTACACAATCAATCATGGGGATTTAAAGCAATCAACATTAATTATTCAAAAGATTTAGTGCTACCCCCATTTATGGCCCAGATCCTTCACGCCTAAAATGAATGGTCTAGATTGATTAAGCATCAGGCCGCCGCCACTTCGAGAATGGGCAATCATCCAAACCCTAATGATGCCCCCACTATTATAAATAGCAAGATGCCATTCCCTTGTGAGATATACATTATCAGAGACACATACACAGAGGGCTTCCCCCCTAATAATCAGAGAGAAAATACACAGTGAGAGAGAGAAGCCAAAAGAGCAACACGAGGAGAGCAAGATGAACATTTATTCGTCCACGCCAACCATCTTCTCACAGGAGCCAAGGCTGCATACCGATCGTCCAAGGAGTAAGGCAGGGCTGCCGTCGCCTTTCCGAGCCTCTATCGTCACCCCCCAGAATCTAAAATAAATAATTGTACTTAGACTGCTGTACCTAGGTTTTCGTCCCTAGGCTTTCTTTGTACAAGCGAGTTTGTAACGTGAAGTAAAAGTCCGGTCCTCCGATAATTGTTCTGTTCTTTTATATTTCATGGCAAACAGTTGTTCCTCCACCTCAACAAAATGTCTCGGCCCACGCTAGTCTGGCTCACAGCAATAACCCTCCTTCACTACAAAAGGAGTATCATTCCGCTGTGCCTCCTCCAAATCTTGCAAATGTTGGGGGGTGTCACGACCCGCACCCACCGTGAGGGTACGAGAACGTAACAACGCCCAGCCTATGCCGCAGTGTCGGCGGTAGAACGTTGTTCTAGGTCATGAACTATAACTACATAACATGAAATATACTCTCCAGAAGGAGGCCAATACCGAGGTACAACTCAATCACAATATAAGGTAGAATGTAGCACGATGGAAAAAGATAAGAAATCCTCAACTGAGGTACAGCAGAAATGGAATACAAGTCTCATCATCTCTAAAATATACAACTCTAAAAATAAAGACAACAGCTAAGCATGAAAAGAAGGAACAGTCTAAGCTATCTACACTATACAAGGTATCATCCTGAGCAGCTGCCTGAACCTCCCCAGTGGTCCAGGTCGCAAGTGTCAACTAGGCAAACTCTAAGTAAGGGTGCAGGGTTCCTCATCATCCACTGTAAAATTTTCAACAGGTCCAGTCAGGACAGGAGCGAGCACAATACATCTCATACAGTTCATATCATGTCAGGAAATATAAAGTAGGCAATAGAGTAAGATACATGAAACGCTGTAAGAAGATGTACATGAAAACAGGAGAGATATTTGATAACTGGAAATATATACATGATAAGTAAGAACTGTAAGTGACTAGTGATTTAGAGTACGAGATGGCATGTAATTGGCTTAGGTTGTACATGATAAAACATGGAAGTAACAGAGTGTACATGATGGGTAAATCACGTGACCATTTATACTCACCCCTACCCACAATCAATACACAAGGATCTATTCAAGTTACGTTACGGACATGATGTTTTGGTTATACAAGAAACACGTAAGAAAACATGAGCGTACATAAAAGAACATGAGAGTACATGAACGTACATGAAAGAACATGAGAGAACATGAGTGTACATTAATAACGCAGAAGCAAAGAATACATGATGTACATGAAACACATGTCATAAAGTATTCGATGCGCCCGCTAAGGGGGATAACATCCCAAAAAGAGATCTGTATAGTACCAATCCATGATAATAACGTGACAGCATCAAGTAAAAGTAATCTAGAGCGAGAATATAATTCGTGACAAGTATGAAACGATTAGAGAATGTACTCGCCTCGTATCTGAATGTCTGAAGTAAATGTACTGCCTGAGGAGAGGTGTCTGTCTCCTAATCAGAGCAACACAAGTTACAACATGTCTAAAATAAGGAAATAGACTGCTACAATGCATCTACATGCTGTCTAGGTCAAACTAGGCTAAAGTCAACACTTGGTCAACTCTAGTCAACTATCTAGTCAAAGCTAGGTCAACTTGGTCAACATAAACTCAATGAAGTCTCACTAGGCCTAACCAGTCTACCCTAGCTAGTACACACCATACAAATCCAAGGCTATACAAGCCAACATAAGTCACATATCAAGATACATCACATTCATGCATATTCAACATTTTATATATATATATATATATATATATATATATATATATATTTTTTTTTTTTTTTAATTTTTATATATATATATATATATATATATATATATATATATATATATATATATATATATATATATATATATATAAGAGAAAAGAACTAACATATAAAGCTATGTGTGTGTGTGAACATGGACGTGTACATGAAAAGAGAAATCAACACTAGTTATGAGTTTACACTACACATGGCACAAAGCTAACCCATCTACATTACACATGTATTACACTTAACATGCATGGCTACAAGTATACATCTATATACATTAGAGTAGAGACTATTTAAGTTATAACTAACATGCATCTATACTTTACATAAATCTATATATATTATAGCAATCATTTAGAGAAGGGTTACATGGCATGGTGGTTGATATAGAGTGGGGTGTCCTTGTGCAGAGGGTGAAGTTCATTCTCAGTTTAGTTCCACATTTACATATAAACTAAAGTGAGCTATCCCATAAACTGGTGTAACTAACCACATAAAATGAACCATGTTATCTGAAATCTGCCATTAAGCCAACATCCCATATGCATACAGCTCATGCATTGTCTAATACTGAAATTAACTAACATTTCGAATTAAGGGGGTTGAAGGTTAACATTACATTCATAGACATTCTACTATATTGAAAACTAAAATTGGCTTGGCAATAGGAAAAGGAAGGTATACATGCTTACATGGACAGTTCAGTGTTCGAACAACCTAAAATGAACTAACATTCTCAGCTATGCATTGGTTCTATGTCTATATATGAAATCTGATATTGTATTTATAATATTTATACATTATGCATTCATATCTATCATTACATATATACCTTGCATTTATATCTAGCATTCATTATATACTTTCATGCATGCATTGTATATCATTCTTTCATTCATGCATTTATGCATTGCTTACATATATTACATTAATTGCATTCCTACATGCTTGCATTCAACCATATATATACATTAATGTAAATAGGACATATCATATATATATATCATTTCATTCATCTAACATATCATGTATTACATACTCTATATTCATTTAATATCCATACTACATAGGCTCATAGGTTACACAAAATGCATATATCGTATAGTCACTCTTTTACTTAAAACCAATACTGTACCAATTGGGCATCCACTAAATTCTAGGATTAAAGTATGTTGTAGTACTTCATGTTAGCTTTCTGAAACTTCAAACGGATCGCATTTTCGTGTCCGAAAGCTCCCGGAATCGCTAAAACACCGAGAACGCGTTTGTCTTTCATACAGCTGACACTCAAATAATTCTCCAGAAATTTATAGAAAGAATTAGGCCTATTAATACATGTTTTTAGAAATCTAACTTCAATACGCTTCTTTTAAAAAAACGGGAGATTAAACCGAGCTTTGAGCTAGAAGTTATGACATTTCTAAGTTAGGGCTGAAATTAAAAACGTGGATAAAAATTATGACGGATTTAGGTAGTTTGAGACAAAAGAACACAAGTATATAACATAATATATCAAGAACTCACTCTCTACACTAATATATATATATGAGACACTATAGAACACATCTCCAATACAAAAATATGAGATTAAACATGTAATAATTCATTCATACATAACAACAAAACATAGTGTGTCCAAATTTGGGGTTTTCCCACATGGACACAACCACAACACAAAGGACACTCCTATGACCTCCAAATGGACACAAAATGGACACAAATGGAGATACAACCATGGAGGTCATTCCTATGGGTTCAAAATAGACCTATATGTATGAGAAAATGAAAAGGAGAATGGATTTATACCTCCCGGTAGATCGAATCGAAGAAAAGCCTTCCCGGAGCGACACCGACACGTAGAGATTCCAAAAGGACACGAACGAGCTCCGAATCCTCCCAAACTTGGGTAGCTTCCTCCTTGGCTAGAAAGGAGAAGGAAAGAAGAAGATTTGGTGGCGAAATGGAAGGATTTGGTGGAGAAATTGCTAGGGATTGCTCTCTAGGAATTTGGGGAAGAATAAGAGAGAGAGTGTGGATGAGAATAATGAAATGAACTTGAGCCTATCCTCTCCCAAAGTGGCTGGCCATATGGGACTATTTGTCCTATTATGGTAAGGTCCAAAATGCCTCTACTAACCTATTCTATGAGTATTAGGAAAGGACTAATTGGTTGGGGCTAAATTAGTCATTCTAAAGTCTCTAATCACACTAACCTTATCCATAATAATTAGTCTAACCTCTAACTAAAATATTTCTATCATGTGGGCCAAACTAAAATATTTCTATCATGTGGGCCATGGCTAACTAATGTGTGGGTCCACTAAAGTCAACACTACCCCCGGGTCACCATTTTAAGTCGGATTGAGCTGAAATTCGAACCCGACTCAAATAACCCCAAAACAATATCATAAATAATAAAATAAATTTCAAAAATATTTCAAAAATACAAAATAACAAAAATACTCCTGTTCCTGAAAACTGGGGGTGACAAATTCCTCGAAATTAAAACCAAACAATAGTAAAATGTCAAAATCACAAGTCATAATTTTAAATAGTTTAAAAATGGTTAAAAATCACCAAAAATCATAATATGAAATAATTATCAATAAATAATAATTATAATTACAAAATTTTAAAATTACCCTCATCTGGAAAACTGGGTGTTACAATCCTACCCACCTTATAAATATTTCGTCCTCGAAATTAAGATGATCGCACCCCCTTCTAGGTCAAACATAGTCAAGGGTCAATCACTAGTCAATTTCTCAACATCCAAGTACTTGGTCATCAACTTGTCAACTTCTTAGGGTTTTACCTATGCTAGCAATTTAGGTGTTGGCAACTAGAATTTAGCAAAAGAGAAACTCTATAATAGACTAGCTCTTAACTTCCCAATCCTATCAAGTCACCTATAACTAAATACCTACAAGCTAAGCACATGAATACCAAATACCATATATATATATATATATATATATATATATATATATATATATATATATATATATATATATATATATATATGCTCAAGAACAACAACCCATCACATATATCCTAAGTATATTATCTATATATATACATGACTGATCAACCAAGGGTTAAGGCAGACTAAACTTATAAGGGTCTGAAATAATGCTTAGAACTAGGCTAAGGATGAATGGTCTGAATCAAGGGGACATGGTATCTAGTGAAGGGTCTGCACACTGCCTATAAAGGTGATCAACACAAAGAAACTCAACACGAAGGGAACTTAACTAAAATGGAAAACTGAACCAAGTATAGGCTAAACAACATGTTTATAACCCTATACAACAATGGCCTATAGATACCAACTAACCTATATCCCATATGCCAATATCATCTGCAATCTATCTATGCAAATAGACCTCTCGGTCTTAGGTAAAACTACAACTATACTCAAAGGCAGGCTCTGGTCATGGGTGTCTCACTGGAAAAGGTAAGGAAAAGTAGTAATAATCATCAAGGATGTAAGGCATACTAACATCCTATGTGTAACTGGTTGGTATTATAGATAACAGGAGAATTATCTGCAATGGGTTACTATTCTAACACCAATGCTAACTATCACCTCTAGGGTACAGACACTCTACAAGTCATCATACCATTATACTATGAAGGAACTACCTATGAATAAGCTCTACAAAACTAAATAACCCTACTCCTAAGTCATTTATAACAATCAAAAGGGTATGATGTTTGAACCTTCTCAAGATACAATATGTTAATCATATGCGTCTGTCCAAAATCATGTTGTCTAGAGTCTTCATCATGCTAGTGAGCAAGGCTACGATAATCACAGAGTCCTTGACTAAGGTACGTACCTCTAGGTTCATGGTATTTAAAATTTTTGCACTGCCGCATGCGACGACGAAAACCTTAAATTCCCATACCCGAGAATACATCCAACATCTGACTACATGTCCTCACTATACCAACTAACACGACTATCGAGGATTCTAGATTCTATGATTTAGGCGACCTAGCCCATATGATTTTTTCAGAAGAAAAAAACAAACACAACAAAAGAGTAACATGACAAAATTAATCAATCAACAAGGAACAGATGGAATCGGATTTCAAGGTAATTATAAAAGACAATTGCGGGAATGGAATTGAGAAGAACGGAACTTGCAGCAAGATCTCCAATGGTCTGCACATCCTTGACTGTCCTAACGATAGCTCGCCCTGCTAGTTTTCCCTGGTCTGCTGCTGATGCTGCATGAATCACCCCTGCTGAAAGAAATCAGAAATGATAGAAGAAAATCTCTGTACAGATAGAGGTGCACCTCCAATGTAGCAGAAATGCCAACCTGAGTCGGCACAACAGAAGCTGCGGTCTCGAGGCCCTGATAAACAGGACGAGAGGTGGCCAGCCTCTCGATAGTATCCCCCGAACCGAAGCGATGAGATCGTGTCTTCATAACCATCATGAAAAAAGATCAAAATAAGAAGCAATTTCTGAGAATGAAGCGAAAATTCAAAGGAGGACAGTTTATATTCAAGGGAAGTCAATAATCAACAATTTTAGACAAAAGGAATCTGATTAAGAGTTTTTCCTAATGTGATTGAGTACCCCCAAAAATAATCCTAATCCTAGTGCAGGCTGTAGTGATACTCTAGTTCGAATACCACTACATAAACTCGATCTGCATGGGCCACCACTAAAAACGTGTCACGACCCGCACCCACCGTGAGGGTACGAGAACGTAACAACGCCCAGCCTACGTCGCAGTGTCGGCGGTAGAACGCTGTTCTAGGTCATGAACTATAACTACATAACATAAAATATACTCTCCAGAAGGAGGCCAACACCGAGGTACAACTCAATCACAATCTAAGGTAGAATGTAGCACAATAGAAATAGATAAGAAATCCTCAACTGAGGTACAGCAGAAATGGAATACAACTCTCATCATCTCTAAAATATACAACTCTGAAAATAAAGACAATAGCTAAGCATGAAAAGAATGAACAGTCTAAGCTATCTACACTATACAAGGTATCATCCTGAGCAGCTGCCTGAACCTCCCCAGGGGTCCAGGTCGCGAGTGTCAACTAGGCAAACTCCAAGTAAGGGTGCAGGGTTCCTCATCATCCACTGTAAAAATTTCAACAGGTCCAGTCAGGACAGGAGCGAGCACAATACATCTCATGCAGTTCATATCATGTCAGGAAATATAAAGCAGGCAATAGAGTAAGATACATAAAACGCTGTAAGAAGATGTACATAAAAACAGAAGAGATATTTGATAACTGGAAATATATACATGATAAGTAAGAACTGTAAGTGACTAGTGATTTAGAGTACGAGATGGCATGTAATTGTCTTAGGTTGTACATAATAAAACATGGAAGTAACATAGTGTACATGATGGGTAAATCACATGACCATTTATACTCACCCCTACCCACAATCAATACACAAGGATCTATTCAAGTTACGTTACGGACATGATGTTTTGGTTATACAAAAAATACATGAGGAAACATGAGCGTACATGAAAGAACATGAGAGTACATGAACGTACATGAAAGAACATGAGAGAACATGAGTGTACATGAATAACGCAGAAGTAAGGAATACATGATGTACATGAAACACATGTCATAAAGTATCCGATACGCCCACTAAGGGGGATAACATCCCAAGAAGAGATCCGTATAGTACCAATCCGTGATGATAACGTGACAGCATCAAGTAAAAGTAATCTAGAGCGAGAATATAATTTGTGACAAGTATGAAACGATCAGAGAATGTACTCGCCTCGTATCTGAATGTCTGAAGTAAATGTACTGCCTGAGGAGAGGTGTCTGTCTCCTAATCAGAGCAACACAAGTTACAACATGTCTAAAATAAGGAAATAGACTGTTACAATGCATCTACATGATGTCTAGGTCAAACTAGGCTAAAGTCAACACTTTGTCAACTCTAGTCAACTATCTAGTCAAAGCTAGGTCAACTTGGTCAATATAAACTCAATGAAGTCTCACTAGGCCTAACCAGTCTACCCTAGCTAGTACACACCATACAAATCCAAGGCTATACAAGCGAACACAAGTCACATATCAAGATACATCACATTCATGCATATTCAACATTATATATATATATATATATATATATATATAAGAGAAAAGAACTAACATGTAAAGCTATGTGTGTGTGTTTGAACATGGAGGTGTACATGAAAAGAGAAATCAACACTAGTTATGAGTTTACACTACATATGGCACAAAGCTAACCCATCTACATTACACATGTATTATACTTAACATGCATGGTACAAGTATACATCTATATACATTAGAGTAGAGACTATTTATGTTATAACTAACATACATCTATACTTTACATAAATCTATATATATTATAGCAATCATTTAGAGAAGGGTTACATGGCATGGTGGTTGATATAGAGTGGGGTGTCCTTGTGCAGAGGGTGAAGTTCATTCTCAATTTAGTTCCATATTTACATATAAACTAAAGTGAGCTATCCCATAAACTGGTGTAACTAACCACATAAAATGAACCATGTTATCTGAAATCTGCCATTAAGCCAACATCCCATATGCACACAGCTCATGCATTGTCTAATACTGAAATTAACTAACATTTCGAATTAAGGGGGTTGAAGGTTAATATTACATTCATAGACATTCTACTATATTGAAAACTAAAATTGTCTTGGCAATAGGAAAAGGAAGGTATATATGCTTACATGGACAGTTCAGTGTTCGAACAACCTAAAATGAACTAACATTCAATCTAAATATTAGCTATGCATTGGTTCTATGTCTACATATGAAATCTGATATTGCATTTACAATATTTAAACATTATGCATTCATATCTATCATTACATATACCTTGCATTTATATCTAGAATTCATTATATACTTTCATGCATGCATTGTATATCATTCTTTCATTCATGCATTTATGCATTGCTTACATATATTACATTAATTGTATTCCTACATGCTTGCATTCAACCATATATATACATTAATGTAAATAGGATATATATCATATATATATATATATATATATATATATATATATATATATATATATATATATATATATATATATATATATATATATATATATATATCATTTCATTCATCTAATATATCATGCATTACATACTCTATATTCATTTAATATCCATACTACATAGGCTCATAGGTTACACAAAATGCATATATCGTATAGTCACTCTTTTACTTAAAACCAATACTGTACCAATTGGGCATCCACTAAATTCTAGGATTAAAGTATGTTGTAGTACTTCATGTTAGCTTTCCGAAACTTCAAACGGATCGCATTTTCGTGTCCGGAAGCTCCCGAAATCGCAAAAACACCGAGAACGCGTTTGTCTTTCGTACAGCTGACACTCAAATAATTCTCCAAAAATTTACAGAAAGAATTAGGCCTATTAATACATGTTTTTGGAAATCTAACTTCAATACGCTTCTTTTAAAAAAAACGAGAGGTTAAACCGAGCTTTGAGCTAGAAGTTATGACATTTCTAAGTTAGGGCTGAAATTAAAAACGTGGATAAAAATCATGACGGATTTAGGTAGTTTGAGACAAAAGAACACAAGTATATAACATAATATATCAAGAACTCACTCTCTGCACTAATATATATATATATATGAGACACTATAGAACACATCTCCAATACAAAAATATGAGATTAAACATGTAATAATTCATTCATACATAACAACAACACATAGTGTGTCCAAATTTGGGGTTTTCCCACATGGACACAACCACAACACAAAGGACACTCCTATCACCTCCAAATGGACACGAAATGGACACAAATGGAGATACAACCATGGGGGTCATTCCTATGGGTTCAAAATAGACCTATATGCATGAGGAAATGAAAAGGAGAAGGGATTTATATCTCCCGGTAGATCGAATCGAAGAAAAGCCTTCCCGGAGCGACACCGACACGTAGAGATTCCAAAAGGACACGAACGAGCTCCGAATCCTCCCAAACTTGGGTAGCTTCCTCCTTGGCTAGAATGGAGAAGGAAAGAAGAAGATTTGGTGGCGAAATGGAAGGATTTGGTAGAGAAATTGCTAGGGATTGCTCTCTAGGAATTTGGGGAAGAACAAGAGAGAGAGTGTGGATGTGAATAATGAAATGAACTTGAGCCTATCCTCTCCCAAAGTGGCTGGCCATATGGGGCTATTTGTCCTATTTTGGTAAGGTCCAAAATGCCCCCACTAACCTATTCTATGAGTATTAGGAAAGGGCTAATTGGTTGGGGCTGAATTAGTCATTCTAAAGTCTCTAATCACACTAACCTTATCCATAATAATTAGTCTAACCTCTAACTAAAATATTTCTATCATGTGGGCCATGGCTAACTAATGTGTGGGTCCACTAAAGTCAACACTACCCCCGGTCCCCATTTTAAGTCGGATTGAGCTGAAATTCGAACCCGACTCAAATAACCCCAAAACAATATCATAAATAATAAAATAAATTTCAAAAATATTTCAAAAATATAAAATAACAAAAATACTCCTGTTCCTGAAAACTGGGGGTGACAAATTCCTCGAAATTAAAACCAAACAATAGTAAAATGTCAAAATCACAAGTCATAATTTTAAATAGTTTAAAAATGATTAAAAATCACCAAAAATCATAATATGAAATAATTATCAATAAATAATAATTATAATTACAAAATTTTAAAATTACCCTCATCTGGAAAACTGGGTGTTACAGGGGGTGGTCCTTCGCCAACGACGCCAGACAACCGTTCAACAGTCGTTTCCTAACACCTGCTCAATCAACAGGATACAATTGATTCCCTGGTCGCTCGTCTCGACGCTATCTCACACAAAGACGAGCTTCATAAGATAGGGATATCTCAACCATATCCCCCTGAGTAGGAGAACGCTACTTGCCCTCCTAACTATAAGCTGCTGACGCTGAATTCATTTGACGGATTAACTTCTCCTCGTCAGTATATGACATACTTCAACATGCAGACTCTGCACTTGCCCAGAGATGATCCGTTCTTGTCGAAGTTGTTTATTAGCACCTTACTGGGGGTAGCCTTCGAATGGTTCTGCAGTCTGCCTGACGGTTGTATCAATTCATTTAAAGACTTAGAGAAGTTGTTCATCAACAGGTTTTACGAAAGCGGCATGCATGTCAGTATGTCCACCATCATCGAGACCAAGCAAAGGAGGACTGAGTCTGTCATCACCTTCATCGAACGCTTTAGGCGGCTAGCACTGAAGATGCCCTTCGGCATACCAGACTCAGAACTTATGGATACTTGTCGACATAACTTCCTTCCTACAGTGAAGTTTTGTCTAGGTATATATAAGTATGATACATGGCCCGCTTTCATTGGGGCCGCAGATGCTGCTGAAAATGACGTTCCTAACTTGGAACTACTGGGGTTGAAAACACCCAAATTCGAAGACAAGGGCAAGCATCCTCAAACTATCCCTGTCCGTGGAGGTAAAGGAAAAGAAGTCCTGAAGGTCGACACATCCAAAGGAGCTTCCAATTCTCAAGGCGCCCCCGACAAGCCTAAAGAGACCTTCTCCTTTGACGAAGACGATGTCATTACCATCTTCCACAGATTGATGAAGGGTAATAAGCTGATATTGCCTCCACCACGACGTCCTGCAGAGGCGAGCCAACTCAATAATCCCAAGTACTGTGTCTATCATCAGTACGTGCATCACTCCACCAAGGACTGCATCGTCTTGAAGAAAAAGATACAACAGCTTATTGAAAGCCAAGTGATCAACCTCGAAGCTGAAGACAAGGTCGTATCTGCTAACATGATCTCTCTTCAGTTTGGCGACTTTCCTCCTACAGAAGTCCCAGACGGTGTGGTCCTGATTCCTAAGCCAATTATGGAAGTCGTCAACCTACCACCAGCTCGTAACTCGACCTTGGTCCCACTCACGACTGAACGTGGTGAGATCATGTGGGTCCATCCATACCTTGTACAAGAAGTAACGCGGGGGCTAGTACCTCCCAAAGCAAGAAGGGGCAAGAAATTCAAGTTATGCCATATGGTATCCTCTCCCATCTACGAGGTTCTATCTGGCGAGATACGATCAGGAAAGACTTACCTTCAGACGTACGATCCCGTACAAGAAGAAGCAGTACCTTTTCAAGCTCCTGCTGCCCCCACAAGCTCAGAAGTCGGCCCCGTCTAAGCCTCCAACTACGGACAAAGCCAAGCAGAAGGAGACACGGTTTGACAAGTCTCTGAAAGCGCCAGCTCCCGAAGGCATGGATCGGCCCTACAACTTCGATATACTAGCACAGCTTGCTAATACACCTACCAGGTTGTCTCTGTTCGATCTATTGCGACTCTCCAAAGAAACGCGGAAGGCCTTAAGTTAGGCATTACTACATGCCGACTCTTATCTCGCCGAGGTCAAGGCCCCCACTAAAAATCATGTCTCATGTCCCCACTGCTACAGCACTATGAAAGTGGTGTCCAACATCACCTTCTCACAGGAGGACATGCTACTCAAAAATAATCATCACGATAGACCCCTGTACTATGTAGGGTATATCGGGACGATCAAGGTGGACCGCATGCACATCGATCCAAGATCCTCCCTCAGCATCATTCCTAGAAGTTTGCTTCAAGTTCTGGAAATCCTTCTGCACAAACTATCTGCAACCAACACAACTATCATGGCTTTCAATGTTGGTCGAAGCCATCCGCTGGACAAGATCCATCTCAAATGCCAGATCGGTGATCTTCGAACAGAGGTTTCCTGCTATGTGATCGATGCTAATGTATCCTACAACGTCTTGTTATGATGTCCATGGATACACGAGAACATGATCGTTCCTTCCATACTTCACCAGTGCTTCAAGTACGTCAACAGCGACGATGTCGTGAAGGCGGAGTTTGTCGAGGTCGATCCTTTTAAAGGTATGGAATCTTACTATAGGGAATCAGTACTTTACCAATCTCAGCCGCCCAAGGATGACGGCAACGAAGCTGACAATGAAGCTGAAGCAAGTCCATCCTCCAATGATGGTACCCTGATTATCTGAGTCAAAGGACGTACTACTCCAAAAAGTACTCCGAAGCCTCTCACAATCTTGGTGAAAAAGAAGAACCCCGATAAGGTCAAACCATTGACCATCACTCTCAGCAAGACACCCAGGGAGGAACCTACTGATGCCCATCCTCCCAATCCTGAAGAATTACCCTACGTGGTGAACTCAGCCAAGACTGTGGCTCCTCTTCCAGATGATGATCTTCTCAATGAGTATATCAATACTCATAATAATGTACCTTCAGCGGATGTTGTTATCCCTGAAGAAGAACTTGCATATTTTCTTAGTAAAGGTTTATCTTTGAATTACTCCGATGTCTATCAATCTGTAAACCACTACATAGATACGATATACGCTCTAGAGAACGGTATAGGACCACACCTCTGTATGCCGGTCATAATGCCTCACCTGCGGAAAAAAGTCTACCCTGAAGATATCCTCTACTTCATCGTTCCAGCCAGAAAAAAGGATGAAGAACTAATCATCTTCGGTCATATAATTGGCGAAAGAAAGTTCGTTCCAGACTCTACTTCTCCCAAGCACAGCACAGAAGCTGACTATGACTCTGGGAAAATGCAAATTTTTCGGTATAGTTGGCAGGTTAAAAATATCATCCAGAACATGGGATATGACATCAAAAGCGACAAAGGGCTAAATTATGGTCGAGGATGACGGTTGCCAATACGACACTTTGCTCCTCCCAGCAAACCCGAGAACTACTATCAAAAAAGTGGTGTTGGTTTGGTTCTCATTCTTCTGATTCCTCCCTTTGGGACTCAGACTCCAGCATCGGCGACATGTTCAAAGCAACTATGTCCGTCAATATGGTTTCCGCCGACCAAATACAAACGATGTCCAATCAATCGAACTCGAACAATGGGCTCAAAACATGGACACCAGGTGGGAGCTACACTTCGAACAACGGGAACCACCTACCGAAGACGAAGTCATCCAAGTCAATCTAGGAGATGAAGCATCTTTTAAACCAATCTTCATCAGCAAAAGTCTATCTGGCGATGAACGCCAATCTCTTATACAGCTTATAAGAGAATAAATTGACGTCTTCGCATGGAGCTATGAAGACATGCCAGGCATGGACCTTAAAGTCGCGATGCACCGCCTGAATATTTCGTCTAAAGCTAAGCCAGTGAAGCAGCAACAACGACGATTCTGACCAGACGTCATGGAAGCCATCGAGAATGAAGTCAAAAAGCTCATTGCCAGTGGATTAATTCACGAGAAACAACACCCAGACTGGGTTGCCAATATCGTCCCAATCATGAAAAGGAATGGTAGAGTTCGAGTCTGTATCGGCTACCGTGATTTGAACTCTGTATATCCGAAAGACGAGTTCCCTCTACCGATCACTGACGTAATAATTGACAATACTTGTGGCTTCGAGCGGATGTCCTTTATGGATGGATTCTCAGGCTACAACCAAATCAAGATGTTCCCCGACGACGAGAAGCGCACATCTTTTCGAACACCGTTGGAGGTATACTGCTATACGGTGATGCCTTTCGGATTAAAGAATGCAGGGGCAACATACCAGCGAGCCACGAACACAATTTTTTGCGATCATTTGCGCAAAACTGTAGAGTGCTACATAGACGATATCGCAGTCAAAAGCCGTCTCAAGGGAAACCACCTCCAAGACTTGAGAACGGTGTTCGAACTAATGCGTGCACACCAACTCAAGATGAATCCAACCAAGTCTTTTCTGGGAGTCTCCGACGGCAAGTTCCTTGGTTTCGTCATCACTTTAAAGGGTATACATCTAGACCCGGAGAAAGTGAAGGCTATCCTCGACATGCATCCTCCAAGAAACCTCAAAGAGCTATGCGGACTACAAGGAAGGCTAGCCTACATCAGACGATTTATTTCAAACCTCTCTGAAAGGTGTCAACCATTCACTTAGCTCATAAAGAAAGGCGTATCTTTCTTCTGGACTGAACAATGTCAATGCGCATTCGACGACATCAAGGCGTATCTTACAAGCCCTGCAGTATTGGTAGCTCCAATAATGGAGAAGCCCTTCTTACTATATGTTCGTGCTATGGACCATTCCTTTGGTGCCCTGTTAGCTCAGAAGAACGAAGACGGCCATGAACAGGCAATCTACTACCTCAGCCGCACAATGGTGGGTGCCGAGCACAGATACACACCGGTGGAGAAGGAATGTCTTGCACTAGTATTTGCCATCCAGAAGACACATCACTATGTGTCTAGGCAAACTATCCATATTATATCTAAAGTCAACCCTCTCAGAATACTCATGACTAAACCAGGCTCTCTCAATTCCCGTTTAGCTACATGGGCAATGCTTTTGACTCCATACGATATGATCTTCGTTCCTCAGAAGGCGATAAAAGGCCAAGCATTAGCTGATTTCCTAGCAGCCCATCCGGTGCCAGAGTCGTCCAAACTCAACGACGAAATCTCCGACGAAATGGTGGAGTCTAACCCTGCAACTGACGAAATCCCTTTTTGGCGAATGTTCTTTGACGGCGCATCAAGAACAGGGCCCAAAGGAAATATCATGGCTGGAGTAGGTGTCGTGCTCGTGTCACCTGATCATCTAGTTATACACCGTATATATTCTCTCGTAGAACCATGCACCAACAACGTGGCCGAATATAATGCTTTATTAATCGGCCTACAACTAGCGAAGCAACTGGGAGTTGACTATCTAGAAGCTTACGATGATTCCAAGCTAATAGTTAGTCTGGTCCGAGGGGATTATGAAATTCGTCATGAAGATCTCATCCCCTAGCACAGAGCAACAATCGATCTGGCGTCTACTTTCGTTGGGTTCTTCATCGAGCACGTGCCTCGACTACAGAATATAGAAGCAGATGCCCTAGCCGGTCTCGCTGCTTCCTTGACCGTTCCAACCAATACTCAGCAGTCGATCATAGTATCTGGTCGAGAACTAGTCTGTGTAAAAAATAACTTGCATATTTATCACAGTTACGCAGCGAAAACAAACGTCAATGTCAAAGACTGGAGATTTCCCTTCATAGACTATGATGTCTATGGAATCCTCTTCGAGGACCCGAAGGAAGCAGTATCCATCAAAAGGCAATCCCTCATATTTCACTACGACTCAACCACCAAGATGCTGTACAGACGCTCTTACGATGGGCTACTGTTACGATGCTTATCGGACACAGAAGCCAAGCATGCACTCTGGGAGGCTCACGATGGAGTTTCTGGTGCACATCAACCAGGCCCCAAATTACAAGATCGCCTCAAACGAATGGGTTATTACTGGCCCACAATGATAGCAGATGCTGTTGAATATACAAAGAAGTGTAGATCTTGCCAGTTCCACGCTGACTTCATTCATCAACCTTTCGAATTTCTACACCCGACGGCAGCATCTTAGCCGTTTGAAGCCTGGGGCATGGACGTCATAGGACCAATCAGCCTGCCATCCTCCAAAGGACATCGGTTTATCCTAGCCATAATCGATTACTTCTCCAAATGGGCGAAAGCTATACTGCTCATCGAAGTGAAGACGTCAAACGTGA
This sequence comes from Iris pallida, assembly GCA_029216955.1. Taxonomy (NCBI): domain Eukaryota; kingdom Viridiplantae; phylum Streptophyta; class Magnoliopsida; order Asparagales; family Iridaceae; genus Iris; species Iris pallida. The sequence continues at coordinate 8,473,307 of JANAVB010042617.1, forward strand.
TCAGTTTCATCAAACATCACGTCGTCTACCGCTTCGGCCTACCTCACAGGATCATCCATGATAATGGTCCACAGTTCGTAAGCCATGCGTTCTATCGGTTCTGCGATAAGAACCGAATCCAGAACGTAGCCTCTACTGCCTACAATCCAGCAGCTAACAGGCTAGTAGAAGCCTTCAACAAAACTATCATAAAACTTCTCAAGAAGTTCATGTCTTCAAACAAGCGCGATTGGAACGAGAAGCTTGGTGAATGTCTACGGGCCTAACGTACAACGGTCCAGACTCCAACAGGCAGTACGCCATTCTCTCTGGTTTATCGGAGCGAAGCAGTTTTTCCCTAGAAATCCAAATTTCTTCTCTTCGAGTAGCCCTAGCCAGCAAGCTGGCAACTGAAGAAAGCTATCGTCTGCGACTCCAGGAGCTCGAAGCGTTAGACAAAATATGCTTGTTAGCTCAACAGCGCATTGAGCTACACCAAGCACGCCTTTCCAGAGCTTTCAACAAAAAGGTAAAGGAAAGAATCTTCCAAGTCGGCGATCTGGTCTTAGCAGTAAGAAGACCGATGGTCATGACACACAAAACAAAAGAGAAATTCTAGCCTAAATGGGAAGGTCCTTTCTTCATAGAATCAGTGTATTCTAACGGTGCATACCGGCTGACCAAGCCCGATGGTGACTTGCTCATGATGCCCATCAATGGCAAGTTCCTGAAAAAATATTATGTGTAACCTCTTTTACATAATGTTTATATATGTTTAGTCATGTAAATGTACAGTACGATGTTTATATGATTCGAAAAAAATATCTAACTATTATCCGTATTTCAAGAGTCTTGAATACGCCTGTAACGCCCCAGTCCTAAAATATGTAGGACTAGGAACTTAGACATATCAGCTATATACATAAGAAGTACACTCCAATATACGGAAACCTCGTATGAATACATAAGCTGTAAAATACGGTAAACCACAACTAACTAATCTCATCCTCAAAATATAAGAATAAAAGATATCATATAATCAACTATGAAATTGTTATTTGGTACATGTAGTTGGGCAGAGACAAATCTACTACCAACTATGAAATGAAGTACATAACAAAAGAAGGAGTTTGATGGGCGAAGCGAAGACGATCAAAGTGCAATCATCCTCGAAGAAATAGAGATGATGATGGCCACGACTAGAGAACCTGCAAAAGACAAGAGCACACACCTGGCAAGACAACCAGGTCCTCAGAGGGATGTAACAAGACACATAATATCATGCCAATAAAACTGAATATAAATTGCTCAAATAAATAAGTCAATTGAATTATAACATGGTCCAATACACACCATTGAACTAGCGTACCATCCCCTCAACCAAACAAGGACAGAAGATAGTAAACTAATTCACGATGACGTATCTTTCCATGCTATGAATCCAATATAGTATCCGAACCCCAATAAGGTTCAATACCTTCCCATCGAAGTATTAATTCACACCTACAACCAAACAAGGACAAGATGTAGAAAACTAATCCGCGACAATTTATTGTTCCAAGCCACGGTCAGATACAAGTACCCAAACCAAAAGTACTCATACCTAACGGATAAGGGCGCCTAACCAATCTAAGTGAATGCAGTTTTAAGAACAGTTCATGGTCGCATGACTATCGGGTCAAGTCAAGAAAATACCAATACAATACAGTACCTCAGTAGCGAGTCACAATACCATATACTATTTCTCAGTATTGAGCGAGTCTATAGCATATAGTCTACCTATCGTTCCTCAGTAGCGAGCGAGTCTACGATAGATAGGGTGATAGTCAACTTCCAATCATGTTCTTCCCGCCCAAAGCTAACTCATAACTGCTAAGTCTTCTAGCATGTAATTCTATTAGCAGTTATTTCCTAACGCACGGCTTATACGTACTAGTGGCCAGCCAATCACGCATGTCCGAGTCCTATATGTGACACACAACAACATGGTATAAATATGTCAAGGCCTATGAATGCAACACACAAGGTGGTCCCTTAAATCTAGGTTTAATGTATAAGAAAAATAATACATAGCAGGAAATATAACTGAACAGTAAGATCTAACTGGTTATGCCATGTATCACATTTTATTTTACATAAAAAATAATAAATAATGCATAAAATATGAGCTAAAGTAAATAAACAGCAAATGGCAAGGTGTCTTGCCTGGTAGGATGCCTGATGTGCTGCAATAATCATGGCGGCACGAACTGCGACTTTAGTGCAACAACTATACAAGGTGACCTCTGTTGATGGCACGGGCAGTTCCATTGGGTTCAGAAGGGTCAAATTAGTTAGGTTCGACATAAGGTAGTCTAGAATTAGCGAGAGGATAGGAAAATGGGATTAGTCATGGACGGAAGGATAGTCGAAGAAATTTTAGATAAATAAAATATATAAATTTTTAGAAACTTTTTATAATCCTTGAAAATGTTATTTTGGTAGTTAAAATAATTTGATGGATATTCTAGAAAATTAATTCTTATCATAATATATATATTTTTGGTGGCCAAAAGCTATATTTAGCATACCCCAAAATAATATAATATAACAATATATTTATTTAATATAAAGGAAAACAATTTAGGAGTCTGATTTACAAACTCAAATAAAATACACCCAAGAAGCACAAAAATATACTAAATACACTAAGGCCAATTTAGTTTTACTTATAATAAATTAATTTGCAAAAGTCCCCCAAGGAGTTCATATATACGTGAGCCCTAAAATAATATTTATTTATAAAGTCCAAAAAAAAATATTATGTAAACCAATTATAATCCTACTAACTATTGTTAGCCCAAAATATAATTCAATATATATTTCCAAAAGCCATTTACTAATATATATAAGCCCAAATAGGTATTAAAGTACAAAGCCCAAAAATCTATAATACATATAATCTAAATTTTTAATATCATTTATTTTCATCTATATAAATGGGCCTCCTCAAAGAATAATAAAACACATTCCTAAAATATTTGGCTCAAATGGCCCAAAACAAAAATAAGAAGAAAAAATGTAACCATAAGAGCCATAAGGCTCGGCTAAATGTCCGGCAGCTACTGTTGCCTTTACTTTTTAGAGAAAAGAAAAGAAGGAAAAACAAAAATTAAAAGAAAATCTTAAATTAAAAAGGAAGGGGAGAGAGAGAACAGGGGCTGAGAAGAAAAAATTGAGAGGGTGAGAGAGAGTGAGCGGAAGAGCGGTAGGAATCGGCAGAAAGAGCTCGGGAAGGGGAGAGAGCTCGGCTGAGCTCGACCCGGCGGGCGGCAAGGGTTTTTCGGAGGAGAGAGAAGGAATGCGGACGGGAGAGGGAGGTACGGATGAGCACGGTGGCACGAGCGGAGTACGGCTCGCCGGCGTACGTCGGAGGAGCGTCCAGGCGTGGACGTCGCCGGGGCATTTTCGATGGGGCGGCGGAGAGAGAGATGAGCGGTCAGGTGAGAGAGGAAGGGGCGATCGGCTCTACGGAGGAGAGAGATCGGTGAACTCGCCGGAGGAGGCGGAGGCGCGCTAGCGGCGGAAGGCGACGCCAGGTGGGTGCTAGCGCGGCGGCCTCGCGGAGGTACCGCACGACCACGTGCAAGGGCTGGAGTGCGGCGGCTCCGCTGGTGGCGATCGACGGAGGGTTTTGGCACGGCGGCGGACCGGCAGCGGTGACCGGAGGTAAGGGGGTGGTGGTGGTGTTTGCTATTTTATTTTGCTTTGCTTTTGGGGTTTCGGGTGATGACCGGGGTGGCTGCCGGTGGTGGTTGGTGGTGGTGATGGCGGGGGTCGGTGTGGTGGCGGTATCGATGTGGTGGCGGCGATGGCCGCGGCGAAGGTGGGTTCATGGTGATGGCGATGGTAGATTCTAAAGAGGAGGAGCTGGTGAGGGTGAGGGTGAGGTTATGGTTGGCCTAGGAGTCGACAAGGAGGACAGGGAGCAGGCGTGGGTCGTTGCGGTCGTTGCCGTCATGGCCGCGGGGACTTTGGATGGTGGTGGGATGATGATGGTGCTCGGGTGGTGAAGGTGGTTGGGGTGTTGTATTTGGGACAGGGTGTCGACATGTGTTGTGGTGGTGGCGATGTTACCGTCGATGGCTGGACACGAGCGGAGGACGAGGAATGGCAGCATGGTGCTGGTGATGGGGCAGCGGGTGGCCGGGGAGTCGGGCTTGGTCAGGTCAAACGGGACAGGAGGAGGCGGAGACGGAGTCAGGGTTAGAGCTAGGTTAGGAATTTCATGGTGTCGGGGTTGTCGACACGAAGAAATAAATGTAATTGTAAAAGAATGGAATAAGAGAGTCACCCGGGGTTGGACCCGAGGCCGTCATGGCTGACACGAAAAAGGTTGTTTGGACACAGACACGAGGCACTCACATTGTGGTAGAAATATTTGGTTTGTGGAATTTCTAAGAAAAAGTAGCAATGGGCGCTCTCTTTATATAGGAGGTGAAAATCCAAGTTGGATAAGGATTGGGAATAGTTTAAATCCTAATGGATAAATCCCGCTCTTAATTTAAATCAAATCAAAATTTATTTATTCAAATCCATCCATATTAAATCTAGGTAAATCTTGCTTTGAATCTATATATAAAGCATAATCCATAAAAAAATTCAATTTGTAAATCATAACATTAATCCAACCATTTTAAAATATTATTTTGTGAACACTAAAATTTTATAATAAAATAATTTCAAAAATTCCTAATAAATATTTGAATAGAAATAGAAATATAATTTAAATTACCTTTTTGCAAATTCTTAAATAATATCAATTAGTTTTTTAAACTCAAATTATGCATGGAATAAACTTCCATGTTCCTTGTATGAAAAATATTACTTCTCTAAATCATTACTTATACTTGTATAAAATAAGAAATAAGGTTGAATCATCGCGACGCGACACTTTTGAAAATTTTAAGTAAATTATTATATAATATTTTAAAAACTGTCATATATAAATAAAAATTTGTAATCAAAACATTTTTCCAAAAATAGGTACCTTGCACATATTCGCACTCGACGAGCAATTACGAAAAATGTAAATTTCGTGAGTGACGTACAATACGACTATGTGACGTACAAATACAGTTTAAAAAAATAAATCCGTACCAATTTTAAATAAAAAAATAGTGGAAATTTAGGGGTTTTACATCCTACCCAACTTAAAAGAATTTCGTCCTCAAAATTAAGAATTAGTAGGGGGTGAGAAGACACAAGGGGTATCGATGGGGAACAATCAATAACAAAATCATGCCGTAAGAAATTGCGATCTAGATCATAGAAAAATAATACGGTATGGTCACGGGTAATGAATGAGGGTCACGATTTTAAAGCAACAATCAAAATGTTAAGGTTAAAGTTAGTCACGATAACATGCAAAGGAGTAATACGGTATCATAATGAGAGACCTAAATGATATGTTTTGAGAGTAGGTTGAGGGCACGATTTAAGAGAGCGAATTAGGCTTATTTCTGAAATAAGCGATTAGAGGTCATGGTAGAAAATATAGGGCCGAGAATGAGGACGAGGAGTTTAGGATGAATACATAGCAACATTGAGTGGTGATGGTCATAATTGGTAGGATAGCTGGAGGAAGTTCTAGTATAATGCCTTCGTCCTTCTAAAATAGGTGAAGGCGAAAGCAATATAGAGTTTGAAGGTGGCGTTATCGAATACGAATACGTGGTTCAAAGACGACCGAATAATTCAAAAGGAGTTGCCAAGGCAGTCACGGATGGGACTCTAGAGGGCAAGTTTAGCTATGTCCCCATCCACGTAGAATAATAGACAAAAGCGAACCAAAGTGCACTAGGTTGATCAGACCATCATGCATCGGTTCTGAGTAGACAATCTGTTAGTAGAGGCCTCCAATAATATATGTCATGAACAAGCTTGATAAAGAATTTAGCTTGCAAAAACTAGGCTACATTAGCATCATTAGTCTAGATAGTATAAAAAACATAGGCGCGTGAGATTAATATTGATAGAAAGCAGAATTAGTTTGAACTGCGTAAGTCTTTAAGTCATATCCTGTGTTGGTCTCTATACAGTCGTCCTACAGCCTTCTTGTCCAAGTCCTTGGTTGACTAGATGGGTTAGGGTCCTCTAAATTCTAGAATCTAAGTAAACTCGTAACTATAGGTCACAAGGACAAAGGGATTGCTAGGTCACAAGGCATTCTACCCAACTTAAAAGAACTAAACTAATGGTGTTTTGGGACAAAAGAAACATGTCGAACTAGTAGGGGTCACCTTCCTAACCTCTAGCAAGCACGAAGGGGAGATAAGAATAATGATGGAAGGAATCAAGCAAGATGCAATCGATGAGTCGAACGGTAGTTCGAATATGGAATCGAGGAAAGAGGTCAAGTATGTGGATGAGATCTTAGACTTCTAATCCTATTCGCAGGCTTGCTTGGTACGGTAAAGTAACCAAACAATTTATCTCGACCTGTATGGGCCACCACAAAAGCATGTAATGTCCCAGTCCCAAAATACGTAGGACTAGGAACGTAGACATACCAGCTGTATACATACGAAGTACACTCCAATATATGGAAACCTCGTATGAATACATAAGCTGTAAAATACAGTAAACCACAACTAACTAATCTCATCCACAAAATATAAGAACAAAAGATATCATATAATCAACTATGAAATTGTTATTTGGTACATGTAGTTGGGCGGAGACAAATCTACTACCAACTATGAAATGAAGTACATAACAAAAGGAGTTTGACGGGTGAAGCGAAGAAGATAAAAGTGCAATCATCCTCGAAGAAATAGAGATGATCATGGCCGCGGCTAGAGCACCTGCGAAAGATAAGAGCACACACCTGGCGAGACAACCAGGTCCTCAGAGGGACGTAATACGACACATAATATCATGCCAGTAAAACTGAATATAAATTGCTCAAATAAATAAGTTAATTGAATTATAACATGGTCCAATACACACCATTGAACTAGCGTACCATCCCCCCAACCAAACAAGGACAGGAGATAGTAAACTAATTCACGATGACGTATCTTTCCATGCTATGAATCCAATATGGTATCCGGACCCCAACAAGGTTCAATACCTTCTCATCGAAGTAGTAAGTCACACCTACAACCAAATAAGGACAAGATGTGGAAAACTAATCTACGATAAGTTATTGTTCCAAGCCACGGTCAGATACAAGTATCCAAACCAAAAGTACTCATACCTAACGGATAAGGGGGCCTAACCAATCTAAGTGAATGCAGTTTTAAGAACAGTTCATGGTCGCATGACTACCGGGTCAAGTCAAAAAAAATACCAATACAATGCAGTACCTCAGTAGTGAGTCACAACAACATATACTATTCCTCAGTATCGAGCGAGTCTATAGCATATAGTCTACCTATCGTTCCTCAGTAGCGAGCGAGTCTACGATAGATAGGGTGGTAGTCAACTTCCAATCATGTTCTTCCCGCCCAATGCCATCTCATAACTGCTAAGTCTTCTAGCATGCAATTCTATTAGCAGTTATTTCCTAATGCACGGCTTATACGTACTGGTGGCCAGCCAATCATGCATGTCCGAGTCCTATATGTGACACACAACAACGTAGTATAAATGTGTCAAGGCCTATGAATGCAACACACAAGGTGGTCCCTTAAATCTAGGTTTAATGTATAAGAAAAATAATACATAGCAGGAAATATAACTGAACAGTAAGTTCTAACAGGTTATGTCATGTATCGTAGTTTATTTTGCATAAATAAAATAATAAATAATGCATGAAATATGAGCTAAAATAAATAAACAGTAAATGGCAAGGTGTCTTGCCTGGTAGGACGCCTGATGTGCTACAATAATTACGATGGCACGAACTGCGACTTCGGTGCAACAACTATACAAGGTGACCTCTGTTGATGGCATGGGCAGTTCCATTGGGTTCAGAAGGGTCAAATTAGTTAGGTTTGACATAAGGTAGTCCAGAATTTGCGAGAGGATAGAAAAAATGGGATTAGTCATGGACGGAAGGATAGTCGAAGAAATTTTAGATAAATAAAATATATAAATTTTTAGAAACTTTTTATAATCCTTGAAAACGTTATTTTGGTAGTTAAAATAATTTAATGGATATTCTAGAAAATTAATTCTTATCAAAATATATATATATTTCTGGTGGTCAAAAGCTATATTTAGCATACCCCAAAATAATATAATATAACAAAATATTTATTTAATATAAAGGAAAACAATTTAGGAGTCTAATTTACAAACTCAAATAAAATACACCCAAGAAGCACAAAAATATACTAAATACACTAAGGCCAATTTAGTTTTACTTATAATTAATTAATTTGCAAAAGTCCTCCAAGGAGTTCATATATACGTGAGCCCTAAAATAATATTTATTTATAAAGTCCAAAAAAAAACATATATTATGTAAACCCAATTATAATCCTATTAACTATTGTTAGCCCAAAATATAATTCAATATATATTTCCAAAAACCATTTACTAATATATATAAGCCCAAATAGGTATTAAAGTACAAAGCCCAAAAATCTATAATACATATAATCTAAATTTTTAATATCATTTATTTTCATCTATATAAATGGGCCTCCTCAAAGAATAATAAAACACATTCCTAAAATATTTGGCTCAAATGGCCCAAAACAAAAATAAGAAGAAAAAATATAACCATAAGAGCCATAAGGCTCGGCCAAATGTCCAGCAACTACTGTTGCCTTTACTTTTTAGAGAAAAGAAAAGAAGGAAAAACAAAATTTAAAAGAAAATCTCAAATTAAAAAGGAAGGGGAGAGAGAGAACAGGGGCTGAAAAGAAAAAATCGAGAGGGTGAGAGAGAGTGAACGGAAGAGCGGTGGGAATCGGCGGAGAGAGCTAGGGAAGGGGAGAGAGCTCGGCTGAGCTCGGCCCGGCGGGCGACAAGGGTTTTTCGGAGTAGAGAGAAGGAAGGCAGACGAAAGAGGGAGGCGCAGATGAGCACGGTGGCGCGAGCGGAGGACGTATCGCTGGCATGCGTCAGAGGAGCGTCCTGGCGTGGACGCCGTCGGGGCATTTTCGATGGGGCGACGGAGAGAGAGAGGAGCGGTCAGGTGAGAGAGGAAGGGGCGATCGGCTCTAAGGAGGAGAGAGATCGGTGAACTCACCGGAGGTGGCGGAGGCACGCTAGCGGCGGAGGGCGGCGCCAGTTGGGTACTGGCGCGGCGACCTCGCGGAGGTACCATGCGACCACGTGGAAGGGCTGGAGTGCGGCGGCTCCGCTGGTGGCGATCGGCGGAGGGTTTTGGCGCAGCGGCGGACCGGTAGCGGTCACCGGAGGTAAGGGGGTGGTGGTGGTGTTTGTTATTTTATTTTGTTTTGCTTTTGGGGTTTCGGGTGATGACCGGGGTGGCTGCTGGTGGTGGTTGGTGTTGTGATGGCGGGGGTCGATGTGGTGGCGGTATCGATGTGGTGGCGACGATGGCCGCGACGAAGGTGGGTTCACGGTGATGGCGATGGTAGAGCCTAAAGAGGAGGAGCTGGTCAGGGTGAGGTTGTGGTTGGCCTAGGAGCCGACAAGGAGGATAGGAAGCAGGCGTGGGTCGCTGCGGTCGTTGCCGTCATGGCCGCAGAGACTTTGGATGGTGGTGGGATGATGATGGTGCTCGGGTGGTGAAGGTGGTTGGGGTGTTGTATTTGGGACAGGGTGGCGACATGTGTTTTGGTGGTGGCGATGTTACCGTCGGTGGCTGGACACGAGCGGGGGACGAGGAATGGCAGCGTGGTGCTGGTGATGGGGCAGCGGGTGGCCGGGGAGTCAGGCTTGGTCGGGTCGAACGAGACAGGAGGAGGCGGAGACAGAGTCAGGATTGGAGCTAGGTTAGGAATTTGATGGTGTCGGGGTTGTCGACACGAAGAAATAAATATAATTGTAAAAGAATGGAATAAAAGAGTCACACGGGGTCGGACCCGAGGCCGTCACGGCTTACACGAAAAAGGTTGTTTGGACACAGACACGAGGCACTCACATTGTGGTAGAAATATTTGGTTTGTGGAATTTCTATGAAAAAGTAGCAATGGGCGCTCTCCTTATATAGGAGGTGAAAATCCAAGTTGGATAAGGATTGGGATTAGTTTAAATCACAATGGATAAATCCCGCTCTTAATTTAAATCAAATCAAAATTTATTTATTCAAATCCATCCATATTAAATCTAGGTAAATCTTGCTTTGAATCTATATATAAAGCATAATCCATAAAAAAATTCAATTTGTAAATCATAACATTAATCCAACCATTTTAAAATATTATTTTGTGAACACTAAAATTTTATAATAAAATAATTTCGAAAATTCCTAATAAATATTTAAATAGAAATAGAAATAAAATTTAAATTACCTTTTTGCAAATTCTTAAATAATATCAATTAGTTTTTGAAACACAAATTATGCATGGAATAAACTTCCATGTTCCTTGTATGAAAAATATTATTTCTCTAAATCATTACTTATACTTGTATAAAATAAGAAATAAGGTTGAATCATCGCGACGTGACACTTTTGAAAATTTTAAGTAAATTATTATATAATATTTTAAAAACTGTCATATATAATTAAAAATTTGTAATCAAAATATTTTTCCAAAAATATGTACCTTGCACATATTCGCACTCGACGAGCAATTACGAAAATGCAAATTTCGTGAGCGACGTACAATACGACTATGTGACGTACAAATACAGTTTAAAAAAATAAATTCTTACCAATTTTAAATAAAAAAAGTAAAAATTTAGGGGTTTTACAACGCCCTGGATAATAGGTCCTCTAAATATTTCGCCAGTGGAATCACTTCCGTTTTTGACTCCGTCCAAACTCGGTTTGAAGAAAACAAGTCACGTCCCCATTACCTCTGAATTGTTTTCTGATAAATATTTCCCCAGTGGAATGATCAAATGTTTTGCCACATCCACATAACCTCTGAGCAAAGCATTCATCAAGGATAGTCATGTCCATACTACCTCTGAACTATCCACTCCCCTCCAATGCTATATATCTTTCCACGTCCATATTACCTCTGGTCAGATATAGAACATCCTCTGCTATTACGTCTATATTACCTCTACTAGCAGCTTCGTTCAACTTATTATCTATATTCGAATCATTCGAATATAAAACGGATAATAAGTCCACATCAAAAATTCTCCAGCAGAATACCCACCAGAAATATCCTTATTACGTCTACATTACCTCTAGCATCGATATTTCAGAAAACCACATTCATTTCCAAAAAGATTCTTTATTTTGTACTTAAACGTCTATCAAAAGACGGAAAAAAAAAAAAGGTACAAGAGCCGTGACGGCCAAAAGAAAAGAATTACAAAAATCGACAAGATACACAGGCGATTGATGTTGTCCCTCAGAGCTGCAATCTCGGCCTCAGACTTCACAGCAGCTCGGCGTCGTGCCTCTTCCTGACGAGCGACTTCATCTTCGAAGAGAATCAGACTCTGATGCTCCCCCTCCAACTTTGCCAGCTGCTCTTCCAAACGGGCAGAAGTTGTGGCAGTAATGGCAACCTGGGACAAATAATCCTCATGTTCAGATGTCGTCTTCCTCAAGTCGGCTTCCAGCTAGGCGATCTCGTTCTTGATCTGTGCAATGTGATTGTACTTCTCTGTGATCTGTGCAGCCAGCCTGTTCTTCGAGGCAGCACGTACCTCACTTACAGCATTGAACTGGCCATACTGGTCAGCCAGCTCACCGATCTCTCGAACGAGGGCGTCCTTTCTTGCCTGGAAGGTAGTCTCCTCCTCCGTAAGAGCCGTCATCAAAGCCTCGTCCTCTGTACGGAACAGTGACGTCGGGCTCCACTGTTTGGCATCTCGGAACCTGGCCACCTGACCCTCCAGGTCGTTCAGAACTTTCCTCAGAGTGTTGGCCCGCTCCTCATAGCTGGCTATGCTCTCGAGGGCCGCTACCTGACATTCGGCAACAGCCTTCACAGGGTCGAAGGCAGCATTCCGATTCAAGACTCCAGGAAGCTTCACTTTCAGTACGGAGTAGAAAGCTCTGACGACTTCCTGGGCTATCTCGTCGTCTTCGGTAGAGGTCGTCGGAGAAAAGGCTTGGAAAGTTTCCTCCACTTCAGGAAGGAGTACCTGACAAGAAGCCAAACTTGACAAGAAAATCCATTCTACCAAAAACCACTCTTGATTATCATGTATCATGTCCATATTACCTCTGATACCGATAGTCTTCCAACTTGACGCCTATACCCAACCCGAGATGAAAGGCACGGTGCTAAGATCACAAAACCTATCACAACCATGTTACCTCTGTTAGGTTTAGTTTCAAATCTATTACCCGCACAGCCGATGCCAAAGGGTAATGGGTCCACGAAAGTATCATTCCAATCTATTTGCTCGCATTTCTGGATGCACAAAAGGACAATAGGTCCAAACAAAAAGGAAGAGAGGGGGGTTCCCCAGCGGGATACCCTTTACACAAATGCGGTATTTGGCTCTCTAAAACAAGCACCACAGACATCACAAGCAAAGAGTGGAGCGAATGTATTCTGTTTATTCAAATTCAGTTACATTCACAGGACTACATCTCATGAGCAAAATAAAAGGTTCTTCATCTCTTCATCTGGATAAGAAGTAAAAGATTACATTGATGTCCAAAAGAAGGGAAAACCTGCTACTCATCAGAAACACATAGCTTGGTCAGCTTGGCAGCACCATGCTTTCATCGAAAAGTAGTTTCGTGGCCCTCGAAGGAGGTCATGTTTTACTGTTGAGCAAGCAAACAAGGCTGTTGAACCTTTGAGAAGCTACACGAAGGAGGGCAAATATATCATGCTAAAATATCTACAAATGGTGATCTCCTCTCCTCCATATTGCGGACGTAGTGGGCCCATTTCTCCAAGAGACCATACCTTCAAAACAACATATCTAGTGTTGCTTCTGCCTACTTAAAGAACCGTAAAAGCAGAACTTTCACGATGATGCCCAACTACCGTCCGACTCTTCGATGTATAAAGGTTCTTCCTACAATTTGAGGAAAACCCTTCCAAAACACGAAGAGTCCAGAGCTCTCTGATGTGTGTGTCAAGTGTTGCATCTTCACCATGCCCAGAATCGCCGATACCGGTGTAGAAATTTGCTAGCCAGATCCCTACAGAATATGAAAAGGGGGCAAAAAGAAAGTCAGACTCAGAAATCTGCAGGAAAAACTAAGTTCTGAAGGGCTTCTATGCACACAAAGGGATATGCGCCCAAAACAAGACATGTGGGCGCGTAACACTCGGACAGTACATGGGCGCATAACATGACACTGCTTTGAGGGCCCTTGACATGGCAACACGTGGGCGTATAGCACACCACAGTGTTGGCGCATGACTTCTGTGGGCGCATAATGACGCTCACAGAAGTATGTTGCCTTAGGCGCAAGCGCCCGGGCAGAAGAAAAGTCTGAGCGTCGCAAATTAACACTCGAGACTTTGTTTTTGAAGCATGCCCTCACCCAGAATCGGGTCCTGGACTGCCGAGGACGTTGCCGCAGGAGGAGAGTCACTCGACGCAGCCCCCTTGCCCTTCGCAGATCTCTTGGCGACCGTGGGAGACATGGTTCTCAAAGAAAGAAGATGAAGAGTTTTCTGAAAAAATTCAAAGAGAAGGGAATAATGAACTTCCTCTCTCCTTCAGGGCCTATTTATAGGCACGGGCCACTTCCTATGAGCCCACTTGATGTATGCACCCATGCACCCATTGCGTTGTATGCGCCCACAATGGCCTATGCGCCCACGTGAAGAATCAGCTTGCACACTATGCGACTGTCACTTGCTGACGTGGACGACGCATGAAGGATGGACCGCTTCAAATTCCCTTTCGATGAATCTGTCAGTTCGGATTTCGAGAAAGATCTCAACAGTAGTATCTCTCTGACAGGCTGGCCAAATACTATGCGCCCAAAAGAGAGAGTCGTGCTATGCTCCCATTGCATCACGAGAAGACGATCCATGCTTCTTTCAAAGTATTTCGAACTTGTTCAAGTATCAAAAACTTTGAAGGGGGTCTTGTAGAAGCATAAAAAAATGTCAGCAAATGAAGCCTCATGTGCCCAAGCCAGTAAAGCTCCATGCGCCCAAGTCAGTGAAGCTCCATACGCCAGTCAGTGAAGCTCCATGCACCCAGTCAGTGAAGCTCCATGCACCCAGTCAATTAAGCTCCATGCGTCCAGCCAGTGAAGTTTCAAGCGCCCAAGACTAGCTCTCCCGAAAGGAGGGCGCATAGCCTGAGACATGGCTATGTGCCCAAGCCTGACTCAGTCAAAGCCATGATCAAAACGTACACCGAAGCGCACGGCCACGTCAGTCTCCACGAGCAGTCATGCACCAAAGCATGCGGCCACGTCAACGCTACGACCAATCCACGATCTCGTAGACTGTATGCGCCTACATCCCATGCGCCCAAAGCAAGATCTCTCTTTATGCTCTAAATCGTCCGGTATGGACTTCGATTATCTAACTGATAGGATCGTCCGCTGAAGGCTAGAGATCAGACCCTTCATCGCAAAGAACGTATTAGTCCACAACCCGGACAGTAAATTTTCGAACATCGACAACCTAAAAGGTGACCTTCAGGACTATGCACCCACATAGAAACCAGCGTGTTCCCTCATGTGGGCGTGTAACATCATTCCAGTCCAAGAACGACTATAAAAGGGGGGCATCATCCCTCTTCAAAAGACAGAACGGAGAGCATTTTCAAGAGCCAAATTGCTGCACTTCTTGCCAGTGAGACGAGAGTTAGAAATTTTCTTAGATTTTCTCCGACTTTTGTAATCGGAGTGTCAACGGAGTAAAGGAGCAACTGCCGCTCGATCTCCATCGTCCCATTCCCCAGAATTCTTTTTTTGTACTCGGGGATCCTCAGCGCAGGATCTCTCAGGCGTACTCGATTTCTGGTGCCTTGCGCCAATAAAAAAAAGACAGTATTTTCTTCTTCTTTTTTGTGTGTGTCCACACATATCATGATACCTATACACACTCACACACTATCTATATGCACATACAAATATAGATACCTATGACACACACTTAGGTGTACACTATCAAACACTTGGTGTGTACCACGCTAATATCATACCAATTCTCCGATACTCTCGTGATACGCCGAAGATACCTATACCAAACATTGTTCGAACCTAACCAAAACACTTGAGCATGTCTAAAATAGTAATTAGAGTCTAATTAAAATAATATTTAGCTAGTACAATGTGTCATGTGGAATGTGGCATGTGTGTCACAAGTGTCGGAGGTGAAAACCCCCAAATTGGCTTCGTGTCCTAGAATATCATGATACGGTCTATTTGTATCCATTTGTGGACACGTATCTAGACACACACAAATAATACAAGTCTATTTAGATCTAATAATCCAAATGTCAAACACTTGGTACACCATTCTCGGATTTCCATAAACTGGCACAAAAGCTCACTATAACTTCTATATAAAGGGTCATTAGAGCCTAGTTCTTCCTCCTATAGGTACCCTAGTCCATGGGTGGGTTCTTAATGGTTAAATGCATTTATAAGTGTAACGATCCGCTCCCGAATAATTGGGTACGAATCTAGTCATGCCCGGCCTACGCTATCGTTGACAGTGGTAGTCAGCCGTCTAGACTTAGTCATCATCCAGTAATATTGCATATTCATACTCATCATAGCGTCTATCATGATATAGCTACTACTAATTCACATATCACTATATACAGTTATTACAGCCTTTTACATGAATATCTG
This sequence comes from Iris pallida, assembly GCA_029216955.1. Classification (NCBI taxonomy): domain Eukaryota; kingdom Viridiplantae; phylum Streptophyta; class Magnoliopsida; order Asparagales; family Iridaceae; genus Iris; species Iris pallida. The sequence goes on from JANAVB010042617.1 coordinate 8,489,106, forward strand.
GTTACAAAACCGGTAACGAATATGAAGGCTATCTAAACCTGCAACATGTCCTCAATCTCAGTACATCAGATCATCAACCTATACATGAATCTATATCTCAGGAATATAGTCCTGGTCATGCTGAACATCTGGAGTGAGCTCCGCTACTATGTCTTCCTGGTGGCCAAAGCACTCTGGGTAAGCTAAATGATCATTCTCACCTGTAATCAACGATCCAGTCAGAAAAGAAGCAAAGTACAGTGTAACCCAATAATACTTACCAACATGATACAAAGGAAGTAGGTACTACAAGAACAAGTAATGACAAGTAAATATGAGAATCACATAATATGCACTAACTACGTGAACATGTTTAATTTGGACATATCAAACATGTAGAGACAAAATATATATCAGGCATATTAATGAATAATATTCTTCTAGTCACGCACGAATCAGGCATGTCTAATGATGATGCTATCCGTCATGTATAAAATGGACATCGGGCATATTAAATAATATGCTATCAGGCACGAGAGTTGTCCAAAATTAGTCTATTACATGATTTAAGAATGCCCTCCACACACGAGAAACATGCAAGCAATAAAGTAAATAAAGCAGGTAACATATCAACAAGTGTGTGTGAATATGCATGCAAGTGGTAGTAAAATCAAGATACATGTACTTGCCTTCTTTCTGAAAAAATGACAACATCCATCATTAATTCACTATTAACTTAGTTAAGCTGGAATCAATATATATAGGTCTAAAAGCCACTTAAGTTATTAAAACCCAACTCTCATCATAATGAACCAAATTTATATTCATGATTCAAAGGAAACCCAATTCTTGGCTTGTCCAAATCGTCCCTCTAACTGGCCCAACCCTACCCAAGGTTTGGAAAACACAGTATATATTAAATTTCAACAGAGCTGGCCGATGGACCACTAAACCCATTAATTAGCATCCAACCCTAATGCCCCTGCACAGTAACCATCTTAATTTTGAATCTGTAATCTTAACATTTTAGTTACTGTCAACAACCCATCTCACAATTCAAATATTAAGCTTAACCTACAGTCCAACGGCTATTGAACTCCTTCATTCGAATTTACACAACTTCTCAATATCAGTAGTCCGACACAGCTATTAATATAGCACTTGATACAAATAAAAGACTCATACTAGCATACCTTAGTAATAAGGGAAACCACTATCCATGTCCCCAACGTCAGACACCTCACTCATGTGTCCAAAATCGATATATTGCAAAATATTCAGTATTAATTCTTAAATAAATCTCTATAATTCTAAAAATATACATTATATACTTATTATTGCATAAAACCCCATTTAGAAATCAAAAACCCATTTAGAAATCAATTCATGATCAAACTAATATCCATATTAATAAATCAACGTTATTAGGACTTGTTTAACCATAAATAAAATATCTTAAATATTCTGAATCGGTCCATCTAGTATAGGTGTCTATCTCTACCCTACTCGTCTGTGGACAATCACTCCCTAGAATATTATATCCTTCTTACTTCTATCACACAATATAAAAATATTTCATCAAGCACAGATGTTTGGTTTTCCAAAACTAGAAAATACGAGAATTCGATGCAAGGAGTTCAATAGAGGCATGTTCGATTACAAATACAAGATTTATGGGTGATAGTAGAGATCAAAGGGAATTCAATAGCAGTTATGGATTGAGATTCTAATACACTATCCTATTGGAGGCTTGTCCGGTACAGTAACATAACCGAAACGATTTAATCAAGACCTGTATGGGCTACCACAAAAATATGTCACGTCCCAGTTCCACAATACATAGGAATCCAGGACATGAGCATGCCAGCTGTACGAATAGAAAAAGTATTCCCAATTTAATGGACTTATCCTAACCGTAATACATTGTAAAGTAAACTAACATATGCTAACTAATTATATCTCAACTATATCTCAATCCACAATAATGAACAAAATCAAGAACAAACAGTATATGTCATGGTCTACAATCCATTAACATATATGTTTGGAATGGACCCGAAGAATAATAGAGGTCCAGTAAAGTTAGGCTATGACAGCAAAGACAGAAAAAAATAGAAAAAATGCGAAAGTGATAATAAGAAACACTACCAACAGTAACTGAATCCTGCAAAACACATCATAATAACTTCATGCCAGAAGTCCACTAACACCTGGAGAGATCACCAGGTCCTCAGAGAGACGTAACAAGATACAACAACTAGCTACGATATGAACAGTAAAAGTATTATACATGAACATGAATATAACTGACAAGGTAAACTATCCATCTAAGTGTAATACACTTGAAGACTATTTTGGTACATATGAGTAGGTGAAAGAATAAATCATAGCATCCGCTGGAGGCTTTCGCATGAACTAGTATACATCCGGACCATATCTGACATTCAGGGCCACTGAATGGATATATTCCCTAGCCATACTTTGCATCACTAGCATACCTCCCGATCGTGTTCTGACGTGCGGTCAGCGGCCGCTACCGGATATATACTCTAGCAATACACCCATAACCAGAAAACTTTGAACCCATAACCGGACAACCATTGAGGCTAATATGTGGCTTCTCATACGCCTACTAATAGTCTTCCCCATCCATGTCTTTCCCTAGTCATATCCATAACCCAAACAATACATATCTCAATGCAAGTCACTAACTAGACTCACACTAACTCTATATGAACCGTCACACGAACTCCTTGTATCGGCAAAGTACAGGGTGCATGCTAATACCAAAGAAACTCTCACTCCAAATGTCGTGTCATGATTCGTGTCCGAGTCATAGAAGTCATTGAAGAATAACTTCAACATGAGGAAGTCTACTAGCATGCTAGGTCACACACGCACCCACTATATATCATCGATGGCATCATCGATGGCACCCAAGTCACACTTGGATGCCCTCCTAACACATCTAATCCTAACCCAAAACAAGTCCATGTATAACAGAAAATAAAATAAGATAACAGTGATATTGTATCTTGCCTGGAATCACCTCGAAGGAATAAAGTACCAATCCGACTTCAACCTTCGTAGTCACGGTCTCACGAAATCCTATAAATAATAATGATAACTAAAATTAATAACCAAACCTCATTATAACTACCATATATATATATATATATATATATATATATATATATATATATATATATATATATATATATATATATATATATATATTTATATATATATATATATATATATATATATATATATATATAACTCATAGCGTTAACTAATCTATATACTATTCATAATTAACTAACTAGTCATAATGTGCCTTCTAGGGCTAACAAAATCTCATAAAATATATGTGTAAAATATTCAGTATTAATTCTTAAATAAATCTCTATAATTCTGGAAATATATATTATTTACTATTGCATAAAAACCCCATTTAAAAATCAATTCATGATCAAACTAATATCTATATTAATAAATTAACGTTATTAGGACTTGTTTAACCATAAATAAAATAGCTTAACTATTCTGAAATAAATGGTAAAAAATTATTTAAATTATCAAATATTCATGATCATGAGTCGAAGATCGATAATATGGAGCATTGGATGCATACAAAATTATTTGGACTCACGAGATGGTAATGTCAATAGTTTGTTTTACGGCAGAATTTTTTCCTACAAAGATCGAATGATTCAAGCATTAAAACAACAAAATTATGAAAAACTCATTAAATGAGAATTATAGATAATCGAAATACGGTTGTTTCCATATATGATACCTATAGTAAAAGTGAAGTTATACAGTTCAAAATTGTCCCGAAATGATCAGTGTCAATTCTGGACACACTTTGGTAAAATGTGTGCTTCAAAAAATCTAGAAAGAATTTTGACATAAAATTTTATATGAAGGTAGTAAACACGTAGGGGAACCTAGATTTTTGGTCTCATAAAGTTTTGATGTCTAGAACTGGAGAAAACGAATTCGCAAGATGGGTATACCTGTTGTGCGAATTCAGCACCTCTTCGGTTGAAGTTTCGCCAAGTTATTGGCCTTTGCTCCTTGTCGAAGTGCTCGTGGGGGTTCCTTGAGTTGCTAGGGTGAAAAGGGGGGAAGAAAAGGCCTAAAATATGCTAGGGTTACATGCAAAAATGTGGAAAAAGGGGGTGTGAGAGTGGCAGCCATGTAAGGTGGCTAGGGTTTGTGGCCACCCCTTATGCTCTCGGGTTGGAGTAGAGGGGAGGGGTGTTGGCGGCTAGGAGAGGTATAGATGTTAGGGTTTAGTTGGTTAATATATGGGGAAGGTTAGGGTTTTAATTTAAGGATGTTTGAATAAGGTTTGACCCTCCTAATTGTAATTATGGAAAGGGGTGCAAGTGGTTTCCTAATATAGTAAAGGATGTTTGACTTTGGTCAAAGGTGCATGAATTTGTGCACATGGCTGTGCATAATTCAAATGAATTCAAATTAAAAAGTCTAGACTATAGGTTGGCAACCTAGGGTGGTCCTCACTAGGCTAGGTTGGTTAGGATTGATCCCCGAAATTATTTCTTGGTTGATTAAGCACCAAAATGGCTAAAAAGGGTCTTAGGTGCCATTTGAAAATAAGTAGTGCATAGGAACTAAATTGTATGTCACACCCTTGGCATGTGTGTAGTAGGTTAAAAATAAGTCGAAACTATATATTAGGTCAATTAGATTGGATCCAAGTCGAGTCTGGAAAACAAGTTGGAAGTTATGACAAGTCTCACGGTATATGACTTTTTGGCCTAAATTAACTCCGAAGTTGTACGAAGCAAATAGAATACAAGAAGACATATTTGAGTGGGACATAATATACCAAATCGAAGATAAACTTGTCTAGGTCAAAACTCATGAAGGAAGTTTCTATAGTTTGATATTTTTTGTGCTCCAAAAATAAAGCTACGGAAGAATACATTTTATGATCATGAATAAAAGTGGGAGACATCAATGCAGCCGCACGCTACGAAATGCCAAAGAACGCCTCAGCGCATCGAAACGAGCTCCGTCTCGAGTGTGCTGATACCTGAACCTGTACATAAACACTAGTGGGGTATCAGTACACAACTATACTAGTGAGTGAGCCTCTCGCCCACTCATACAAAAACTAATACGTTATTTTAGTGAGTGTAACTTATTCTCCTGTGGTCTTTCTAATCTTGCCTTAGGATCAATTCCAATACTTAGACTCCTGGCCTATTCGTGTTACAACCAACTTAATCATGCTCAACTTTATCCTTGTGACTGTGCTGCAAAACCATTTGTGCAACTTTTGTGGTTGTGCCTCGCAACAACTGAATCATACTCTTTTACTTGCCCTTTCAAACGACTTAAACATGAACTCATAACTTGTGTCAATAATTTAGACCCCTGATGCCACATCTCGTGTCGAAGCATGTTCTCTGCTATAGCCAAATCTTAGGCTCCATAATTATGTTGCATAATGTGCACACCTTTATTGACTCATTCGTACCGTGCTTACATTTCTTGTGAATCAACCGACACTGTGCATACACTTCTCGACTCAATATTCCTACAACATGCATGCGGATTGTCGCAAATATACGAACTCAATCTATATAAAAGGTCACTAGCATGACAAGTTATTTGTGGACTATAGCCTGGCGTAGACAAGGTCGTCCGGCACAGGTAGTGAGCCCCATCGAAAGCCTTGAATCACCTGAATGGTACAATCCAGCTCACCTATCGCACATCCTCCTAGGCCGGATCGGTCCTGGGGCCCCAGCTTGCTATTCGAGGAAGCGAAACTCTTGTGCACAAGTTGTCCAATAATCATGCAAGACTCGACTCAACTTACCATCCTACACAGTGTTACTATCTTATCCATACTACGTTGGAGACTCCCAAACGAGGGACCGCCTCAGTGATAAACGGTCGCATGAACTTTCAATGTTACCTTTGAAACCTAAGAAACGGCTACTGTATAGCCTTTCCACTTAACTTGAACAAAATATGTTTCATATGTGCCATAGACCGTGTCATACTCTATATGAAAACTTTGAGACCGTGGGGACATATCACTTTATTCAGCCGTAAAACAGTGAAAACATTCTAATGAACCTGTGGGGACGTGTACGTACTCAACTTGAACAACTGTGCTCTTGGAATACCTTAACCCATGCCATAAACCGTATGGCCCGTATTGAAATCGTGTAGCGCGCATGCTATGATAAGCAATGCGATTGTGGGAACATCTTGACTATAACTGCAAGTCGATAGTTTATGTGCCAGTATAAATGTGACCTAATTTGCATATGTCATCTCTTCTATGCCCAAGCCGTGGGATAGAAAGACCAAGTGCCAAGTTTGAAAGCCATCGTGGAGTGATATCTAGGCAACAAGTTAACCATTTTTCATATTCTACTCAATCTGACTCAGAGCAAAATTATTCATTTTAGCTATGTGAGTTCGTCTCTTTTATTATCAAGCCTAATGAGTGCATTTGAAAACTTCCAATTATTGAGTGTGAAGGCCAAGCTGAGGCAAGTTCATCGAAGCCACCCACCTGAGTGAGGAGTTGCATCGACCGAGCGGAACATCGAGCAAGTCGTTGCATGCCTAAGACCAAACGTCGTTGCGTTTTGATCCCTCCGATTGAACAGAGCGGGACAGAGCATTACATAATACATCACTCAGAAAAGATTTGTCCTCGAAACTTAGTGAGTTCACGCTCCTCAACTTATTACTCGTAATCAACTCGAACATGATCCTCGCTCGTGCCTTAGTTCATTTTTGTATCGAACATCCATGTTATTCCAATCAAGCAAACAATTTTGCAACTTAATCATCAAGTCTCCTCTTCTATTCGTTTTGTACTTTGTGCTACTACATCTCGAATACGGGGTAACTATAATCGTCGTATACACAGACATCTTAGTTCTAGGGCGACTCACCTAAACTATATCCTCAATCACTTCGAGTCAAAATTTTATCAAGTCATTCATTCGTCGTCACCTAGTCGAAATCTAGTGTTATCCCTTAACCAAATTCTGATAATTCTTAAGTCTGCAATTTCAAATCCCAACAGATCATTTCCAAACTTGACTGCATCAATGCCTTACTCAAAATTATACGCATCGATATTCAATTTTTGCTAACCAATTTCACTATCCTCCGAAGTTATCGTTCGCATGTTTCATCTTCCAAAATTTTCCAAACCCTTTGAACAATCAATCAAAATTTGAATCTTTTGTCTTGTACATCTTGAATACGCTCTTCAAATTATGATTTTTAATCCTGATAATATTGTTTCAATCCGATCAAGAAAACTTTTGTTTTCATTTAATCCTCGAGAACACGTTTGATTTCATCGAAACAATAATTTATTTTTTATCACCAACTTTCTTCTATACTCAAAATCCTGGTCCAATAAATTTGATTTGTTCAATCAATATATGATAACTCATCCGATCAATCTTTCGACTTATTTGAATTTAGCACACCACTTGAGTTGGATCATGCATATATTTAAGGCATCCCTGAAATATATACATTTCAACCAAGCCTCGTAATGGAGAATCCGCACAAAACTAACAGGTGCAATTTCCATCCTCAGGAACTCACTTGACTTTTCAATTCGCAAACCATATATCTATCCAAAACCAATATTCCATATCGTCGCCCAACCAAATCCTACTAATCGTTAAAACTATCTAAGAACATCTATAAAATATTCGTGCCTCAACTCTTTTAACTAGCTATCCTAGCTCTATAATCTACCCATGTGAGTCTCGCTAAGGTCAATTTCACCAAGTCTATCTCTCCGTACAGGGACGTCTGCCTAACCGCTAGGCTATCTTCACTAGGCTAAAGTCAAAGTCAATGTTAGGATCACCATTCCCAATTAACAGTCTCAACAAAGCCATTCCTAGGTTAAATCATTCCATGATTTTCCTTGATCACACAATGGTTCCATGATACAATCGCACAACTCTCCAAATCGTAAATTCTCAATTCGTTCGTTAGACCTATCTATCCAAACTCGTATTCTAGACTACAAAAATCATAAGTCATACTCATTGATCTCAACTTTTCAAGTTGTATAACATTAATCATAACTTATCTTATGTTTCAATCCTGCTGGTCCTCAAGTCGTGCATTCATTTTATCGCACAATCATCAGATCGTCTACTATAAATCCCCGAGTCATAATCCTCACATCAATGATCATCAATTCCGTCAATATTTTTATTTCTCATAATCCGAGTAGTATCCATTCACACAAACTTCAAGTTTATCTTATCAAGTCATCCAAACATTCATTTATATTAAAATTCTAAGGTATATAATCCATCTGAAGAATAACATTTTACACGATCATCGTTCCTCGAATTAGAGTACCCTGAGTTATCGCACATCGACCTTTGATACGCCTCAATACCATCGATGATATACATAACCTGACGATCTTCCTTTGTAACGAAATCTGAGTCATACAATTAATACTATCATCCAACTAGATATACGATCCGCTCTTACAAATTCAAAATCAATTTCGTTATAGCTATCTTCCGAACTAGTTACCTGATCAATTCGTTCAAACCCAAAATTATGTATGTTCATCGTCTATCTTAAGTCATCAAGCAAAATTTATCTGAATCCTCAGAATCATTTTCGTATCTTCAAAATGAATTTTTCATGCACGCTTACTTTCCATTGTGCTATCTTTCCTTCGTTCAGTTCTGTATCAACAGTTTCGTATGCGATCTATATCAATTTCCTCGATTGAGTCATCCATTCCATTACACCTTAAGTTTTCCTTGAATCCTTCTACCTACTTAATCACTTTGCATCTCATACTCTGTGCAATCCTAATCTGATGCACCCCATTTTCTCGTTTGTTCGAATCAAACTCATAATAGCTGTCTAAAGTCACGATTAACTTTGAAACACTCTTTCTAAGGCTTTGTGCAATTTTGTCGCTTGCTGATAGACTCATTGGTACCCCGATCCTCAGTCAATCAACATCTCCAAGGCTGTCCCATATACTACTTAGAGATGAAGTTACTCGATAAATCCTCGAAATGATTATTTGAATCACAACCGATTACTTCAAATTTTCCTATTTGAACTATTCCGTAAACTCCAAGCATGTTCCATCTATATCGCATCGACGATATCATCTTTTCGATAGAATCTCAATCGATAGTTATCCCATATACTCAAATCAAGTCCTATTCATTCTTATTTGCAAACATTTGATCCCACACACAACTTGCTATTATCGACGCAATTCTTGATGTATATGCCCAGCCCTCTAGAAGCATGAAAAAAGCGTAGACATATCAAAAGCGCAGGTGGCGTTCTCACTACACATGGCTTCACAAAAGTGCATGTACCCCAAAAGCGCAGATGGACAACTAAAGTCACACAGACGAATAAAAGTGGTGCATAAACAGTTCTTTATTAAAATCATGTCTATAAAAGATCTATTACAGATTCTTTATGATTACATATAAAGGACTAAAATACCTAAAAGAAGTCTACAAGGGGGTTAATCTTCAGTATTCACGCAGCCCCCCAGACGTGTAGCACTTTCTCATTAGAGCGAGCCACTTCCTGAAGTAGCTATTGGCCCGAGCAAGAACTCAGTCCACAGCATAGGGTGTGCCAACGCCATTGAGCAGGGCAGAGCACTACCTGTGGCTCTTCGGATTGGCAATCAATTCAAACCCGAAAGCTTCGATCTCAAAGACCTCCAAGATGTGTTCAGGTTCGAACTTCTTACGTCAAACGCTCAAGTGCATCTCAAAACTCAGCAACCGTTCTTCTATAAGGACATAGCTTCTTTGAATGAAGGGATCCACAACCAACAGTCGACTTCCCTTTATATAGGGTGAGGGTGGTCCAACCACATGCCACGTGGTCGTCGGTCAAAGACCCCTGAATTAGTGGGATGAACCTAAAACTCAGCATAATGAACCTTATTTAATAAGGTCATTCGACTGAATCCTAGACCACTAACTTCTTAAATTCCTCAAATGACGGCGGTAATTAAAGAAGAGGATGACCGACTCGTCCATCAAAAGAGCAGTCATTAATTGCTCTTATGACTTCGACAAAAACTAGCTCCTTCCACTCAGAAGCACAGCCAGTTCATTCCTTCTACTGCGTCCTTCCTTCAACTCAGAAGCGCAGCGAGTTCACTGCATCATCGCTTCAACCCAGAAAGCGCAGTAACTCCGTTGCCTGAAGCACTTGTCCACTCGTTACCCTAAAAGTACAGTGACTCCGTCGCCTGAAGCACTTGTCCACTCGCCGCTCTAAAAGTGCAGTGACTCCGTCACCTGAAGCATAGTCTACTTAACACTCAAAAGCGCAGTGACCTCAAAGCCTCGCCAGAAGCGCAGCTCATTTTAGATTGGTTTGTTCAAAAACTGCCGCTCTTAAGATAGGACAGAGTTTGATTCTGTTAATAAGAGCAATATCCTATCGGTTTGTTTAAACCACAGATAAGGACAGAAATTGTTCTTATAGATGAGGGCCATATCCAATTGGTTTGTTCCCTAAGATAAGACAAAATCCAACTTCAGGGACAGGAACAGAATCTGCTCAGGTTCATCCGATCAACAGTAAACACATGCTACGTGTCGTTTATTCGATCATGTTGATAATTCCTCCCAAGATCTTGATAAGGAGAATCCCAGCATCCGCCACGTGTCATCTCAGCAGCAGCCCTCACCGTACAAATTTGAGAATCTCTCATATCTCTACGTGCAGCGTTCCTGCACAATCCATATGCACATCGTATATGTGCTTCCCTATAAATAGAAGGATTTTTCCTTCGATAAAGAGGCTTCAAAATTTTCACAAATTCGGTATCCTCTTGATTGGCAACCCCAGAGTTCCAATCACAAGCACCAGAAAGCCAGAGCAAGTTCAACTCATCGTCAAATCGTCAACGGAGTAAAGGAGCCGCTTAGTGCTCGATTTCCACCGTCACACTTTCCTAAAAAACTTTGTACTTAGATCTCCTATTTAGGAATCGATTGTACTCTTTTATACGTTTAATATACAAAAAGTTCGTATAACCTTTTGTCATGGCAAACAAGATGGCGACTCTGGTGGGGACTTTCTTCTCCTCAAACGAGAAGATGGTGACGCAATCTGACGACAACTTGCTGGAATCTTCACAGAAAATGTTGGTCGTACGTTTCGACCAATAAGCTTTCAAAGATCTCCTTTCTGAGGAGAAGTCGAGTCCTTCAAAGCAGTTCATAAAACCGAAGAAGACTCGACGCACCTGGGTGCCGAAGGCGGCTGCAACGAGCAGTACGTTGGAGGGGACTGCACTCCAGAACCCCCTGAACGACGAAGCCCAGAAAAAGCTTTCGACTGCTACTGACAGGCCGCCTCGCTCAGTTTCTACTTCGAGAAAATACAGCGAGGAGTACGGCTTCCCTATGCCGGAAAAAGCGCGTCGTGGTCCAACCACGGACGGAGGAGACTGCACAGGCGAAAACTTTTGTCTTTGACAGAATTGCCTATCCATCGGGTAAGGTATATTGGATTCTGAATGTTACGTACCTTCTAGGGTTAACGCAAAGAAGTCCAAGGCGGCACGTGCCTTACACGGCCAAAGTGCTATGCCAACCACTCTGTTGGACTCTGAATACTACACACCTTCTAGGGGTAGTAGAAAGAAATCCAAGGCAGCACACAATTCACACGATCAAAGTGCTATGCCGACGGTAGACCTAAGGCCCGCGTTGACAGTCACGAGCGCAGCCAATAAGAAGCTATACAAAACTGGTTCGAGTACTTCGATGCCTCGACCGGTGAAACCTCGCTGTCACTTGAGCGCTCATGCACAAGATTCCAGTCAGGGGATACCTACTATCGAGATAGACTCATGAGAACAGTATTCCTATAAGCATGAAAGGAGTCTACCTCATCAGCAACTCTCTAATCGGGACCTAAGCGTGTCTCACGTGCAGAAAGTAAGAAGAGAGAAGCTATCTCCACATCCCTTCTACCTATCCGCACATGATGTCCATGTTCATGGCCGAAGGCGATAATTTGGACAGCGCCGAAGGATCCAGTCAACAGAAACGTATAGAAGCCCTCGAGATGGGCCTAAATACGTTGAACGATACTATGGAGTCCTTGGCTTCCGTCGTCTTAGAGATCAAGGAGAAGTTGACATCCGCTGTCTCCGCTCCTACAAACCAAGACCCAGGGACTAACGGCAGGTCCAATGTGCCTCACATGCTGAGCTAAACAGCACCCCCGTCATCTACTACATCAACAACAGGACCTACAATGTCGAGTAAAGTACGGCAGGCCCTCAAAGAGTTGTACGCTCGCCACGATGCCAAAAAAAGTGAGAATCACTCCAAAAGATGGGGATTCGGCAACCATATCCTGTCGAATGCGATAATATGGTCTATCCTCCCAAATACAATCCGCAGATGCTTACGCCGTTCGATGCAAAGGAGTCTCCCCATCGATACTTGAGGTACTTCGCCTCAGTAACAGGGCATCTACCAAAAGACGTTGCTCTCCTACCAATATATTCGTAGGAGCACTGCAGGAGGTGGCCTACGAATGGTTTTATAGCCTCCCGGACAACTGTATTTCGTCGTTCGAAGACTTGAAGTGCCGATTCCTCAATCAATTCTATGAAGGGGGAATCAACATGACAATGTCGACTCTTATAAACATCGTCCAGAAGGAGAAGGAACTTGTACGCACATACATTGAGCACTTCTGCCATGCCGCTCTGAGATTACCCCTGGTATACCAGAGCCCATGATTATGGACTCCTGCCGCAAAAACATGCTTCCCGTAATCAAATTGTGGCAAGCTCCTTGTATAGAGTGGACGCCGTTTATTACAAAGACAGACGTGGCGGAAATGAAAGCTCGAGACGCACAGCTATTGGGACTGAGTTTCCTATCGCTCGAAGACAAAGGAAGGTGCTCATCTAGCAACAATCCCGCTCCTAATAATGGTTAAGGGAAACAAGCCATGACCGTCAACATCTCCAAGGGTTCAGTAACAATGAACCCTAAGCCAGCCGAAGCGCAGAGGCCGAAAGGGACCTACTCCTTTAACGACGAAGACACACTAGAACTCTTCGATATGCTGATAAAGGATGGCAAGCTTCAGCTCCCGCCTCCTAAGCGTCCCGATAAAGTGGAAAAGGTGGACAATCCAAAATACTGTCACTACCACTAGTATGTTCACCATTCGACACGTGACTGCTACTTGTTGAAAAGACAGATCCAGTGCCTCATCGACGCTAAGGTCATTTCGCTCAACTACAAGAAAAAGACTATTATTGCTAATATGGTCACTCTCTAGTTTAGAAGTTTTCCGAGAACAGAGGCGCAAGACGGCGTAGTCTCCATCCCGAGAGCAACGATGAAAGTAGTCAATCTTCCACCGGCCCATGACAACGCTCAAGGCCTCATCCCATTTACAACGTCACGAGGCGAAGTGATGTGGATCCATCTTGATCTTGCCCCAGACATAATGGTGCCTACAGCACACTCTGTCAAGGGGAAGAAAATTAAGTCACGTCGTATGGTCTCTACATCGGCTGATGACACTCTGGTTACCACTCGTTCGGCTCACCAGCGAGAAGAAAATCAGGCTCCGAAAGAGGAAACACCTTCCCCTGTTGCGGCCACCGCCCCCGATACATCGAAAGCTGGTCCGTCTCAAGCCCCTGCCATAGACAAGCAAAGGCGGAAGGAGGTTCACTTTGACAAACCTCTGAGAAAAGACTCGACAATAGGATCGATCAAACCTACAACTTTGACATATTGGCGCAGCTGGCCAATACTCCGGCTCGACTGTCACTCTTCGAGCTCCTCCGTCTCTTCAAAGAGGCTCGAGACGCCCTCAGCGAAGCTCAGAACGATGACTCCTTCCTCACCTAAGTTAAGCCGCCTAAGGAAGACCCTGCTGCATGCCCACATTGTCACAATTGTAACAGTATACAGAAAAGTAATGCTTTGAGTATAATTAGGAGATTGTTGGGGTTATATACTAAAAGCATCACTTTTGTAGTAACCTTATTTTCTTAAATTTTGAATGAGAATCATATGGGTAAATGTTTGCATATTGTATTTATTGCAAGTGTTAATACAAATGTCCGATATTCTATATTTTAGATAATATGGTGTCTGGTGTCACACAGAAGATCTTATTATCTGTTTCCTATGGAGTATATAAATAGTTCACAACCTAGATAGACTTAGACAATCTATTGGAAAGGTTGTAGTGTAATCTGGTATTAGTCTATCTTGACTATAGGTTTACACTAGTACACTTTGTGTTTATTAAACAGAACCACTTGAGGTTGTTCTCTTTGTACTGACTACATAAGTGAACAAATACCTCTGTTATTATGGATGCTTATGCTCTTAATCCGAATATAATAACAGACATGTATATGCAGTGTGCATTACTTTGACTCATGAAAGAGTGAGATTCATTATGGGTTAATAATCTCTATGAATTGGGTAATAACATTGTATGTATGATGGATTGTTGATTATAAATGGAATCCATGTCCCGATACATCGGGTTGATAATGTCCCCTTAAGGAGCTCATAAGGATTATCATGTAAACCCTGCAGGTGGATTATATCCGACATGACAAATAAAGTTGAGCGGTACTACTTAAGGATAAAAGATGTCGAATCAATATAGTTGTCAGTAACTTAATTTGATCAACGGACATTCGATATCTTAACATGAGGAGCCAAACGAGCATATAATAAAAGGAGCCCACAAACATAATTTGGGATTAGGAAGGTGGTACAACAATAGCTCATTAGTGGACCGAGCTATTGTTAATGGGCCTGAATTGTGTGTTCGGGCTGAATACGGGATATCCAGATCTGTTTGGAGGCCTAACCCTAATTTCTCCTTATGGTCCCTGTCGTAGCCTATATATATCCTCTATTCTCTGGCCGCCAATGATCAGAAATTTGAAGCATTATCTAAATTTGTGATTCACGTAAGGAGAGAAAAAGAGGGCTGCCAAAGGGAAGAAAAGGTTGGGAGATCGTCGCCCACACGACGTCCAACTCGAGAAAGGAATACGTACAGAAGAGCTTGGGATCGTCCGCTCGAGATTGCCAGGAACTACTTGTCTTCTTCCCACCGTAGGTATAATTTGTAAACCCTAGTTTCTGCCTATGAATGGTTAGAATACGTATTAAATCTGTTTAACTTTCTATCGATCAATATGTACACCAAAGTAAGGGTCCTGGGAATCCCCAGTTCCATCGATTGGTATCAGAGCCACTTTGGATATGCGTATTGATTGACACGTCCATGTTGTCTAATAAAACCTGTGCTGTGCAATAGTCGGTATATGTAGATCTGTTCTAACTTAGTTTTGCAGGCATCTTAGATCCAACTATTATGGTCTAATCTATATGTCACGCCCCAGAACCAGAATACTGGAGAGCGGGAGCAGACATAGCCAGCTACGTATATGAAATAGAGTCCATCTCGCTATACGATCACGACTGTCTAGATACATGAGGGTTTACTACAAGCCAACAGTCTCTTAAGGTCAAGAACAAGCCTATTGTATCAATCACAAGCAAGTAAGTAAAAGTTACAAGATGTATGATCATTAAATATACAATAGTAAGGCGTCCCAAACATTACATATTCAGCTGATCATGAAGCTAGTCGTTACAAAATGTCCGGACTAGCAAGAGTTTAGTCATACATGATCAACCCTAGGATCTGTCAATCATGTTACAGCCCGTAGGCAGACAATAAGTAAAAGTGCAATCGAGCTAAACAGGTGCTCGTCGGCTAAACGTCTCAAAAGAATATTTTTACAATAGAGTGGGAGAGCCAAAAATAACTCACTCATTGCCCTGGTTACGCCTGGTGGTCACCATCGGGCTGAAAGCTCGGTAGATCCTCTGGTGCTGCTCCAAAATCTGGCCACACAAAACCAGTTGGATCAGACCCCAGAAAGAGCAAGTGCCACAAAGGAGGCTTCACTTAGGAACTAAAACCAGCAATTAGCACAAAATAACAATAAGGTAATAAATAAAATAGGAGTTTTAAGAAAAGCATAACAGGGTGATATACGATGAGATAACCATAAGACCATTCAGATAGCCAGGTTACAACCCGTAAACCAAACAAGGATCGGGGTTGTAACCCTTCGTCTGAGCAGAACTTGGAATTCTTACCATTTATCGGTAAAATAAATACAGGCATTCTGGTCATGCAGTAATCTGGAACAGGATCAGGACAAGACTAGACTGGTTAGACTCTATCCAATCCTTTCACGGCCAAGCAAGAATTACGGCTTGATACTTAACTAACTAGGGTTGTCACAAGCCTAATTACTAACAAGATGCAGTGAGATTATTCCACAGCCACAAGCCCTGCAGACCATCCAGGTTACCCAGGACGAAAGATTAGGGTTGAATTCAGGTGGGTACATCGTCCAGAAAACGCATGGGCCCTTAAGTAGCTTGAAGGGTGCAACACATGACAGTGTGCTGGAAATGTGCCCTACTCGACGGCAGGCTACAGATCCAGGAGCGCCCAGGTAACGGGATTGCCTGTAGCTGGGAAATCTCTTCATGACTAATGTGTAATTCTAGTTATTAACCTTAGTCCATTTTAGTAGGTACTCCTGACCGTGGTACTCAGGAGTCCCTGTCCTAGACATGATGCAAGACAAGACTGGTTTATTTGTACAAGCACAATCATCTACGGTGTCCATGTTATTTATACAGGTCATGTCATAGAGCCGTCGTAATAGCTTATCAAGATATCAGGTCAGGTTTACTTGTCAGGAGTGCGCCACGACGGGCCACTATCATGTCATGCTAGTTCCTTGTCACACCATGTCATGTACAATAGTCATTTCAATTATGTCAATCAAATCGTGATTTATCAAGTTCAGGACAAAAGGCGTAAGGATATAAAATGGGCGTAAAAATATACAATAAAGGTAAAGGTGTCGGCCATAAGAACTCAAGTTATACTGAGAGTTACATGGCATAGGCAAAATAATAAAACAACAGTACACAGAGCTATAGGAGAGCTATGCGGCTCAGGCATATGCGGCCAAGAGGTGATCTCATGCGGCTGGGAAAAGAACAGTCCATGCGGCTGAATAGAGTCAGGCGCATGCGGCTAAAAGGAAAAGGCTTATGCGGTTGAAGGGTATCAGTCATATGCGGCCAGCGGTAAGGGAGGGGCGTATGCGGCTCAGCCAGATCATTCCATGCGGCTAGAAAGATTGGCGCTATGCGGTTACAAGGTGAACAACGCCATGCGACTCACGGAGGAACGGCTCTCATGCGGCTGGAACGGACTCGGGTTCATGCGGCCCACGGAGCAAAGGGCTATGCGGCTGAACCGAGTCGAGTCCCAAGCGGCCAGTGGATAAAGGAATTTTATGCGGCTGGGAATGAACTTCTCATGCGGCTGGACTGGGAAGCTCAGTCATGCGATTAAGTAAGAAGGACTACATGCGGCTGGAAGAAATACTTGCCGCATGAATGTTCATGCGGTCAAGTGCTGCCATGCGGCTAAGGGGGTTCATGCGGTCAGCACTGTTCTTCTTCTCCACTTGTCCGAGAAAAAGAACCAAGGAGTACAGGGTTCCGAGGCTCATAATTTCTTTATCTCAAGTCCAAATCCAGACTTTCTTTAGTCAAAACGGGGCAGAATAAAATGCTCTACAACATAGAACTATCAAAACTCAGAAATAATAAGATTAAATAGATAAAAATCCAAGAAATCCGAAAATAAAATAAACTTAGATCTACAAGAATCTAGCCATGGAAAGTAAAAATGCCAAGTACTAAAGTGTGCTAGAATGCTGTAAGGAAGAGAATGGAACAATAAAATTAGAGTTCCTCCATGAAGCAAGTTGCACTTGCCTAGACCTCTCTTTCTCTCTCTGGTAGGTAAGGAGTTAATGGAGGAAAGAAAAAGAGTAATAAAGAGAGAGAAGGAAGTGGGGGTTAATAAATGGTAGTGGTGGTGGTAGGTAGGGGTTCACCTTTGGTTCATGATGAACCAAAAGCAACCCCAAACCGAACCAAGCCAAGAATAAACCAAGCCAAGAAGAAAAGCTAAACAACAAATCATGCAATACAAGATAAAATACGTACATGTATTCCAAAATACGTAATACGAACCACAGGCATTACAATTCTACCCACCTTAAAAGAATTCCATCCTCGAAATTTAATTAAGAGGCTAGAGAGACGAGGACAAGCTATATTAATAACAAGCAAGCTATACTAGGCAATCAATTAATCACGCAAGCAAGGAATCGAAGGCATGAGGCATAAGGAAGACATTATACCTTACGAGTCAAACAGATCGGGATATCACGATCGGATATCATCCTCACGCTCCCACGTTGACTCACCCAAAGATTGATGACCCCAAGCAACTCGGACTAACTTGATAGTCTTATTCTTGAGTGTCTTCTCTCTGCGGTCCAATATAGACACGGGCCTTTCCTCATACGAAAGGTTGGTACCAACAACCAATTCCGAATGATCCAGGACGTGGCTCGGGTCTGGAATATACCGTCGTAATTGGGATACATGGAATACGTCATGCACCTCGCTTAACGACGGCGGAAGAGCGAGACGACAGGATACATCACCTACTCGCTCTAAAATATCGAACGGCCCTATATACCTAGGACTAAGCTTTCCCCGTACGCCGAAGCGAATGATGCCACGGTTAGATGAAATCCTGAGGAATACATGGTCGCCAACCGAAAACTCGAGAGGACGCCAATGAGAATCGGCCCAATGACGTTGGCGATCCTGGGCAACTCGAAGATGATCTCTGACCCTCCTGACCACCTCGACTGTCTGGACGATCATTTCTGGACCGAGCATCTGCCTCTCTCCAACATCATCCTAGGCTAACGGGGATCTGCACTTCCTGCCATACAGTGCCTCAAATGGTGCCATCTGGATGCTGGCCTGGAAACTGTTGTTGTACGAGAATTCCACCAGGTGCAAGTGATCTTCCCAGGAACCACCGAAGTCAAGAATAGAAGATCGCAACATATCTTCAAGAGTCTGGATCGTACGCTCCGACTGACCTTCTGTCTGCGAATGATATGCTGAACTGAACTGGAGACGAGTTCCCAAACTCTCTTACAAGCTACGCCAAAAGTGCAACATAAATCTTGAATCCCGGTCCGAGGTGATACTGACTGGAACACCGTGCAACCTGACAATCTGCCTGAGGTACATCTCTGCTAACTGAGCTGTCGACTGACCAACTCTGAACGGGAGGAAGTGAGCTACCTTCGTGAGCCTGTCAACTATAACCCAAATAGCATCTCGACCAGCTGGGGACCTAGGTAATCCGGTCACAAAATCTATGGTCACTTGTTCCCACTTCCATTCTGGAATGGGCAAAGGCTGAAGAAGTCCAGCGGGCCTCTGATGTTCAGCCTTAACTTGTTGGCAGACCAAACAACGAGAGACAAACTGGGCTATCTCCCTCTTCATGCCATTCCACCAAAAGTGCTGACGGATATCACGGTACATCTTCGTACCGCCCGGATGAATGGAATACTGTGAACTGTGGGCCTCTGCCATGATCTCCTGTCTGATATCTCCACTGGGTACACAAAGACGATTACCATACCTAAGCGTACCGTCTTTATGAATGCATAACTCCGGTCTTTATCCTGCCTCAAACTCTGCTCTGAGTCGCTGAAGCTTGGAATCTGCTGACTGCACCATCCGGATCCTCTCGACTATAGTGGACTGAACTTGCATACTGGCCATTAATGCCACACTGGAAGGGAGAACAACTTCTATACCCATCTTCTGAAGATTGGCTAACAGTTCTGGCTGCGACGTTAGGAAATAAACTTCGGCTCTCATGCTCAAAGCATCTGCAACAACGTTGGCCTTCCCGGGATGATACTGCAAGTTGTCATCATAATCCACAAGTAGCTCCAGCCACCTCCTCTGACGCATGTTAAGATCCTTCTGAGTGAAAACATACATCAGGCTCTTATGGTCGATAAAAATCTCTACCTTATCTCCGTACAAATAGTGCCTCCATAACTTAAGTGCAAATACTACTGTCGCCAACTCTAAGTCATGGGTTGGGTAATTTCTCTCATGATCACGAAGTTGTCGTGACGCACAAGCTATTACCTTCCCATGTTGCATCAGAACACATCCTAATCCTCTGCCTGAAGCATCACAATATACTGAGAATCCTCCGGTTCCATCGGAAAGCGTAAGAATCGGAGCTGTTATCAGGCCTTGCTTCAACTATTCAAAAGAACTCTGACACTCTGCTGTCCAAGAAAACTACACCTTCTTGCGGGTCAACTGGGTCAATGGTGCTGATATCCGAGCAAAATCTGAAACAAACCGCCGGTAGTAGCCGGCCAATCCAAAAAACTGCAAACTTCTACAACGGTGCTTGGCACTGGCCATGACTCAATGGCAACGATCTTCTGGGGATCCACTTCTACTCCTCCTCTGGTGATGATATGACCCAAGTACGAAATGCGATCGAGCCAGAACTCGCATTTACTGAACTTGGCATACAACTGGTGCTCTCTACGAATCTGAAGTGTTGGCCCATTCCATGGTCACACCCGATTTCGATAATCGACTTACACTTTAGTCCATATACAAAATATAGACAATGCTGCTAACTATTTCAGGATACATGAAATCTTATTCAACGGACGATGTACTGCATAATTCCAAGCGTCAAAGTCATCAAAATTCTGAAGACTCCTTTTCTACTTTTATTCTGTATTTTTACAATTTATTGAGTCTAGGAATTTCTTTGTAAAATCAAGTATGGTATTACTGGCTTAGGGTTAAAAATTATTCTCATTTTTTCAAAATCTACTTTTACCCTAATATTTTCGATTACAAATATTCCATAATTATATTTCGAAAATATTCCTTTTAAATGATTTTACAAATTTCCAAAAACTGTTTGAAAACAATTTTAAATCTCCTGACAGAACTCACAGCCGAGTTCGGCCCGAGTTCGGCCCGAACTCTGACCGAGTTCGGTCAGTTTGTATTCAAACTTCAGTTGCCTCCAAATCTGCGAGCAACGTCTATATTGCGAGATTTTTGTATCCGAACTCTGCCCGAGTTCTGCCCGAGTTCGGTTGGTGAAAACACCTATAAATAGAGAAGAACTTTTCATTTCAAAACAATCAATTCATTCTTCATCTCTTCTCTATTTCATCTCAAGTGTTTTCTAAGTGATCCAAGAATTTCAAATCTCACCTATACTTCTCTTAGCCAAAAGCCAGTACTATCACATTTGATTTAGAAGTCTTTTGGTTATTCAGAGTTGTAAGAGGTCGTCAAGTTTCAACAACAATTCCTGTTGTGGAGCTGGTCGTGCGCTCGTCACCAAGCACGGTGTATGTTGGAGTTGGTCGTGCACTCGTCAACAAGCACGGTGGTGTAAGAGTTGCAAGCACTCAGTTAAAGCTTGTGCCTTTAGTGGATTAACATCGAGCAAGAGTACTCGAGACTGGATTAGTCCTCTCAGAGGGATACCAGTATACATCGCTGTGTTACTGAGTTTGATTCTCCTATCTTTATTTACTGCTCTTACATCATTGCCATAGTTTAATTTTTTTTAATTGGTGATTTTATTTCCGCTGCACACACGCACTCTATTCACCCCCCCTCTAGAAGTGCTCAACGATCCTACATGAAGAACCACACGGAGGTACTGCTCATGCTCCGCCTCACTCTTGCTGTAGACCAGGATGTCATCCAAGAACACAATCACAAACTGATCCAAGTAAGGCATGAAGATACGATTCATGAGATCCATGAATACCGCCGGCGCATTGGTTGCTCCAAATGGTATAACAAGGAACTCCCAATGCCCATACCTCGATCTAAAAGCTGTCTTCGGGATGTCCTGCTCTCTGACCCTGATCTGGTGATATCCTAAGCGCAAGTCGATCTTCGAGAACACTGCCGCCCCTTTGAGTTGATCAAACAAGTCATCTATCCTCGGGAAAGGGTATCTGTTCTTGATTGTTACTAAGTTCAAGGTACGATAATCAACACATAACCTGGACGTACCATCCTTCTTTTTCACAAGAAGCATCGGGGCTCCCTAAGGCGATCCACTAGCATGAATGAATCCCTTGGCTCTGAGTTCTTCAATCATCTTGTACAATATCTCCAACTCTGAAGGCGCTATCCTGTAGACTCTCTCTGACACTGGGGCTGTCCCGGGGATCAAGTCTATGGTGTACTCGATCTCCCGCTCTGGCGGCATACCTGGAAGCTCTTCTGGGAAAATATTTGGGAACTCATCGACTACCCTGGGCAACTGAACTGCTGCTACTGCCATCCGCAATATCGGAGGAGAAGGCTCAACCTCGCCTCGAAAGAAGGAAAATTCTGGCTCACCTGAAATGCTAAAAACAACCCTGCCAATGTGGCAGTCTATCCTAGCATACTGGTTCCTCAACCAATCCATCCTTAAGACCACATCATAATCGGCCATCGGGAACTCTATCAATCTAGCAGAAAATTCTCTACCGCTAACTACGATCCGACACGAGGAAAACACCCTATCTACTCCCACAAGTCCATTACCAGTAAGTATATTGAGCCTTACTGATAATGACTCGGCTCCAATCCTACCCGTGTCGCGAATCGTGCAGACATAAATAAATGTGATGCACCAGAATCAAATAAAGCTGAAGCTGGAAAGGAGTTGACGAGAATAGTACCTGCCACTACCTCTCCTGGTGCTAATCCTTCCTCCACGGTCATCGCCATAGCCTGACCATGCCCTCGGGGTGCTGGTCCCCTCTGCTGAAATCCTCACTGCTTGCTCTGACTCTGGGCTTGGGCTTGTGTATACTGCTGGGAGTTCTGCTGCTGGAATACTTGGGACTGAGGCGACAAGGGCCTCGGCAATGGATACTGCTGCTGCTGGACCAGAGCTGGTCCTCTCACCGAAGAGCTAGAAAGGTTGGACGATGATGAACCACCCATATTCGGGCAGGGTCCAACCCTATGGTCTGCTGCTCCACAAGCCAGACACAATCCCTGTGCCCTGCGATACTCTGCCACTACATAGCCTGGCTTCCCACAATGAGAACATCCTACTGCGGAAGACTGCTTCTGCTTCTGCTGCTGAGGGTATGTCAGGACCGAATGCTGAACCGACGTCACGGAGGCCACCCACCTCGGAGCTCCAATAGTCAAAGCCCTGGCTGCCGGGGCTGGGGCTGAAGACCGATTCATCTGGCCGTGGGATCTCTTCCGACCTCCGACCCTATCCACAATCCTCTGGGAGGTATACTCATGCCTCCTAGCTGCTCTCAAGACTGCATCAAAAGTCTGATGTTCAAACTGCTCAACTGCCAATAAAATCTTCAGGTGAAGCCCCTGTTGGAATTGCTGGGCTCTATCATACTCGGTTTCCACCAAGGTGGGAGCAAACCGACTGAGTCTCAAAAACTCGATCGCATATCCGTCGACCATCCTGTCCATCTGCTTTAGATTGGTGAACCTCGTTTGTAGATCATACCGAGCTACAGCATCAAAATACTTGGTCTGGAATCTCTCTCTGAATACTGCCCAAGCAATGGGTGCTGCTAATCCAACGGCCTGAGCCGCCCACCAGCTACGGGCAACATCTAATAACTACAAGCGCACCACGGCTACCTTCTCGTTCTTTGGGGTCCTGGCTGCTTCTAGAATCACTTCTGTGTCCTAAAGCCATGCATCTGCTGCGATAGCATCTTCACTACCGTCGAAGAAGGGAGGGTTCAAGCGCTTGAAGCTGTTGGCCGCGCTGTTACCCTGATGGCCGCCTCTGGTCAAAGCATCCGTCACTGTCTGGTGTAAGACATCTCCTCGACGATCTTGGGAAGCTATTAAGGTCCTGACAAGACCTACCAAAGTGCCATCTTCAGGTTCTACAGGTTGGACGGGCTAAACCGGTGGCTCTCTATCAGAAGGCACGACTCTGGAGGCCACTCCCGAATAATGGGCTTGATCTCCGGGTTGCTGCTGGTCCACGGGAAGTGCTTTGCCTTGCTGACCGACAGGTCCAGGAACGATGCCGCTGAAGAAGACGACATGGAAAACAATAAGGAAGGACCAGGACAGATCAACGATACAAGCATATGATCAGGAAAAGAATCCAGGGATTCAGATGATACGAGCAGAGATCAAGGGCGAATACTGATTGAGACATCTATTCGGTAAACCCTCACAAATCTTGATTTACAAGACCTGCATGGGCCACCACTTAAACCATATCACGTCCCAGAACCAGAATACTGGAGAGCGGGGGCAGACATAGCCAGCTACATATATGAAATGGAGTCCATCTCGCTATACGGTCATGGCTGTCTAGATACATGAGGGTTTACTACAAGCCAACAGTCTCTTAAGGTCAAGAACAAGCCTATTATCTCAATCACAAGCAAGTAAGTAAAAGTTACAAGATGTATGATCATTAAATATACAATAGTAAGGCGTCCCAAATATTACATATTCACCTGATCATGAAGCTAGTCGTTATAAAATGTCCGAACTAGCAAGAGTTTAGTCATACACGATCAACCCTAGGATCTGTCAATCATGCTACAGCCCGTAGGCAGACAATAAGTAAAAGTGCAATCGAGCTAAACAGGTGCTCGTTGGCTAAACGTCTCAAAAGAATATTTTTACAATAAAGTGGAAGAGCCAAAAATAACCCACTCGTTGCCCTGGTTACGCCTGGTGGTCACCATCGGGCTGAAAGCTCGGTAGATCCTCTGGTGCTGCTCCAAAATCTGGCCACACAAACCAGTTGGGTCAGACCCCAGAAAGAGCAAGTGCCACAAAGGAGGCTTCACTTAGGAACTAAAACCAGCAATTAGCACAAAATAACAATAAGGTAATAAATAAAATAGGAGTTTTAAGAAAAGCATAACAGGGTGATATACGATGAGAAAACCATAAGACCATTCAGATAGCCAGGTTACAACCCGTAAACCAAACAAGGATCGGGGTTGTAACCCTTCGTCTGAGCAGAACTTGGAATTCTTACCATTTATCGGTAAAATAAATACAGGCATTCTGGTCATGCAGTAATCTGGAACAGGATCAGGACAAGACTAGACTGGTTAGACTCCATCCAATCCTTTCACGGCCAAGCAAGAATTACGGTTTGATACTTAACTAACTAGGGTTGTCACAAGCCTAATTACTAACAAGATGCAGTGAGATTATTCCACAGCCACAAGCCCTGCAGACCATCCAGGTTACCCAGGACGAAAGATTAGGGTTGAATTCAGGTGGGTACATCGTCCAGAAAACGCATGGGCCCTTAAGTAGCTTGAAGGGTACAACACATGACAGTGTGCTGGAAATGTGCCCTACTCGACGGCAGGCTACAGATCCAGGAGCGCCCAGGTAACGGGATTACCTGTAGCTGGGAAATCTCTTCATGACTAATGTGTAATTCTAGTTATTAACCTTAGTCTATTTTAGTAGGTACTCCTGACCGTGGTACTCAGGAGTCCCTGTCCTAGACATGATGCAAGACAAGACTGGTTTATTTGTACAAGCATAATCATCCACGGTGTCCATGCTATTTATACAGGTCATGTCATGGAGCCGTCGTAATAGCTTATTAAGATATCAGGTCAGGTTTACTTGTCAGGAGTGCGCCACGACGGGCCACTATCATGTCATACTAGTTCTTTGTCACACCATGTCAGGTACAATAGTCATTTCAATCATGTCAATCAAATTGTGATTTATCAAGTTCAGGACAAAAGGCGTAAGGATATAAAATGGGCATAAAATATACAATAAAGGTAAAGGTGTAGGCCATAAGAACTCAAGTTATACTGAGAGTTACATGGCATGGGCAAAATAATAAAACAACAGTACACAGAGCTATAAGAGCTATGCGGCTCAAGCATATACGGCCAAAAGGTAATCTCATGCGGCTGGGAAGAGAACAGTCCATGCGACTGAATAGGGTCAGGCGCATGCGGCTAAAAGGGAAAGGCTTATGCGGTTGAAGGGTATCAGTCATATGCGGCCAGCGGTAAGGGAGGGACGTATGCGGCTCAGCCAGATCATTCCATACGGCTAGGAAGATTGGCGCTATGCGATTACAAGAGGAACAACGCCATGCGGCTCACGGGGAAAGGGCTCTCATGCGGCTGGAACGGACTCGGGTTCATGCGGCCCGTGGAGCAAAGGGCTATGCGGCTGAACCGAGTCGAGTCCCAAGCGGCCAGTGGATAAAGGAATTTTATGTGGCTGGGAATGAACTTCTCATGCGGCTGGACTGGGAAGCCCAGTCATGCGATTAAGTAAGAAGGACTACATGCGGCTGGAAGAAATACTTGCCGCATGAATGTTCATGCGGTCAAGTACTGCCATGCGGCTAAGGGGGTTCATACGGTCAGCACTGTTCTTCTTCTCCACTTGTCCGGGAAGAAGAACCAAGGAGTACAGGGTTCCGAGGCTCATAATTTCTTCATCTCAAGTCTAAATCCAGACTTCCTTTGGTCAAAACGGGGCAGAATAAAATGCTCTACAACATAGAACCATCAAAACTCAGAAATAATAAGATTAAATAGATAAAAATTCAAGAAATCCGAAAATAAAATAAACTTAGATCTACAAGAATCTAGCCATGGAAAGTAAAAATGCCAAGTACTAAAGTGTGCTAGAATGCTGTAAGGAAGAGAATGGAACAATAAAATTAGAGTTCCTCCATGAAGCAAGTTACACTTGCCTAGACCTCTCTCTCTGGTAGGTAAGGAGTTAATGGAGGAAAGAAAAGAGTAATGAAGAGAGAGAAGGAAGTGGGGGTTAATAAATGGTAGTGGTGGTGGTAGGTAGGGGTTCACCTTTGGTTCATGATGAACCAAAGCAACCCCAAACCGAACCAAGCCAAGAATAAACCAAGCCAAGAAGAAAAGCTAAACAAAAAATCATGTAATACAAGATAAAATATGTACACGTATTCCAAAATACGTAATACGAACCACAGGTATTACACCATATTTTTAATTGTGTTGTTTAAACTACTGACATATCGTGGATGTTGTTGTTGCTGTGGATGTAATTAAAATCACGAGGGTTGATCGTGCTTATTATTTTAATTTTTCAATCTAGATTATGTGTGAACTCCTTCGGAAGGCATAGGATTGATATAATTTTAATTATTTTTGATCAATCGTGATGGCGGTGGTGGTTGTTTCTGACGCTGGACGAGATGCTAGTTTTAAGCAGTCCAGAGGCAGACAGATGATTTTTTATGAAGGAATCGAAAACCAAAATCTAAAAAAATCCTATGGTCGAACCCCGAATAGATCTGCGCAGCGCCAAATTTTGGATTTGGATAGTTGAGGACGGAGCAGGAAAGATGACCATAATAGTTGGATATTTTGCTCTTATTTGTTGTCATTTTGCTTTTTCTTATTATGCCCGTTTATTATTGTGTGGATTTTTTTTTTGAAAAACTAAGCCTACATTAATAATGGACAATATGGACATAATATCAACTAGTAGAAAAACCCTCATTATTAAATAACTAAGTGGGAGAGGATATTTGTTTAGTATAAATCTTATGGTCTCCATTACTAGTTTGTAGGTGATGTAATTATACTTGCGTGTTGGCTTTAGTGCCTTCCTCCATATCGGATGAGTATAATTATGGATCACCAGTACAAACTTCCTTCGGAATAATTGTAGAATGTTACCCAGTATGTGTTTACTTCTCCATCTGAAGGAACTTATTACAAGGTAATGGACTTAGTATTAAGTAATGGTATACACTTAGATACAAATAATGGTATCCTCCCCATCGGAGTCACTGCTATTATTTGTATGACCAGAGCAAGACCAACATATTAATTTTATTTGTCATAAAGTTATGTTGACATGATAGTAAAATTAATAGGTAGTTCCTACTTGAACAAAGTTGAATTTGTATACGTCCACACTATCGTGGCATGCTAAATTCATGATGTTCAAGGTGTTGGTAAATTTTTATTAATTAATTAAAAAAGTTTTTGCCTACATAATCCATACTATCGTGGCATGCTGAAATCGATAGGGAATTCCAGGTCGATATCATTCTCGGGACTCTGCCAAAAAGTTTTGACAATTTTTGCCTTAATTACAATATGAACAAAAGGTTGTATAGTTTGGCACAACTTGCAAAAGAGCTACAGGATGCGAAATCTCTCTTTAGGTAGAGTGGTCATATTTTTGTTTCTGAAAAGGCTTCTACTTTTAAGCCAAAAGGCGGTAAGAAGAAGAATAAAATTCAGAAACAGGCAAACTCAGCAAAGAAGGGCATGCGATCTCAAGGCGCAGTAAAAAAGCCGAAAGGCAAATGTTTCAAGTGCAAAGGGTCAGGACATTGGAAGACTGATTGTCCACTTCTCAAACTAGGGAACAAAGAAGGTATATCTCATTTACTAGTAGTTGAAACATGTTTAGCGGTGTTATCTACCGGCACCTGGTGTGTAGATACAGAGCCATTAATCATGTCTGTAATACATTGCAGGGGTTCTAGGAAACCAGACGGCTCAATGTTGGAGAGATATACTCAGTGATGGCAGTATTTTAGGTCCTCTATCTATGTCGCTCGGGACTCGGACCTTGGTGGAGGGAGTTGGATCATGTCCCCTTGCAAGAGCATGTCGAAGATAGGCTTGACATGACTATCTTCGAATGAGTAATTCACCTGGAGCCACTGAGCTTCTACCTGCTTTTCTTTAGTCTTTTTGGTTGTACCAGCGACCAGGGCCTATTTGCCTTTGTTGTCCCGGTTACTGGAGGTGGCGTCAGTATTGTTGTTATTGGAGGTGGTACCAGGACGTTTGCTTTTGACTTCTCCGTCTGGGATGTAATCCCAGCTGGCGAGCCTTTTTTAACTTTACCTCCGTATTGGTGGCGCTTATGATGAAGGTCGTCCAATCCCTAAACTGATCTTCACCCATCCAAAGGCTGATTGCGGGAAGCAACTTCTTTTGGCAGATTTTGATTAAGGAGCTTTCGAGATTGCCTTGGGGCAATCTCATTACAGTTTGGTGGAACCGCTCGATATAGTTCATTGGCAGCTCCCTCTCTCCCTGAACGACGTCCATGAGGGATGACATTGTCACATCATATCCCACCTCATAGAATCGTTCTAGGAACATGTGCTTGAAGCCGTCAAAAGAGTAGATGCAATTGTCAGGAAGGTTGCGATACCAGTCGAACGCTATCCCCTCCAATGCTTCGATAAATAATCGTGTGTGATTGGCGTCACTATACAAGTGGTTGGTTATGACGTCGAAGTAAGTCATGTACCGACTAGCAGAGGTCTTTCTGTCATATGAATCGATATAAAATGGCTTGTACCGTGGTGGAAAAGGCACATCTCTCTATGCAACGAGATACGGCTGCCGTATTCTGAGGTCCCGAGAGGAGTCTCGGGCATTGAACATCACCCGAAGCTTCTGGACTTCCCCTTGCTTCCCTGGCTTCATCTGCAGCTGAAGGAGCGGAGGCTCCTAGAGGATTTTCATCCAAAGGAGGAGCGGTTGTGTTGGAGTCCGCGTTGACTGCGGGTCCCAAGCTTGTTTGTCCAGGCGTCCTTGCTGGTTGAGTTGGCAAGGCAGCTTTGATTTTGTCTACTGACTTGACCAAGGACAAGCATGGCTTTATGTACTACTAGACGTTGTCGTTCAGTAGGCGCCTCATGATCATCGTCGGCCATAAAGACTGTCCGTACATGGGTAGAGGTGGAAGGGACCGTAGCAGAGGTGCTCTCTGTGTCGTACCCCAGTGCTGAAAAATTATCGGGAATGTCGGAATGTCTTCTTTCTCAGACTCGAAGGGGTGCTACCCCCTGTGCAGGAAGCCACATCGTCTTGGCGAGGGCGATCATCCTCAGGGACGTCCATGTCTGTTACGTAATTCCAGTGGATCGCTACCCCTTGTGTAGGCTCTTGGAACACCGGGTTGTCGCATACTTTGAGGGGACTGCTACCCCGGTCTCATCTACCCCCATGGAGGTCAAGGATGCACCCCCAGGTGTTGGAAGTTTTTTTTTGGATCGAGTGCCTAGGTAGACACCCCCTGTGGTTATCGGTGGCAGTCCTCCAGAAGTGAGTTCTCTTGTAATGCTGGCGGAGATTGCCGGGCTGGAAGAGCTTGTCTTCTTTCCCCCTTGTCGGAAAGAACCTTCCGGGTTGAATTACAGGAGGCGACAGGAAATTCCTCATCTCCCAAACTTCCATATGTTTCTGAAGTTGTTGTTGGAAAGGTGCTGGCTGCTGCAGTCGTTGGAAAATGGACTGCCGATCTCCTGGTACTGCCGACTTGTCGTAACAGCATTTGATAATGACTTGGGTGTAATGACGTCCCAAGAGGGGCTCATCGCACTCCAAGGTTGCTTCATTCTCCTTGCATTTGTGAGTAATCACCTCTCGCAAGTCGGTAGCGATTGATCTACCTTTGCCTCCTATTTGTGGACTCGGATATCCCGAGCACACGGGTGTGTAGGTATCATGTTTGCTCCCTGATCTGAGGCTAGTAAAAGCACTTGCTCTCGATCGTTGGAGGGAGACTTTTGAGACCCACCCTGTCCGTTAGCCCTGGGGGACTGGACGTAGGTGGTTCTGTACAACTTTCTATTAGGAGCCCGTATAACAGTTAACGGTGCCCGCTGACGGTCAGCAACTTGGACAGTTAACTGGGCATGTTGGGCCCGTACTGCCTAGACTTCTTTGACTTAGCACCCGAAGGTGCATAGTAAAAAGAGTCCAGATTGATATCCCACATTCTTAATGGGCCGCATGGAGTCGGGCCCGCATGAGAGACGGTCGAATACAGAACTTCTGACAGGGCCGCATGAGACACTCTGTCTATGGCCAGGACTGGCTGCCGTATGGGCCATCTGCCTGCGGCCAGAGTTGGCTGTCGCATGGGCCATCTGCCTACGACCAGAGTTGGCTGCCGTATGGGTGATCTGTCTACGGCCAGAGTTTGATGCCGTACGGGCGGTCTGTCTGTAGCCAGAGTTGGCTATCGCATGAGTCATCTGCCCAACTCTCTTATCACCTCTCTCCTCGTCCGTATGGATTTTCCTTGTGCCCCTAAAAATTGAGCATCGTAGTATTTTCCTTTGCTGGATTTGGGGATAGTGAGGTTATCTGCGATCGGCAGCAAGGCCGCAGGAGAGTCTTGATGACCGTCTTGGGCCACAGAAGGAGCTTCTTCAGAACCTGGTCGAGGCAACAGTTTTGTGCTTTATCATACTGTGGCTCTCTTTGGGTTGGCTTGCTTCTGCGATGGGCTGGTGCTCCCTTCAGAGAGCATTTCTTCGAATGCTCGTTGGTCAAATCGAACCACGAGTATTTGCTGCGTGGAGCGAGCTTGGATGCGTCAGATTGTGTCACCATCTTTTCATCAGAGGAGAAGATGTCCCCAGTAGAGTCGCCATCATGTTTGCCATTAAATATCAAGCACAACAAATTGCAGATGAATTGAACTTGATTGCAAACTCGTTTATACAAGAGAAAGCCTAGAAAGAAAGCCTAAGAGACAATCTAAGTACGATTGTTTAGTTTTGATTCTGGGGGTGACGATAGAGGCTCGGGAAAGTATAGCAACTCTGTCTTACTCCTTGGACTATCTGACGCGCTCTTTGCTCTCGAAGAAATTGCCTTTCGTAGATTACCAGCCTTGGATTGCCAACCATTTGCCTGGGTATAATACCTGCTATTTATAGTATTTTCTACAGTAGTAGCTTTTTGGGCCGCATAAAGGGCCACGTGGCCATGTGTCTCTCACAGCGCGCAAAGACTCGATCTCGGGCTACCAGCTGGTAGGGGTTATTGAGATTTTGTTGTAGCGAATCTAGGTAGTTGAGACTTGGTCAGCCTGCCACGTGTCTCATTGCAAGATAGGACCAGTCTGCTTGAGTCATTTTGAACCGCATAGGCCCTTCAGAGTTCGGCCATGCTGGGCCGCATAAGACTCATGCGGCAGTCTCCCTTAGTCCGCATGTAGCTTGTGGACTTTTGAGCCGCATAGGTTCTTATATTCTGGGCCGCATAAAGCTCATGCGGCTCGGATTGTAGTCACCCTTGGCTGCATGAAATACATAGATTGAGTCACATAAGGTTCATGCGGCTCGGGTCGCATGTCCAGTCTAATCATGTCTTATCTTCTTTTCAGAGTGTCAGAGTTGTCAGAGCTGTCAGTCTTTGCCAGAGTTTGGTAGCTTTATCAGACCAGAGTTTTGTCAGCTTTATCAGAAGGATTAATCAGCTTGGCCGCATAAGTAACTATTCTTTCTGCGACTCAAAAGTCAGTCTGGGAAGATGGGCCGCAGGGGGCATACTGAGTCTGTCATGCGGCTCTTCTTTATGTGGGTCAATCTGTTCCAGGGTACTCATGTGGTCAGTTGTGATCCACATGAACCCTATATTTTCTATGCTTCTACAAGACCCCCTTCAAAGTTTTCAAATTGTAAATTTGGAATACTTTGAATAAGAAGCATGGACGTATATCACGCCACAGGAAAAATCTTTGAGTCTGGAGAGACATCGTGTCGCAGGGACATTTTGGGCCGCATGGACACTTTCGGGCCGCAGGTAGATCTTGTGCCAGGAAGATCTTGTGCCGCAGGGAGATCTTGTGCCAGCTGTCACTGCTGTATTTAATGTCTTGATTTGTTTTTGATTGGGCTCTTTTTCCGAGATAAAGCTGACGGTTACTAAGGATAAAATCTCCAAACGTCATCATTATCCTTAATGGATACGGGAATCGAAGTGGTGATGACGGTTATTACGGATAAAAATCCCCAAACGTTATCATTATCTTTAATGGATACGAAATTAAAGCGGCATTCATTTGTTTCCATTTTGAAGAGCTATAAATATAGGCCATACGGAGAGAGCTTTTTCCTTCAACTTGTTCTCCTTCGTCTTCGTCCTCTTTCTATCCCGGTTAGCCATAGATCTGAAAGCTTCCAAGTCGACTGATGCCACGGCCAAAGAAAAGGGGCTCGCCTCTCCGTTGAGTGCTGCGAACTCTCCTCCCGTTCATCCTGACGTGCAACCCTCTGTTACAGGTAAGGATGTAGGAAAGTGGTGACTTAAATTTGAACAACCATATCGCATATTTTATGTACGGGCTTGTCATAAATTGTCTCTATGCTTTCGACATGATTGATATATCCCCATCTCATGGGACTGCATGTGTTCTGTATGATGAGGCCATATAGGTTGGACCGCATAAGCGCCACTGTCCTTCATGGATGCCTTATGATGAAGCCGCATATATCTCATAACTGATTCGTATGAACATTGCATAACAGAGCCGCATGCATCTCACTCCTCATAACTGGGCCGCATAGGTCTGTTTTGCCTGGCCGTATGTGTTATTGAGCGCATACGTCCCCCTTCATAACCGATCCGTATGGGCTCAGCCTGACTAGGCCGTATGACCGAAAAGGAGCCCGTCCCTTTTGTCTTTATACGACTATCTTCTTTCTGTGATTCTTGCAGCATCCATACCGAACTGAGACCATTGTGAAGGAGGAGACGCTGCCTCCTTTCATCAAACAAGAGTCACCTTTGTTAAGGAGTAGGTGATACCAAAATTGAGGTACAAGGAGAGCTGGCGTCCATCAGGGAGGGAATTACTCCCAAATTTGAGACTGCAGTAAAGTAGGAGCCCAAGTATGAGGGTAGTAGCACTGGGGGTTCTGACCCTCCTGCCCCCGCCGAAGACTTTAATCAAATAGATCTTTCATATGCGAAATGGCTGAGAGAATGGTATATGCCTTAACGCAACTATGATCCTTGACTGTAGAGATCTGTAAGTTGCCATGTAATTGTTATTTCCAAAAAAAATAAACATTCGTGTTTCTCTCTGTCTTTAGCTGTAGTTTGTGTTGCTTCTTTTGGACATAAGTGTAATCTTTACTGGAGATGTATTCTGATTTTGAATAAACAGAATACATTCACTCTATTATTTATTTGTAGTATCTGTGGTGCTTGTACTAAGGGCCTAATACAGCATTGATGTTTCTAATAAAGGACATCCCACTGGGGGATTTTTGTTTGGACCTATTGCCCTTTTGTGCATCTGGAAATGCGAGCAAATAGATTGGAATATATTTTATGGATCTATTACTCATTGGTATACCGATGGTGCGAGTAAATAGATTAGGATAACTTCTGTGGACCTAATACCCTTCTGCTCACTGGTGGTGCGAGTAATAGATTTGAAACAAAACCCAACAGAGGTAATATGGACGTGATAGGTTTTATGGCCTTAGCACCGTGTCTTTTATCCTGGGTTGGGTACAGGTGTTAAGTCGAAGACTATCGGTATCAGAGGTAATATGGACGTGACACACGATAATCAGACATAATCTTTTGGTGGAATGGATTTTGAGACAAAACCTAACGAGGTAATATGGACGTGATAGGTTTTGTGGTCTTAACACTATGTCTTTTATCCCGGGTTGTACAGGTGTTAAGTCAAAAGATGATCGATACCAGAGGTAATATGGACGTGACACACAATAATCAGACCAGGAAGTTTGCTAGGGAAATGATGAACTGGGCAGACTCTTGTGAGGTAAAGCATAGAGTGGGAGTTCAGAGGTATCATCGTACATGACTCGCCACTCAGGGAGATGCAATAGAGTGTGAGTTCCGAGGTATCATCGTACATAACTCGCTACTCAGGGAGATGTGATAGAGTGTGAGTTCAGCGGTACTATCGTACATGACTCGCCACTCAGGAAGATAGAGTGTGAGTTCAGCGGTACTTAGTGTACATAATTCGATAGTTTGGAAGATTTGATGGTTTTGAGGGAGTATTCGTATGTCTTTAGACATAGTATTTCTTCAAAAATTTGTCGTTTATGACCATCATGTTTTGCGAGCCGGTATGCGCCGTTGGAGAATACGGTCTCGATGATGTATGGACCCTCCCACTTGGGCTGAATTTGTCGACAGTTTTGTGAGTCATGACCATCGGTCTGCGAACGGCCAAGATATCGCCTACTTGGAATGTCCTCTACTTGACTTTCTTATTGAAGGCTCGAGAGATGCGTTCTTGATAGAGCTCGATTCTTTGTTGAGCTTGTAAGCGCTTCTCGTCTAATGCTTCTAATTCTTGTAACCGTCGACGGTAGTTATCGTCCGACGTTACCGTAAGTAAGGGCCACACGAAGTGAGGGGATCTGAGTCTCCAATGGAAGAACCTCACTTCCGTATACCAGAGAGAATGGTGTATTTCCCGTAGCCGTCCGACTCGTAGTGCGTATGCCCATAAGCATTCGCCCAGCTTTTCATTCCAGCCGCGCTTGTTCGAGGACACGAACTTCTTGAGAAGCTTTATTATGGTCTTGTTAAAGGCTTCAGCCAGACCATTAGCTGACAGATTGTAGGCCGTTGAAGCCACATTCTGAATTCGATTCTTGTCGCAGAATCGATAGATGGCATACTTACAAACTGTGGACCGTTGTCATGAATGATCCTTCTTGGCAGTCCAAAACGTAAATAACATAATATTTTATGAAACTGATCACGTTTGATGTCTTTACCTCTGCCAACAGAACAGCTTCTACCCATTTGGAGAAGTAGTCGGTGATTGCGAGAATAAACCGGTGTCCTTTAGACGACGGCAGGTAATAGGGCCAACAATGTCATTCCCCATGCTTCAAATGGCCAAGAATCCACTGTTGGGTGCAAGAACTCAGATGGCAGATGTATGAAATCTGCATGGATCTGACAAGACTTGTACTTCTTTGCGTAATCAACTGCGTCTACTACCATCGAAGGCCAGTAGTAACCATCCGACGGAGACGGTCCTGCAACTTCGGGCCCGGTTGATGAGCCCCGCAAACGCCATCGTGAGCCTCGCGTAAGGCTTCTTTGGCTTCTGCATTTGAAAGACATCTTAACAGTAGTCCATCGTAAGATCGTTGGTATAATATTTTTGTTTTTGTGTCATAAAAGAATCTGAGAGAACGCCTTCTGATTGAAGTTGCTTCTTTCACATTCTCAGGCAGGATTCCATAAACTGCAAAGTCGATGAACGGGAGTCTCCAGTCTTGCACATCATTGGTTATCTGGGCGGAGTAACTCGTATCCAGTTGAACATTAATTTTGGGACATACCAGCTCATGGCCTATGTCAACTGGACAATGAGCATAATTTGGAACCGCCAAAAAAGCGGTGAGGCCTGCTAAGGCGTCGGCTTCAATATTCTGGAGCCTAGAATATTCTATAAAGAACCCCTCCAAGGCTGCTATGATACAATTGTTGTCTGATGATAAGGAATCAGGTCCGTGTTGTGAACTTCGTACTCGATTTGATTGACAACCAACTGCGAGTCACCGTATGCTTCTAGGTATTTGACTCCCACTTCTTTTACAAGTCGGAGCCCGATGACCAAAGCTTTATATTCGCTACATTGTTTGAACAGGGTCCGTAAGAGAATGCTCGGTTGACCACCAATCCAGAGGAGAAATTAACACTATCCCGACTCCAGCGACGATATCACCTTGGGGCCCCGTTCTTGAGGCACCGTCGAAGACCATTCGCCAAACGTCTTCATGTGAAGTCATGTTTAAGTCAATGACTTCATCTGGGATTTTTTTATAGATTCTGGCTATTTCTGAGCCTGGATGGGCCGCCAGAAAGTCGGCCAAGGCTTGACCTTTGACAGCCTTTTGTAGAACGAAGATCATGTCATAGGGAGATAACAGTATCGCCAACGTGGCTAAATGAGAACTGAGTGCGCCTGGCTTGGTCATGAGAACCCTAAGGGGATTGACTCGCGAGATAACATGAATGGTCTGCCCTGACACATAGTGTCGTGTTTTCTGAATGGCGAACACCAAGGCAAGGCATTCCCTCTCTATGGCAGTGTACCTATGCTCCGACCCCACCATCATTCGGCTAAGGTAATAGATGGCTTGTTCGTGCCCCGTATTATTGTTTTGTGCTAGCAAGGCACCGAGGGAGTATTCTA
This sequence comes from Iris pallida, assembly GCA_029216955.1. Classification (NCBI taxonomy): domain Eukaryota; kingdom Viridiplantae; phylum Streptophyta; class Magnoliopsida; order Asparagales; family Iridaceae; genus Iris; species Iris pallida. The sequence goes on from JANAVB010042617.1 coordinate 8,526,170, forward strand.
TTGCTCGTATATAGTAGAAAAGCTTTCGACAACGGAGCTACCAAAACTACGAATTTGTCAAGTATTCCTTAATGTCATCAAAGGCGCATTGACATTCCTCATTCCATACGAAAGAGACGCCTTTCTTCATCAGTTGTGTGAAAGGTTGACATCATCCTGAGAAGTTGGATATGAACCTCCTGATGTAAGCTAGTCTTCCCTGAAGGTCGCGGAGTTCACAGAGGTTCCTCGGTGGACTCATCTCAGGATTGCCTTTGTCTTATCGGGGTCTATGTGAATACCCATAGAAGTACTAACAAAGCCCAAGAACTTTTCGTTGGACACACCCAGGAAGGACTTGGTGGGATTCATCTTCAAATTGTGCGCTCGCATAAGGTTGAACACTGTTCTCAAATCGTGTAAGTGATCATCCTTGGAGAGGCTTTTACGGCGATGTCGTCAACGTAACACTCCACCATCTTGTGCAAGTGATCTCTAAGATGGCACTCATAGCTCATTGATATGTGGCACCGGCATTCTTCAAGCCGAAGGGTATGACTGTGTAACAGTACACACCGATCGGTGTTCAGAATGACGTATGCTTCTCATCGTCAAAGACATTTTGATTTGATTGTATCCTGAGAAACCATCCATAAAGTACAAGCGCTCAAAGCCACACGTATTATCAATCATTATGTCGGTAATGGGAAGAAGGAATTCATCCTTAGGACACGTCATTTCAAATTATGAAAGTCGATACAGATTCGGATCTTCCCGTTCTTCTTGACGACTGGTACTATATTAGCTATCCAGTCTGGGTGCTACTCCTTACATGAAACCGTAGCTATAAGTTTGTTTACTTCCACTTCGATGGAATTCATGATGTCTAGATGGAACCATCGTTGCTGTTTCTTGACTGGTTTTGCATTCGGATGAATATTGAGCTTATAAAGTACGATCTCGGGGTTTAACCCTGGCATGTCTTCATAGCTCCGGCAAAGACGTCAATATACTCTCTGACGAGTTGCAACAATAACTCCTGTTCACCGTCTGTCAGGCTTTTACTGACGAAGATTGGCTTTGGAGAAGATTAATCACCGAGGTTAACTTGCATGACCTCATCTTCAGTGGGAGGGTCACAAAGTTCAAAGCATTTCTCCATTATGCGTCCAGTTGTTGGACCCATGGCTCCAATTCAAGAGGTTCGAGTAGATCCTCGTCTTCCTCTTCAATGTCAACGGATGCCATATTGACAGATAAAATCTGCCTGAACACATCTCCAATGCTGTCGTCGAAATCGTATGTAGGTGATTCGGATGAGTGAGAATGCCACTCGCATTCTTCATCATCGAGTTCTCGGGTTTGTTGTTGGTGTAAGATAACCGAGGCTGTATTTGGACTTGCCGTAGTAATCCTGAGATTTCCAGACGGAGTTGACAGTTGCAGAGGCGATCGTCGACCGCTGCCGTAATTCAGACCTAGGGTAGCCTCTATGTCGTACCCCTATTTTGCATGAAGTACTTGGCCTGAGGACTATACAGGTAGAGCGGTAGTCATTCAGTATCGGGTTCGAGATCAAACTCTTGAGGCATGAAGGGTTGAGGTCCTTCTTTTCGGCCAAAGATGATCGTGTGATTCCTTTCTCTTCTGCCTGGGACTAGGAAGTAGGCGTATTTAATGGGAGCAAGTCGGTTCGTGGTATGGACGGTTGTCAACTGTGTGTAGGTTAATATCCCGACTGAGTCCTGCAGTATACATCAGATTGAGTTTATTACACTCAGGATAGTTCAATGGCAGCCTCTTATTGATGAAATAAGGAATTTTGTCCACGGGGATTACATCATCGGAGAGGGACTATCCACCTTTGCAACCAGATACTTCGCGAGTTCTGTATCCTCTTCAGCTACCCCCTGTGTGACCAGAGGTTGGGACACTATCTTGGGCATCTTGACCACTAAGGGTTCAGCTTGTGGCATTGGCTTGTCTGAAGATGTCGGGTTGACAGTTAGTTGTCGGCCCGTCTTGGGAAGACGGATGACCATCGGCTCGGCAGGAGACTTCGTGTCTTCCGAATGCTTTTGACTGGATCTTGGCAATCGGATCACCATCGGCTCCCAGAGGGACTTTCGTCTTTCGGTCGCCTTTGATTAGATTTTGGCAATCGGATCACCATCGGCCCTATGACAGGTTCCTGGCTGGTCCTTATGAGTCGGATGACCATCGACTCCAATTGTGCAGCTGGGGTGGGGGAACCGGGTACCACTTTATACAAAGTTGCCACAAGGGGTGCGGCTTTGCCCGGTTAACGGGCCTAGATGAATTCTCAAGGGTTCCTTTGGCCCTGTGACGGCCTCCAGTTCGTCAGTTATGTGTTTCTTGGATTCGTCATATAGACAGCCTCCTCTCAACCCCTTTGAAGGGATCGATGTCGGCGAATTCAGTCTTCACGAAGCCGTGCTTAATGACATACTTGAAGTACTGGTTGAGGGTGGATGGCACGATCATATAGTCATGTATCCGGATGTCCCAGGAGGATGTTGTAGGATGTGTCTGCATCTATGACGTAGTAGGTAAACTCTATCCTCAGGTCGCCGATCTGACATTTTAATCGGATCTTTCCTAAGGAATAGCTCCTTCCTGAGTTGAAACCGCTAATGACGGTGTTGGTTGCTACTAGCCGGTGCATAGGGATGTCGAGGACTTGAAGCAAGCTTTTGGGGATGATGCTTATCGACGAGCCAGGATCGATGTGCATCCGATCCACCTTCATGTCGCCTATGTATCTCGTGTAGTACAAGGGGTGATCATGGATGTTGGTCTTGATCAGCATGTCCTGTGGGGTGAATACGATGTTGGGCATTATACCCATACTGTTGCTGCTGCCCTGGAGATCTATCGATGAGCCTTCCCCTGTAGGTTTAACCTGGGCTAAGTAAGCGTCAACATTCTAGCGCTTCGCTCAGTACGACACGAAGATCCTTGGAGAGCCTTAGGAGCTCGTATAACGACAACTTTGCTGGCGTATTATCCAGTTGTGCTAATATATC
>JANAVB010042617.1:9271218-9528253 GCA_029216955.1 Iris pallida
TGTCAACTCATAATACAATAAGTCTAAGAGTCTATACACCTCCACATCTCAAAATACAACTCAGAATGTGAGACAAAATGATAATACAGAAAAGACTGCCTAGACTAAACTGGTCTAAACTACTGGAACAATATCCTCAGCTGCAGGTGGATCCTGCTGAGGGTCCACAACATAAGTGTCATCTAGTCCTGCTCCATAATAGGTAGACACCAGGGCCTCCTCCCCATCCTCTGTAATATTTTCAACAGGTCCAATCAGGACGGGAACGAGCATAATACATCTCACGCAGTGCATAGAATGATAGGAGATATAAAGCATACAATAGAGTAAAATACATGAAACGCTGAAAGAAGATACATGTAGCAAAAGAGATAACTGTAATGAAATATCTACTATAATAGAGAACTAGCAGTGTCTAGTGAGTCAGAGTAAAATATAGACATGTGAAATAGCATAGGAGATTCATGACTACAGCTAGGAGTGATTCATGACTACAGCTACTGGGGTAATATCCACATGACTATTTCCACTCCCCCATCCCCAATCAATACATAAGGATCCGTTCAGGTTATGTTAAGATTCATGATAAGCCCATAAATGGGAGATTCATGAGAGGCTCTGTGATTCATGAGAGTACATGAGTCACAAGCGATTCGTGAATCTATGAAAGCATAGAGATACATGATGATTCGTGAAATGCACAAACATGCTGTATCTGATGCTCCCGAAGGGGATAACATCTCATGAAAAGATCCATATAGTACCAATCCGTGATAACAATCGTGTCAGCATCAAGTAAAGTAATCTAGAGTAAGAATATAAATCCTGGCAAATATGAAACGGTCAGAGAATGTACTCGCCTGATAACTGAATGTCTGAAGAAGATATACTGTCTGAGGAGAGGTGTATGGCTCCTAATCAGAGCAATACAAGTCATAATATATCCACAATGGTAAAAATAAAGTATACAATGCACACTACATGATTCTAGGTCAATCTGATCAAAAGTCAACTCTTGGTCAACTCTAATAGTCAAACTAGGTCACAGGAAGTCATACTAAGTCAAACAAGTCAAATACTAGTCAACATAATCAATCTGGGTCAAGTCTAGGTCAAACTTAGACCAACTAAGGTATTGGTCAAACAAAGACCAGTCAGTAAGGTAATTAGGTCAAATAAAGACCAGTCAGTAAGGTAATTAGGTCAGACTAGTTAAACTAGTCATTTTAGGTTAGTCCTAGTCAAATCTAGGTCAATTAGGTCAACTTTGACCTAAGGTTGACTTTGGTCAACCCTTAGTCAACAAGGGTCAACAAGTTGGATTTTGGGTCATTAGGGTTAGTTGGGTTAGCCTCTAATGCCATAGGCTAGCAACCTAGGCCATAGGCTAGATAACCTATAGGTTTCCATATAAACTATATTTATAAGGTCATATATATAGATATATATATACCTATATATAGATATATAGTCTACCTACTACATATATATATCAATATATGTGAATACTCTATAATAATACAATCACACTCACATATGTATATATCTTACATATATATATATATATAAAACTTATATATATATTACATATATATAGAGAGACATAGAGAGAGGGACATAGAGTGAGAGAGAGTGAAAGAGAGAGAGACTGAAAGAGAGAGAGTGAGGTCTGGACAGAGAAAAGGGGGGATGTTCCAGGTTCTGGAACCCAAACCCAGACCCAAACACACACACACACAGCCTACATATATACATACATATGTATATATATACAACTACACATATATATATATAACCAAATACTCCCAAAATTGACCCACACTTACATATACATATATACTACACATATACATACTAAAATACACTAATACAATGTATAATTTATATCAAAATTAAGTTTGAAATTTATTTTTACAAAACTGGAAAATAATACAAAACTGGAAAAATGGACTGTTTAGGTAAATATAGGTAAACTTGATTTCTCATACAAAACCGAGCTAAGGCTCGATTCGAAGGGTTGGTAACTGAGCCTCTAGGTGTCCTCTAGTGTCTAGGGGGCCTGACACGACACCACGACACATTTCGACGTGTCCACGACTCATAAAACCCAATCGGGTAAACCTGATACACACGCACACACACAGTATCGTGCACGCGTGCAACTCACCCTAGGACACGACACAGACACTCTCATGTCTCGTGCATGTACACGAATGTTCACCTAGGGGTAGGGTACGTGTCCAACACCCTGCACTGTGTCCACGTGTCTCACAGTGTCGACACGAGAGCCGTATCAGTCGTGAAAACACGACTGATACGCGCGAGTTCGACAGCGTCGTGCACGCTGTCACAAGCCTCGTGCTCGTGACACAGGACACGAGACACCACGAAATTGTGTCCACTTATTCGCCTAAGGATAGGCTTCGTGTCCATGACACTACGAAGTGTCCACGTGTCGTGTACAGTGGACACGATACGCTCAAAGTTAGGTGTCTGTGTGTATACTGTGTACTGAACGACCCTTTGAGAGTCGATTTCCGTGTCCGACAGGACACGAGGTCATCCCAAACTTTGGGGATGACCTGTCAGTCATTGCCCCGTGTCGTGTGTCAAGTTTGACGTGTCCAAGTGGCGTATAGAGTGTGTTTGGACACTGTGGTAGCAGGGCACATTTTGTGTACTGTGCAGTGTCCAGACAGTGGAAAAACTGAGAGATGTTGTGTCCAAATTTGGACACAACACAAACCAATATGTGCTCAGTGACATGGGGTTAGGTTTAGCTAGGTCTAGGCTAGATTTTGGTTCAAAAAGATTTGGAAAACAGTGAGTAATTTACACTATGACAGAACACAAAATACATTAAATTTCAAATAGGATACGTGTCCGATACGACACCATACAAACCCTAAAAGTCACCAAACCCTACCCATAGCTTAGTTATAACTAATGGCATGCAATTATGAAGAAAAACTAGAAATCTAATATGGTTTAGTCATAAATACCTCCTTGTGTGCAAAGTCTTGAATTTCCACTAAATGAGGGTATACATCTACTAGCCTCAACTTGTCCTTCCTTGGTGAAACTTGAGTAGCACACTTCCCTAGGCTCCCTTAGATTGTAGGTGACCTAGTGGAGAAAACTAGAGGTTCAAAGCTTGTGTAATGAGAAAGTTATGGTCAAAAGAGTGGAAGGGTTCTTGGGTTTTTCTTGGTTTTTGATTTCTCTTGAAACTTGTGAAGTTGTCTAAGTGTTTGGTTATATAGGAATGGGGGTGGCAAGGGGGTGTCTTGGGGCTCTCTTGGCCGACCACACATGGTCAAGGGGTTGTTCAAGTCTTCTAGGCTAAGAGAAGGACTTATGTGCCATAAAATAGATATTTTGCACAAATTAAGCAAATATCCTTTAAAGGTAAAATTAGATATTTTCATACTTTGACCTAATGAAAATATCTCCCTCTTAGTCATTCTAGGTTAGGAGTTAACTTATAGATTAGGGTAATAGGTTAGGGATTAATAAGTCACTAATCTAAAAGTCTATGAATAGTAAAAAATCTCACTAATCCCAAATAATTCCTAAAAAATTACCAAAATACCCCTTAGGCTAAAAATCACAATTTGATGTTCTAAAAGCTTAGGTAGGCTCACATGATCATGTTTAGTCTCTAGGTTAAATAACCTCTATGGTTACACTAAGGTTTATACTAGTAAATCACCAAAGTCATAAGTCATGACTTTAGAAAATAGTTTTAATCAAACTAAAATTTACCAAAAATCATGTCATGACTAAAATACCATTATTAATTAATAAATTAATAAAATTTCAAAAATAACCTATTTTCAGAAAAGTGGGTGTTACAGTATGCTAATCAACTGTTGGTGCCATTGTAGGCCGCACGAATTGTTCGTGAAAGGCGCATGAAGTCCCTCATTCTCTCTACTAAGATTCATCTCGGTGAGTTACTTCAACCGAACAAACATTGATCTGTACGCCTAAGAAAAATGATCTCTAGTCTACTCTGTTGCCTTGTCCCAATGATCAACGATACCACATCCACAAAAGATAATAGAAGATAATTGAATTGAATCAAATGTAAGAATATGTGTTGCTACTCTATCTGCTCGATAAGAATGATCATCTGCTTGTCATCAGTATGCTTGAAAATGTAGACATGCACAGACGAACTTGTACGTGTTGAGATAAACTTGAAGGCACGAATCAAATGTGTCGTATATCTGTACATAAGTCCAAGTGTGTCTCATCTGATATAATGGCTAGAGCCTGTATTTGGTCTCGGACAACTTGTATACAAGAAATTATTTGTCTCTCGGGTGGTATCTGGGGGCACCTGGAACCGTTCGGCCTAGGAGAGATTATGAGCACACTGGGTAAAAGAAACCCATGTTAAAAGTGTAGCCGATATCTGAGTCCTTAGCGACGAGCTGAACCAAAGAGTCACAGTGGCTAATCATGGAGAAAACCCATGGACCAACATGTAGAATAGTCCACCTGCATGACCCGAATGACAACTTCAATATCTGTAAGAATGAATCATGAATTACTCATTATGTAAATTGTTCTAACGTGGTTTTGTGCAGGAATGACTGCCGGCGAGGGTAAGTTGCTTATGATATATTCTACTGTCATGTTCTTATGAATTGTTAAAAAGAACCTAGACAAGTAGAAAGATCACTAGTAAATGTTAGCTCAACATATTGATTTAGTGCAGAGATTTGCGAGTTCGGCCAAAAGCCGCTCGCCAGTACATGATGTGTGCTGACCCACGTTGTGGGCATCCTTTTCAGAAAGCAAAAAGAGATAGGGGGATATCAAGTGAGGCACCGAAGCTCGTCTAGCCCAGTAGAGCTCGTGGATCGCCTCGAAGTTTACTTTTCATTCCAGTCCAGTTTTAAGTTTCTTTTCCTTCTGAAGGTGTCTTTCAATTCCAGCTTGTAATAAAGGGATATCATGTATGGGCATTGTGGCTAATTTTAAAAGAGTGTTTCAAAGAGTATCATGTAGCCAAATTATAAGGCAAATTTGAGTTCGTAAAGCTTTGTACTTGTATTCCAATCAAGCTATAAATAAAATGAGTATTTCCATTTCATATCTCTGTGTTCAATATTTAGTTTTCTGCAATGGGTGTGTGCATGTATTTTGCTTAACTAATGGGTGCGTGAGTGTGTTTTTGCTTGATTAGTTATTTTGTACAGGTACATGGCCTTGTGCAAGCACAACTTAGGCTTGCACGGCATCACGCCTTAGCAAGGACGATCGATCCTGCAGGGATCCAGGCAAGGCGGACGACCCTAGTAGGATCGGGGCGTGACAGCTAGCTACGCCAGTATGTCAAAGTTGTAGGGTTTGATAGGCCCTACTGTCGAGTCTTTCCTCAGAGGTTTATCGAAGCGAACCTTCTTTTGCTTCTGCCTATCTGCATTAGGAGTCTGAGAAGGGCCTGCTTCTGATATATCAGGAGCAGGGTCGTAGTTGGTGGAGGTGTTGCCTCTTCTGTAGCTTGGTTTTCCTCTTGCTGTCGTACCGAGCGAGTGGTCACCAGGGTGTCATCGGTCGATGCCGAGACCATGCGACATGTCCTAACCTTCTTTCCTTTAACAGAAGGGTTGTAGGTGCTATCAAGTCGGAGGTGAGGTTGGGATGGACCCACATGACCTCGCCTTGTGGTGTAGAGAACGGGATGAGCCCTTGAGCATTGTCACGTGCTGGTGGAAGATTGACTACTTCCATTGTTGCCCTCAGGATGGGGATGACCCCGTCCTGTGCCTCCATGGTTAGGAAACTTCCAAACTGAGAGTAACCATGTTGGCCGTGACAGTCTTTTCTTTATAGTCAAGTGATATGACTTTGGCATCGATGAGGCGCTGAATCTGTCTTTTCAACACATAGCAATCTCGTATCGAATGGTGGATATATTGATGATAATGGTAGTATTTAGGGTTGTCCACCTTCCCTACTTCGTCGGGGCGCTTTGGTGTTGGGAGAGACAACTTGCCACTCTTCATCAGCATATCGAAGAGTTCCAGTATATCCTCGTCGTTGAAGGAGTAAGTCTTCCTCGGCTTCTGTGCTTTTGCAGACTTGGGGTTCATGGTTACTGAACCTTTGGAGATGTTGACGGTCATGGCTTGTTTACCTTTTCCGTCCTTGGGGTTGTTGCTAGACGAGTGTCTCCCCTTGTCTTCGAGAGAAGAAAAGTTTAATCCCAGGAGTTGCACATCTTGCACTTTCTTTTGTGCCACATCTGCCTCTGTAATAAAAAGCATCCATTCTGTACAAGGAGCACTGTGCCACAATTTGATTGCAGACAGCATATTTTTGCGACATGAGTCCATAAGCATGGGCTCGGGCATGCCAGGCGGTAGCCTCAAAGCTGTCTGACAGAAGCACTCGATGTATGTGCGGATAGGCTCTTTCTCTCTCTGGATGACCTTTATGAGAGTTGACATCGTCATGTCCATCACTCCTTCATAGAATCGGTCGATGAAGAGAGTCTTCAGGTCCTCGTACGATGAAATGCAGTCGTTCGAAAGACTACAGAACCACTCATAGGTTACCCCCTGCAGGGCTCCTATGAATATGTTGGTGAGAAGGGTGTCGTTCTTTGGTAGGTGCCCTGTTACTGAGGCAAAGTACCTCAAGTATCATCGGGGAGACTCCTTTCCATCAAAGGACGCGTGCGCCTGCAGATTGTATTTGGGAGGGTAGACTACGTTGTCCCACTCGACAGGATATGGCTATCGAATCCCCATCTTTCGGAGTGCTGCTTGCTTCTCTTTGGCATCATAGCGAGCTTACAGTTCCTTGATGGCCTGCTTTATCTCGGTTGACATTGTAGGTCCTATGGTCGATGGAGTAGACGACGATGGTGCCGCTTGGTTGATAATGGACAGCTTACTAGATCCTCGTTAGCTGCCAATTCAAGTGCATATGTAGAGGCAGTGGGGACCAAACTCCCATTGATCTCCAGTATGATAAAAGACAAGGATTTTATTGTAGCATTTAACGTATCTAGGCTCGTCTAGAGAGCTTCGATACATTTCAGCTGGTCAGGCGCTTCACTATTGTCCGCCTCGTCGCCATCGGCCATAAATACGGACCTTGTGTGTGGATGGGTGGAAGGGATAGTAGACCCTTCGTGCTGCATCTCAGATGCCTGCACCTCGTCGTCTTGAGGATGAACTGGAAGGTTGTTGTCTTCCTCAAACTCATTATTGTTTCTACCCTCGGTCTGGTAGCTAGAAGCGCTTGTGGAGGCATCCGTATCATATGGTTCCTCCTCGGACTGGAATACGGTGTTGTCATAGATAGTGGGGGTTGGCTACCCCGGCGTCTGACGTGGTACCCAACGGGGATTTGGAACACGTGCCTTGGAACACACCTGTGTTGGATACCTTTGCCTTGCTACTCTCGGGCCGCTTCTTGGGCTTGGTGGTCGAGATGGAAGGATTCTTGGATGGCTTTTTGAGAGATTGAGAACCCTGTACCGCATTGCACGTAGCGACACGGAGTTCATCTTCGTCTGTACTTGTCGACCCCCTGTTGAACCTCTGACGTTCGTTTGACGCCGGCTGTAGTCTTTGGAAAATAGAATGCCTCCTCGACGGCACGGTTGCTGCCTGTTGACAACAATAGTTGATGGTAATCTGGGTACAAGGATGCTTTAATTTAGGCATGCCCTGTGCTGCAGATTCTACTTTCGCCTTACGTTTGTGTGAAAGCGTCAAATTCTCCACCTCTGTACCCCCATTGTTACTCACAGGAAAGCTGCATATGGGTACGATAGAGAGGGTCTGGCAAGGAAGACTCCTATCATGATTACAGGAATGCTGCTTGTATAAGTCCTTCTCCAAGGGATGGACCCCTGGCTTGCATCATGTACAGGAGTGCTCAAGCGATAGAAGGGTTTAACCGGTTAAGGCATCGAAGCACGAGGACCAATTTTGTATAACTTCCCATCGGCTGCATGTGTGACTGTCAACGCAAGCCTTTGGTCAGTCATTGGTGTGGTATGTTTGTTGCACGAGACACGTACTGCCTTAGATTTCTTCCTACTACCTCCAGCGGGTGCATAGTATTCAGAATCCAATGAGGGCTCGCCTGATGTGAAGGCAATTCTATCGAAAATATATCTTCTTACCGTCAATGCTTCCTTTATGAGGGGTTGAACTGTCGTGCGCTTTCTTCGGCGTTGTGCCCACGTCAGGCATGCCATAGGGGCACTGTCTTCCTCGTCGTATTTTTCCAAAGTGGGAGTCGAGCGAGGTAGCATGGCCACAGTAACCGAAATCTTCTTCGGGGCTTCATCGTTTAGAGGGTTCTGGATCGCAGTCCCCTCTGTCGTGCTGCTCGTCGTAGCCGCCTTGGACACCTAGACACACCGAGTCTTCTTTAGTTTTATGAACTGCTTCGAAGGACTCGAACACTCTTCAAAAAGGAGATCTTCAAAAGCTAGTTGGTCGAAGCGTACGACTAGCATCTTCTGTGAAGATCCCAGCAAGTTGTCGTCAGATTGCGTCACCACCTTCTCGTTGGATGAGAAGGTCGTCCCCAGCAGAGTCGCTATTTTGTTCGACATCACAAAAGGTTAAACGAACTTTTTGTTTATTGAACTTAAAAAGGTATAATCGATTCCTATACGAGGAAATCTATGTACAAGAATTCTAGGAAAGCGTGACGGTAGAGATCGAGCACTACAGCGGCTCCTTTACTCCGTTGACGATCTGACGACGAGTTGGACTTGCTTTGGCTTTCTGATACCTTTGATGGAACTCTAGGGTTTCCGATCAAGAGGATGCCAGAGTTGAAGAGTTCGAAGCTCTGCCTTTTCCTTCTGCTTCTTTTCTCTCTGTGTGTCTTTCTCCTTCTTTTATTGAAGAGACAACTTCTTCTATTTATAGGGGAAAGGGGGCACATATGCGATGTGCACTCGGATTTGAGATATGAAGGAATTGTTGTCATTGCACGGTATGGGCTTTTGCTGAGCTGACACGTGGCGAACGTCGAGATTCCTTTCTATTGAGATCTCGGGTGGTAATTAAAATAACCGAAGGAGGAGACACGTGGCATGTGTTTATTTCTGGGAATCCTCTGTTTAGATGAAGCCGAGTAGATCTTGGATTTTATCTCAGAGTAGGATTTTGTTTGATCTTCAGGAGGCGATCGGTTTAAACAAACCGACTTGATACGACCTTTATCAAAATAGCAAACTTCGTCCTTATCTGAGTTTTAAACCAATTGGTAAGGTATTTGCACTTATTAATATGATCAACCTCTGTCGTATCTTTGAGAGTGGCAGTTTAAACAAACCAATTGGGTAGGACCATGCAACCTGCACCTCTAGCGAGGTCTTAGTGTTGTTGTGCTTCTGGTGCGACGAGTAGACTGTTCTCATGGAGACAACAGAGCCTCTACGCTTTGGGCGACGAGTGGACTATGTTTCAAAGACTACGGAACCTCTGTGCATTTGAGCGACGAGTAGGCTGTATTTCGAGTAGTAAAATCACTGTGCTTTAGGGCGACAAGTAGGCTGTGCTTTAGGCTAACGAGGTTGCTGTACTTTTGGAGCGACAGGCGGACTTGTGTTGGATGCAATGGTATTTTCCAAGTCTTTGATGAAGGGGATTGAGCTTCTGGGACGAAGCAGAGGTCTGCGCCTTTGAAGCTGGGATGATGTGATGGTATTTTCCAGGTCTTTGATGCAATGGTGTTTTCCAGTCTGCGTCTCCTGCTGTGGCAGGATTGTAGGTGTGCTTCTGTCTGAAGATGCTGGCTTTGAAGCCTTCTCTAAGAGCAATTAATGATAGCTATTTAAGGAACGACTCCCTCTTAATTGCTATCGTTACTTGGGGAATTTCAAGGGGTCTTTTAATGGTCTAAGACTTAGTCGAATGAACCGATTTAATGTGGTTCATCGTGCTGAGTCTTAGGTTCATCCCACTAATATGGCAATTTTGACCGACGGCCCCGTGGCCTATGTCTTGGACCGCTCCCGCCCTATATAAAGGGAAGTTTCTTCCGAAGAGTCACGTCTTTCTCTTATCGTCCTTCAACACTATGCTGGATCCAAACATAGCTTCGAGCGGGCGTTGGCCTTGCCTAAGTCGAATTTTGGTTGAGGATCCATTCATTGAAAGGAGTTGTGCCTTCGTAGAAGAACTGATGATGAGCTTCAGGATGTGCTGGAACGCTTCTCATGGGGAGTTTGAACCAAAGCGACATCTTGGAGGTCTTGGAGGTCCTAACGATCGAGTTTGGTCTGGTTGCCAACATGAAGCACCGCGGGTTGTGTTCTGTCCTGCTCATTGGCGGTTGCGAGCTTCTGTTATGCTGGAAGAGCCCCAAAAGCTGATGCGCTTTTGAAAAGGGCCTCCTGTCGTACCGTGGACTGAATTCTCTCTAGGGCCAATAGCTACTTTAGGAAGAGTTGCATGTCTGAGAGGGGGTGCTGTGGTGGCAGACTTTGAAGGCGACTGTATTCACATCTTCTATCCACAGTCTCTCCTCTCATGACGATTACACTGTGAAGATGAACCCTAGCATTGATTCGTAGGAGTTTTTAGTTCAGTATATGTAGTCACAAATACTTTGTAACAGATCTGTAACACCCACTTTTCTAAAGTGAGGATAATTTTGAAATTTTGTAAATGTTATCATTTAATATTAATTATAATGATTTATGGTAATTTTTAATCAATTTAAAACTATTTAAAATCATGACTTTGTGATTTTGATGTTTTGCTAGTGCAACCCTAGAGACTGCATGACCTAGAGACTAACCATGACCATGGGGACCTAACCATGTGATTAGGATGACTACTTGTGATTTTTTAGCCTAGGGGTATTTTGGTCATTTTTGACTTATTGATGAAAATGAATTTTTATTGATTATTATGATGATGATCATTTTATTAGAGACTAACCTAGTTTTGACCTAACCTACATGTTAATGATGTTCATGGGAGCTTAGTTAGAAGATTAGAGACTTAATGGTTCAGTTAGATTAATATCTAGATATTTTGGTTAGAAGATATTATGTAAGAAACTTACTTTTGTTGTGAGCCCTTGATTTGACTTGAATTTGTTGGAGAAGCCTCAACCACTCATCTAAAACCCTAACCCTAGCCTTTATCACAGCCATCAAGAGCCTCTTCCCCTTATTTAATCACCTCTTCAAAGTTCTTGCCTCTTTTAAATACCTACATAAATCCCTACTTGTGTTCTTCCCCAAACCTTCACCAATTCTCCATTTCTCCTCCAAATTGGACCAAACCAATTGCATTGGACTCCTCAACAGTAGAGGATATCATTGGAGACTAGCTAGCAAGGATTTGGAGGCTTGAAATCACTTCAAGTTGAGAAGAGGCTCTCATTCATAGCACTCTTCATTGAGGTTTCACCCTCAATAGGTAAAACCAATCAAAACCCTTTCAATTCTTGATTTATTTCCATAGATGCATTTATTTAGGTGTCTCCTAGCTGTAGAGTGAGTTTGGTAAGATTTTGTATTGCTTTGGTGTCCATATCAGACATGTATCAGTCTACATACACATGTGTTTGATGAAATGTCACAAAGGGAATTTATTTCCTATTTTTGAAAAGTATTTGAATGGAAATGATGATTTATATGCATGTATTGTTTTCCCCATGGACTGAGTTAAATTCGAAGCCGTGTTTGTGTCCAAATAGGACACGAACACGCTCGCTGTGAGCTAGGACAGTGCCCTGCTGCTCGACACTGAGTTCTCCCTACTCAAGACACGTAGACACGAGATTTTTGAGGTGGATGTGTAACGCCCCAGTCCCAAAATACGTAGGACTAGAAACGTAGACATGCCAGCGGTATTCATACGAAGTATACTCCAATATATGGAAGCCTCGTATAAATACATAAGCTGTAAAATGCAGTAGAACCATAACTAATCTCATCCACAAGAATAAAAGATATTATATAATCAACTATGAATTTGTCTTGATACAATATGTTGGACGGAGACAAATCCACTACCAACAAGTAAAGGAAAAAAATACATAAGAAAAGATAATAAATTTTTGCCGAACGAAGCGAAGACGATCCAAATGCAATCATCCTCGAAGAAATAGCGAAGATTACGGCTAGAGCTAGAACACCTGCGAAAGACAATAGCACACACCTGGCAAGACAACCAGGTCCTCAGAGGGACGTAACAAGACACATAATAACATGCCATATAAACTGAATAAATATTGCTCAATAAATAAGTAAATCGAATTTATAACATGGTCCAATACGCACCTACTGAACGAGCGTACCATCCCCCCAACCAAACAAGGACAGGAGATGGTAAACTAATTCACGACGACGTATCTTTCCATGTTAAGAATCCCATATGGTATCCGGACCCCAACAAGGTTCAATACCTTCTCATCGAAGTAGTAAGTCACACCTACAACCAAATAAGGACAAGATGTGACGAACTAATCCGCGACAAGTTATTGTTCCAAGTCACGGTCAGATACAAGTACCCAAACCAAAAGTACTCGTACCTAACGGATAGGGTAGCCTACCATTCTAAGTGAAATGTTGTTAAGAACAATCCTTCCTACGCATGGGCCCTGGCTAAATAGGATCGGCATAGTCCCCTCTTGGGCACCAGAGGCCCCAGCAGGAAGAGCATGGGTCATCAACCCGTATCTCCAGCGGAGAGTCCGGGTCACAAGGGAAGTTTATCGAAGCCCATACGCTAAGGAATTGTCCTCCCCACCCAATGCCTACTGTGTTGCATCCATAACACAACCATTATAACCGCTAAGTCAAACTAGCATGCAACCTCTATTAGCGGTTATTCCTATCGCACGGCTTGTACGTACTGGTGGCCAGCCAATCACGCACTTCCGTGTTCTACATGCGACACACAACTTCGTGTTACAACGTGTCAAGGCCAATGAATACAACACACAAGGTGGTCCCTTAAATCTAGGTTTAATTTGTAAGAAAAATAATACACAGCAGGAAACTGAACAGTAAATTCTAACAGTTATGCTATGTATCACAGTTTATTTTGCATAACGAAAATAATGAACATGCATGAAATATGAGCTAAAATAATTAAACAGCAAATGGCAAGGTGTCTTGCCTGGTAGAGCGCCTGATGTGCTGCGATGATCAAGGTGGCACGATCTGTAACTTCGATGTAACAACTATGCAAGGTGACCTCAGATGGTGGCACGGACAGTTCCATTGGGTCCAGGATGGTCAAATTAGTTAGGGTCGATAAGAGGATGGACAGAATTGATGAAGGGATAGAATGATTGGGATTGGTATTGGACATGAGGATGTTAAGATAAAAAGAATGTATAAACAATATGTATAACATTTCTAGTAATTAAAAATATTTATGACACTTTGAAAAAAATGAATTACAAAAATATGTTTTTAGATAATACCTTTTAAAATAGAAATCTCCTTAGGTAAAAACCCGAAGTTTTGTCAAAATATTATACTTTGTTTTTAAAGTTGAAATCTATGTTTTAATAATAGAAAAAAAATATTTGTACATATTACTTGAAAATTTTAGTAAATTTTAAAAGTACATTTCAATAGGCAAGAATGTTTTAAATAACCTAGTCGGATCCAGAGAATATGTAACTCTAATTTAAAAAAATTTAAAGTAAGAAAATATATATTTATCAATTAAATAGAAAAAAATCATCATATAATATATCTTATGGCTCTTAAAGCCTAGTAGGTGCAACTCCATAACTTTGGAAAAATACATAAAAATATTATTTATATGTAATTACTAAAAATATAACAATACTTCATAATACAAAGTTTATACAAAGTTTTTTTTAGCAAGTTAAATGATCAAATAATTAATACCGTACGAAAATACACAAAGTCAAAAGTAAGTAAAAGAGAGCTGCTAGCTGTCTCTTTCTCCTCCATTCTTGATAGAGTAAAGAAGTGTTTAATTACATGGGGAGAATAATAAAAGGAAGAAAGAGAAGAAGAAGAAAAAAAACAAAATAATAAAAATAAAGCTAACACACAAAGTAGCAGAACAATATAACAAAAAAAAAACACAGCTGTTCCTCGAATTTGAAGAAGAGAAAGGTGGGTGAGAGAGGAAACTGAATTTGGGGGAGCGGGAGCCGAGAGGGAGGAGAGAGAGAGGCGGTCGACGCAAGGAGGCGGCGGCGGGCGGTTTCCAGGCGGAAGAGGACCGGAGGGGAAGTGAGTGGGTCGGAGTGGATCGGGGGGAGGCGGACGCGGCCAGACGAGGGTTTACGAGAGGGGAGGCAGAGAAAAGTGGGTCGCCGGCGTACGACGGCTGCGCCGGGCGGACGGGCGACGCTGGGCGGTTGCGCGCGGCGCTGAAGGGGGTTTTGGGGACGGCTCGCTCGGCGTTCTCCGACGAGGAAAGGGAGACACGGTGGCGGCGGAGAGCACGGAAGGGGGAGGCTCGTCGGGACTCTGGTCGTGGCGGAGGAAAGGGTAGATATAGAGGAAGATCTATGAAGGGGGAAGCGGGGGTTTCTCCGGCGGCTTGACGACGCGGCGGCGGTCGCAGACGGGGAGAACGGCTGAGATGGGCGGCTCGGAAGGCTGGGAGCGGGGTTACCAGTAGAGAAGCGGACGGCGTTCGCCATTTTCGACAAGGCGAAGGTCGGCAGGCTCGGCGGCGCATCTGGGCGCGGCTCCGACGAAGGTAAGCTGGTGGTGCTGGTGGTGTTCTTTTATATTTTTTTTTGGCTGTGGGTGTTGGTAATGGTGATGGTGGCGGTTGCCACGGGTGGAGGCGGTCGGTGGTGGTGTCGTAGGTGGCTGGCGGATGTGGCCGCCGGTGGTGGTAGACGTGTTTGTAGGAGTCGATGGGTTTGCTGTGGTCGGGAGGCGGCCAGAGGCGATGGTGGCGGTGATTGTTCGGGTGGCCGGGGTGTAGCGGAGTTGGGGATGGCAGGTTCGGGTGGAGGCTGGTGGTGGCTATTGGCCGTGGCGGCGGTCTATTGGTCTTCGACGCGCGTGGGAGTGGAGGAAGGCTGGCTTAGGAGTTGATGATGCTATCGATGGCTCGGGGAGTCTGGGAGGAGGTGAGGGTGCTGGCATTTTGGTCGGGATTGGTGAGGGCTTGACGGAGGCTGGTGTCGACAGGGTTAGCATAGGTTTAGGGATTAGGTATTTGACGATGTCGGGGTGTGTCCGACACGGGGATGGAGATAAATGTACTTGTAAAATAATGGAATAAGATTTTGATGGTAGAACACGGACACGAGGCACTTGATTTGCTATGGAATTTATTTATGGAGAAACTTGTGGAAGATGAATAATGTGGAGGAGTACCTGCCTATTTATAGGATGTGGGAATTCCCACTTGGATAAAGTTTAGGAATATTTAAACCCAAAATAGATAATTCATCTATTAATTCAAATCCAAATCCAAATACAAATCCAATTTAAATTAAAATCCATTTCCAAATATAAATCAATTTGAATCTAATTAAATTCCCTAGTTTAAAATCAAGTGGAACAACTTAAATTTCAAATATTAACTATTTAAATAAATCCACAGTTTCAAATCAAGATCTAAATCTCCACAATGATTTCGAAATATATTTTCCAAAAATACTATAAATAATAATTTCGAAAATCATAATTATTTTTAAATACCTTTTTAAGTAATAAAATATTTATATTAATAAATCTAGAAAATTACATTTTTATTTAAAATAATCTAGCAACATATTTATGAAATATATGTAGGAACGAATAATATTATTTATTCTAATTGAAAGGCTTTTCATAATTAAAAATTATAGACTTGAAAATGATAGCTAGAAATAATTATTACATATATTATTTTGAAACCGTAAAAAATAGAAAAAAAATATTTTTCTAAAAACATGTACGCTCGCACATATTCGCACTCGTCGAGCAAATTCGAAAAAAAAAATAAAAGGTCATGCACGACGTATAATACGTCTACGCGACGTATATTACCAAAATTTTAAATCAGTACTAAATTTAATAATAAAAAAATAGTAGAAATTTTAGGGGTTTTACAGGATGTCGGGGCAATGTCTGACATTAACCTTCCAAAGTTTTGGATCGAATGGGTCACCACACGAAGAGAATTTAGCCCCGTACTGGATTTACACTGTGCGCATGCAGTCGAAGTTTCCTCTCTGATATGCGCGTCGTGTCGTATCCTGACATGACGTAGATGCGTGATGACATGTCGATCATGTAGCCCTATGTCAGAGCTACGTGTGGACGTGATCACGAGTCGTCTCGTGTCTTGTAGAGTGTGCACGAAGCCCCGAACCCAATGCACAACGCTGCCTAGTGCAGTCTGTGTTCGTGCATGCTTAAACCCTATTTCGACACGTCGTGTCCTATTGTGTGGACTCCCACTACCTGTGAAGCACCCCTGCATGTCCGTGACACTTCCTCGACACATTTTTATGGGTTTCTACATGTATTTTGATGTAAAATTATGTTTTCCACAATAACTCTTATATGCACAGTTTTGGTTTATAATTCTGAGTTTAAAATGAAATTAATCAATTTAAAAATGTTAATTTGATGTTGTATACACATGTACATGTTTGTGGTGTTTGAATGCATGACTGGGATTCAACAAATTGTTGTTTGGTTGTGTTTAGAGTTTTCGAGGGGTTGATACCCAATATTCTGATACCTTGCTAAACCCTATATGCAAACTGAAACTTGAGCATGCTGTCCACATAAATCTGAACATTGATACACTACTAAACACCACATTGCCTACATGCATTTACCTATACACCATGAAACCTGCACACTAATCTGAAATCTATACACATATAACAGAGCCCTACATGACTGTAAACCCATGCACATTTATACACACACCTATCTACTATTTTGTACACTATATCATTACCTATACTCTATATCACATTTATACACTATATTCATTACCTATACTCTATATCATTACCTATACTCTATATCACATTCATATTTGTTTACATGTACACTATATCACATTACACCTATACACTTGTTTACCTACACTACACTATATGCACACAGTCCCCATTAACCCATGTCTCTCATATCACTATCACTCTTTGCCTCTCTATCTAGACATATATATGTTATACATATATATGTTATAGTTTACCATTGGTTAAATTAGTTTTGTAGGCTTAAATAAACTGAGAACACACCTACTGCCACTGTACACAGTCTACACCCACACCCCTTCACTCCCTCTCTCATTGCTCACAGTCACTCACTCACTATGCTCACACACACACACTCACTTATGTATTATCCCCCTTTCCTCTTTATAAATATATATATTTATATATGTTATATATATATATATATATATATATATATATATATATATATATATATATATATATATATATATATATATATATATAATATATATATATATATATATATATATATATATATAAAATATATATATTATATATATATATATATATATATATATATATATATATATATATATATATATATATATTATATTATATATATATATATATAATATATATATATATATATATATATATAATATATATATATATATATATATATATATATATATATATATATATATATATTATATATATATATATAAATAATATATATATATATATATATATATATATATATATATATATATATATATATATATATATATATATGTAGGTTAGTCTATATAGTAGAGGCTATGTATATATATATATATATATATATATATATATATATATATATATATATATATATATATATATGTAGGTTAGTCTATATAGTAGAGGCTATGTATATATTAGTCTCTATAATATAGGCCTATATAGTGTATACTTTTGTTTAGGCTATATGCCCTATAACTAGCTAGTGTAGATTATATGTAGACATGGTATTCTTGTATGCATAGGCATGGGCTAGACTAGACTTGACTAACCTAGATTGTTGACTAGAATTTGACCTAGCTTAACTAAGATTGACCTAGTTGACCAAACCCTAAGGTTGACCAATAGTTGACCCTTGATAGCCTAAGTTTGACCAGTTGACCAAGATTGTCTTGCTGTTGACCTAGTTTGACTAGATGTTGACTTGGTTTGACCCAGAGTTGACTTTGACCTAGATTGACCTAGAAATCATGTAGATGCATTGTACACTTCATTTATCATCCCTTGTATACATCTTGACTTGTCTTGCTCAAAATAGAAGTCAGATACCTCGATTCGGACAATATATTCTCACAGACATTCAGATCGTAGGCGAGTACATTTTCTGACCGTTTTATACTTGTTAGGATTTATATTCTGGCTCTAGATTACTTTACTTGATGCTGATACGATATCATCACGGATTGGTACTATATGGATCTTTTCATGGGATGTTATCCCCCTTAGCGGGCGCATCGGATATTTCATGTCATGTGTTTAATGTACATCATGTATTCCTTGCTCTTGCGTTATTCATGTACTCTCATGTTCTCTTATGTGCTTTCATGTACACTGTCACTACCACATTTTTGGCTTGAGGGTATTTTGATCATTTTGACTTTTGGTGATTTTGAATTTTTATTAATTAAATATGTGCTAATTGTTAGGTTGAGACTTGACTTAGAAACTTAGCCTAATCTAGATTAGCCTTAGGCTTAGTGTATTGATTAGGGTAGCCTAGTAATGACAAGGTTATTAATATCTAGATATTCTAGGTAAGATATTTTACTCTTAGGATATTTATGGAAAAGTTAGCCCTATGACTAGTTGAACCAATAGGGAAGCTTAGAATTGGGTGGACAACTCCTAGCCACTCATCTAGACCTAAAACCTAACCCTAATTGATATATGTCATCCATCAAACACCCCCCTTCCTATAAAGCCTCATTAACAAAGCCCCTTGCCTCTTTTTACACTTGCTTAGAACCCTAAAACTTCCTCCCTAAATTGCTTTCCCTAATATCCAAATCAAGCCCAAATTGGTCCTAATCAATTGCATCATCACCCTCTACCATAGTGGAAGCTAGTAGGTACTTCCTAATCAATTGCATCATCACCCTCTACCATAGTGGAAGCTAGTAGGGACTTGCTAGCTAGGATTTGAATTGCTTTGGTCATTTGAAATTCAAAGGAAAACCCTCGACCTCACCCTTCTCATTGAGATTCATTCTCAATAGGTAAATCCCATGAAACCCTTATAAAATCATGTTTTATTTTTATAGATGCATGCATATAGGTATACCCTAGCTGTAGAGTTAGTTTGGTGCTAGGTAGTGTCCATTTCGTGTCCGTATCGGACACGTATCAGTGATTTTAACAAGGTGTTCGATGAAATGCTTGTGAAAAATAAATTGTGTTAATTTCAGAATCTATTTGAATGGAAAATTAGTTTATTATATGTAAATCACTAATCAACTTGACTGAGTCGAAGTTAGGGTGCTTTTCGTATCCAAAACGGACACGCACTACGCGCGTGCTGACACCACACAGTGCCCTGCTACCCGTTCAGCATATTGGACACGACACGCCACGTGGCGGCCTGCCACTTGGCATAGACCAAGGGGCAGTGTCTGACTACACCCCCCTTGAGTCTCATGTCACCTTGTGTCATGTCGGGAGAGAAATCCTATGCATACTGGTTTTGTACACAGACTGTGCACAAGATTTTGGCTCTCTGATACGGGCTTCCCATATGGACACGGCACCACTTGGGCTCGTGTCAGGGTCCTAGGCACGAAGCCCTATATTGGGCAAACTCATGGACACGAGCACGTGTCATGAATTGACTCGTTTCGTGTGCACGAGGTCACGGCATACGTGCACTAGCCTGTGCACGAACTGTGCACCACAGGTTCTTGTCTTGTGTTTCCTTGCATTGGACACTTCGTGTCCACTCTAGTGGACACGAATGATACCCCCTAGACACGTGAACACATGAGAAACACACCTATATGCCTGTTTGTTAATTTCAATGGTTTAATTGGGTTTTCGAAATGGGGGGAAAGTACATGTTTCAGTTCATCTTTCCAGTTTAGTTTTTTTATATGAACTGTCAGTGAATGCATATAACCTATTCCTGAGAAATAAAATACAGTGATATCCATGTTCAATGAGGTTAAATAACCTGAGATTAAGTTGAATGAAACCTGAGAATTTTATGAATGTGAATTGTTGGTAAATTGGAATAAGTTGAACTGAGATTTCAGTTGGGATTAAATTGGGTTTTGATTCACTGTTAAAAGTTAAAGATGAGATTTCTAATGGTTAATGCTAAACTGAGATGTGATATATGTTAGTTTAGTCCGGATTTAACCTGAAACTGAACCAGTATAACTGGGTTAAGTGTGTATGGGATTGGGGATTGAATGAGGAAAAGAACTGTAACATGAAATTCCTGAGTGTTAACCTGAGAATTGCAATAACATTACCTATGTGTATTCCTGAAATATAGATCAAATGTTAACCTAAAATTGAATGGTTGTTAACTGAGATTTCAGTTATGAGAAATTGGGTTTTGATTTACTAATGTTTAATGTGAAACTGAAATGAGTTTAGTTTGATGACTGTAACCTGAGAAATCCCAATGTCTGTTAACTGAGATGGGTTGTGTACTGTTAAAGTGTAACCTGAACATTGACTTAAGGGTTGTAAACTGAAATAGAAATTAGTTAGAATGTTAAACTGATTTGTGAACATGAGATAATTGAGTTAGGTTAAATGTTAACCCCATGCCATGTGCTCTTAAACCCTTACTTGTATTCCATAGTCCACGCACAAACATTTCACTCTCGAATTCCTTCTTCCTTCTTTAATATATATATATATATATATATATATATATATATATATATATATATATATATATATATATATATATATATAGCTGTCCTACATAATTATATACATATTGATTATATGAGTGATACCTATATGTGCAATATAGTGTATATATATTATAAATGAGTATTGTATAAGTAGGGTTGTATTGGTAATGGTGTATAGGCCTAGAGGTATAGTGTTGACTTAAAGTTGACAAAACCTAGCTAGTTGATTTCAATTGACCTGGTTGACTTACAGTTGACCAAACCCTAGAGTTGACCCAGTTTGACTAGATGTTGACCTTGGTTGACCCAGATTTGACCAAGTTTGACTTTGACGTAGAAAGACCTAAAGATTATGTAGATTGCATTACAAACTTCATGTACCTTATGTTAAACACATTGTGACCTATGTTGCACTAAATAGGACTCATCTACTCTGTCTGGACATCTACACTTACCAGATACTCAGGATATCAGGCGAGTACATTCTCTGACCGTTTTATACTTGCTAAAACTTATATTCCTGCTCTAGATTACTTTACTTGTATATTGTCACGTTGGTAACACGGATTGGTACTATATGGATATTTTCATGATATGTTATCCCCCTCAGTAGCATCAGGTACTTCATGTCTTGTGCATTTCACTTACATCATGTAACGTCATGCTTCACTATTCATGTATACTCTGGAGTTTCATGTACTCTCATGTTCACAGAGCCCCCATGAATCAATTTCATGTGTGCTCTCATCTATGAGGCAGTAAAATCTTGAATCTTAATGTAATGTCTAGATCCTTGTGTATTGATTGGGGCTGGGGGAGTAGAAATAACATGTGAATAATTCTAAGTAGTATAATCATGGATCACCTCTCTTGAATCACCTCTACCTGTTCACATGTCTATCGTGTACTCTGATTCACTAGTCAATGATAGTTCTCTATTTATAGTAGATATTTCCATTACGGTTATCTCTTTTACTTCATGTACATTCCTTCAGTTATTCACATATCGTACTCTATTGCATGTTTATTATCTTCTGACATGATATGAACTGCGTGAGATGTATTGTGTTCGCTCCTGTCCTGATTGGACCTGTTGATATATTACAGAGGATGAGGATAAGGCTTTCTGCACTACCTATTACGGAGTAGCCCTAGACGACACTTGCGAGCTGGACTCTCAGGAGGACCCAGCTCTAGCTGATGTTATCACCCCTATGCCTAGACTAGTTTAGTTAGGCTTTATCTTACTTATGTTGTCATTTGGGATTGAGTTGTATTTTGTTTTTTTATTATGTTATTTTGACACTTAGACTTATTTTCCTTCTGTTTGTACTCCTTTGAGATTTTCATATTTATGACATTGTGCTATTTCTGCCTTAGATGTGATTGAGACTGTATTCTGTATTGTCACCTCCACTCGGAGTGTATATACTGTACAGGTACCTTATATTGTTAGATGTTGTGAGCTAGGACAGCGTTCTACTGCCGACATTGCGGTGTAGGCTGGACGTACCCAGTTCTCGTGCCTTTACTCTAGGGTGCGGGTCGTGACACATTTTTAGTGGTGGCCCATGCAGGTCTTAGATTTGTGGTGGTATTCGAACTACAGTATCACTACAGCCTACAGTAGGATTAGGATATTTTGAAGGTACTTAATCACATTAGGAAAAACTCTTAATCAGATTCCTTTTATCTAAATTTGCTGCTTATTGTCTTCCCTTGAATATAAACTATCCTCCTTTGCTATTTCGACTCATTCTCAAAAATTATCTTTTGTTTAATCGGTCTCCAGGATGGTTGAGACATGATCGCAGCGACCCCCTGCTGGAGGTACGTCTGAGAGGTCTGCCACTTCTCGTCCAGTTCAGCCAGGACCTGAGATGGCAGCTCCGTTAGTACCTACTCAGGTTGGAGTATCTGCAGCCTTCGGAGGAGCACCTCCATCAGTTCAGAGGCGGACCCTGGTTATTTTGGATGTTCTTCAGGCACAGCACCAGCCACCTACGGGGATGGTTGATGCGGGCCATCTATTTTCCTTTGTGGAGAGGATATTGGAGTCCTACCAGCAGCAGCAGCAGCGTCAGACTGCCGATTTCCGTCAGGGTATAGACGAGGCTCACCAGCTGGTCCGGATGACAGTGGAGATGGTGACCATCTAGGGAGCAGCTCTGCAGCAGCATTAGTACCAGCCGAGGACGCTGGGCATCCAGGAGTTCCAGAAGATGCGTCCGAGGGATTTCTATGGTACAGAGGGCATCCACTATGCGGACGACTGGATAGAACATATGGTGGAGATATTCCGGTTGGCAAACCTTCCAGCCCGACTTCAGATCGAGGCGACTGCCAGCCAGATGCTGGACCTGGCCCACACTTGGTATCAGACAGATCCCCAAGTGGGAACTCAGGGGCAGACTTGGGCAGCATTCAAGACGCTGTTCAAGGAGCAGTTCTTTCCGAATGTAGCACTGGGAGGCATAGAGCATCAGTTCGCGAGCCTGGTTCAAGGGAACCAAACAGTCGGGGAATATACCAAAGAGTTCTGTCAGTTGAGCAGATTCATTGAGGACTTGAGCGAGAAGATGAAGGCGAGGAAGTTCCACAGGGGCTTGATCAGGGAGGTCCGGTCATTGACTAAGAGTGACCGGGATGCCACCTTCGCAGAGATCTTAGCATGAGCTATGGCGGCAGAGGACGACCTGGGTTTGAAACTGAAGAGAGGTCGGGACTTTCTTGGAGCCAGTAGCAGCGGAGGCCAGGCCAAGAGGCCCCACTTTCAGCAGCAGTCTCAGCAGAGGCCGTTTCAACAGCAGCCTCAGGGACAGGGCCGTGCACCTTTTCAGCAGGTATAGCAGCAGCAGCCGAGGCAGCAGCAGCAGGCTCAAAGACAGCAGTACACCAGTTGTGTCTACTGCAAGAAGCCAGGGCATGGGTGGACTGAGTGCAGAAAGAGACTGGGGAAGTGTCTTCTTTGCGGATCGTCAGAGTATCAGATGAGGGACTGTTTCCTCATCACAGGCAGAGCAGCTGAGGGAGCCGGAGCCAAGGCTCCAGTAGGCCAACAGAGGGGACCAGCCCTGTAGACGCAGCAGCAGAGGTTCGGACGGCATCAGCAGCAGGCCAGGGGAGGCCAGCAGGGGCGAGCATTCGCCATGGCAGTGGAGGATGCTGAGGCCATTGGATATCTTATTGCAGGTTCTGTTCTTCTTGACTCCATTCTAACTTTTGTCTTGTTCTATTCAGGGGCTTCCCATAGCTTCGTGTTAGTATCTTTTGCTATTAGACACCATCTTGCTTTTGAGTCATTGCCTAGGACTTGCATGATCACGATCGGGGGTGGTATTATCCTTGTCAGTGATATTTGCAGGGATCAAAGAGTATTTTTGGGAGGCCAAGAACTGGATGTGACTCTACTCGTAATTCCACTACCGAAGTACGATATAGTACTCGAGATGGATTGGTTGAGCTGGCACTATGCCAGTATAAATTATTGCAGCGACAAAGTTCTTTTTTGTCTGCCAGGAGAGCCAGAGCTCGAGTTCGCCAGGCGAGAGACAGGACAGAGCAGCGGAGTCTTCCACAGAGTTGCAGTTGAGGAGCAGACAGTACCACATCCATTGATAGCAGAGTTCATGGATGTCTTTCCGGAGGACTTGCCAGGACTTCCACCGGACAGAGACGTTGAGTTCTTTATAGACTTAGTGCCCAGCACAGAGCCGATTTCTCAGTACGTCTATAGGGTGAACAACAGCGAGTTGGTGGAGTTGAAGAAACAGGTGGATGAGTTACAGGACAAGGGCTTCATCCGATCTAGTTCTTCACCATGGGGTGCACCGGTGCTCTTTGTACCAAAGAAGGATGGGTCGGTACAGATGTGTATCGATTACAGGGCACTCAACAACCTTACGATCAAGAACAGGTACCCGCTGCCGCGGATCGATGATCTATTTGATCAGTTGAACGGAGCTAGGGTGTTTTCGAAGATTGATCAGAGGTTAGTTTATCATCAGGTGAAGGTGAAGAGGGAGGATATCCCGAAGATGGCCTTCAGGACGTGGTATGGCCAGTTCAAGTTTTTAGTGATGCCGTTTGGGTTGACTAATGCCCCGGCGGTATTCATGAACCTGATGAACAAGGTGTTCCACCAGTACTTAGACAAGTTCGTGGTGGTGTTCATCGATGATATTTTGGTGTACTCGAAGACCGCGGAGGAGCATGAGGAGCATTTGAGGGTAGTTCTGGAGACTCTCAGAAAGGAGGAGCTTTATGGCAAGCTCTCGAAGTGTGAGTTCTTCCTAGACCGAGTTTATTTCATGGGTCATATTGTGACTGGTGATGGGATCTCAGTTGACCCGAGGAAGATCACGGCAGTTGAGGTGTGGGCAGCACCGACTTCAGTTGCAGAGATCAGGAGCTTCCTGGGATTGGCAGGCTACTACAGGAGGTTCGTTCAGGATTTCTTCCAGATTGCAGAGCCATTGACTAGGCTGACCCGGAAGGACGCAGAGTATATCTAGTCAGAGGAGTGTTAGGTCGCTTTTGATGAGTTGAAGAAGCGGTTGACGACAGCTCCGATTCTGACGTTGCCATCAGGGTCAGGCGGGTTTACTATCTATAGTGACACCTCTGGAAAGGGTTTGGGTTGTGTCTTACAGCAGCATGGGAAGGTAATTGCTTATGATTCCAGGCAGTTACGTCCGTATGAGAAGAACTACCCTACCCACGATTTAGAGTTGGCGGTAGTTATTTTTGCTTTGAAGTTGTGGAAACACTATTTATATGGAGAGCATGTGGAGATCTTCACAGACCACAAGAGTTTGAAGTATGTGTTTACACAGAAGGAGCTCAATATGAGGCAGCAAAGATGGTTGGAGTTGATGAAGGACTTCGATATCGCACTGCAGTATCATCCAGGGAAGGCCAACGTGGTTGCCGATGCTTTGAGAAGATATCTGACAGCCATGTGTTTGACGGCAGATCGTCACTTACTAGCAGATCTGGAGAGCTTGGGGATCGAGGTGCTAGTGCCAGGAGTGGAGATACAGATGTGGGGTCTGCAGATTCAGTCGGACTTGATTGAGAGGATCAAGTTGACTCAGTTCGATGATGTTGCTCTGTGGTACATCCGAGAGCAGACTTGAGCAGGGTTGGTGGACGAGGAGTTCTCCATTGCAGAGGATGGCGCATTGAGGCACGGTTCCAGACTGTGTGTGCCCAGTGGAGAGCTTCGGGAGCAGGTCATATAGGAGGCCCACCGTTCTCAGTACTCTATGCATCCAAGTGCAAACAAGATGTATAGAGATCTGAGGGAGCATGTATGGTGGTGTGGGATGAAGCAGGAGGTAGCACGTTTCGTCGCTAGATGCTTAGTCTGCCAGCAGGTGAAGGCAGAGAGGCAGAGGCCAGGAGGATTGTTGCAGCCGTTGCCCATTTCGAAATGGAAGTGGGAACACATCACGATGGACTTCTTTTCGGGATTGTCGCATACTCTAGGAGGAAAAGATGCGATTTGGGTCATCATAGACAGGTTGACCAAATCAGCTCACTTTTTACCATTTAAAGTAGGTACGTCTACAGAGAGGCTGGCGGAGATGTACATGCGGCAGATCGTCAGGATTCATGGGGTTCCGGTAAGCATTGTCTCGGATCAGGATAGTCGCTTTACTTTCCATTTCTGGAGGAGTCTACAGACTATTTTGGGCACTCAGCTCAAGTTTAGTACTGCATACCACCCTCAGACAGACAGACAGTCAGAGAGGACTATTCAGACACTCGAGGACATGCTGCGGACTTGTGTCTTGGATTTCGAAGGATCCTGGGAGGATCACCTGCACTTAGTGGAGTTTGCATACAACAACAGCTTTCAGGCCAGCATTGAGATGTCACCGTTTGAGGCACTTTACGGGCGTAGATGTCGTACACCCTTGTCTTAGGATAACGGCGGGGAGCGATCTTTATTGGGACCTGAGATGGTTGTGGATGCAGCCGAGAAGGGGAAGCTCATCAGAGATCGACTTCGCATGGAGCATGACAGACTTCGACATTGGGCCGATAGCCACCATAGACCGTTGGAGTTCGAGGTACAACTTAGAGATATGATTAGAAGTAGGATTGTTTTATGATTTTATTGATCATGTTTGATTATTATAGTTAATTTGAGACATTCATTGTGTTTAGGACGAAGATCTGGTTTTTTTAGGATATCTCCAATACGTGGTACCATACGTTTTAGTGGAGGTAGGAAGCTTAGCCCGCGCTTCATCGGACCTTTCGTTATCAGCGGAAGAGTCGGTGACGTAGCCTACAGGCTAGATTTGCCACCTGTATTAGTAGGAGTCCACAACGTATTTCACGTGTCGCAGTTGAGACGGTACATGGCGGACCCTAGCCATGTACTCGATCATTCAGAGATCGAGGTGGGACCTATTCTTAGATATCCAGAGCAGCCTATGGATATTCTGGATCGACGAGAGAAGGTACTAAGGAACCAGACGATACCATTGGTTCGCGTCGCATGGAGGCATCATTCTCCATGAGAGTCTACCTAGGAGCGAGAGAATGAGATGCGCGAGCGATACCCTTATCTTTTTGGACCTTGAGGTATGATTTTTTATCCTTCTTACCAGTTTAGTTTCTCCTTTCAGTTTTGAGGACGAAATTCTTTTAAGGAGGGTAGACTTGTCACTACCACATTTTTGGCTTGAGGGTATTTTGGTCATTTTGACTTTTGGTAATTTTAAATTTTTTATTAATTAAATATGTGCTAATTATTAGGTTGAGACTTGACCTAGAAACTTAGCCTAATCTAGATTAGCCTTGGGCTTAGTGTATTGATTAGGGTAGCCTAGTAATAACAAGGTTATTAATATCTAGATATTCTAGGTAAGATATTTTACTCTTAGGATATTTGTGGAAAAGTTAGCCCTATGACTAGTTGAACCAATAGGGAAGCTTAGAATTGGGTGGACAACTTCTAGCCACTCATCTAGACCTAAAACCTAACCCTAATTGATCTATGGCAGCCATTAAACACCCCTTCCTATAAAGCCTCATTAACAAAGCCCCTTGCCTCTTTTTACACTTGCTTAGAACCCTAAAAGTTTCTCCCTAAATTCCTTTCCCTAATATCCAAATCAATCCCAAATTGGTCCTAATCAATTGCATCATCACCCTCTACCATAGTGGAAGCTAGTAGGGACTTGCTAGCTAGGATTTGAATTGCTTTGGTCATTTGAAATTCAAAGGAAAACCCTTAACCTCACCCTTCTCACTGAGATTCATTCTCAATAGGTAAATCCCATGAAACCCTTATAAAATTTTATTTTCATAGATGCATGCATATAGGTATACCCTAGCTGTAGAGTTAGTTTGGTGCTAGGTAGTGTCCATTTCGTGTCTGTATCGGACACGTATCAATAATTTTAACAAGGTGTTTGATAAAATGTTTGTGAGAA
This sequence comes from Iris pallida, assembly GCA_029216955.1. Classification (NCBI taxonomy): domain Eukaryota; kingdom Viridiplantae; phylum Streptophyta; class Magnoliopsida; order Asparagales; family Iridaceae; genus Iris; species Iris pallida. The sequence goes on from JANAVB010042617.1 coordinate 9,299,519, forward strand.
ATAAATTATGTTAATTTTAGAATCTATTTAAATGGAAAATTAGTTTGTTATATGTAAATCACTAATCAACTTGACCGAGTCAAAGTTAGGGTGCTTTTCGTGTCCAAAAAGGACACGCACTACGCGTGTGCTGATACCATACAGTGTCCTACTACCCGTTCAGCATATTGGATATGACACGCCACGTGGCAGCCTGCCACTTGGCATAGACCAATATGAAGTGTCTGACAACACCCCCCTTGAGTCTCGTGTCACCTTGTGTCGTGTCAGGGGAGAAATCCTATGAGCACTGGTTTTGTACACAGACTGTGCACACGATTTTAGCTCTCTAATACGGGCTTCCCATATGGACACGACGACACTTGGATTCATGTCATGGTCCTAGGCACGAAGCCCTATGTTGGGCGAACTCAGGGACACGAGCACGTGTCATGAATTGACTCGTGTCGTTTGCACGAGGTTACGGCACGCGTGCACGAACCTGCACACGAACTGTGCACCACAGGTTCCTGTCATGTGTTTTCTTGCATTGGATACTTCGTGTCCACTGTAGTGGACACGAATGACACCCCTAAGACACGTGAACACATGAGGAGTGTCACGCCCCAGAACCAGAATACTGGAGAGCAGGGACGTACATAGCCAGCTACGTATATTGAAATAGAATACATCTCAACTATACGGTCACGGCTGTCTAGATATGAGGGTTTACTACAAGCCACCAGTCTCTTAAGGTCAAGCCTACTGTCTCAATCTTAAGCAAATAATATAATCATAAGATGTTGACCACCAAATATACAATAAAAGGCGTCCCAAATATTACATATCAGCTGATCATGAAGCTAGTCGTACAAAATGCTAGGACTAGCAAGAGTTGAGTCATACATGATCAACCCTAGGATTTGTTAATCATGTTTACAGCCCGTAGGCAGACAGTAAGTAAAGGTGCATCGAGCTAACAGGTGCTCGTCGGCTAAACGCCTCAAAAGAATAAATTTACAACAGAGTGAGCGAAACAAAATAGAAAATCCACTCGTAGCCCGGGTTCCTTCTAGTCGCCACCATCGGGCTGGAGGTTCGGTAGATCCTCGGGTGCTGCTCTGAAATCTGGCCACACAAAACCAGCTGGGTCAAACCCCAGAAAGAGCAAGTGCCACAAAGGAGGCCACGAAATAAGAACAAAAGCCAGCATATCAGAACATAAGAAATAAAATAAAAGTACAAGTAATAAAGAGCACGTCAGGACAATAAACGACTAGGGACGTAGAACCATTCTGGAAACCAGGTTACAACCCTTAAACCAAACAAGGACCGGGGTTGTAACCCTTCGCCTGAATAGCTCCTTGTCTCTACCCAATTATTGTTAAAGCAAGTAAAACAATCATGTTCAGGAGTACCAGGTACAGGGACTAGACAAGACTTAGACAGGGCTAGACATCATTCATTCACAAGCGGCCAAGCAATTACTACGGCTTACTACTTTAACTAACTAGGGTTGTCATAAGCCTAATTACTAACAAAATGCAATGAGAATTTCCCAGTCCCAAGCCCTGCAGACTATCAGTTATCCTTCCGCGGGTTGAGAGTATGGTTGGGTACATCGCCCCGGAGACGATATACCCTTAGGTGACTTAGAGGTGCAACACATGACAGTGCGTTGGAAATGTGCTCTACTCGTCGGCAAGCTACAAGTCCAATTAAGAGCGCCCAGATAACAAGATTGCCTGTGACTAGAAATTCTCCATAAACTATAGTTAGATCTAGTCATTAGCCTAATCCATGTTCAGTGTGAATCCCTGACCGTGGAAAACCAGGGAGTCACGTCCTAGACATGATGCAAGACAAGACAAGTGGATTGCACAAGCAAGCAAGCAGGAACACCCACAGTGTCAAGTTGATTATACGAGTCAAGTTAGCCTTCGCAACAGCATCAAGATAAATCATGTCAGGGTACTTGTCAGGAGTGCGCCACGACGGGCCACTATCATGTCAGGTTGGTCATGTCAGGAGTGCACCACGACGGGTCACTGTCATGTTATGCTAGTTCCTTGTCATACCATGCCATGTACAATAGTCATTCCTAACATATTAAGTAAAATCAAGTTCATAACAAAAGGCGTAAGGATATAAAATGGGCGTAAAATATCTAATAAAATATCAATATACAGGGCTATAGAAGAGCCAAGCTTAGAGAAATAAAACCAAAACTCCAAGAGCCAATGGTTTGCGCAAGGGGGTCAGGGGGTTGGATTGCGTTGGGTGTCAGCTGCGTAGGGATGAAGTGCGCAGGGTCCAATCGCGCAGGATTAGATTGCGCGGGGAGCCAACTACGCAGGGGTTAGATTGCGCATGAGCAGACTGCGCAGGGGTTAGATTGCGCATGAGCAGACTGCGCAGGTTTAGATTGCATGGGCAATGGATGGCGCAGGATGCAGACTGCGCAGGCTTAGACTGCGCAGGCAATGGATGGCGCAGGATGCGGGTTGCGCAGAGGTCAAGCGCGCAGGAGTCGATGGCGCATGGTTGGTTGCGCAATCGGGCAGCGGCCAGGCTCCGCAGTCAGCGACCAACGCTAAAGAGCGCGGCACGGGGAGGCTGCACGGTCAGTGCTGCGCTAAAGAGCGCAAACTGCAGATCTTCTTCTCCAGGCCGAGAGGAACATCAAGAACACCCAAAAATTCAATCTTTCATATCTTTGTCAAATCAAAGCCAAATCTAGATTTTCAAAGGTCTAACTTGAGTAAAATTAAATTCTCTTCCACATGAAAGCATCAAAACCCACAAAAATCCAACCAAAATAGATCAAAACCATGTAAATCCAAAAATAGTTAAAACCTAGATCTAGAATAATGGAGACTCCAAATCACAAAATGTTAAGTTCTAATGTTGATCACCATGGCCTAATCTAGCTAATGAACAAATAAAATATGGTTCTCATGTGGTGGCAAGGTGCACTTGCCTATGGGTGTTGGTGAGTTGTGTAGAGGAAGGAAGAAGGAGATGGAGAAGTTAATAGAAATAAAGAGGAGAGAGAAAAGTAGGTGGAGTTTTAATAAGGGTGAGTTGTGTTGTGTTGAGGGTGGAGCATAGGCTAAGGTGTTCCAATGCATGTTAAACCAAACCAAACCAAATCAAACCAATTCTCCTCCATAAAATAAACCAAGCCAGGTAAAACCCAATCACGAGAACCAACATCTGCAAGTCAAGCTAATTACAAGTACATGCCAAAATCCGAGAAAATAAATACAGGTCTGAAATACATGCAAGCTTGACAAAATACGTATTCAGAATATGGGTGTTACAAGGAACACACATATATGCATGTTTGTTAATTTTAATGGTTTAATTGGGTTTTCAAAATTGGGTGAAAGTACATGTATCAGTTCATCTTTCCAGTTTAGTTTTTTTTATATGAACTGTCAGTGAATGCATATAACCTGTTCCTGAGAAATGAAATGCAGTGATATCCATGTTTCAATGAGGTTAAATAACCTGAGATTAAGTTGAATGAATCCTGAGAATTTTAGGAATGTGAAATGTTGGTAAATTGGAATAAGTTGAACTGAGATTTCAGTTGGGATTAAATTAGGTTTTGATTCACTGTTAAAAGTTAAAGCTGAGATTTCTAATGGTTAATGCTAAACTAAGATGTGATATATGTTGGTTTAGTCTGGATTTAACCTGAAACTGAACCAGTGTAACTGGGTTAAGTGTGTATGGGATTGGGGATTGAATGAGGAAAAGAACTGTAACCTGAAATTCCTGAGTGTTAACCTGAGAATTGCAATAACATTACCTATGTGTATTCCTGAAATATAGATCAAATGTTAACCTGAAATTGAATGGTTGTTAACTGAGATTTCAGTTATAAGAAATTGGGTTTTGATTTTCTAATGTTTAATACGAAATTGAAATGAGTTTAGTTTGATGACTGTAACCTGAGAAATCCCAATGTCTGTTAACTGAGATGGGTTGTGTACTGTTAAAGTGTAATTTGAATATTGATTTAAGGGTTGTAAACTGAAATGGAAATTAGTTAGAATGTTAAATTGATTTGTGAACATGCGATAATTGAGTTAGGTTAAATGTTAATCCCATGCCATGTGCTCTTAAACCCTTACTTGTATTCCATAGTATAGTCCACACGCACACATTTCACTCTCTAATTCCTTCTTCGTTCTTCAATATATATATATATATATATATATATATATATATATATATATATATATATATATATATATATATATATATACACACACACTATATTGCACATATTGGTATCACTCACATAATCAATATGTATATAATTATGTAGGGAAGCTATATATATATATATATATATATATATATATATATATATATATATATAGCTTCCCTACATAATTATATACATATTGATTATGTGAGTGATACCTATATGTGCAATATAGTGTATATATATTATAAATGAGTATTGTATAAGTAGGGTTGTATTGGTAATGGTGTATAGGCCTAGAGGTATAGTGTTGACATAAAGTTGACCAAACCTAGCTAGTTGATTTCAATTGACCTAGTTGACTTACAGTTGACCAAACCCTAAAGTTGATCAAGTTTGACTAGATGTTGACCTTGGTTGACCCAGAGTTGACCAAGTTTAACTTTGACCTAGAATGACCTAAAAATCATGTAGATTGCATTACAAACTTCATTTACCTTATGTTAAATATATTATGACCTGTGTTGCTCTAAATAGGACTCATCTACTCTGTCTGGACATCTATATTTACCAGATACTCAGGATATCAGGCGAGTACATTCTCTGGCCGTTTCATACTTGCTAGAACTTATATTCCTGCTCTAGATTACTTTACTTGTATATTGTCACATTGGTAACACGGATTGGTACTATATGGATCTTTTTATGAGATGTTATCCTCCTCAGGAGCATCAGGTACTTCATGTCTTATGCGTTTCACTTACATCATGTATCGTCATGCTTCATTATTCATGTGTAATCTAGAGTTTCATGTACTCTCACGTTCACAGAGCCCCCATGAATCAATTTCACCTGTGCTCTCATCTATGAGGCAGTAAAATCTTGAATCTTAACGTAACATGTCTGGATCCTTGTGTATTGATTGGGACTGGGGGAGTAGAAATAATATGTGAATAATTCTAAGTAGTATAATCATGAATCACCTCCCTTGAATCACCTCTACATGTTCACATGTCTATCTTGTACTCTGATTCACTAGTCACTGATAGTTTTCTATTTATAGTAGATATTTCCATTATGGTTATCTCTTTTACTTCATGTACATTCCTTCAGTTATTCACATATCGTACTCTATTGCATGTTTATTATCTTCTGACATGATATAAACTGCATGAGATGTTTTGTGCTCGCTTCTGTCCTGACTGGACATGTTGATATATTACAGAGGATGAGGATGAGGCTTTCTGTACTACCTATTACGGAGCATCCCTAGACGACACTTGCGAGCTGGACTCTCAGGAGGACCCAGCTCTAGCTGATGTTATTACCCTACTGCCTAGACTAGTTTAGTTAGGCTTTATCTTACTTATGTTGTCATTTGGAATTGAGTTGTATTATGTTTTATTATTATGTTGTTTAGACACTTAGACTTATTTCCCTTCTGTTTGTACTCCTTTGAGATTTTCATATTTATGACATCGTGCTATTTCTGCCTTAGATGTGATTGAGACTGTATTCTGTATTGTCACCTCCACTCGGAGTGTATATACTGTACAAGTAACTTATATTGTTAGATGTTGTGACCTAGGACAGCGTTCTACCGCCGACACTGCGGCGTAGGCTGGACGTACCCACTTCTCGTGCCTTTACTCTTGGGTGCGGGTCGTGACACACGCTAATGTACTTTCATGTTCTCTCATGTACGTTCATGTTTCCTCATGTGCTTCATGTGTAACCAAAACATCATGTTCGTAACGTAACTTGACTGGATCCTTGTGTATTGATTGTGGGTAGGGGTGAGTATAAATGGTCATGTAATTTACCCATCATATTCCCTCTGTTACTTTTCATGTGTTATCATGTACAACACAGCCTTCTTGGCTAGTGTCCCTCATGTTCACCCATGTTATATCATGTTCAACCCAAGCCAATTACATGCCATCTCATACTATAAATCACTAGTCACTTACAGTTCTTACCTATCATGTATATATTTTCAATTATCAAATATCTCTCATGTTTTTATGTATATCTTCTTACAGTGTTTCATGTATCTTACTCTATTGCTTGCTTTATATTTCCTGCCATGATATGAACTGCATGAGATGTATTGTGCTCGTTCCTGTCCTGACTGGACCTGTTGAAAATATTACAGAGGATGAGGAGGGGTTCTACCCTACCTACTACGGAGCAGGCTTAGATGACACTTGCAACCTGGACCTTCAGGAGGTTCAGGCAGCTGCTGAGGATCCTACCATTGCCTAGAGTAGATAGTTAGACTGTTATTTCTTTTCTTCATGTCATTTGTTATTTATGGTTTCAGAGTTGTAGTATATTTGAGATGTTGAGACTAGTGGTTGTTATCTTAGATTTATTTCTCTTCTGTTTGTACCTCAGTTTGAGGATTTCGTTATCTATCATATCGTGCTATTTTCCATCTTTAGACTTGTGTTTGAGTTGTACCTTCTGTGATTGGCCTCCGTTTGGAGAGTATATCATATTATTGTTAGTTGAGATCATGACTTAGAATAACGTTCTACCACCGACACTGCGGCGTAGGCTGGATGTACCCACTTCTCGTGCCCCTACACTGGGTACGGGTCGTGACAAGATCCTTGTAATTAGGAAGTCTTTTTATATAATCGTGATGAATCTGTAATAGACTCTTGTAGTCATGATTTAATAAAAAGAACTTTCCTTAAACTTTTTATCTATTTTTTGTGAGTTTGACTTTTCTGTTGGCATGCTTGACCGCCTGCGCTTCTGTGAAGTTGGATTGGTAGCGAGAGCACCAACCTGCACCGTTTGTCATCTGCGCCTTTGTGAAGATGGGTAGGTAGCGAGAGTACCCACCTGCGCCTTGTGTCACCCTGCGCTTTTTCATGCTTCTACAAGTTTAAGTTAGCATTATGTGCTTATAGTGATATGTGCTTATTAGTGATATGAGCTCTTATTATCTATATCTTAAACTTAGCTAATTTGTCATAATCAAATAGGAGAAAATTGTTAGCCCAATGTTTATATCATATTTTTGAATATAACTAGTCGATTAAGTTTAAGATTATGATATCATTAATATTCACGTAATTTATGATCTGTTTAACTTAGCATTGTCCTATGTGCATTAAATATATAATATTGCTTTGTTCGTATAACATGTATTTGTAGACAAGTAGTATGAAAGATCAAACTAGGACATGCAATGAAGAAAATCATGATGGACCAAAGATGGAGTTATACTAGAAGGTTTCTTTGAGCCGTCCCAGCGACATCTCCGATGCTTCGTAATCGGGAGGTTCCGCTATCCGATCAGCGGACAAGGGTCGAGGGAGAAGCATCCCCCGTAGGGGTTTGAGGGCGAAGCCCCCAAAAGGCATTCTGATTTCCAGATCTGTTTATCTTTGGACGACTTACGTAAAAGAAAAAATATTTATTCTAGAAGTCTGCAGACTCTTGTGTCCTTATATTTTATTTTGTATTTTATCTTCGTTCACAGGATCAAATGTACATCGGGTTCGCAATTGGCACTAGGAAGCTTGACTAATCTAAGTCCACTCAAGTCACCCTGAACCCAAACTTAAATCAGCCTGAACCCAAACCAGAAACTTGCTAGAACTTTATCTAAACTCGGTCAGGATAAAATCCAGTTCCCTGATTAGCCTCCTCTTTCTGAACACCCCTTCTAACATTCGAATTTATGAATGTTAGAGGACTGAACTCTGCCCAAACTCCATATTCAATAAACCTATAAATAGGTATTGAATTCTTCACTTGAAACTCACCAATCCATTCTCACTTTCATTCTTCTACCATCCGAGCTTTAACCTTTCTATTACCAAGAAAACAACTCTCAACCTTTTAGTGTGCCAAAGTTGCGTTCTCGGTTAGAAGTTTGTTCGAGTTGTAAAACTTTGACTTCCAAGTGTTGATATTTATACTTGTTGTTTGAAGTCGATAAGCTCTTTGAATCGAAAGCTAGTTGTTGAAGTTGATAAGCCTTCGGATCAAAGCTTGTGTGGTTGTAAGAAGTCGATGTGTCCTTTGGATCAAAGTACGTGGTGTAACTGCTATTGCAATAGTGGAATGACATCGAGCAAGAGACTGGACTAGTTCTCTCCGATAGGAACCAGTATAAATCTCAGTGTTTACGTTTGCTCTTCTCAACTCTATTTACTATATACATGTGCTTTGTCACTTGATAATTTACAGCTGTTAACTGCCTTCATATTTTTAAGGGATATTTTAGCAAATGTCCTCATTCAAAATATAGAAACTAGCACCCCCACTATTTTTAAAAATTAGTAAATGCCCTCATTATTTTGTAAATCAGCCAATATTTTGGTTAGATAGTGGGTGTATCTTAAAATTGAATTTGTTCCATACAAAGGAATGTGGGTATTTGCTAATTTTTAAAAAGAATGGGACATATACTAGTTTCTATATTTAAAATGGGAGCATTTGCTAAAATATCCATATTTTTAATTGGTGAATATTTTTGCTGAACACACACTCTATTCAACAACAAAAAAGAGAAATTTTTTGACCTACCCCCCACTTTGTTTACCACTATTAAGGGTGCACCCCACTGTTTTGCATTAATTTATAACACCCACCACTGGACGAAATTCGTCAATTTTTTTATTTACAAAAATGCCCTTGGATAAAAACATTCTTTTAGTTATTAGTTGGACTTGTTGTGTGTTGTTGATAATTTCTTTCGGAGTGATTTATTGTCTTTTAGTTGAACTTTTGGATTTATTGTCTTTTTGGTTGGACTTTTTAGTTGGTGATTTATTGTCTTTTTGTATATCATGTTAAATTTTTGTAACTTTTATAATTGTAGACTCTTTGTATATCATGTTATATTTCTATATCTTTTGTGGTGATGATGCGTTAAACTTATATCGAGATATAGACTGTCGATACACATATCGTAACCAGTTATTTAAGAGTCTTTTGTATATATCATGTTATATTTCTATACAAAAAGTGTCGATACACATATCGTAACCAGTTATTTAAGAGTCTTTTTGTATATATCATGTTATATTTCTATATAATTTTCACACTTTTTGTATATATGTTATATTTCTATCTCTTTTCCAGACTTCTTGTAATATCATCTCATATTTCTATATCATGTCATATTTCTATATCATTGTTATATTAAATATTGTATCTTTTGTGGATTATTGGTAATGATGTGTTAAATTTATATCGAGATATATATAATATATTACTGTCCATACAACATATTCGTATGGTGGCCCATTATCACAAATAATATGTCATAGCCATTTTTTTTTATTATTTGTTGTTTATTTATTTATATTTTGCCATTCCAAATTATTTCCAAAATTATATATTATTATTTTTTTCAAAAATTAAATTCTCTTTTTCTTTTTGGCCCTTGTGCAAATGCAAATTTGCATTTTTGCATTATGGTATATGTGTCTACCATGCATGGAGGAATTGCCACATGGCATTCCCTTCTCATGACAATGCCCCATGGGCATTTTGGTCTTTTCCCTCTCCTTGTCATTCTTTTAATTGGAAGAAGAGAGAGAAGCAAACCATTCTCTCCTCCTTCTTCTTCCTGGTAAGTTTACTCTCTCCTCTCCCTTCTTCTTCTTCTTCTTCTTCTTCTTCTTCTTCTTCTTCTTCCATTCTTATTTTCCTTTCTTCTTCTTTTCCCCTCCCTTGCTGCCATTGCAGCCATTACTGCTGCTATTGCTACTTGCTGCGCTGCTGCTGCTGCTGCCGCTGCTGCGCTGCGCTGCTGCCGCGGCTGCTGGCGCCGGCGCTGGCGCCGTCGGCGGTCGGCCGCCGGCCGACCACACCCCCTTCCATCCTCTTCTACTTCTTCTCCTCCTCCTTCACCTTATTCTCTTCCTCTACTCCCTTCTTCTTCTCAATTTCTTTCCAAAATATTTCTAGGGTTCTAATTTTAACCCAAATTCTCTAATTTGTGCCCTAGGTGCTGATTTGGGACTCTAGGAAGAACTTCCTCTAGGAAGCACTCTAAGGATCAAGGCAAGCCCTCTCCCTTCCTCTTTATTCTAAAATTTTCCATCAAAAAAAAAGAGAAAAGAAATGCATGTTAAATTATTGATCTCAATTTTTGGAGATAGAATTACGTATATTTATAATTTGTTTGTTGACCTTGAATGTAGTAGTGTAGAGTTCATTCCTATCTCATAAATATACTTTACCGAAATTAGTTCTTCATGACACAATGAGTTATTACAAATTTGTGGTTTTCTTTATGAATAAAAATTAAAAATGAAGAAAGTCTAGAAATTTTAGTACTTTAAGCCTTGATTTTATTAAATAGTTTTATGCTTGTCACGTAGATAATGAGTTTATATATTCATAAAGAGGGCTTGTATGAATTCTTGTTAACATCATGAAATGCAAGATTGTAAAAGTTAATTTCTAGGCAAGGGTCATATGTACATGCATGTTTACTAAATTCAAGAAGAAATTGGCCCAACATAGTTGCCTTGCATGGAAGTACGTCTAAATATCTTCAAACAAGGTTTTTATGAAATTTTTTCATTATTATTTATATTGTTTAATTCTGTCCATGATTATAAATTACACTTATTTGACATAATTATAGTGACCACTTAGTTAAATGTGTATTTATTGATATCAGTACATTATGGTACCCTCACCTATAAGTTTTCAAGTCAAAATAACCAATTTGTGCCCCCTAAAAGATAGTTTTATGTATGGATTTATTTTGGACATGTTAGAATTGATTTTTGATAACTTATTCATTTCGTGACTTTCCTTAGAAAACCTTCTTATATAATTTATACTACAACATGTATTTTTGAGCTTGAAAGATCCAAGATACATTTTTGCGCATAAATAAGAATGCTAGCTCGCTAAGGTATGTTGTAAATTCCTTAATTTCAATATCGCTTGTTATAAATTGCGTGCCGGTGTTGAGGGTTGCTCCACCGAAGGGGTCGGCGTACCCGTTTATTTTGCGTGTTGCCGGTGTTGAGGGTTGCTCCACCGAAGGGGTCGGCGTGCCCGTATATTGTTTCTTTGTGTTTACTTGTATCGGATTAATTTCCGGGTCAGTAAATACAAAGGAGACTCTGCCGAAATTTTTGAGAATTTTCAGAGTTAGTCTATTTTCGACAAACTCGGAATTTTTGGAAATTTTGACTCCAGTCCTAGACCATTTGAATCATCCATCTCCGACCTATAATACCGGAGGGATTCTTGGAATCATGTCCACTTGGACATTTCAGTATTTTACCTTGGTTCCAATATTTCTTGGACTACTTTAGTTTCGGAAAAGACGAAACTAATATTTGAATGCGACTTGACTTCTAGGACTCCCGTCTTGGGGATAGTCCTATGGTAATTAAAGACTAGATTAGGTTGCATGGAGTTTGGGAGAGAAACCTGGATCACACCCGGCTGACTTCTTTGCAATATGATTTTACACTTTTCATACTGATCAGTCCCTGTTACAGTGTTCGTGCGGCCGCGCGATCTTCACCGGGGTGAGGCTTAGCTCACCTTCTTGTTTTGCAATGGGGCATCTATGCCCTGAGTCTCAGCTCAGAATACCCATTTGCATCTATCACGTGTTTTGCAATGGGGCATCTATGCCCTGAGTTTCAGCTCAGATTACCCATTTGCATTAAATTTATTAGGCATCTATGCCCTGAGTTTCAGCTCAGACTACTAATGAATGGGTTCGATATTCTTGGAAAAGTTCAAGTCATACGAACTTCCTTATATAGCTCATGATTCGATGATTCGAGCCAGATGATTCGGAACTAACTCATGATGCTATCCTGGTTTAATCACATCAATATGTGATAGTACAGACGGCTGGAGAATCTAAGCACCACCCGTTTTGTACGAGCCTGATCCCGGGCCAATGGGATTATTGTAGAGATGCTAGGCGTGGGTGTGTGATCCAGAGAGTTTCTCTAAATTTGCATTTAGGTTTAGAAAGTTTGATTTTTTTTGTCCTTGTGACATTAATGTGAGAATGACTCGTTTCATGATTAGTATTACATGTATGGACTTTAAAATGATCAAGTTTACTCCATTTTGTATTTACCTGCCTTATCATTCCACCTTCATAACTTGCTCCTTTGACCGAGGGCTTGCTCGTCGTATTGACGACCTAGTTTTGTTCACTAGGGATTGTTGAAGAACAGGATGGGGAACAGGCTTACACTGAGGCAGAACTTTATGAATGATGTAGGACTGAGGGTTGTAGCTTTATTCTGGGAACTTCATAGCTATGTGACTTATGTATTTTGAAGAAACATGAATGCAATATGTAAGTTATGTATTTTGAAGAACAATGAATCCAAAATGTATATATGTGTTTGATGATGAGACTTGAATTATGTTGTAACATTTTGGGATAAATGAATGTTATGCTCTTTTGTGGAAAAATTGTATTATTTCCTTAACTCTATGCCTACCTAGGACCTTACAGGCGACAATCGCGGGGTGCAATTGGGTTCATGTTGTATGGTCGCGTAGCCTGGGGATGTTGTACGTACTCGGCTCGCCGTATTCTGGGAGCGGGGCGTGACACGTCTTTTGGTTGGTGGCCCATGCAGGTCTACTCTTTAAGGGTAGTATAGATTAAGGAGATGGTATAGGTGGATATCGAATATTATCTTAAGGATTTACTTGGACTTCACTAGGATAGGAATAGATGACAATTGAAGGTTGAACAAAAAAAAAATCTACTAAGGTTTGGGGATATGAATCTTGATCAAAATTTATTTAGAATTTGATGATTTTATTATGGTAATCATTTTATGTCATAAAGTTCTCATTCGAGGAAATTTTCGGATATAGGTCATGGCCCAATTCCTGCCGAGCATCTATTGGGACGGGAGCCACCGGACTCATTACGGATACGAGCAGTTTGCTCGGGAGGCTTGGAAGTTGTTGCCCGACGACGACCTTCCGGTGAACAGTGTATTTTTCGAGCGCCTATGCCCCAGAATCCGTGATGTGGAAGATGGAGCGGAAGTATATTGGGAAAAGGAACTACGACTTAGGTTCTTCCTTGCGAAGGACGGTCCTTCTCCATTTACTCATGGGTATGAAGGGACCATTGAGGAATGGGTAGAGGCCAATCCTTATAATAGGATCCGCGAGATCACCTACATAAAGCTGAAATGGTGACGCATGACAGTTAGGACTGGGGTAGTTTTTGTCTGCTGCACAGCATTTTGATGGATCAGCAGATAACTTATAGATATGATGTATGGAAGAAAAAAAGGGAAATTTTTGTCTGTTGTACAACATTTTGGAATTACAACAGATGTAAATAGTTTTGTATAAGGATTAGAGTATAGAAGTTGTAAGGACTTCCTAGTAAAGCATATTGTAATCGTGTTTTGTAAAATGAATGAAATATGCTTCTTTTGGTTATGACTTTATATATATATTGCAATTATCTTTTCAATCTCCTCTAGTAAATTAAGTTCTCTTTAAATTTTGTATTAAGAATTTCCAATTCTCAATATATAGGAAATGGCTTCTCAACCGAACCCCAATACCTCACAAGTGGAAGCCTCCGGGACACGAACAACTGATGCCTTTGAATTCTTTCAAAGGGTCTTGGAGGCCAATACCCAACAAATGCAACTTTCCCAAGCCACCTCAACAAAACTACTAGAGAGATTGGATGTCACTCCTACGCAGAAGACGGGGACCCTTTCAGAGTTTAGGACAATCAAGCCCCCAGAATTCAAAGGAACTGAAACCCCTATGGAAGCAGCGCAGTGGATTAGAACCACAGAGGCGTTACTAAAGGGCGCGAAGACCCCGCCAAATGACATAGTTTCATTAGTAAGGATTCAATTAAAAGATGTGGCTGATATATGGTGGAGCTCATTACATCCAGAAGAATCTGATGAAGTTGTGACTTGGGAGAAATTTAAGGAAGAATTTGAAGAGAGATTCTTTCCCCCAAGTGCCAAGTTGGAGCTGGAAAGGAGATTCCTTCATCTGAAGCAGAACAGGACCTCTGTCGACGAATATTCGGCAGAATTTACCAGACTCAACCGGTATGCTCCAAGCTTGGTATCTACGGAGAAGGCGAAGGTAGTCCGGTTCATGGAAGGACTGGATGATAAATTGAAGATGAAGGTGGCCCCTTACAAATGTCAAACTTATGGTGAAGTGGTCGAAGCTGCAAGAGACCAACAAAGGATGCAAAATGACAAGAACAACGCGAAGACTGCAGGGCAAAAGCGGAGTCTGGAAACTGGTTCGGCCCAGGGAAGGACTTCGGGGCAAGGGCAACTAAGGGGTGCCCAGCATGAGCAGAAAAGACCCGTACTAAGTTGTTCTTACTGCGGAAGGCCGGGACACACGAAGAATAGTTGCAGAAGACTTCAAGGGAGATGCCTGAAGTGTGGATCTTCCAACCACCAGTTGAACCAATGCCCTCAAAGCAATAGAAGGCCTGTAGTGCATAATAATGCGCAGGGACAAAGAGCTACAAGTCAAGGATATCAGCAGAGGCCTGCCTTCCAGAACAATGAGCCCAGGCCTAATACAACTACAGGATATCAGCAGAGGCCAGTCTTACCATCTCAAGCACATCAATTCCACCAGGCACAGAGGGCTAATCAGAACCACAACAACAAGAAGAAGAACAAGAATCACGGCCAAGCCTTTATGATGGATAACAATGAAGCAGGAATACCAGGAGACGTGGTGACAGGTACTATACTTGCTTCATCTAGTCCTGCATCAGTGCTATTTGATTCTGGAGCTACTCATTCTTTTATATCTGCATCATTCATATCTGAGTATAAAATAGAGACACAACCTCTGGCTAGAAAATTGAAAATCCTTACGGGCAATGGAATTGTAGAAGTAAGCCGAATTTGTAGAAATTGTCCAATCAAAATGGGAGGAGCAAGCTTCCGAACAAAACTATTAGTTTTTCCTATGGACAACTATGATGTAGTATTTGGCATAGATTGGTTAATAGCAACCTCGGCGATTATTGATTGTGGACAAGGAAAAGTTCAGTTTTCCTTACCTAGTAGGAAGTTGCATGAATTTGTTAGAGCCCAGAAGGAGTTTGACAAAGAGGAGTTAGAAAAGTTTGAACTAAGGAGTCTCCAGGGTCAAGTAATAGAGGAATGGCCAAGAGTTGTAGATGAGTTTAAGGATGTATTCCCTGATGAATTACCCGGATTGCCACCGGATAGGGCAGTTGAATTTAGCATTGATCTAATTCCTGGAGCGGCCCCAATTGCTAAGAAGATATACCCAATGAATAAGGAGGAACTAGCAGAGTTAAATAAACAAATCAATGAGTTGCTAGCCAAAGAATTCATTAGACCCAGTGGTTCTCCATGGGGAGCACCTGCACTTTTTGTAAAAAAAAAGGATGGGAGTCTGAGATTGGTAATTGATTATAGAGCACTGAATGAACTAACAATCAAGAACAAATATCCACTCCCTAGGATCGATGAATTATTCGACCAACTTGGAGGAGCA
Source organism: Iris pallida (assembly GCA_029216955.1). Classification (NCBI taxonomy): domain Eukaryota; kingdom Viridiplantae; phylum Streptophyta; class Magnoliopsida; order Asparagales; family Iridaceae; genus Iris; species Iris pallida. The sequence goes on from JANAVB010042617.1 coordinate 9,315,240, forward strand.
ACTGTATTTTCCAAAATAGATCTCAGATCAGGCTATCACCAAGTGAAGATTAAGAAAGAAGACATACCAAAGACTGCTTTTAGAACTAGATATGGACATTATGAGTTCCAAGTCATGCCTTTTGGATTGACAAATGCTCCGGCCATATTCATGGATTTGATGAATAGGATATTCTATCAATATCTGGATAAATTTGTGATAGTGTTCATTGATGACATATTGATTTACTCGAAGAACGAGGAGGAGCACGAAGAACACTTGAGGATAGTACTTGAGACTCTACGACAGGAGAAGCTGTATGGGAAGCTGAGCAAATATGAATTTTGGTTAAAAGAAATTCCTTTCTTGGGACACATAGTCAGTGGAGAAGGCATAACAGTAGATCCTAAGAAAATAGAAGCAGTTAAATCATGGCCTACTCCCAAGAATGTAGCTGAAGTTCGAAGTTTCGTTGGATTAGCTGGATACTATAGAAGATTCGTGGAAAATTTTTCAAGAATTGTTAAGCCGCTTACTAGATTGACTCGGAAGAATGAAAAATTTGTTTGGACTGATAAATGTCAAGCGGCATTTGAGGAATTAAAGGAAAGACTTGTCACTGCACCAGTACTAGCTTTACCCTCAGGATCAGGAGGTTACGAGATTTACAGTGATGCTTCTGGCAAGGGTTTGGGCTGTGTGTTGATGCAGCACGGAAGGGTGATCGCTTATGCCTCGCGCCAGTTGAAAGTTCATGAGAGGAACTACCCAACACATGATCTGGAGCTAGCAGCTGTTGTGTTTGCACTGAAACTATGGAGGCATTACTTGTATGGTGAACAGATCAAGATTTACACAGATCATAAGAGTTTAAAATACGTGTTCACCCAAAAGGAGTTAAATATGAGGCAACGTAGATGGCTCGAGTTGCTTAAGGATTTTGATATGGAGTTGCAGTATCATCCAGGCAAGGCAAACAAAGTGGCAGATGCTCTTAGTAGGAGGCCTGAGGCTTTTTTTATAAACACGCCCAAGGAGATATTGGATGATCTCAGAAAAATGGGGATTGAAGTGATATGCCCAGTTGCAGATGGAATTTGGGAAAGTTTACAAGTTCAATCTTCTTTAGTAGAGAGAATTAAGGAGGCACAGAAGAAGGATGTGAAGCTGCAGAAATTGTGGAGTCAAACTGAAGCTGGGATACAAACTGGATTGATGAAACATTCTGATGGATCCTTGAGATTCGAAAGTCGTTTGTGTGTACCATTTGGAGAACTCCGGACTGAACTGATGTCTGAAGCACATAGTTCTCAGTACTCTATTCATCCTGGGAGTACGAAGATGTACCAGGATCTGAGACAAAACTTTTGGTGGCATGGAATGAAGCGGGAGTTAGCTAAATTTGTCTCGAAATGTTTAGTATGCCAACAAGTGAAAGCTGAACACCAAAGGACTGCTGGACTACTGCAACCACTCCCAGTACCTGAATGGAAGTGGGAGCATATTACAATGGATTTTGTATCAGGACTCCCAAGAACACAAAAAGGTAACAATGCCATCTGGGTAATAGTGGATAGGCTTACAAAGTCCACAAGATTTCTACCATTTCGAGTTGGACAATCTACGGAGCATCTAGCGGATATGTACGTGAGGGAAGTTGTTAGTCACTATGGGGTACCGGTAAGTATCGTATCAGACAGGGATACTCGGTTCACCTCCAAGTTTTGGAGAAGCATACAAGATAGTCTTGGCAGTCGCCTGAAGTTTAGTTCAGCATATCATCCACAGACCGATGGGCAGTCAGAAAGGATGATACAAATCTTAGAAGATATGCTAAGAGCATGCACCCTAGATTTCAGAGGATCATGGGATGATCATCTGCATCTGATAGAATTCTCCTATAATAACAATTATCAGGCCAGTTTCAAGATGGCGCCATTTGAAGCACTATATGGGAGGAAGTGCAGATCACCTATATGTTGGGGTGACATCGGAGAACGATAGCTTCTAGGGCCAGAATTGGTCACTCAGACTGTGGACATGGTCAAGGCAGTTCGAAGTCATCTTCAAGCTGCGCAGGACAGGCACAAGATGTGGGCAGATAAGCATCAGAGAATTTTGAATTTCAAACCAGGAGATCATGTATTCTTGAAGATCTCGCCAACAAAGGGAACAATCAGGTTTGGAACCAGAGGAAAGTTGAGCCCAAGGTATATAGGCCCATTCGACGTCCTGGATCGAATCGGTGATGTTTCTTACAGATTGGCCTTACCACCATCTCTAGAAGGAGTCCACGATGTTTTTCATGTATCACAACTGCGGAAGTATGTACCAGATACTAGTCACATATTGGATCATTCAGAAATCACTGTTGGCCCAACACTCTGCATCGAGCAGAAGCCAGTGGAAATCCTGGATCGGAGGCAGAAAATTCTTAAGAACAAGACCATCTCTTTGGTACGAGTATCTTGGAACAAGAACTCACCGGAAGAATCTACTTGGGAAAGAGAAGATGAGATGCGGCGACTATACCCCTACCTCTTTGATGATTGAGGTACTTAGTAACCTATCCTTCTCTACCTCTCTTATCCTTAAATTCCGAGGACGGAATTTAATTAAGGTGGGTAGAGTGTCATAGCCATTTTTTTATTATTTGTTGTTTATTTATTTATATTTTGCCATTCCAAATTATTTCCAAAATTATATATTATTTTTTTTTCAAAAATTAAATTCTCTTTTTCTTTTTGGCCCTTGTGCAAATGCAAATTTGCATTTTTGCATTATGGTATATGTGTCTACCATGCATGGAGGAATTGCCACATGGCATTCCCTTCTCATGACAATGCCCCATGGGCATTTTGGTCTTTTCCCTCTCCTTGTCATTCTTTTAATTGGAAGAAGAGAGAGAAGCAAACCATTCTCTCCTCCTTCTTCTTCCTGGTAAGTTTACTCTCTCCTCTCCCTTCTTCTTCTTCTTCTTCTTCTTCTTCCATTCTTATTTTCCTTTCTTCTTCTTTTCCCCTCCCTTGCTGCCATTGCAGCCATTACTGCTGCTATTGCTACTTGCTGTGCTGCTGCTGCTGCTGCCGCTGCTGTGCTGCGCTGCTGCCGCGGCTGCTGGCGCCGGCGCTGGCGCCGCCGGCGGTCGGCCGCCGGCCGACCACACCCCCTTCCATCATCTTCTACTTCTTCTCCTCCTCCTTCACCTTATTCTCTTCCTCTACTCCCTTCTTCTTCTCAATTTCTTTCCAAAATATTTCTAGGGTTCTAATTTTAACCCAAATTCTCTAATTTGTGCCCTAGGTGCTGATTTGGGACTCTAGGAAGAACTTCCTCTAGGAAGCACTCTAAGGATCAAGGCAAGCCCTCTCCCTTCCTCTTTATTCTAAAATTTTCCATCAAAAAAAAAAGAGAAAAGAAATGCATGTTAAATTATTGATCTCAATTTTTGGAGATAGAATTACGTATATTTATAATTTGTTTGTTGACCTTGAATGTAGTAGTGTAGAGTTCATTCCTATCTCATAAATATACTTTACCGAAATTAGTTCTTCATGACACAATGAGTTATTACAAATTTGTGGTTTTCTTTATGAATAAAAATTAAAAAGGAAGAAAGTCTAGAAATTTTAGTACTTTAAGCCTTGATTTTATTAAATAGTTTTATGCTTGTCACGTAGATAATGAGTTTATATATTCATAAAGAGGGCTTGTATGAATTCTTGTTAACATCATGAAATGCAAGATTGTAAAAGTTAATTTCTAGGCAAGGGTCATATGTACATGCATGTTTACTAAATTCAAGAAGAAATTGGCCCAACATAGTTGCCTTGCATGGAAGTACATCTAAATATCTTCAAACAAGGTTTTTATGAAATTTTTTCATTATTATTTATATTGTTTAATTCTGTCCATGATTATAAATTACACTTATTTGACATAATTATAGTGACCACTTAGTTAAATGTGTATTTATTGATATCAGTACATTATGGTACCCTCACCTATAAGTTTTCAAGTCAAAATAACCAATTTGTGCCCCCTAAAAGATAGTTTTATGTATGGATTTATTTTGGACATGTTAGAATTGATTTTTGATAACTTATTCATTTCGTGACTTTCCTTAGAAAACCTTCTTATATAATTTATACTACAACATGTATTTTTGAGCTTGAAAGATCCAAGATACATTTTTGCGCATAAATAAGAATGCTAGCTCGCTAAGGTATGTTGTAAATTCCTTAATTTCAATATCGCTTGTTATAAATTGCGTGCCGGTGTTGAGGGTTGCTCCACCGAAGGGGTCGGCGTACCCGTTTATTTTGCGTGTTGCCGGTGTTGAGGGTTGCTCCACCGAAGGGGTCGGCGTGCCCGTATATTGTTTCTTTGTGTTTACTTGTATCAGATTAATTTCCGGGTCAGTAAATACAAAGGAGACTCTGCCGAAATTTTTGAGAATTTCCAGAGTTAGTCTATTTTCGACAAACTCGGAATTTTTGGAAATTTTGACTCCAGTCCTAGACCATTTGAATCATCCATCTCCGACCTATAATACCGGAGGGATTCTTGGAATCATGTCCACTTGGACATTTCAGTATTTTACCTTGGTTCCAATATTTCTTGGACTACTTTAGTTTCGAAAAAGACGAAACTAATATTTGAATGCGACTTGACTTCTAGGACTCCAGTCTTGGGGATAGTCCTATGGTAATTAAAGACTAGATTAGGTTGCATGGGGTTTGGGAGAGAAACCTGGATCACACCTGGCTGACTTCTTTGTAATATGATTTTACACTTTTCATACTGATCAGTCCCTGTTACGGTGTTCGTGCGGCCGCGCGATCTTCACCGGGGTGAGGCTTAGCTCACCTTCTTGTTTTGCAATGGGGCATCTATGCCCTGAGTCTCAGCTCAGAATACCCATTTGCATCTATCACGTGTTTTGTAATGGGGCATCTATGCCCTGAGTTTCAGCTCAGATTACCCATTTGCATTAAATTCATTAGGCATCTATGCCCTGAGTTTCAGCTCAGACTACTAATGAATGGGTTCGATATTCTTGGAAAAGTTCAAGTCATACGAACTTCCTTATATAGCTCATGATTCGATGATTCGAGCCAGATGATTCGGAACTAACTCATGATGCTATCCTGGTTTAATCACATCAATATGTGATAGTACAGACGGCTGGAGAATCTAAGCACCACCCGTTTTGTGCGAGCCTGATCCCGGGCCAATGGGATTATTGTAGAGATGCTAGGCGTGGGTGTGTGATCCAGAGAGTTTCTCTAAATTTGCATTTAGGTTTAGAAAGTTTGATTTTTTTTTGTCCTTGTGACATTAATGTGAGAACGACTCGTTTCATGATTAGTATTACATGTATGGACTTTAAAATGATCAAGTTTACTCCATTTTGTATTTACCTGCCTTATCATTCCACCTTCATAACTTGCTCCTTTGACCGAGGGCTTGCTCATCGTATTGACGACCTAGTTTTGTTCACTAGGGATTGTTGAAGAACAGGATGGGGAACAGGCTTACACTGAGGCAGAACTTTATGAATGATGTAGGACTGAGGGTTGTAGCTTTATTCTGGGAACTTCATAGCTATGTGACTTATGTATTTTGAAGAAACATGAATGCAATATGTAAGTTATATATTTTGAAGAACAATGAATCCAAAATGTATATATGTGTTTGATGATGAGACTTGAATTATGTTGTAACATTTTGGGATAAATGAATGTTATGCTCTTTTGTGGAAAAATTGTATTATTTCCTTAACTCTATGCCTACCTAGGACCTTACAGGCGACAATCGCGGGGTGCAATTGGGTTCATGTTGTATGGTCGCGTAGCCTGGGGATGTTGTACGTACTCGGCTCGCCGTATTCTGGGAGCGGGGCGTGACATAATATGAGCCCGTAATAATATTAGTCGTTAAGGGCCTATTTGGTAACTGGTATTTCGAAATCGAATTTCACTTCCTACTGAAAGTTGCCCAAAATCCAGCATTCCTGTTGTTTGCTAGGGGAGGAACTACAGATGGATTTGGAGAGAGGCAGAGAAGTGCAATTCCTGTCCCTCCCTCAAATCCGGTTCCCAACATCCTCCCTCCCCATCCGGATGTGGGAGGGAAAGGATGTTTTCATTTTTTTTCTATAAAATTTTTTATTTATGTAACTAACTAATAGTAGTGGAGAAGAAATTAGGCCGGAGCTCGACCTTTGCCGTCGATGTGTCCATGCCGAACCCGAGCAACGACGAGTCCGTCTTTTCTTCATACCTGTCACGCCACCGCTGCCGCCGCCGCTGCCATGTGGAGCGGCAGTGAGATCGGCTCATCTGCCACGTCGTCGACGCTTCCTCGTAGGAGGAGATCTTCTCGTCGGAGGACTGGAGAAGAAGAGAAGCCGCGGTGATGTCGGGATCCGGAGCTCCGGAGCAAGTAGAGGAGGAGAAGGAGGGTTCGGGCGGAGCCGTAGCAGTGGCAGTGGCCAAAGGGTTTGGACGGAGGAGGAAGCCATGGAAAATTTTCTTTTTTTTTGGTAGGGAAGAAACGGTCCGTCCAGATTCCAGAACCAACGTGTGGAGACTGGAGAGAGTAGTGATGTTAGCTATTTGAATATAGGGATCATTATTTAGTTTAACTATTTAACCTATTAATTAATATATTAATATATGTATTAGATGATAAGGTAGTATTAATTAATTAAAATTATAAACTCCCAATTTGTAATTCTTAATTAGTTAATAATCTTAATTAATCAAACTAATTATTTAATTTATTAAATTATTATGTGAATTAATTATATTCTTCTACTTTTAAATTTTTACTTTACTATCTCAACCAACACATTTGTCTAATTTTTTTACTTTCCACTTCTTACTTTCTATTCCAACCAAACACATTTGTCCCCTACTAGGAGGACAAAAAAGTGCATGGATTCCTGTCACGCCCCAGAACCAGAATACTGGAGAGCGGGGGCAGACACAGCCAGCTACGTATATAGAAATGGGAACCACCTCGATATACGGTCACGGCTGTCTAGAAATATGAGGGTTTACTACAAGCCAACGGTCTCTTATGGTCAAGCCTATTGTCTCAATCTCAAGCAAGTAATATAATTACTAGATGTTTGACCACCAAATATACAATAAAAGGCGTCCCAAATATTACATATCAGCTGATCATGAAGCTAGTCGTACAAAATGCTAGGACTAGCAAGAGTTAAGTCATACATGATCAACCCTAGGATTTGTTAATCATGTTTATAGCCCGTAGGCAGACAGTAAGTAAAGTGCATCGAGCTAACAGGTGCTCGTCGGCTAAACGCCTCAAAAGAATAATTTTTACAATAGAGTGAGCGAAACAAAATAGGAAACCCACTCTTGGCCCGGATTCCGTCTAGTGTTCACCATTGGGCTGGAAGCTTGGTAGATCCTCGGGAGCTGCTCCAAAATCTGGCCACACAAAACCAGCTGGGTCAACCCCAGAAAGAGCAAGTGCCACAAGGGGGGCCACGAAATGAGAACAAAAGCCAGCAATCAGCACAAGAAAAATATAATATTAAAACTAGAATTTACGAAAACATGGCAGGGTGATATACGACGAGATAACCATGGAACTATTCCGATAGCCAGGTTACAACCCGTAAACCAAACAAGGACCGGGGTTGTAACCCTTCGTCTGAACAGAACTTGGTATCCCACCATTTATCGGCAGAATAATGTAAGAAAATCAAGACAGGAAACATTCTTGCATGGGATCAAGACATGGCTAGACTGGTTATACCTCATTCAATCAATCACGGCCAAGCAGACACTACGGCTTACTACTTTAACTAACTAGGGTTATCACAAGCCTAATTACTAACAAGATGCAGTGACATTGTTCCACAGCCACAAGCCCTACAGACCATCCAGGCTACCCAGGACGAAAGATTAGGGTTGAATTCAGGTGGGTACATCGCCCAGAAGACAAATGTACCCTTAGGTGACTTAGAGGGTGCAACACTCGACGGTGCGCTGGAAATGTGACCTATTCGACGGCAAGCTACAGATCCCAAGAGCGCCCAGGTAACGGGATTGCCTGTAGCTGTATCATCTCTTCATGACTACTGTGTTATTCTAGTTATTAACCTTAATCCATTTTAGTAGGTACTCCTGACCGTGGTACTCAGGGGTCCCATCCTAGACAAGATGCAAAACAGGACAAGTTGATTTAACAAGCAAGCAAGAAGAACCACCCACGGTGTCAAGGCAAGTCAAGTTAAGTTATCAAGATAAATCATGTCAGGGTACTTGTTAGGAGTGCGCCACGATGGGAAACTATCATGTCAGGTTGGTCATGTCAGGAGTGCACCACTACGGGTCACTGTCGTGTTATGCTAGTTCCTTGTCATACCAAGCCATGTGCAATAGTCATTCCAAACATATTAAGTAAAATCAAGTTCATGACAAAAGGCGCAAGGATATAAAATGGACGTAAAATGTCTAATAAAATATTAATATACAGGACAATAGAAAAGCCAAGCTTAAAGAAATAAGACCAAAACTCCAAGAGCTAATGGGTTAAGCAAGGGGGGTCAGGGAAGCAGCGTAAGAAAAGTCACGCACGCTGAGAGAGCAGCATAGGTGAAAGTCACGCACGCTATAGGGAGCGGTGTGTGAAAGTCACGCACGCTCAAGGGAGCAGTGTGTGAAAGTCACGCACGCTCAAGGGAGCAGTGTGTGAAATTCACGCACGCTACAGGGAGTAGTGTGTGAAAGTTACGCACGCTCAAGGGAGCAGTGTGTGAAAGTCACGCACGCTCAAGGGAGGCAGCATACGTGAAAGTCACGCACGCTCAAGGAGACACGCTTCCAACAGGAAGCGTACTCGAGCCTGCGTATGCAGCGCTAAAGAGCGCGTGTAGCTCAGTGTGCGTAAGCTAAACAGCTCTGCACACTGCTCACTGTCTTCTCCAAACAGCAAGAACACCAAGGAAGAACCCAAAGCTTCACAAGTTCATAACTTGGCCATCCGAACTCCAAATCCGGATTTCCAAAGTTCCAACTTAGGTGAAACTGAAAGCTCTTCCACATGGAAACATCAAAACTCATAGAAAACCAACATAAATAGCTCAAACCATACAAAATCCGAAAATAGAAAAAGCTTAGATCTACGATAATGGGGGCTCCAAATCACAAAAACTCAAGTTCTAATGTTTGTCTCCATGTTCTAATCTAACAAATGGACAAGAAAAAGAGGGTTCTCATGTAGTGGCAAGATGCACTTGCCTAGGGTTAGGAGAGTTGTGATGAGGAAGGAGAAGGAGAAGAAGGAAATAAATGGTGGTTATGAGGAGAGAGAGTGGTAGGTGGGGATATAAAGAGGGGGAGTTGTGGTGTATTGAAGGTGGAGTGTAGGTTAAGGTGATCCAACTCACATAAAACCGAACCAATCTGAACCAGCCCAATCCAACCAATTAAAACCGAACCAGGCCAAAAACCCAAAATACGAGAAATACCAAAATTTCACAAGTTAAGAAAAATAAAATACATGCCAAAATCCAGATATGAGTATAAATACGAAATACAGGAAATACAGGAAATACGGGAAATGAGGGTGACAACTCTACCCACCTTAAAAGAATTTCGTCCTCGAAATTTAATCAAGGAGCTAGAGATTGTCACGACAAGCTACATTAAGCACATGCAAGTTACACTAAGCAGTTCAATCATGTAATCATACAATGCAAGCAAGGAAGAGAAAACGTAAGGCATAAGAAAGACATTATACCTCACGAGTCAAACAGGAAGGGATATCGCGATCGGATGTCGTCCTCACGCTCCCACGTTGACTCACCTAGAGAGTGATGACCCCAAGCAACACGGACTAATTTAATAGTCTTGTTCTTGAGTATCTTCTCCCTCCGGTCCAATATAGACACGGGCCTTTTCTCATACGAAAGGTGGGTACCAACAACCAATTCCGAATGGTCTAGGATGTGGCTTGGGTCTGGAATATACCATCGTAATTGGGACACATGGAATACATCATGCACCTCACTTAGCGACGGCGGAAGAGCGAGACGATAGGATACATCTCCTACTCGCTCTAGAATATCGAACGGCCCTATATACCTAGGACTAAGCTTTCCCCGCACGCCAAATCGAATGACGCCGCGGTTAGGCGAGATCCTAAGGAATACATGGTCGCCGACAGCAAATTCTAAGGGACGCCGATGAGCATCGGCCCAATGGCGCTGGCGGTCCTGGACAACTCGGAGGTGATCTCTGACCTTCCTGACCACTTCAACCGTCTGGGAAATCAACTCGGGTCCGAGCATCTGGCTCTCTCCGACATCGTCCCATGCTAGCGGGGATCTGCACTTCCTGCCATAAAGAGCCTCGAAAGGTGCCATCTGGATACTGGCCTGATAACTGTTGTTGTACGAGAATTCCACCAGGTGCAGATGATTCTCCCATGAACCACCGAAGTCAAGGGTATAGGATCTCAATATGTCTTCAAGGGTCTAGATTGTGCGCTCTGATTGACCATCTGTCTGCGGGTGATAAGCTGAGCTGAACTGAAGACGAGTCCCCAAACTCTTCTGCAAGCTGCGCCAAAAGTGTGATGTAAATCTTGAATCCCTGTTCGAGGTGATGCTGACTGGCACACCGTGAAGCCTGACGATCTGCCTGAGATATATCTCTGCTAACTGCACCGTCGACTGTCCAACTCTGAATGGGAGAAAGTGTGCCACCTTGGTAAGCCTGTCCACAATTACCTAAATAGCATCTCTGTCGGCCGGAGATCTGGGCAATCCGGTCACGAAATCCATGGTTATATGCTCCCATTTCCATTCTGGGATCGGTAAGGGTTGAAGAAGTCCAGCGGGCCTCTGATGTTCAGCTTTAACCTGTTGGAAAAACAAACACCGAGAGACAAACCGGGCTATCTCCCTCTTCATACCATTCCACCAGAAGTGCTGACGAATATCACGGTACATCTTCGTACCACCTGGATGAATAGAATACTGTGAACTGTGGGCTTCTGCCATGACTTCCTGTCTGATATCCCCACTGGGTACACAAAGACGAATGCCGTGTCGAAGTGTACCGTCTTCATGGATACATAACTCTGGCCTTCTTTCTGCTTCACACTCTGCTCTGAGTCGCTGGATCTTAGAATCTGTTGACTGCGCCACACGGATTCTCTCAAATATACTGGACTGAACCTGTAGGCTGGCCATCAATGCCACGCTGGTTGGAAGAACCACTTCAATTCCCATCTTCTAAAGATCTGCCAATAATTCTGGTTGCACCGTCAGGAGATAAACTCCGGCTCTCCTGCTCAATGCATCTGCTACAACGTTGGCCTTCCCGGGATGATACTGCAAATCCACATCATAGTCCACTAGTAGCTCAAGCCATCTTCTCTGCCGCATATTAAGGTCCTTCTGGGTGAAAACATACTTCAAGCTCTTATGATCAGTAAATATCTCCACTCTATCTCCGTACAAGTAGTGCCTCCACAACTTAAGTGCAAACACTACTGCTGCTAGCTCCAAGTCGTGGGTCGGGTAATTCTTCTCATGATCACGTAGTTGGCGTGACGCATAAGATATTACCTTCCCATGCTGCATCAAGACACACCCCAATCCTCTGCCTGAAGTGTCGCAATAAACTGTGAATCCTTCGGTCCCATCTGGAAGGGTGAGAATGGGAGCCGTTATCAAACCTTGCTTCAGCTTCTCAAATGATTCCTGACACTCTGCTGTCCAAACAAATGGCACATCCTTGCGGGTCAACTAGGTCATCGGTGCTGAAATTCTTGCGAAATCTGAAACGAACCGCCGGTAGTAGCCGACCAATCCAAGGAAGCTGCGAACCTCTGCCACTGAGCTGGGTACCGGCCATGACTCGATAGCCAAAATCTTCTGGGGATCCACTTCCACTCCTCCTCAGGTAATGATGTGACCCAAGTATGAAATGCGATCGAGCCAGAACTCGCATTTACTGAACTTGGCGTACAACTGATGCTCCATAAGCGTCTGAAGGACGACTCTGAGATGCTGCTCATGCTCTGCTTCACTCTTGCTGTAGACCAGGATGTCATCCAAGAATACGATCACAAACTGATCCAAGTAAGGCATGAAGATGCGATTCATGAGGTCCATGAATACGGCCGACGCATTGGTCGCTCCAAAGGGCATAACAAGGAACTCCCAATGCCCATACCTCGATCAGAATGTTGTCTTCGGGATGTCCTGCTCTCTGACTCTGATCTGGTGGTAGCCCGACCATAAGTCGATCTTCGAAAACACTGAAGCCCCTCTGAGCTGATCAAACAAGTCATCTATCCTCGGAAGAGGGTATCTGTTCTTGATTGTCACCGAATTCAAGGTACGATAATCAACACATAGCCTGGACGTACCATCCTTCTTTTTCACAAGAAGCATCGGGGCTCCCCAAGGCGATCCACTTGCACGGATGAATCCCTTGGTCCTCAGTTCTTCAATCATCTTGTATAAAATTTTCAATTCTGAAGGCGCCATCCTGTAGACTCGCTCTGATACTGGTGCTGTCCCGGGAATCAAGTCTATAGTGAACTCAATCTCCTGCTCTGGCGGCATCCCTGGAAGCTCCTCTGGAAAGACATCTGGAAACTCTTCAACTATCCGGGGTAACTGCATTGCTGCTACTGCCATCCGCAATGCTGGGGAAGATGGCTCCACTACACCTCTGGAAAACGAAAACTCTGGCTCGCCGGGGATACTAAAGACAACTCTGCCAATATGGCAGTCTATCCTTGCATACTGGTTCCTCAACCAATCTATGCCTAGGACTACATCATAGTCTGCCATAGGAAACTCTATAAATCTAGCGGGGAACTCCCTACCGCTAACTACGATCCGACACGAGGAAAACACTCGATCTACTCCCACAAGGCCATTACCAGTAAGTATATTGAGCCTTACTGATAACGACTCGGGCTCCAATCCTATCCGTGTCGCGAATTGTGCATACATGAATGAATGCGATGCACCAGAATCAAATAATACAGACGCTGGAGAGGAGTTGACGAGAATAGTACCTGCCACAACCTCACCTAGTGCAACTTCTTCTTTCATAGCCATCATCATGGCCTGACCTTGTCCTCTGGCTGCTGGTCCCCTCTGCTGGAAACCTCTCTGCCTATTCTGGGTCTGAGCTTGGGCTTGTGCATACTGCTGGGGGTGCTGTTACTGGAATGCCTGAGACTGAGACGGCAAGGGCCTCGAAGACTGATACTGTTGCTGCTGAACTGGTGCTGGGGCCGGTCCTCTCACCGAAGAGCTAGAAGGGTTGGATACGGATGAACCACCCCTATTCGGGCAAGCCCCTATCCTATGATCTGCTGCTCCACAAGCCAGGCATAATCCCTGCGCCCTGCGACAATCTGCCACCACATGTCCTGGCTTCCCGCAATGAGAACATCCCATCGCGGAAGTCTGCTTCTGCTTCTGCTGCTGTGGGTACGTCGGGGTCGAATGCTGAACCGACGTTACTGAGGCCGCCCGCCTCGGAGTTCCAATGGTCAATCCCCTAGCTGCCGGGGCTGGAGCTGATGATTGCTGCATCTGGCTATGGGACCGCTTCCTACCTCTGGTCCTATCCACAATCCTCTGGGAGGTATACTCATGCCTCCTAGCTGCTCTCAAGACTGCATCGAACGTTTGGTGCTCGAACTGCTCAATTGCCAACAAGATCTCCAAATGCAGTCCCTGCTGGAATCGCTGGGCTCGATCATACTCGGTCGCCACCAAGGTGGGGGCAAACCTACTGAGTCTAGAAAACTCCGATGCATAACTGTCGACTGATCTGCCTCCTTGCTTCAAGTTGGTAAATCTGGTCTGCTGGTCGTACCGAGCCACAGCATCAAAATACTTCGTCTGGAATCTCTCTCTAAACACTGTCCAAGCAATGGGTGCCACTAATCCCATGGCTTGCGCCGCCCACCAACTGCGAGCCAAGTCCAACAACTGCAGGCGTACTACCGCCACCTTCTCATTCTCGGGTGTCCTAGCTGCTTCCAGAATCACCTCGGTATCCTGAAGCCATGCATCCGCGGCAATCACATCCTCGGTGCCGTCGAAGAATGGAGGGTTCAATCGCTTGAAGCTGTTGGCCGCCTGGTTCCCTGGATGTCCGCCTCGGGTCAAAGCATCTTGAACTGTCTGGTGTAGAGCGTCGCTTCGACGATCCTGGGAAGCTATCAAGGTTCTGATGAGGCCTACTAGGGTACCATCATCTGGCTCTGCGGGCTGGACGGGCCGAACTGGTGACTCTCCTCTAGTAGGCACAACTCTGGAGGCTACCCCGGAATGCTGGTCTTGATCTCCAGGTTGTTGCTGATCCGCGGGATATGCTCCACCTCGTCGATCGGTAGGACCAGGTACAGTGCCGCTGAAGAAGACGACACAGGAAAAACAATAAGGAAGAACCAGGACAGATCAACGATACAAGCATATAATCAGGGCAAGAATTTCAAGAATTTGAAAATACGGGCGGAGATCAAGGGCGAATACTGATTGAGACATCTATTTGGTAAACCCTCACATTTCTTGATTGACAAGACCTGCATAGGCCACCACTTAAACCGTGTCACGTCCCAGAACCAGAATACTGGAGAGCAGGGGCGACACAGCCAGCTACGTATATAGAAATGGGAACCACCTCGATATACGGTCACGGTTGTCTAGAAATATGAGGGTTTACTACAAGCCAACGGTCTCTTATGGTCAAGCATATTGTCTCAATCTCAAGCAAGTAATATAATTACAAGATGTTTGACCACCAAATATACAATAAAAGACGTCCCAAATATTACATATCAGCTGATCATGAAGCTAGTCGTACAAAATGCTAGGACTAGCAAGAGTTAAGTCATACATGATCAACCCTAGGATTTGTTAATCATGTTTACAGCCCGTAGGCATACAGTAAGTAAAGTGCATCGAGCTAACAGGTGCTCGTCGGCTAAACGCCTCAAAAGAATAATTTTTACAATAGAGTGAGCGAAACAAAATAGGAAACCCACTCTTGGCCCGAATTCCGTCTAGTGTTCACCATTGGGCTGGAAGCTTGGTAGATCCTCGGGAGCTGCTCCAAAATCTGGCCACACAAAACCAGCTGGGTCAACCCCAGAAAGAGCAAGTGCCACAAGGGGGGCCACGAAATGAGAACAAAAGCCAGCAATCAGCACAAGAAAAATATAATATTAAAACTAGAATTTACGAAAACATGGCAGGGTGATATACGACGAGATAACCATGGAACTATTCTGATAGCCAGGTTACAACCCGTAAACCAAACAAGGACCGGGGTTGTAACCCTTCGTCTGAACAGAACTTGGTATCCCACCATTTATCGGCAGAATAATGTAAGAAAATCAAGACAGGAAACATTCTTGCATGGGATCAAGACATGGCTAGACTGGTTATACCTCATTCAATCAATCACGGCCAAGCAGATACTACGGCTTACTACTTTAACTAACTAGGGTTATCACAAGCCTAATTACTAACAAGATACAGTAAGATTGTTCCACAGTCACAAGCCTTGCAGACCATCCAGGCTACCCAGGACGAAAGATTAGGGTTGAATTCAGGTGGGTACATTGCCCAGAAGACAAATGTACCCTTAGGTGACTTAGAGGGTGCAACACTCGACGGTGCGCTGAAAATGTGCCCTACTCGACGGCAGGCTACAGATCCCAAGAGCGCCCAGGTAACGGGATTACCTGTAGCTGTGTCATCTCTTCATGACTACTGTGTTATTCTAGTTATTAACCTTAATCCATTTTAGTAGGTACTCCTGACCGTGGTACTCAGGGGTCCCATCCTAGACATGATGCAAGACAGGACAAGTTGATTTAACAAGCAAGCAAAAAGAACCACCCACGGTGTCAAGGCAAGTCAAGTTAAGTTATCAAGATAAATCATGTCAGGGTACTTGTCAGGAGTGCGCCACGACGGGCCACTATCATGTCAGGTTGGTCATGTCAGGAGTGCACCACTATGGGTCACTGTCGTGTTATGCTAGTTCCTTGTCATACCAAGCCATGTGCAATAGTCATTCCAAACATATTAAGTAAAATCAAGTTCATGACAAAATATCAATATACAGGACAATAGAAAAGCCAAGCTTAAAGAAATAAGACCAAAACTCCAAGAGCTAATGGGTTAAGCAAGGGGGGTCAGGGAAGCAGCGTACGAAAAGTCACGCACGCTGAGAGAGCAGTATAGGTGAAAGTCACGCACGCTACAGGGAGCAGTGTGTGAAAGTCACGCACGCTACAGGGAGCAGTGCGTGAAAGTCACGCACGCTCAAGGGAGCAGTATGTGAAAGTCACGCACGCTACAGGGAGCAGTGTGTGAAAGTCACGCACGCTCAAGGGAGCAGTGTGTGAAAGTCACGCACGCTACAGGGAGCAGTGTGTGAAAGTCACGCACGCTCAAGGGAGCAGTGTGTGA
The DNA here is from genome assembly GCA_029216955.1 of Iris pallida. NCBI lineage: Eukaryota > Viridiplantae > Streptophyta > Magnoliopsida > Asparagales > Iridaceae > Iris > Iris pallida. The sequence goes on from JANAVB010042617.1 coordinate 9,331,723, forward strand.
AAGTCACGCACGCTAAAGGGAGGCAACATACGTGAAAGTCACGCACGCTCAAGGAGACACGCTTCCAACAGGAAGCGTACTCGAGCCTGCGTACACAGCGCTAAAGAGCGCGCGTAGCTCAGTATGCGTAAGCTAAACAGCTCTGCACACTGCTCACTGTCTTCTCCAAACAGCAAGAACACCAAGGAAGAACCCAAAGCTTCACAAGTTCATAACTTGGTCATCCGAACTCCAAATCCGGATTTCCAAAGTTCCAACTTGGGTGAAACTGAAAGCTCTTCCACATGGAAACATCAAAACTCATAGAAAACCAACATAAATAGCTCAAATCATACAAAATCCGAAAATAGGAAAAGCTTAGATCTACGATAATGGGGGCTCCAAATCACAAAAACTCAAGTTCTAATGTTTGTCTCCATGTTCTAATCTAACAAATGGACAAGGAAAAGAGGGTTCTCATGTAGTGGCAAGATGCACTTGCCTAGGGTTATGAGGAGAGAGAGTGGTAGGTGGGGATATAAAGAGGGGGAGTTGTGGTGTATTGAAGGTGGAGTGTAGGTTAAGGTGATCCAACTCACATAAAAACGAACCAATCTGAACCAACCCAATCCAACCAATTAAAACCGAACCAGGCCAAAAACCAAAAATACGAGAAATACCGAAATTCCACAAGTTGAGAAAAATAAAATACTAATCCAGATACGAGTATAAATACGAAATACAGGAATTACGGAAAATGAGGGTGACAATTCCAATCATTCTTTCCTTCATGAAAGTCAAAATCCAAATCCAAATCCAAATCCAAATCCACTTCATGTTTACCAAACAACCCCTAAGTGAAAAAAGTATCGTTAGCACACTTCACTTCACAACTAATTGAAAACACCAATATCTCACTTCGTAAAAGTAAAAATTCAAATTCAAATCCACTCCATATTTACCAAACAACCCCTAAGTGTAAGAGAGATTTAAGAAAAAAGTTTCGGTAGCACACTTCACTTCACAACTAATTGAAAACACCAATATCTCACAGATATGAATTCTGACATTCTCCAAGGTGACGATATAAATAATGGTAATAAAATAATAATAAAAATAACACACTAACTGACCCCCAATATTTTTGAGGCACAAAATAAATCACAACTTAATCAATCAAAACCTCCTCTTAAACTTGGAACGGCCATGGCCAATCCTTCGCCACCTCCTCCTCTCCCAGCTGAACCTTGGCCGTGTTTCCCCCTTCCACATAGACGTAGAACCTCATGACGAAGGCCAACACCAACACCACCCACTCCAAGCAAAATATCACCACGCCGAGAACCCCGACCATCCTCATTATCAGCACCCCGTCCTCAACCCTTACGTAGGACTGCAGGAACCACAGGAATTCCGCGGTCCGCGTCAGGACCAGCAGAGCCACCGCTCCATGAACGATGGCGGCAAGCAAGGTGGCGGCCATGTGGGCCACGTGCCACTTGGCGGAGCCCTGGCTGGAGGAGGAAGGGGGCCTGGAGGAGGCAAACACGGACGAGAGGATGGTAAATAAATGGAGGAGGATGACGAGGAAGCCGATGACAGACGGGATGAGGCGGAGGGAGAGGGTGAGGAAGATGCAACTGGTGGCTGCGCCTAGGATGATGTAGTTGGTTAGGAGGAAGAACTTGTGGGTGTGCGACGGTGAGTTGGAGATGCCCATGGCTCTCATTTTTTTCTTGACAAGGATTTGCTTCTTCACGGAGAGAGAGAGAGAGAGAGAGAGAGAGAGGGGTAGGTGTGAAGAGAAAAAAGGAGGCAACAGTCTAAATAAGAGCCGAGGTAAAATACGACCGTTGTTATTTCAAACGGCAGTCAGTGGGTTGTTCTTCTTTCTTCAATCCGACCGTTGTTATTTCAAACGGCAGTCAGTGGGTTGTTCTGCTTTCTTCAATCCGACCGTTGGTATGAGCTGTCTGGAGACAGATGCAAGGGACGGAGATGTAATGTTTGGTTTAATCATTTAATGCATATCATATTGAATGAGAGTACTGTGAACTGCTGATAAATTATTCGGTGGACCGTCGTGTCATCTTTCATAAGTGGCGTAAACCGGGCCAATCAACTTCCCAACACATCTTTAGCCTGGTAGTGGAACGGACATCCAAACGGACAGATAAAGTTGGGAGTCCCTCAATTATACGAGTAATGCTATTGGTAATTTCAAATTGTCCCTTCAATGCATCCCTCTTTATGTGACAGTTGACATGTCATATTAAATAATATTATGTGACATCTGATATGGTCGATGACATGACAAATTTTAAACCAAAAAGTTAATTACCTAATTTTGTCCATGTTAATGTTAATATTAATATTAATTAATATTAATATTAATGTTAATATTAACTAATGTTAGTATTAATGTTAATGTTGATATTAATATTAATTAATGTTAATATTAATATTATTGTTAATGTTAATGTTAATGTTAACGTTAATATTAATTTTTAATGTTAATGTTAATGTTAACATTAATTTTAATTTTAAAAAATTTCACGTCAGCTACCACGTCAGCTGCCACGTAAGGAGGGACAGTTTGGAGGTACAATTTGAAGGAACAAATAGCATTATATGATCCAATTATATATATATATATATATATATATATATATATATATATATATATATATATATATATATATGCATGAAATTTCAAAAGAAAAAAAAATACGAACACATTTCAATTTATTGCATCCCACAATCTGTTACAAACTTAGATAAAGTTGTTGCCACATAGTAACTTAAAAAATTTTCTTTAAAAATTCTTTTCCAATATAATTATTGTTGGTGTTTTTTCCATTAGACTAGGAAAGATAGTCCAACATCAACTACATCAAATGGTGAGTATCCTCAATATAATGCATTACTTGTGTTGAGGTATACACATGAGGTGTGGTAGGGCACAAGTGGGTGCTATATGGGAGTTTTTTTTTCTAGAAGGAAAAATGATTAATTCCAACAAGGATTCAAGTTGTTTTTTGTCGTTCGGACTCGAACTCGGACACGGACTCCAGGATGCCTCGTGGATGCACGTACGTGGGTTCGGGGGGTAGGCGTGGACTAGCACTCAACTATGCTGATTGTGGGATAATGTAAAATATCAAACTCTACTTCAGAGTATTGGTATTTTAGTCCCACATCGGATATGAGAAATGGTGGTGAAGTCTCACTCCACTCTATAAGTAGAGTCCCCTGGCCTCCTTTCTAAGATGTACTAAAGAAGAGAGTTAAGGGAGTCCGTGAAGTCCAGGGAGCCCGTTCAAGTCACAAAAAGTTGACTAACGAGTGTTTCAGAAGTTCTTTGAAAACTTGCTGGTTCCTGGAAGCGGATCGTATAAAGGCGAATCTTGCTTTGAGCAACGGTGATCTGCATCACCCCAGCAAAGCTGCCTTTCTTTTTCTTCTTTCCTTCTCTTCTTCACTCGTAACACGTTCTATCCCATTTAAGAGGAAGAATGAGATATTCTCTGATCTAATCAGAGACCTTTTGTGGGCTTTCATTGCTGCTGCTACGAAATTCATTTATTCCTTCTTCGAAGTGTTACATTTGATTTCGTCTCTCTGAATCCTCCGGGATCTCAATTGTGCACCTTCTTCGAAGTGTTGCTAAAATCTATTATCTAAGATCTGTTTCGGGAATAACAATCTCAAAGCAAGATTAGATCTGATGGACAACAACCGTGCAAACCTTCTCGACACAAGTTTTAAAAAACTTGAAAAGTTTGACGGGGAGCATTAAACGTCTGGAAGAGAAATGTCAACCATAATCTTCAACTCATGAGCGTCGATTATGTGTTGACAGATCCCGAGCCTTTGATTCCAGAGGGAAAAAATGCTCGAAGGATTGCTGAAGCCACTACATTGCAGTCGAAGTGGAGAAGAGTTAACAACCTCTGCAAGTTTATTATCTTGAACTCTATGAAAGACCCTCTGGCGGAGTCTTACAGCAAGACGGTCAATACAAAGGACGTTTATGAGTTTATAGATAATCTCTACAAGACAGATAAAAACAGAAACAAGATCCACATGACCGAAAAGGTCCAGAGGATGCGATTTGAGGATGAAAGAAAATGTTGCCTCAAGTCAAAGAGTTCCTCAAGTTACGTTAGAAGCTGGCAAATGACGGCGTGCCCTTGGTCGATGCCGCTAAGCTCCCACCTAGGTGGAGCAATTTTATCGCGGATATACACCACAAAAGGATGGAAGTAGATTTGGAACGCCTCTTGCACTGGATATATTTGAAGTCGAGTTGAGGACTCTCACCGACTGAAGGTGAAATCAGCTCAGCTACAGGTAAAATCAGCTCACCATATGTCGCAGTTGAGATGGTACGTGGCAGATCTAAGTCACGCACTAGATCACTCCGAGATCGAGGTGGGCCCTACTCTCAGCTATCCAGAGCAGCCTATAGAGATTCTTGATCGTCGGGAGAAGGTATTGAGGAACCAGACTATTCCCTTGGTTCGTATCGCGTGGAGGCATCACTCTCTAGGTGAGTCAACCTGGGAGAGGGAGGATGAGATGCGCGAGCGATACCTTATCTTTTTGAGCCTTGAGGTATGATTTTTCTAACCTTCTAATTTTTGTTCTAGTTGTCTTTTAATTTCGAGGACAAAATTATTTTAAGGATGATAGATTTGTCACTACCACTTTCTGGAATAAGGGTATTTTGATAATTGTAATTTTTTGATTATTTTAATATTATTTAATTGAATACATTGTGTTAGTATCATAATTGGTGAAACCTTAGAACCACATTGTCTAGATGTTAACCATGACCATAGAACCTTGGTTAGTGAGATTAGACATGTAAGTAGACTCTAATTTATCTAGAATAGCATATAGAGCCTATTATTTGACTTAAACATTAAGCCACTTTTGGGCATTTCCTTAAAAAGGCTTGAAATGACAATTAGGAGAGGCCCTTAGCTAAATGCACCCAACCTAAACCCTAGTGGACATCATGGCTGGCCAACATAGGTCACTCCTTGCTATTTATAGTAACATCTCCCCTCTTCTTCTCCTTTTCATTAGAAACCCTAACCCTAATTTGTGTTCTTCCCCAAATTAACTCCATCTCCCAAATTGCGTCCAAATTCTCTCAAACTAATTGCAATCTCTTTTCCTTGAAGAGAGAAAGCCTCTATTGACTAATTGGGAGCCTATTGGAGCAATTTGACTATTGAAAGTTGAAGGAGATCTCATTTTGGTTTTGTTCCTTGAGAATCTATCTCTCAAGTGGTAAGAGCCCTCTAAACACTCAAATTTCCTATTAATTAATGTAGATGCATTCATTTAGGGTCCCCATTGCATTAGGAAGGATTTGGGTCAAGTTCGGATTCATTTGAGGTGCGTATCACGAGAGTATCAGATACACACATCAAGTATTTGGTGAAATGACTCTTAGGGCTTTTGTCTCTCTAATTTCAGTTGTAATTAGGTATTCATATTGTTCATATGTTGTGTTAGTGATGTGTTATGTTAACAGTGATTTGGTTTTGTTTTGGTCGATTAATGTGACCATGGGGACTTGGTATATATGATAAGTTTCCTGTTCTGTACAGTCCCATACATGTATCTAGACTGCATGATACTTCTGCACTCTTCATTCACTGGGTGTTTGAGTTTCAAATCCTTGTCAATATATTGTACTATATTACCCTATCTGATATATATGCCCTGTCCTAATGTGAATGCTCAGACCTGAGCAATTGCTCAGTCGAGCCCATTCCTTTGGTATACTGCCTGCATTCTAATCCATTTCATATGATAGATATCCTGCAACCTCACTTCACTGTGTACTGCATATGAGGGTCTTGAGTTTCATCTTGTCCTGTCTATTGCTTGTTCAGATACCCCAACCCATCACTGTATTGCATAGGCATCCTCACATGAGTCAAACCGGCATTCCCTTTTTATCATTACATTTATACACTCATCACACTTGGGTGTCTGTGCTCTTCATCATAAGTGGATCATTGCAGTGCCCTGTATTGCATAGGCATCCTCACATGAGTCAAACTGACATTCCCTTTTTATCATTACATTCATACACTCATCACACTTGGGTGTCTGTGCTCTTCATCATAAGTGGATCATTGCAGTGCCCTGCATCAGTGAACCCCCATACAATGGCCAGTCAACTGTTCTGTGAACAGACCCAACTTTACTCTATACACTCTGATACAACATGTATAAGAGCATATCACTGCATTCGTATTCCTGCATAGCTTGGCTCACTGCACCTCATTTGTATTGCCATTATTCCAGACCTGTACTGCACTACCAACAGATTTTTTTTTGGCACTTTGACTCCTTACAGATATTGATCTTACCTTGGATTAGTACATGTACTACATTTAAATCAAACCCGTGCATCACTTGTTCAGTTTAAACCATTAGTGTTCTGCTACACTCCATCTTGCATCAACTGCCTACAGTTAGGAATATTCAATTGAACCTTGTTTGGTATCCTTACTTAGTATCAGACCCATATATGAAGATCCTGGTGTGTGCTCTGAACCTGGGTTTTAGTTCAGTCCATATATGGACTGGGGATTGGATGTGTAATCACTGCATTTTCCTATTTAACCACTGAATACTCTTCATTTAGCTCACTGTACCACTTAGATATCCTACATTCTATGTTGCATTGACCTGCTTTCCATATACATAGAATGGCAATGCATCCTATTGTTCAGTGTATTCTTGCATATATCCTGCATGCCCCAACCGTTCAGATCCTGAACATGGGTTCAGTCGAGTCTTTTTAGGTAATTGTCTTGTTCCTATACTGTTTAGACCCCATGGCTATTAGCCATTTCCTTGTTGAACTGCTCATAGAGCAGTACCTGTATTGATGTCGTATAGAGGTTATTCACTGTATTTGCTAGATGTGTTCTGTTCCTGGGTTCACCCACTACACATGGTTGCTCTCTTCCCTGCATTTAGACATATCCTGCATTTCTATATCTGTATTCCATATCTTGCATTACCATATCCTGAAATTCTTGGCCCAGGTTTGGGAGGAGTGATCCTATGTTCTGTAACCACACTATATATGTTGTCCCCTATTACCCTTGTCCAGTCCCATTCCCTATTGGATTAGCTTTTGAGTGTTCATATAAATATATGTAGGGGTATAACAGTTAAGTCCATGTCTAGGGTAGGTACCATATGTATATTGTAAGGGTATGATAAATATGAGATATATCTATATGTATATATATAAATGACTTGAGTCATTCTGACATGTATATATAAATATATATATATATATATATATATATATAAAATAAAAAATATATATATATATATATATATAATATATATATTATCAGATTGGGTTGAGGGTAGTGATAAAGGGATGAGTTGTATACTTAGTATACTTTGAGTTGGTTTATCTAAAGGATATGTAATACTAGGATTTGATGTGATTAATACAACCTTAGCTTAACCCTATATAGTTCACGTAGGCCAAAAATCTAGATAGTTGACCAATTGACTATAAGTTGACTAACAGTTGACTTTTGACCTAGAGGTAGCCTAGTAGCATGTAGACATCATTATTTTAATCTATTGTTTAATCATGGACACTTTGTAACTTGTAATTCATATAATAGGACTTTGTGACTCTAGTTCGGACACCGATACACATCAGTTGCTCAGTATATTAGACAATACATTCTCTGTTAGTTTTCATTCATGAGAGTATCTATATTGCCTGTACTAGACTACTCTACTTGATGCTGACACATTAATATCATAGTCCAATACTCTATAGATCTTGTCATGAAATGTTATCCCCTTATCGAGTGCATCGGGTATTTCATGTTCATGTATCCTATCATGTACATCATGTACTCCTTGTATCGTATTATTCATGTACACTCATGTGCCTTCATGTACTCTCATATTCGTACATGTACTTCATGTATAACAAACAATCATGTACGTAATATTACTTGATCGGATCCTTATGTATTGATTGGGACGGGGGAGTAGAAGTGGTTATGTGATTAACTCCTATTAGTGTAATCATGTACATGTCGATTATACCTTCACGTATAATCGAGTTACCATAGAATAATCATGTACAACCTAAACCGATCACATAACTATCTTGTGCTCTGAAACACTTACATTATTTACAGTTCACAAATTCTATATCTTATTCATATACTCAGATTCCTTGTCTATATTACCTATATTCCTGTACTTTTATTTACAGTACTTCATGTATTCTATGTTATTGCTAGTTCTATATTTTCTACCATGTTTTGGAACTGCTTTCGGAGTTATGTATTCGCTCCAATCCTGACTGAATATGTTGATAAATTTTACATAGAACTTGGAGGACTTTTGAACCACCTATTATGGTACGGATATAGATGACACCTGCGATCTGGATCAGTAGGAGGATCCAGTTAGCTTAGAGGAGACTCCTATAGTTCCTAGGCTAGATTGCTAGGACTATTTTGTTATGTTCTAGCAACTTGATATGTATTTATGTCGTACTTTGTGTGTGGTGTTGATAACACTTAAACTCATTTCCATTCTGAATTGTATCTTGCTTTGAGTATTTCCTTCTATCCTATATCTTGCTGATTATCCATCTCTAGATATTGTGATCGAGTTGTATCTTCTGAGATTGTCATCCGATTGGAGAGTATATTCTGCACAAGTACATTTATATTGTGTTGGATGTTGTTGAGACCTAGGACAATATTCTACCATCGATACTGCGGCGTAGGATGGACGTACCCATGGTCTCGTGCCCTTACACTGGGTGCGGGTCATGACACATTTTTAGTGGTGGCCCATACAGGTCAGATTCTAAGTTTAGTCTCAGTTCGGTAGTGGTACTCGAACTACAGTATTACTATAACCTGCAGTAGGATATAGGAGATAGATTATAAGATACTCAATCATAGTTAGAAAAAACTCTGATATAATTCCTGCCATCTATAATTCTTTCTGATAATTGTCTTCTTTAAGATAAACTGTCCTTCTTTGATAATATTATTTCCTGTTCAGTATTGATTTCCTTGTTTGATCTGTCTTCAGGATGGTGGAGACTAGGTCACATCGCTCCGTCCTAGTGGATACTGGAGGTCTGCCACCTCTCGTCCGATTCAGCAGGGCGCTAGGACTGTAGCACATCTCGTTTCTACTCATGTAGGAGCATCTGCAGCTTTTGGGGGTGCTCCTCCACCTGTTCGGAGGCTTGCCCCAGTTATCATGGACGTCCTCCCACCACCACCACCTCTGGCAATAGTAGACACAACACAGTTATTCGTAATATTTTGGGAGATGATGGATGCGTAGCACCGCCAGTCAGCAAATATAAGGCATGTCATTGATAATGTTCACCAGGTGGCCATGGCAGTAGTTGAGAGGGTGGCAATAGCTCAGCCACAGTGAGGTCATATCCAGCAGTAGAGGCCAGGAAACATCATTGACTTTCAGAAGATGAAGCCGAAGGATTCAAGGGTACAGAGGGTATTTTGTATGCCTACGATTGGATCGAGCACATTGAGGAGATCTTTCGACTGGCACTGATCTCGACTGGTTTACAGATAGAGGCGGCAGGTAGTCAAATATTTAATCTTGCTCTAACTTGGTCCCATACCGATCCCAGGGTTAAGGTCGAGGGACAGACTTGGGAGGCTTTTAAGAAGTTTTTCAAGGAGAAGTTCTTTCCGGATGTAGCTCTCAGTGCCCTAGAGACTCAGTTTAAGAATCTGGTTCAGGAGAACCAGACGGTTGAGGAGTTTACTGGAGAGTTCTACCATCTGGGCATATTCATGGAGGGACTGAGTGATGTAGCAAAGGCTAAAAAGTTCCAGAAAGGCTTGATCAAGGCAGTTAAGTCACTGACCAAGAGTGACCATGATACTACCTTTGAACAGATCTTGACAGGAGCCATGGAAGCAGTGGATGGCATTGAGCTAAAGACCAAGAGAGGTTAAGACACCTTTAGAGCTGGTAGTAGTGCATGCCCGGCCAAGAGGCCCCATTTCCAGCAGCAACAGCAGAGATATGGCTACCGGTAGGAACTGAGGCAGCATCAGGCCACTATTTGTCCCTTCTACAAGAAGACAGGACATGGGTTTAATGACTACAGGTTGAGGTTGGGGAAGTGTCTGTTATCATGACATCAGCTGAAGGATTGCCATATGGTTTCCACTCGTATGGCACAGGGTGGAGCAGCAGGTCAGGGAGGAGGAGCTAGAGCTCCAGTGGGCTAGTAGAAAGGACCACCATTGCAGACTTAACAGTAGAGGTTTATACAGCATTAGCAGCAGGCTAGAGGAGGCCAGCAGGGGCGAGCTTTCGCCATGGCAGCTGAGGAGTCCGAGCCGGTTGGTGATCTGATAGCAGGTTCCATTCTTCTCGATTTGATTCCTAGATTTGCTTTGTTTGATTCTGGTGCTTCCTATAGTTTTTTTGTCTGTATCTTTTGCTGTTAGACACCATCTTGCTTCTGAACCTTTGCCTAGGACTTGTAAGATCACGACTGGGGGTGGTATCATCCTAGTCAGTGATGTTTGCAAGGATTGGAGATCTATTTTGGGAGGCCGATAACTGGATGTGCGTTTGCTCATAATGCCTCTACCGAGTTAGGATATTGTACTCAGGATGGACTGGTTGAGTAGACATCATGACAGTATAGATTGTCATCGGGGCAGAGTTCTTTTCAGATCTCTGGGAGAGCTAGAGTTTGAGTTCGCCAGAGGAGAGGTGGAGCAGAGCAACGGAGTTTTCTGTGGAGCCTTAGTAGAGCAGCAGAGTGTGCCACATCCATTGATAGCTGAGTTCATGGGTGTATTTCCAGAGGAGTTTCCAATGTTACCTTCGTACAGAGATGTTTAGTTCTCAATAGATTTGGTGCCAGGCGTAGAGCCGATATCTCAGCACGTCTATAGAGTTAACAACAGCGAGCTAGTGGAATTGAAGAAACAAGTAGTTGAGTTGTAAGACAAGGGCTTCATCAGATCGAGTTCTTTGCCGTGGGGTGCACCGGTACTCTTTGAGCCGAAGAAGGATGGGTTGGTACGAATGTGTATCGACTACAAGGCTCTCAGCAACCTCACCATCAAGAACAGATACACACTGCCGAGGATTGACGATCTGTTCGATCAGTTGAGCGGAGCGAGGGTATTTTTCAAGATTGATCTGAGGTCAGGCTATCACCAGGTGAAGGTGAAGTAGGAGGACGTTTCGAAGACAGCATTTCGGATCCGGTACGGCCAGTTTGAGTTTATGGTGATGCCGCTTGGGTTAACCAACGCCCCGGCAGTATTCATGAATCTGATGAACAAGATATTTTATCAGTATTTGGACAAGTTTGTGGTAGTTTTCATTGATGATATCTTGGTGTATTTGAAGACCCCAGAGGAGCATAATGAGCATTTGAGAGTAGTTCTGGAGACTCTCTGGAAGGAGGAGCTTTACGACAAGCTTTTGAAGTGTAAGTCCTTCCTTGATCGGGTTGACTTCCTAGGTCATGTTGTGACCGGAGAGGGGATATCAGTCGACCAAAAGAAGATCACAGCAGTTGAGGCGTGGACTGCTCCGAGTTCATTTGCGAAGATCAGGAGCTTCCTGGGATTAGCAGACTACTACAGGAGGTTTGTTCAGGATTTTTCCCAAATTGTAGAGCCGTGGACTAGGCTGACCCGAAAGGACATAGAGTTTGTCTGGTCAGAGGAGTGTTAGGTCACCTTTGATAAGTTAAAAAAGAGGTTGATGCCAACTCCAGTTTTGACGTTGCCATCAGGGACATGCAGATTTACTATCTATATTGACGCCTTAAGGAACAGTCTGGGTTGTGTCTTGCAGCATAATGGAAAGGTGATTGCCTATGCTTCCAGGCAGTTACGTCCGCATGAGAAGAACTACCCTACCCACGACTTAGAGTTGGCAGCAGTTATCTTCGCTCTTAAGTTATAGAAACACTATATATACGGAGAGCGAGTGGAGATCTTCACGGACTACAAAACCTTAAAGTATGTGTTTACCCAAAAAGAGCTGAACATGAGACATAGGTGATGGATGGAGTTGATGAAGGACTTCAACATCTCGTTGCAGTACCATCCAGGGAAGGCCAACGTGGTTGCCGATGCCTTGAGCAGGTATCCGGTAGCCATGTGTTTAATGGCAGTCCGTCATTTGCTAGCAGATCTTGAGAGCTTGAAAATTGAGGTGATAGTGCCAGGAGTTGAGATGTAGTTGTGGGGACTGCAGATTTAGTCGAACTTGATAGATAGAATCAAGTTGACTCAGTTCGATGATGTACTTGTCACCACCACTTTCTAGAATAAGGGTATTTTGGTAATTTATGAATTTTGATTATTTTTGAATTTTATTTGTTTCAATTTGTTCTAAGTGTGATTATTGGTAAAACCCTATAATTACCTAGTCTAGATGTTGATCATGATCCTAGAAACTTAGTTAGTAGAATTAAAAAAATAAAGTAGGTTCAAAAATATTTAGATATTACGTTGTAACCCAAGAATTGACTAAAACCCTAATCAAGTTTGGGCCTTTACCTTAAAGGCCTGAATTGATAACTTGAGAGGCCTTTTAGGGCAAATTGAACCTAACCCTAGTAACCCTATGGCCGGCCATATATGGACCTCCCCTTGCCTATATATAGTATAGGTTATCTCCTTCTTCCTTTACATTGAAACCCTGACCCTAAATTGGTGTTCTTCCTCAAATTTACCCCTTTTATCAAATCACCTCCAAATTCAACGAAACCAATTGCAAATCACTCCCCTTGTGTAGAGGATGTCTCTATTGGCTAGATAGGAAGGATTTAGAGCAATTTGACCATTAAAGCTTGGTGGAGATCTAGATCTAGAAGTTTTTATTGAGATTCCAACTCTCAATTGGTAAGAGCCTCTAAATCTTTCTAATTTCTGTTTTCTTTCCATAGATGCATTCATTTAGGGCTCCCTAGTCCTAGGATTAGTTTGGGTTCAATTCGAATCCATTTGGTGTGTATATCGCAAGAGTATCGGATGGATATTTCAAGTGTTCGACGAAATGCCCCTTAGAACTTTTTGTTCTTTGATTTCTATAAAAATTATATAATTAGGTAGCTAATTATGTGTAGATTACAATGCTTTGTGACTGAGTTGAATTTGATGGGTTTTCTGTGTCAAAAATGGATACATGGATGCAATATTTGACACTACACAAGCACAATAGCAGTGCCCAGATACTACAGTATTCGTGCAACCTGGACACGACATGATTTCACTAGCTACCAACTGATCTAGCTAGGGGCAATGACTGACATGGGGTTTGGGTAGTGGGGCTTTGATTGGTTGAGTTTTCGAGCTATGGCATTAGCCACAGATCTCGTACGGACCAGTCGAGCACTGCTCAATGTTCTGTTCATTAGACACCTATTGACACTTCTTGACACATCCATGGACACGTATTTGACACTTTCCACTTGTCATCACCACTACAATTGACACTCGAGCATGGCTGCATCACTTTGACACTTGCTAACACCTACTGTATATAGTTTTGACACTCGAACACACACACATGTTCGACATCATGTTCTGATGCACACACACACGCACACGCACACTTATATTTGACATACTTTGACACGTTATGTTGCACACTGTGACACCCACTTTGTATTGCCCCTTGGACACCTTGTTGACACATTGTGACACTCTTTGACACTCTAATGCATGTGACACACACTCTGGACACTTCACTGACCCTCTCACATTCACTGGACACTCACACTTGATGATCTGTACACTTTAGACTTTGTTACATCTGACACTTACCTGCACCATGTCCTGAACACCATGGTTGATACACTTTGCATTGACACTTGTTGCTGCATACTTGTTTGACACTGCACATCACTTTTTTTGACACCAAATACACTAGCACATGCCTAATTACTGCCTGTCAATGCTGCTGTGTTTATATCCTATCCTACTTGTCAGTGTAACTTAGATGCTCATACTTTTATTAAGTGTTAAATTGATCCCTGATCAGAGATCTGATTCAGTCTTGCCTATGTCTATATTATGTATCAGTAATTGGCTCAGTATGTGTCTAGTGTAGATATGAATGTGGTTGTACGTTTTTTAGATTGGACTATATATATATATATATATATATATATATATTTTTTTTTTTTTTCTAGTGTAGATATGAATGTGGTTGTACGTTTTATAGATTGGACTATATATATATGTGTGTGTGTGTGTGTGTGTTGGTTAAGGATACAATTTAGAAAGAGAAGGTAAGTGAGAGCAGTAGGTTCAGTTGAGTGAGGAAGGGAAATAGACTTAGGCCATGGGGTTGAGTCGTATCAGAGTTTAGTTCCTATCCATTCTTTATGTGAGTATCGTTTGGAAAATATTAGAGTATCTCATTTTTGGGTATAGTAGAGTTGTGAGTTAGAGGTGTTAAAGTGAGCAGGGGTTCCGGATTAGAGAGAATAATGTGGGTTAGAGCTTATATATATATATATATATATATATATATATATATATATATATATATATATATTGTATATATAGGGGTTATAGGATATTGTGTGTGGGTATGAGAGTCTATGAGATCTTCATATGTGGGATATTAGTTCAGTTCTGATTTCTGAGAGCAGTGATGTGGTTTGTATTGAGTTTGGGGAGTGAAGACATGGAGCAAAGGCAGGGGACTTGGTATCCTACAGGTGGGTAGTAGCACATATATATGAGGGCTTGACGTGGGTATTTTGGGTTAGGAAATCAGTTGGTGTCAAGAGGGTTAATGCTAGTATCATATAGGTTTGAGTGTATGGCCTTAGTTATTTAGGAGTAGCTAGTGTATCATGTGTAAGCAAGGTATCACGGTTGTAGTATAGGTGTGTGTTTAGATACACATATTCATAGTGTGAGTAAATGTACATTACATAGTGACCTATGCATATATAGCATGAATATATAATATTATGATTTATATGAATGTGTATAGGCAATGTTGTGTTATGTAGAATATATATACATATGGATAAGGCAATATGGTATTATCTTAGGTCAGGGTAGTTTCATGAATAAGTTATAGGGTTGACTCATTTAACCATGTTGACCAATGGTTGACCAATTGACTCTTTGACCTAGAGCTAGCCTAGTTGACCTAGCTTGGCTAGATAGTTGACCAAACTCTAGATGTTGACCTTGTTTGACTGAAGGTTGACCAAAGTTGACCAAGAGTTGACTTTGACCTAGATTGACCTAGAATCATGTATATTGCATTGTAAATTTTAATTATTATATGTTGAACACATTATAACCTGTATTGCTCTAAATAGGATCTTGTGACTCTAGTTCAGACATCTGTATACATCAGTTGCTCAGGGTATCTGGCAAGTTCATTTTTTGATAGTTCTTTTATTTACTTGATGATTGCTGTATTTCAGTTATAGTTAGTTCTATAATTGATTCTCTGTCACAACATGGATTGGTATTTCTGGATCCATTACATGCAACACTCATACTTTACTTGTCTGGCCTCTATTACTAGAATTACCCCTACTGGAATAGCTGGCATCATATTGTTCAGGCTAGACTTGTACTCGATTTACGTGTCGGTTTATAGATTTACTTATACTTGTCTGGGCGGGGAAATACTCGAGTAGATAGGTAAACATTCCTAAATAATGGAAGCACCCCTACTGGTCTAATATGGAAGCATCTTATTTGGTCTAATACGGAATGATAACAGTCGTACACTTGCCAAGTGTGCGATGAACCATATTTACACTTAACCGTTTACATGTCAAACTCGGTATTTCAAAACACACTGGTTAGTGTCTTGTATAGGACTCACACTGGGATCACACTTGACTATATTATACTTTCTGGACCTATATCACATTGCTCTAGTTCATTTAGTTTTACTTTGACAGTCTTTATTGCCATGCTCTCCTGATTCGCTGTATTACTTTTTCTGTACTTTAAACTGTTGCTCTATTTCATTACATGTTTCAAACTTCCATGTTTCATCAATATAACTGTTTATAACTGCTTTATAGTCTTTGTCATTTACTTGAGATTACTAGATGAGGTGTGCTCGTTCCAATCCTGACTGGATACATTGACAAAATTTTACAGAGAACCCAGAGGATACGTGTCCTACTTGCTATGGACCTGAGAAGGGATTAGCCACACTGAGCCCTGACCTTCAGAAGTGGCCAAATGACTAGTTATAGGACTTGCTCTAGATTTTCGTGTTTGAAATTAAATTGTAATAAGTAGAGATATTTGACTTTGTATTTGAGATTGTTTCAGATATTATTATTTAGTAGTTTATTTAGTTTTTGTTGTTGTTTAAGTCTTATTAGTTATCTAGACTTTTGTGTTATCTTATCGTGCTTAGACTATGATTGAGTTTTACTATATCTTTACTTGTTCTCCATTCGGAGTTGAGATATATGGCAGGTACAATATATATTTGCATGAGTTGTTAGATAGCGACCTAGTACAGCGTTCTACAGCTGATTCTGCGACGTAGGTTGGGCGCTGTTATACGCTCGTGCCCCTATACCGGGTGCGGGTCGTGACACATTTTTAGTGGTGGCCCATGCAGGTTGAGATTCACATTAGTGCGAAGTCATGGTAGTGCGACAATTAGTTGTACTGCTGTGCGCATGCGGTAAGAGATAAGGAATAGGCTTTAGCATAAGAGGATATTCAATCACAGTTAGGACTACTTGAGAAGATTCATGGGATGACCCTTGAGAATCTTATTATAAACTATCTCAGAATTCGATTCCAACAGTTTCTGTCTACTTTCTTTGTTCATTGTTGACTTTGATTCTTGGTATTCATTGTTGACTTAATTTTCTATCAAGATAAATCTTATGGGCTAGTTTGCCTCAGTTATGGAATCTAGAGTCTTCTACAGCCATATTAGCTGGCATGGTGAAGACGTAGAGTCTGATTTTGGATGTATTTCTTGGGTGTAGAAATTTAAAGTTTTTGCAGCTGTCACGACCCGCTCCCGAATAATCGGATACGAGTCAGACACGCCCAGCCTTCGTCGATGGACACGACGAAGTAAGCTGTACAATTCTAAGAAAAACTCCAAGATATAAGAAATATAAACCATCACAGCTGCTATACATGTTCCCAGAATCACCACAATCCATAAGTTATTATATAATATCATCCGGAGACAAATCCGGTAACATGAATAAAAATTATACAATCCTGAAATCCTCGATACAATACATGATAAACTCTAAACAAATCTAGGAAAAAGTCTGACTATATCTCTGTAATCTAAGTCCATCCTGAAATAGAAACTCTACCATCTCCGGGCTCTGACCCAAGGTGGTACCATATCCTCAAGATACCTGCAACGTATTCTGTCAGGAAAAGAGCAAAGTACAACCCCGATAAGAAGCTTTAATCAATATAAACTGAAGTGCATGAAAAAGATTCACGATATGAACTATGATACAAGACAGGAATATAAAACTGTGGTACAGGAATAACAATAAAACTATGATACCGGATCCGGAAACAATGATCTATGCTATCAGTGTAACATGCAAGTGAAATAACTATCAAAGTATGTGATCGGCTGGGTAAACAATAAACAATGAACAATGGTACGGCTTAGAATCTCACGTGCACGGTGTGAGACCTAAGCTATTAGTCAATGCCTAGCTAAAATAGGATTGGTCACATATCTGTAGTATTTCCCCACCCCAATGTACAAGTAAGAACAATGAACTATGAACGATGAACGGTGAACAATGAACAATGAACAGTCGTGTGCACAACGTGTCAATATGAGAACATGAAGCAAGACATAAATACAGAGTAAAGGGATCGAATCGGTGTACTTGTCTGATTTTTGTGTAGGGTGAATAGTCAAGTCCAATATCCAGATAATCTGTGCCAAGGAGACCCAATATTAAAATAATCCAATTATCAATTCTAAATTTCTATTCTTAACAACTATTTAATCCTAATACTTATTTATTTCCTAAGATCTGGTAGCCAAACTATGATTATTATCAACCTTCAACTAGGCTATGAATACTCTAAACCTACCCATAGAACAAAACCCAACTCATGATCCAATTTCAAATTTCTATTACTACACTAATCTCTAAAACACCCATTACCTACCCCTTTATTGAGTTTAGTCCATTCAAACTACTCCAGGCCTTTAACAAAACTTGAACCAATACTAGGAATGATTATCAATCAAATCCAAAGGTTCACCATTTCATTTAAACCCCTCATCAACTATTAGACATGGCCTATGGCCCAAAAATTTAAACCAGATTCATTTGTATAAGGACTGGCCTATCAACTCAACCATAACTTATGCTCCCAAAACAATCAAGCCAATCCAGGACTAGACCTTGTATCACAACACCATGCATATAATTCTACTGTAATATAGTCTCTGGCCAATAACAAAATTTATGTACAAAATAGTATTATTATGCCTAACTTAACATATGGCCTAACTGGCCCATCCTATAGGAATTCTAAATCATGAATTAAACTCAACCCATTCACTGCCCAAGCTCATTTTTGAACCCAAAAACCTTACCCAACTTATTGGTTTTAACCTGCAATTGTTCAAAACAGAAGACTAGAATACCCTAAACAAAGCCAATGCTCAACCAGTAGCTGGCCCTACAGACCAGTTCATGTTATACTGAATACTTTTCCCATATAACACCACAACACAAAATAAGCAATCCTAAACCCAGGAAGCCTCACCACAGACCAAAACTTCCTATCCTGGCCCAAGCTACGGCCTGCCAGTAGCCATCAACCCCATCGGCTACTCCTCCCCTTCATCCCAAAAATATTAACTAAACTCATAAAATCGAATCAAATAAAATATATAAGGATAATTTTAGGAAAATAGGTATAGAAACTAACCAAGTCTAACATAAACCCAACCTCCTTACACTCTAATTTCCAACAAGTTTTCCATATCGAAAATTGGTTTAATCAAAGAAACAAATTCGGGTATGCATCCTGACACACAAACATTCCCAAGTTGAGAGTAGAATTATGAAACAATGGTTCAATAGCCATTCAGATTATATAATAAAAAACTTGAAATCAAGAGTCCAGTTTATACATCCAAATTATATGTTAATCAAAACATACAAATCAAAACCAAGTTCAAACATTCAAATTGAATGTTCAGATGCTCATAAACCAAATGCCCTTCCAAGCATGTTGATCCTAACCAGGTACAGAGGTTTTCCCATCCCGTCTTTGAAAGGCAGCCCCCCTTCGAACGCGAACACAGACCTGGTCACAACCCCAACACCGGTACACACCCAAAATTGAACTAGGCTGCTTGACACGAGCAACTCGACTCCCTTGCATCCCGACCCCATCCCTGGTCAAATACTCCTTTTTTAATTCTAGTTACAATTTAACCCTGCAATACTAAGAAGTGTAGACTAGTACCTGAAAAGAATGGCTCGACTAAACGATGCAACCCCGTTGATCGTATCCGACACGATCCCAAACAAGTGGACACAGTCCCCTGCATTCCAGGAAAAATAGCCTGCACAGGCATTCCAACAGACATTTCGAAATCAGAAGAAAAAATACTAATACACTTTGTATCTTCTTAAAAAAAATAAAACTAAAATCCAAAGGAATCAATCCAGAATCTCATATCACAGTTTGTTGATCGATATCAATACTGATCAAATAGGCACAAATGAATTAATCAACCAAATCGGAGAGGAAACAGAATATTAAGAGAAATATGAACCTCTTCTTCATAATTTCCAAGAAAATCAAGAATCACACAGGAAGAAGGATTCAATTACCAACCAATTCATAAATGCGTACAAAAAATTAGATCTGAACATCTCAAGGTCGAAAACTCACCAATAATTTGATGACTGGATCAAAATAGCTTGGAAGGATTGTCGGAGAGAGGAAGAGAGTCGACGGTTCGTCCAAGCTCTATCGTCCAATCGACCGTTCTGTGAATTTACTGATGAGATCAAAAATATGGATCGATCAAATCAGGTTGATCCAAATCAAACTAGGAAGGAGAAGCAACAGAGAGGGACTCACCACTGATGCCGCTTAGCTGCGGTGAGGATCGTCGGAACAGGTGAACGTCGCTCTAGCCATTGATCGAGAGAGGTTCGATGGCCGCCGCTCGTCGGAAAGAGCGACCTAGTCGCCGGAGGGACTCGCCGTTGCCGCTGGGACTCGCCGTCGCCGCTGTGCGGTCGCCGAGCTCAGAGATCGAGTAAAGGGAAAAAAAATAAGCTCTGAAAAAAGATGAGAGTGAATGGTTCACTCTCTCTCTTCCTTTATTCAGATATATAAAAGGAAAAAAAAATGTATTTTTGCATAAAACACCTCCCGATTAAACCAAAATTCAAATCAGCCCTTCCACCATATATATTTTACCGCAATCCCCTCTCCCTTTTCACCTATTGTAAAATTGCTAGAAAATCAGTTAAAAATTACAAAAACTATGTGGGGACCACTAAGTTAGTTATAACAACTTGAAAATTCAAATTTAAAAGTTTAGAGGAAAAAATAAAATTTGAAACCAAATTTAAATTGGCTCTTAATTAAAAATTGCATTATTAAGAAACTGGTAAATTAATTAAATATTCAAACCATAAATAAAATATATCTAAATTAAAAAAATCCCAATAAATAAAAATAATAATTCGGGAAAGCGGGGTTACATCAGCTAAGCATGTGGCAATGCAAAAATTTTAAATACCATAATTCTAGAGGTATGTAACTTAGTTACGGACTCTATGGATTATTGCAGCCGTACTTACTGGCGTGACAAGGATTCTGTAACATGGTTTTGGATAGACATGTATGATTATCAGATTGCAGAAAGATACCCTTATAGAGGGTGCCCTAGTATAATGGAATGAAATATCAGTGTGGATGTTACTTGAGTACTATAAAGTAGATAGAGGGAGCTAGGCCACCTATGGTGCAGCACCATGCCCTACACCATCAGAGGGATATACCCTAGAGGGGCAGGGCTTTTGCGCTGACGGTCGAGGAGACCGACGACGTGGGTGACGTGTTAGCAGGTTTGTCTTTACTGTCCTTCTTCTCCATCTTGTTGTGTGATTTTATTAGTACCTGTTAGAATATTTTGTACTGTGCTAGATAGTGTAGTGACCCTGTTCAAGACTGTGAAATCACGACTAGTAGGACCATAATTTTTATGTTATTTTCTTGACCTTGATTGTTGGGGGTTTGTCCTAGAAGGAGTACGACCATCTTAAATTTGGAGGACAAATTTTTTCTAACGGGGGTAGATTTGTCATCACCACTTTCTAGAATAAGGATATTTTGGTAATTTGTGAATTTTGATTATTTTTGATTTTTATTTATTTTACATTATTTTAAGTGTCATTATTGGTAAAACCCTAGAATTACCTAGTCTAGATGTTGATCATGATCCTAGAAACCTAGTTAGTAGAATTAAACAAATTAACTAGGTTCTAAAATATCTAAATATTATGTTGGAACCCACGAATTGACTAGAAACCCTAATCAAGTTTGGACCTTTACCTAAAAGGCTTAAATTGATAACTTGAGAGGTCTTTTAGGGCAAATTGAACCTAACCCTAACCCTACTAACCCTATGGTCGGCCACATATGGTCCTCCCCTTGCCTATATATAGTATAAGTTAACTCCTTCTTCTTTTATATTGAAACCCTAACGCTAAATTGGTGTTCTTCTCCAAATTTACCCCATTTTATCAAATCACCTCCAAATTCAACCAAACCAATTGCAAATCACTTCCCTTGTGTAGAGGAGGTCTTTATTGGCTAGCTAGGAAGAATTTGGAACAATTTGACCATTGGAGCTTGGTGGAGATCTAGACCTAGGAGTTTTCATTGAGATTCCAACTCTCAATTGGTAAGAGCCTCTAAACCTTTCTAATTTCGGTTTGCTTTCCACATATGTATTCATTTAGGGTCCCCTAGCCTTAGGAATAGTTTGGGTTCAATTCGAATCCATTTGGTGTGCGTATCACAAGAGTATCGAAGGGGTATTTCAAGTATTCGACGAAATGCCCCTTAGAACTTTTGTTCTCTGATTTCTGTAAAAATTATATAATTAGGTAGCTAATTATGTGCAAATTACAATACATTGTGACTGAGTTGAATTTGATGTCATCAATGAAGACCACCACGAACTTGTCAAGGTACTGGTGAAATACCTTGTTCATCAAGTTCATAAATATCGCCGGGGCGTTGGTCAACCCAAACGGCATGACGGTATACTCATACTGGCCATAGCGGGTCCGAAAGGCAGTCTTCGGAATGTCATCCCGCTTCACCTTCAGCTGATGGTACCCGGTACGCAAGTCGATCTTCGAGAACACCCTCGCACCGCTCAACTGGTCGAACAAGTCATCAATCCTCGGCAAAGGATACTTGTTCTTGATGGTAAGGTTGTTGAGCGCCCTGTAATCAATGCACAGACGTACCGTACCATCCTTCTTGGGGACGAAAAGAACTGGCGCGCCCCAAGGTGAAGAGCTAGATCGAATAAAGCCCTTGTCCTCCAGCTCGTCGACCTGTCTCTTTAGCTCCGCTAACTCACTGTTGTTGATTCTATAAACGTGCTGGGAGATAGGCTCAGCACCCGGCACTAGATCTATAGAAAACTCAACATCACGATCTGGCGGCATCCCGGGCAGCTCCTCGGTAAAAACATCCAAGAACTCAGCAATGAGTGGATGTGGCAACACCGACCCCGCCAACAACGCTCCGCAGAATCCAACTCCCTGCTCCACTGTACCCCTGGTGAACTCATACTCCGGCTCTTCCGACGGCCTAAATAGAATCCTGCCCCCTCTGCAATCGATGCTAGCGTGGTGCGTGCTCAACCAATCCATACCGAGTTCCACATCATAACTCGGAAGTGGCATTACGAGCAGACACGCACATAGCTCCCGGCCTCTCAAAGAAACTCTCCGCCCCTTGCAAACATTATTAACTAGGATTGTCACGACCCGCACCCACTGTGAGGGTACGAGAGCGTAACGACGCCCAGCCTACGCCGCAGTATCGGCGGTAGAATGCTGTTCTAGGTCATAAATTATAACTAACATAATGTGAATACTCTCGAAAAGGAGGCCAACACAGAGGTACAACTCAATCACAATCTAGAGATAGAATGTAGCATGATGGAAATAGATAAGAGATCCTCAACTGAGGTACAGCAGAATGAAATACAAGTCTTATCATCTCTAAAATATACAACTCTGAAAATAAAGACAACAGCTAAGCATGAAAAGAAGGAACAGTCTAAGCTATCTACACTATACAAGGTATCATCCTGAGCAGCTGCCGGAACCTCCCCAGGGGTCCAGGTCGCGAGTGTCATCTAGGCAAGCTCCAAGTAAGGGGGTGCAGGGTTCCTCATCATCCTCTGTAAAATTTTCAACAGGTCTAGTCAGGACGGGAGCAAGCACAAAACATCTCACGCAGTTCATATCATGTTAGGAAATATAAAGCATGCAATAGAGTAAGGTACATGAAATGCTGAAAGAAGAAGATATATGAAAAACAGTAGAGATTTTATAACAGAAAATATCTAAATATGATAAGTAAGAACTGTAAGGAACATGTGATTTTAGAGTACAATCTGGTTAAGTAAACGGGCTAGGAAAATACAATGGTAACTCTATTGTACGTGGGTGTACAATAGACATATACAATAGTTATATAATGTTGTACAATAGGGTTTGAGTACATAACCAATTCTACTCCTCCTTCCCAATCAATACACAAGGATCCACTCATGTTACGTTATCTTGCACAATAGTGTACAATGTTATATAATGGGTGTACAATATTATACAATAGATGTACAATGTTATACAATAGTTGTACAATGTTATACAATAGAGTACAATGGTCTATCCCTGGGACTCATGTGATACTGAGAGTACAATATGCACAAGGAGTATACAAGGATATAGGTATTCAATAAATACAATATGGAAGTAAAACGCACATCACACTATGTATCTAGTGAATACAAGGGGATAACATCCCAAAAGGAGATCCATATAGTACCAATCCGTGATAACAATCGTGTCAGCATCAAGTACAGTAATCTAGAGCAAGAATGTAAATCCAGACAAGTATGAAACGGTCAGAGAATGTACTCGCCTCGTATCTGAATGTCTGAAGCAAATGAACTGTCCGAGATGAGGTACCTGACTCCTAGTTAGAGCAACACAAGTCAAGATGTATACAGAGGGTGACATATGAAATGTACAATGCATCTGCATGCTGTCTAGGTCAAACTAGACCAAAGTCAACTCTCGGTCAACTCTAGTCAACTAGACTAGTCAAACTACGTCAACTAGGTCAAGTCCTAGCCCAACAAGTCTAATAAGTCTCACTAGGCCTAACCAAGCCTAGTCTAGCAATCACACACCAATCACAAGGCTATACTAGCCAAACAAGCACACATCAAGGGCACATCATTTTCATGCATTTTCAACATTATATGCATATAAAAGAGAAAGAACTAACATGTAAGCTATGTGTGTGTGTGAACATGGAGGTGTACAAGAAGAGAGAATTCAACACTAGGCCCTATATATCTTTGTACCCACACATATACATATCTATATACACATAAATGTATTTAACATAGGAATCTCAACTCACACATTACATTCACATATTTATACACACTATCTATGTAGGCTATACCTACAATAAATTACAAAATCACAATGGTTGTATGTATATTATTTCATATATATACATGTATACACATAGAAGGTTAGAGAAGGGAGAGCATGCCTTATGTGAGTGTGTGTCTTAATGTGCCAGTGTGCACCAATCCAGATTTCATTCCCAGTCTAAACAGTGAAGTGTAGGCATTGGCCAACAGTGAGGGAAATTTCAGAACAATGTGTCAGTGTTCTTGTGTATCTCAAACCTTGGAATTTATTGACAGGAAATAGTTCTCAGGATTAATTTGGAAATGAACAATAGTTAGGAAATACCACAGTGCATTTTCAGACTTAGTGACTGTCAAGTGAATGTGGCATGGTGTGTAACATTGTGTGTTTATGAAATAGGAAGGCAGTGCAAAATTCTCAGATTTCAGATGAATCTATCATTACAAAAAGGAAAGGAAATTAACCTTAGTTAACAGTTCCTAATACAAAACTTCAGATTAATGTACAGTTAACACAAGGGAGGAATTCAATTCAGTTAAGACCTATAAATCACATCTATAACTCAGTTCAGTTTTCAGTCATATAACAAAACCCCAGGTTCAGTCTACATACCTAACATTCTCAGGTTTGTGAAAAAAACAACATTGCACATCAAATGTCAGGGAAATTCAGGTTTTTGACCCAAGAAGCAATTTCAGATTTGAATTGAACATTGTTTCAAATGCACATTTCAAAACCAAGTAACATTGAACTTCTCCCACATCCATTCAATCATAATAATAAACCCTCACAACCTAAACTAAATTCGAAAAGAAATATCTATATAATGTGGATCAACACATAAGTGGGGGGTGATCAATACCCTGAAATCCAGTGAGCATTCCAACTGGAAATCTGTGAGGAAAACACACTATTGACTAATGTAAAATCTCAGATTTTTAACAGGAAAATATTGTATGCAAAAATTTTCAGAATTTGATTTGTATGTGTGTATGTTTGTGGACATACAATACAGTGTTTAAACTAAGTGACTGGGTATTCAGTGATACTGAATTTCCTGTCAGCAAACAGAAACTTAATTCCTGAAATCGATTAGGCATGCCATTAAAACTGAGATCAGTCCACATCTCAGGTATAAGGCCAAGAAGAATTCTCAGATTCAAACTAAACTTAACCAAAAACCATATAACCTAACATGAAACTTATTCTTAGATTCATTAATAAACTAAATCTGGGTTCATTCAATTCGAGAGAAAGGAAATCAAATCATTTTACAGTTGATAGAAAAATATCCCATAGCTAAATTAGTTTACAAAAACAACTCCTATTCTCAGTTAAAAGCATATTGGAGAAAACATTAAAATCAGTTAACAGTGCATACATATGTGGTAATGTGGATGTGTGTCTATTGTAACCTGTACAGTGTGCAGTGTATTAGGTACTAGCAAGGGAAAGGAATTCAGTATCAGTTATTTGACAACAGTTAAAAAGGATGATTCAAGAACAATAACAGGCAACCAATGTATCAGCATTTGAACCTACTCAAAATGTCCAATCTCATTCTCTCATCACAAAGCCTAATCGAACACAATATTTAGCTAAATATAGGGACAACCAATATGTGAGAACACATTAACAATGAAACATTACTAAAAACTGGAAATTTAAGAGGGCTGGAAATCCTGAAACTACCCAGTTTTCAGAATGTAACAGTGAACAGCAGAAATTCCACAAATTCGAACCCAATTATTCCATATTAACCCAATCTATCATGTAAACCTAATATAACATGGATTATACAACATATATATATGATTTAATTAACAATTTAAAAATGCTAATTAACATTCAAAATGAACCAGAAGAGAAATCAACACACAGTGCACTGATATGTGCACAGTGCACAAACAAGGCATACACGAATCTGTGTTCGACACGACACGAGAGTTCGTGTCAGCCTGGGGTTCTTGTGTCAGTCATGAGAACGACACACGTGTCAAGTTTTAGGTGTCCAAGTGGCGTGTGCACAGAGCAATGCTACCCGAGCAGCAGGGCATGCCACCTGCCCGTACGTGCGTGTGCACGACCGCGTGTCCGCGTGTCTGTGCGACTCCAAATCGACACAAAAACCATCTCAGACACGAAGAAACCAATAAGCGACACTAAAATGAGTATTCCTATTCAAACACAATCAGAAAACAATAAGGAAAAACCCATTGGGGCATTAGGTCGAACACCTAGGTATTCCTATTTGTACGTGTCTGATACGGACACGTATTCGACACAAGTTGGGGTCAGCTCCTACCTGAGACTAGAGGGGACCTAGGGCTATGCATCCATGATGAATAAACAGTAGGTTAGATAGGGTTTAAGAGAGTTACCAATGGGTTCTCAAGCTCAAAACCTTCAATGAACAGTGCTTTCTACTGTAGCTCGAGCACAAATAGGTTCCCCAAATCTGTCCTCTACCTCCATGGACAGTAAGGGAGTGATGGTTATGTCACAATGCAAGAAGTTTTATTGAAAAAGGTTAAGAAATGACCAAGTTATGAAGGAGTGAATAGAAGGCTCACCTTGTTCTTGAGAATGGAGAAATGATGTAAAGAGGCAAAGGATTTGAGAGGGATTAAATAGGGAGGGGATCCCAAGATGGCTGCCCTAATATCTAGGGTTAGAGTTGATCTAATGGTTCTCCACCATTCTAGGCTAATCAATGGCTAGATGAACTTAGGTTGCACATTACTAGTCTAACTTGACTCATTCTATCTAATAACTAACCAAGCTAGTCTAGTCTCTAACTTGATCATGACTAACTAACCCACTAGCCATGGCTAACCCTGACTAACTAGACTAATCTAGGTTAGGTCCAATTCTAGGTTAGGGCTAACACAACACAAGGAAATCAATTAAATAATATTAAAATCACACCACCCCATTAATTATATAAATTCCAAATAAATATATAGTAAATTCAATTAATTCAAAAAGGCCAAAATACCCTCAAGCTAAAATAATGAAGTACCCTAATCTCATGGCTAGACTCTAGGGCAGACAGTCTCTACGATTACACTATCAAACACCAAAATCATAAGTCATGATTTAAAATAGTTTTAAAATGATTTAAAAATCACCAAAAATCATATCATGATTTAAATATCAATAAATAATAATTATAATTACAAAATTTTAAAATTACCTTCATTTTAGAAAATTGGGTGTTATAATCCTACTCACCTTATAAAAATTTTGTCCTCAAAATTAAGATGGTAGCAGTCCTTCTAGGTTAAACACCCCACAATCAAAGCCTCAAACATACCGTCAGATAATCATATGCGTCTGTCCAAAATCATGATACTCAGAATCTTCGTCGTGCTAGTGAGCAAGGCTACGATAATCACGGAGTCCTCGACTAAGGTACGTACCTCTAGGTTCATGGTATTTAAAATTTTTGTATTGCCGCTTGCGACGGCAAAAACCTTAAATTCTCATACCCGAGAGATACATCCAAAATCTGACTACGTGTCCTCACTATGCCAACTATCACGACTATCGAAGATTCTAGATCCCATGATTTAGGTGACCTAGCCCATATGATTTTCTCAGAAGAAAAACAACATAACAAAAGAACAACATGACAAAATTAATCAATCAGCAAGGAACAGATGGAATCGGATTTCAAGGTAGTTATAAAAGACAATTACGGAACTGAAATCAAAAGAACGGAACCTACAACTAGATCTCCAACGGCCTGTGCATCCTTGACTGTCCTGACGATAGCTCGCCCTGCTAGTTTCCCTTGGTCTGCTGCTGATGCTGCATGAATCACCGCTGCTGAGAGAAGTCAGAAATGACGGAAGAAAATCTCTATACAGATAGAGGTGCACCTCGAATGTAACAGAAACACCAACCTGAGTCGGCACAACAGAAGCTGCGGTCTCGAGGCCCTGACGAACAGGACGAGAGGTGGCCAGCCTCTCGATAGTATTCCCCGAACCGAAGTGATGAGATCGTGTCTTCATAACCATCATGAAAACAGATCAAAACAAGAAGCAATTTCTGAGAATGAAGCAAAAATTCAAAGGAGGACAGTTTATATTCAAAGAAAAGTCAATAAGCAACAATTTTAGACAAAGGAATCTGATTAAGAGTTTTTCCTAATATGATTGAGTACCTCTAAAAATAATCCTAATCCTGCTGCAGGCTGTAGTGATACTCTAGTTCGAATACCACTACATAAACTCGACCTGCATGGGCCACCACTAAAAACGTGTCACGACCCGCACCCACTGTGAGGGTACGAGAGCGTAATAACGCCCAGCCTACGCCGTAGTGTCGCTGGTAGAACGCTGTTCTAGGTCATGAATTATAACTAACATAATGTGAATACTCTCCAAAAGGAGGCCAACACAGAGGTACAACTCAATCACAATCTAGAGATAGAATATAGCATGATGGAAATAGATAAGAGATCCTCAACTGAGGTACAGCAGAATGAAATACAAGTCTTATCATCTCTAAAATATACAACTCTGAAAATAAAGACAACAGCTAAGCATGAAAAGAAGGAACAGTCTAAGCTATCTACACTATACAAGGTATCATCCTGAGCAGCTGCCTGAACCTCCCCAGGGGTCCAGGTCGCGAGTGTCATCTAGGCAAGCTCCAAGTAAGGGGGTGCAGGGTTCCTCATCATCCTCTATAAAATTTTCAACAGGTCCAGTCAGGACGGGAGCGAGCACAAAATATCTCACGCAGTTCATATCATGTTAGGAAATATAAAGCATGCAATAGAGTAAGGTACATGAAACGCTGAAAGAAGAAGATATATGAAAAACAGTAGAGATTTTATAACAGGAAATATCTAAATATGATAAGTAAGAACTGTAAGGAACATATGATTTTAGAGTACAATCTGGTTATGTAAACGGGCTAGGAAAATGCAATGGTAACTCTATTGTACGTGGGTGTACAATAGACATATACAATAGTTATACAATGTTGTACAATAGGATTTGAGTACATAACCAATTCTACTCCCTCTCTCCAATCAATACACAAGGATCCACTCATGTTACGTTATCTTGCACAATAGTGTACAATATTATACAATGGGTGTACAATATTATACAATAGATATACAATGTTATACAATAGTTGTACAATGTTATACAATAGAGTACAATGGTCTATCCCTGGGACTCATGTGATGCTGAGAGTACAATATGCACAAGAAGTATACAAGGATATAGATATTCAATAAATACAATATGGAAGTAAAACGCACATCACAATATGTATCTAGTGAATACAAGGGGATAACATCCCAAAAGGAGATCCATATAGTACCAATCCGTGATAACAATCGTGTCAGCATCAAGTACAGTAATCTAGAGCAAAAATGTAAATCCAGACAAGTATGAAACGGTCAGAGAATGTACTCGCCTCGTATCTGAATGTCTGAAGCAAATGAACTGTCCGAGATGAGGTACCTGACTCCTAGTTAGAGCAACACAAGTCAAGATATATACAGAGGGTGACATATAAAATGTACAATGCATCTGCATTCTGTCTAGGTCAAACTAGACCAAAGTCAACTCTCGGTCAACTCTAGTCAACTAGACTAGTCAAACTAGGTCAACTAGGTCAAGTCCCAGTCCAACAAGTCTAATAAGTCTTACTAGCCCTAACCAAGCCTAGTCTAGCAATCACATACCAATCACAAGGCTATACAAGCCAAACAAGCACACATCAAGGGCACATCATTTTTATGCATTTTCAACATTATATGCATATAAAAGAGAAGGAACTAACATGTAAGCTATGTGTGTGTGTGAACATGGAGGTGTACAAGAAGAGAGAATTCAACACTAGGCCCTATATATCTTTGTACCCACACATATACATATATATATACACATAAATGTATTTAACATAGGAATCTCAACTCACACATTACATTCACATATTTATACACACTATCTATGTAGGCTATACCTACATTAAATCATAAAATCACATTGGTTGTATGTATATTATTTCATATATACATGTATACACATAGAAGGTTAGAGAGGGGAGAGCATGCCTTATGTGAGTGTGTGTCTTAATGTGCCAGTGTGCACCAATCCAGATTTCATTCCCAGTCTAAACAGTAAAGTGTAGGCATTGGCCAACAGTGAGGGAAATTTCAGAACAATGTGTCAGTGTTCTTGTGTATCTCAAACCTTGGAATTTATTGACAGGAAATAGTTCTCAGGATTAATTTGGAAATGAACAATAATTAGGAAATACCACAGTGCATTTTCAGACTTAGTGACTGTCAAGTGAATGTGGCATGGTGTGTAACATTGTGTGTTTATGAAATAGGAAGGCAGTGCAAAATTCTCAGATTTCAGATGAATCTATCATTACAAAAAGGAAAGAAAATTAACCTTAGTTAACAGTTCCTAATACAAAACTTCAGATTAATGTACAGTTAACACAAGGGAGGAATTCAATTCAGTTAAGACCTATAAATCACATCTATAACTCAGTTCAGTTTTCAGTCATATAACAAAACCCCATGTTCAGTCTACATACCTAACATTCTCAGGTTTGTGAAAAAAAAACAACATTGCACATCAAATGTCAAGGAAATTCAGGTTTTTGACCCAAGAAGCAATTTCAGATTTGAATTGAATAGTGTATCAAATGAACATTTCAAAACCAAGTAACATTGAACTTCTCCCACATCCATTCAATCATAATAATGAACCCTCACAACCTAAACTAAATTCGAAAAGAAATATCTATATAATGTGGATCAACACATAAGTGGGGGGTGATCAATACCCTGAAATCCAGTGAGCATTCCAACTAGAAATCAGTGAGGAAAACACACTATTGACTAATGTAAAATCTCAGATTTTTAACAGGAAAACATTGTATGCAAAAATTCTCAGAATTTGATTTGTATGTGTGTGTGTTTGTGGACATACAATACAGTGTTTAAACAAAGTGACAGGGTATTCAGTGATACTGAATTTCCTGTCAGCAAGCAGGAACTTAATTCCTGAAATCAATTAGGCATGCCATAAAAACTGAGATCAGTCCACATCTCAGGTATAAGGCCAAGAAGAATTCTCAGATTCAAACTAAACTTAACCAAAAACCATATAACCTAACATGAAACTTATTCTTAGATTCATTAATAAACTAAATCTGGGTTCATTCAATTCGAGAGAAAGGAAATCAAATCATTTTACAGTTGATAGGAAAATATCCCATAGCTAAATCAGTTCACAAAAACAACTCCCATTCTCAGTTAAAAGCATATTGGAGAAAATATTAAAATCAGTTAACAGTACATACATATGTGGTAATGTGGATGTGTGTCTATTGTAACCTGTATAGTGTACAGTGTATTAGGTATTAGCAAGGGAAAGGAATTCAGTATCAGTTATTTGACAACAGTTAAAAAGGATGATTCAAGAACAATAATAGGCAACCAATGTATCAGCATTTGAACCTACTCAAAATGTCCAATCTCATTCTCTCATCACAAAGCCTAATCGAACACAATATTTATCTAAATATAGGGACAACCAATATGTGAGAACACATTAACAGTGAAACATTACTAAAAACTGGAAATTTAAGAGGGCTGGAAATCCTGAAACCGCCCAGTTTTCAGAATGTAACAGTGAACAGCAGAAATTCTCCAAATTCGAACCCAATTATTCTACATTAACCCAATCTATCATGTAAACCTAATATAACATGGATTATACAACATATATATGATTTAATTAACAATTTAAAAATGCTAATTAACATTCAAAATGAACCAGAACAGAAATCAACACACAGTGCACTGATATGTGTACAGTGCACAAATAAGGCATACACGAATCCGTGTCCGACACGACACGAGAGTTCGTGTCAGCCTGGGGTTCTCATGTCAGTCATGAGAATGACACATGTGTCAAGTTTTAGGTGTCTAAGTGGCGTGTGCACAGAGCAATGCTACCCGAGCAGCAGGGCATGCCACCTGCCCGCACGTGCGTGTGCACGACCGCGTGTCCGCGTGTCTGTACGACTCCAAATCGACACAAAAACCATCTCAGACACGAAGAAACCAATAAGCGACACTAAAATGAGTATTCCTATTCAAACACAATCAGAAAATAATAAGAAAAAACCTATTGGGGCATTAGGTCGAACACCTAGGTATTCCTATTGATACGTGTCTGATACGGACACGTATTCGACACAAGTTGGGGTCAGCTCCTACCTGAAACTAGAGGGGACCTAGGGCTATGCATCCATGATGAATAAACAGTAGGTTAGATAGGGTTTAAGAGAGTTACCAATGGGTTCTCCTCAAGCTCAAAACCTTCAATGAACAGTGCTTTCTACTGTAGCTCGAGCACAAATAGGTTCCCCAAATCTGTCCTCTACCTCCATGGACAGTAAGGGGGTGATGATTAGGTCACAATGCAAGAAGTTTCATTGAAAAAGGTTAAGAAATGACCAAGTTATGAAGGAGTGAATAGAAGGCTCACCGTGTTCTTGAGAATGGAGAAATGATGTAAAGAGGCAAAGGATTTGAGAGGGATTAAATAGGGAGGGGATCCCAAGATGGCTGCCCTAATATCTAGGGTTAGAGTTGATCTAATGGTTCTCCACCATTCTAGGCTAATCAATGGCTAGATGAACTTAGGTTGCACATTACTAGTCTAACTTGACTCATTCTATCTAATGACTAACCAAGCTAGTCTAGTCTCTAACTTGATCATGACTAACTAACCCACTAGCCATGGCTAACCCTGACTAACTAGACTAATCTAGGTTAGGTCTAATTCTAGGTTAGGGCTAACACAACACAAGGAAATCAATTAAATAATATTAAAATCACACCACCCCATTAATTATATTAAATTCCAAATAAATATATAGTAAATTCAATTAATTCAAAAAGGCCAAAATACCCTCAAGCTAAAATAATGAAGTACCCTAATCTCATGGCTAGACTCTAGGGTAGACAGTCTCTACGGTTACACTATCAAACACCAAAATCATAAGTCATGATTTAAAATAGTTTTAAAATAATTTAAAAATCACCAAAAATCATATCATGATTTAAATATCAATAAATAATAATTATAATTACAAAATTTCAAAATTATCCTCATTTTAGAAAACTGGGTGTTACAAGGATGATGCCATTCCCAGTCATAATCTTGCAAGTCCTACCCAGATATTCAGCAATAATATTGTGCCTAAGTGCAAAAGAAACAGACACAAAACTGTGTGTAGTACCAGAATCAAATAAGGCCAAAGCTGGAAAAGAATCGAGCAGAATAGAACCTGCGACAACATCCGCAATAGGCTCCATCTCCTCGGCTGCAAGAGCAAAGGCTCTACCCTGACCACCCCTCTGCTGGCGGTGCTGAACAAACTGCTGCTGCTGAGTCGGAAGCGGACCTCGCTGCTGAGCTACCGGCACACTAGCTGGTGCCCTCTGAACGGGTGCCCTCTGAGCAGCTCCAGTAACACGGGGGTTCTTGGGACACTCCTGCATCTGATGCCCAGCGGTACCGCAAAAGAGACACAGCCCCAGTCTCCTTCTACAGAACTCGAAGAGGTGACCGGGCTTCTTACAGAAGTGGCACGGTGGATCATCCTGCCCCGGACGCTGCTGACTTTTCTGGACAGACGCTCTGGCCTGCCCCTGCTGCTGGTGATGCTGGAACGACTGATGCTGAAGCTGAGGGCGCTTAGCAGGCCCTATGCTGCTACTGGCCCCTGAAAACAAATCTCGATCCCTCTTCGGCTTCAAGCCCCACTCCCTCTCTACCTTCCGAGCCTCCGCGTAAACCTCCGCATATGTCGCATAGAAGAAAGGGATCAGGATCTTGATATCCCATGTCAATCCCTCCCGGAAGCGCTCCGCTCGGATCACCGGGTCACTCACCATGTACTCGGCGTATCGGCTCAGCCGGCCGAACTCCGCCGTATACTCCTCTACGGTCATACCGCCCTGCTGCAGGTTCTGGAACTGCCGCACCAGGCCAATCTTGTCCGTGGGAGAAAAAAACTTCTCTTTGAACAGGGCCCGAAACTCAGCCCAAGTATGGCCCTCTCCTACAAGAGCCGGCACGTTCCGGAACCATGTCCGGGCAATATCTAACAACTGCAACCCAACCGCCTCGACCTTCAGGTCGTCTGCTAGGCGACAAGCCCTCATCTGGTGCTCGATATCCTCGAGCCAGTCATCAGCATAAATAATGCCCTCGGTCCCCTTGAAATCCTTCGGACCAAGCTTCTTGAAAGCCTGGATATCCCCGATCTTCGGCTGCTGCTGCTGCTGAACCTCCCTCTGTGGAGCCCCACGCTCCACTGCCGCCATAGCCAACCTGTGTGCATCCTTCATGTCCTGGCGCATGGCCTCTGTCTGCCTCAACTAAGCCTCATGCTGGGCCCGCTGGGACTCCATCACCTGGTGAAAGAACGCTAGCATCTGCCCCATGTCTGTGGGCAGAGAAGGCAATGGAGGAATAGCTCCCATCATCACCGGAGGAGTCCCCTGCTGAGGAGGAAGAACGCCCCCAGCAGCTCCTGCTGTAGCCCCCGGCACTACGGGAAGAGCACCCGTAATGGCCCCTGGGACGGTCATCGAGGTAGTTGGAGGAGTACCTACGAGAGCCCCAACAGAAATCCCATCAGCCAGGGAAGTGACCGGAGCCTGTCCGCCAGAGGTGGCAGACCTCTCCGTCTCCCTGTGCTCCTCGCCAGGAGAATGAGTCATCACTATCCTGGATACAAATTGAAAAGAAGATATCAATATGGCACATTAAGGCAATATCAAAGGAGGACAGCTAGAATGCAGTAAATCAATATCAAAGACGGTAAGCAAGATAAGCAAGAAAAGATCCTACTGTGATTGAGCACTCTTAGTCTACTACTTCCTATGGGTAACACAGGCTCGTAGTCAACACTCTAAGACGTGTGCCACCACGATATCGCACTAATCGCGACTTCAGAACCTGTGTGGGCCACCACTAAAACGTGTCACAACCCGCACCCGCTAAAAGGGCACGTGACGCGATAACGCCCAGCCCTCACCGGAAAAATGGCATGAAACGCTGTGGATTTTCTAGTCTGACAACAGTTTATATATATAACAAAACCTGTCGAGAATATAGTCAACTCCGAACGAAGGACAAGCAATGAATATATATAAGTACTCAATCACAATCTAAGATGTTATAGTAAAGACTGAAAGATAAAGACAACAAGACGATAAAATATAACCTGTCAAGTCCAAACCAAATAATATACAAGTCCAGTCTCTAATACAGCCCAAAAGTAATACAGTCTCAAAAGTAACTGGAGACATAGTCCAGTATAAAGACCTACTCTAACTAAATAAGAGGTATGGTCTCATCAGGCGGAGCTACGCCCTGCGGGACCAAGTCTAGGCCCACTACGTCGTCTGGACCGTAGTAGGTACTGCAATCTCCCTCATCGACATCTGTAATATTTTATCAACAGTCCAGTCAGGATAGAACGAGTACATATATCTCATAACAGATCTCAAGATAGAATAAAAGCTATAAGACTATAAATAGAGCATATACAATGAATCATGGAGTGTATATGTATGTATCATGGCATGGTAAGCTGTAGAGCTAGAGCTAGAACAAGAAAATAGAACGGGATCATGGCATGTACACAAATCAAGGTAAGCTATATATCCAATGTGTGTGAGTAATAGTTTCAGCTTGTGATCGGCTTGGGTACCTGTCAAGAATCGGCCTGGCAAGTCATAAGTGCGGTATATGACTCACACTGTTCGGAAATGCGGGATGGATCTGATCATAGGCCTACGCTACTACTCCCCCTACCCCAACTGGTAGAATGGATCCAAACAGGACACGTCACTGCACGGGATTCTAATGAGAAGGTAGCTAGCCTTCTCTAGAATCAGTGACCATATATTGAGCAAGAGCTACAAGGGTGCTTGCACCATACATCCCAACCTAAGAAGGAGAAAATATCTCTCGTCGGGATCCAAGAATACCAATCCGTGAGAACCATGTGTCGGGAATAAGCATATCAACACTAAGTACATGAATCATAACAGTTATCATAAATTGGGAATAAGTATCAGAGAATGTACTCGCCTGTAAGATGATAAAATATGTCGACCGGATCAACTGCAGTGTCTCGAGGACCTATAGAGAACAAGACGTATCAATACTATGTTTAGGAAGTAACGTTAAATCAAATTAAATCCTATTTAGTCATTCTAGCTCAAGACATGTCTAGTCGGGTCGATCTTGGTCATGGGAGAACATTAGAAGTCAATCTGAATCAAACTAGGTCAAAAACTGGCTTACCGTTGACTTTTGGTCAACGGGTCAACTCTGGTCAACTCTAGGTCAACTCTAGGTCAACCCTAGGTCACTGGTGACTAATAGTTGACTTTTAGTCAACTGTCCAAGTTAAATGGAATTTGGAGCTAAATTGGGTAAAGTGTTGACCCATAGTTGACTTTTAGTCTAAAAAGTCAACCGTGGTCAACCGGGTCCAAGACTAGGTTTAGACGGCTAATTCTACTCATTACCAACCTATACAACCCATATCCAAGTCCATCTTGGACTTCCAAACTCAAATTCTCGGCCGTAGGCCAATTCCTTAATTTACCCTTAAAAATGGTAAAATTCTACCTTCGGCGATTATCTAGATAGCCTACCTACGCTTGATATTTTGACCCGTGCTCCCTAGGGTAGTAGGGTACTATCCTATAGGTTCGTTATCTACCAAAATACCTAGATAAAGTGGACGTCTAGTCCACCTTACGGCCCGTTGCAGATATCTTGAATATTTCAAGATACGCACTGATACGGCGTGATGCCGGTGCCCTACGACCCCGATTTCAACTCGGGAGCCTACCCGCAAAATCTAATTCACATAACCTAGGCCTACGTCAAGTTTCATCGCGTTCCGATACTCCGGGCTCAGTTTCACCCTCGAACTCGCTTTCCTCCAAAACTTCCTTCTAGCTCCTATTCTAATTCTTCTTCTTAACTCTTCCTCTAACTTCTTCTTCTAATTTCCTTCTCTTTCTTCCCTTTCTAATTCCTTATCTCCTTCCTCTTATCCTTTCCTATTCTAATTTTCTTCCTACTTTCTCTCTATATATATACATACACACCCATATCCATATACATATAAATACATACACATATCTATATCTATGTATAAATACAAACACGCACACCCTCACATACCACCACCACTTCCATTTTCCCCCACACACACACTCTCCAATCCCCCTTACACCCGCACATAAAGCACAACACACAAAATACTCAATTTCTCGGATTTTAGTATACTGGGACAACCTGCACACCTTTAAGGCTCTCGTGCTCACCTTTAAGGCACTTCTGCTCACCTTTAAGGCTCTACTACACAGTTTTTCCTGAATAGCATTCTGCACACTTCTAAGGTATTCCTGCACAACTACAAGGCTCTAATGCACAACTCTAAGGCTCTAATGCACAACTATGAGTTCTAATGCACAACTATGAG
Organism: Iris pallida; assembly: GCA_029216955.1. Classification (NCBI taxonomy): domain Eukaryota; kingdom Viridiplantae; phylum Streptophyta; class Magnoliopsida; order Asparagales; family Iridaceae; genus Iris; species Iris pallida. Next base: position 9,370,082 of record JANAVB010042617.1, read on the forward strand.
CATTGATACATACATATACAATATATATATACCACTCTCAAAAAGGATTAAACCATGATAAATCCTTAACATATATTTCTAGAGAATCCTATAAATTCTAGGGGCAAGGTGTGAAGAATCATCTCCTCTACAATATTGGTGAAGAAAATAAAGCTAAAAAGGAATAAATGGAGAATTAAAACTTACCTAGGTTTGGGTTGCTTGGAGGAAGATGAAGCTTGGGAAGAAGAAAGAAATTAAAGAGAGAGAGTTACTTTGAGATGAAGTAAAGGGGAGGGGTGCTCCTCTTATGGCCGGCCAAAGGGGGTTCTTATTGGGTTTGGGTGTTGATCCAATAAGCCCCCAAACCCAATAGACTTGGTTCGGTTTGGTTCGGGTTTGGTTCGGTTTATTCTAAATACAAATTCAGCCTCTAAAAAGACTAATTAAGTCATAGAAATATGGTTTATGGTTTCTAGCCCTATTATGATGGTATGTGGGCCAAGCCCAGCTAGTATGTGGGTCCCAATAGTGTCCAGGCTACCCGGGTCTCCAAATTGAGTCCGAATTGGATAAAATTCAAACGACTCAAATAAATTCCTAAAAATCATATAAAATCAAATAAAATTCCTAAAATATTATAAAACTTGAAAATGACGAAAATACCCTAATTTGAAAATTGGAGGTGACAACGAGCGGGGGGTTCGAAGCCCAGGAGGGAAAACGACCACGCGCGGGACCCAATGGGGGCCTGACCGCACAGCGCGTGGCCCGAGGACTGCCACGCGTGCCACCAGACCCGAGGGGGAGTGGGCCACGCATCCCATACGGCGCTCATCTCGAGGTGGACCACTGCCCGAGGAAATGGGTGCGGTGCGCCGACCGCGGCGGGGACACCGGCAGAGGGGTCAGGAACTCCGAGGAGGTTCGTCTGCTGGAGAGCCGACAAGGGGGTCGTCTCCGACGACGGAGGGAGGACGAAGCAAGAGGGAGGCGGGAAGACGGTGGAGACGGGCGACGGCGGGGGCACGGGCGGCCCTCCGGCCGAGGGCGAGAGTACCGCCTGCCGAGATAAGCACCAGAGGAAGGGAAATGCGGGAGATGGAGAGAGCCATAGAGGCGGGGGCGGGGGTGGGCGCCTAGCTGGGAGAGGGGCGGCCCGAGGTGGCCCGATGACCGGCTCCGGGGTAGAGGGAGCTCGCCGGACCTGAGCGGGGGGGGGGGGGGGAGGGGGGGCGACCAAAAGCCTATGGTGAGCGGAGGGGCCACGAGGCCAGTACTGCCACGAGGGCTGGCAGCGGCCACAGCGGTACGCCGGCGCGTAAGGAAGGCTGGCCGCTCCGAGGGGGAAGGCATGCCACTGAGACGCGGCGGTCTTCTCGGAGAGGGGGACCCAGAACCACCGCAGGGTGGCTGGGTCCTGGAAGTAGGCCCCCACCTCCGCCGAGGGAGAGGGAGACGCTGCGGCGGGCTGGACGACTGGAGGGGGAGGGGGAGCCGTGGCCAAGGAGGGAGGCTGCACGGCGGGTGGGAGGGGGAGGGGGGCCGCCATGGAGGGAAGTGCGACGGGGGGGGCGGGGGAGGGCGACGGTAGGCGGGGCCGGAGTTCGGGGAGGCGCTGGCGAGGAGGCGAAGGAGGGGGAGGGAGCGGGGAGCGGGGGATTGGGAGCGGGGAGGGGATCTGACCGATATATATATATATATATATATATATATATATATATATATATATATATATATATATATATATATTTTTTTATATATATATATATATATATATATATATATATATATATATATATATATATATATATATATATTTTTATATATATATATATATATATATATATATATATATATATATATATATATATGTAATATATATATATAAATATATATATATATATATATATATATATATATATATATATATATATATATATATATATATATATATATATATATATGGAAATATATTTTATAGTAATATGCATATAATTGGAGTGTAATTCTGAAAAAGTGACAGCTCTGATACAAAAGAAGTAATTATGACCCTGTCATAATGACAGCCCCCTAGGGAAGAGAAAAAGATCTTTGACACAAATCCCCCGAGATCCATAAAATGCCACGTGGCCTTGATCACGTGGACGATCATATGCGGATCGAGCGAAGACTTCCCATGCGGTTCAGAATGAAGCCGCTCCATGCGGCTCAAGCCGAGACAGCCTCATGCGGCTCAAGTAGAGGCCTTTCCATGCGGTTCAAGAGGACCATTTCCATGCGGCCTAGGCGGATGCATCCATATGCGGCTCGCAATGATCATCTCCATGCGGTTCAGGGGTTCGAAGGGGGGGAAGCCACTACCCGAGCAGCCATGACACGTGGCCCTAACCTTATGCAGCCCAAAATCTTATGCGGCTCAATCGTCATGCGGTTCAGATCCCCCCAGTGGCTCCTAGGACACGTGTTCTAAGCCGATCAATCTCCCAGATTTATTACAATCAGAGATTGGGTCAAATCTCAATAATCTGGGACACGTGGCAGGAGAATAAATCAAATTTATTCGCAGACATCAGAAGATCATTATGAGAAAGATTTATTCTAATCAGTATTAATTGCTGATGAGATTTGGTGTAATCTATACTTAATGGTCCGGATTCATCACAATCAAAACGAATGACCTAGATTGACCAATCCACAGGCCGCCGCCATCTCCAAGAAGCAATCATTTGCAACCCTAATGATCACATCTCATTCCTATAAATAGCAGGATGCCATTCCCCTGCGAAAACGAGAGGAGACACACATGCAGAGAGATACAGAGAAGAGTACACATATAGAGAGAGAGAGCACCAGAATACTTGGAGAGGAGAAGCAGAGAAAGCAAAGAGAGCATTTCTTCCAACGCCAAGCAATCTTCTGGAGCCAAGGCTGCATACCGATCGTCCAAGGAGTAAGGCAGAGCTGCCGTCGCTTTTCCGAGCCTCTATTGTCACCCCCCAGAATCTAAAATAAACAATTGTACTTAGATTGCTGTACCTAGGTTTTCGTCCCTAGGCTTTCTTTGTACAAGCGAGTTTGTAACGTGAAGTAAAAGTCCGATCCTTCGATAATTGTTCTGTTCTTTTATATTTCATGGCAAACACGATGGCGACTCTGCTGGGGACAAACTTCTCCACGGCTGAAGAGTTGGTGACAAAGTCGGATGCAGCCAAGCTTGGCTTCATGCAACAGAAGATGGTCGTCCGTTTCGACCAACAAGCGTTCGAAGAGATGCTCTCTGAAGGAAGTGCTGGCCCGATCCAGAAGCGAACCCGCACAAAGAAAGCTCGCTGCGAGTGGAGGCCGAAGTCATTCGCTCCTCCACAAGCTCTGGACGGGATACTCTCTGCTGCCCAAGACGGCGAGGGCGAGTCTCATGCGGCTCCACTTCAAGCCATAAAGAACTCTACTGTTCCCAAGTTCGGCAAAGGAAAATACTACGATGCTGGACTTGTAGGGACAAAGAGTGACTCTGTGCGTCCCAAGAAGAAGCCGAACACTCCTGCCAACCACATGCAGGAGGCTTATGAGGGTGGATCCCCCAGCCGCATGAAGAAAATCCATGCGGCCAGATCATCCAGCCGCATAAAGAAGAATCATGCGGCTGAGACTCCTAGCCGCATGAAGAAGGCCTATGCGGCTACGCCTGCCAACCGCATACAGACCACCGAAGACAGCCGCATGATGCCTACTCCACGCGGCTCCGTCTTCGACCGCCTCTCTTATGGTCCTGATCTCTTGTGCTCCCAAGAAGACATGTCTGACTCTCTCCAGTATTACTTAGACTCTTCCTACTATGTGCCCTTATGTACTAGAGCGAAGAAGTCTAAGGCAGCGCGAGCCTGGCGAGTTCGATCTGCTAATCTGACCTCCAACCATCCGAACGTCCCGCATACCGTTATACGGGCCTCAGATGGGAAGTTGTACAGAACCACTCGAGTCTAGCCCCCGACGGCGGACGGACAGAGATGTTCGCAAAAGTCTTCCAAAATTCCGGGAGCAGAGATGGTCGATTCCGACCCATCTAACTTGCGTGAGGCTATCCTCCACAAACGTAAGGAAAGAGAAGATGCATCGGGGTGCAAAGAGTCCTCCCACGGACTTCACTGCACCCAAGTCATCGTCAACTGCTGCTGCAATAGCACAACGATGCAAGAAGACCGGCAGTCTGTCTTTCAAAGACTGCAACAGCCATCATCAGAAGACGAGGCACTACCCGTCGTCTCCTGCAACTCTGCTCGAAAAGTCCCCGCTGATGGAAGGGGGAAGAAGACGAATGTTTCCAGCCCGAAGATCTCAACAACTGCGACTAAAAGACTGTCGTCTAAGCGGGTGCCCACCACCGAAGTTTTCTAAGGTACTCGCTCTAAGATGAAATCTGCTACAGTAGGAGATTCGTCGTCCATAACGCAGGGGGTTGCTGAGGCTGGGGGTAGCACCCCTCCGAGCCTCCACAGCAACCCAATGTTCCAAGAAGACGAGCCGGGGGAGACAACTCTCCCATCAGATATAGCAAATCTCGACGTCCCCGATGACATCCACAACTCCCAAGACGAGGCGAACTCAGAGACTGGGGGTACTGTTCCTTCTGAGTCTGAATCAGAAGGGAACATACCCACATACCCCGATAACTTCTTACTACAGGGGTACGATTCGGAGGGCGCTTCCTCCACCGCTCCGTCTATCTCCCCTCATGTAAAAACGGTATTCATGACAGACAGCAACCAAGGTGGTTCCAGTGATCGCCAGCGCATCGACAGTCTCGAAGCCATATTGCTTACTTTGGTCAAGTTTGTAGACGAGATTAAAGCGACCCTTCCAACTCTGCAAGGAGGGACGCCTGGCCCAACCAGCGCGGGTCCTGCGGTCAATGCGGACTCGAATTCGGCGGCACCGAACCCGGGGAACAATCCTCCGGAAACAACGGCCCCCACCGCCGTGGACGAAGCCCGCGAAGTAAGAAGAGAGGTCCAATACTCCGAGCCATGTTCCACGCTCGAGAGAATTCTCAAGACCTCAGAATACGGCAACTATACCCCGCTGCATGGAGGGATGTGCCATTCCCACCAAGATATAAACCGTTCAATATCAATCCCTATGATGGCAAGACCTCAGCAAGTCGGTACATCACTTACTTCAAGGTCACCACCGACCATCTGCCCCATGACGATGCTATTCTTACACGATTATTCGTCGGGGCATTGGAAGGAGTCGCCTTCGACTGGTATCGTAATCTGCCGGACAACTGCATCCACTCCTTCGCCGACTTCAAGCGTATGTTCTTGGAGAGATTCTACGAAGTAGGGCAGGACGTCACCATGTCCACCCTCATGGACGTCGTCCAAGGGGAGAAGGAGCTGACAAGGAACTATATTGAGCGGTTCTGCCAAACCGCAATGAAGCTGCCCTCCGGAAATCCAGATTCCTCCTTGATTGAAATTTGCCAAAAGAGACTGCTTCCAACGATTAGTCTCTAGATGGGCGAAAGTTAATTCAAGGATTGGAAGACGTTCATCATCAGCGCCACAAGCGCGAAAGAACGATTGAAGAAGGCTCGCCAATTGGGGTTGCACATCTCGGACGGAGAGAACAAGGGCAAACGTCCTAACACCAACAACGACAATGGGGGTAATTCCTCCAACAATCGAGATAGCAGGGGAAAGTAGGCTATGGTGGCCGATACAGAGCAGAAACCTGAGCCAAAGCCAGCAGACAAACAATGGCCGCAAATCACTTACTCCTTCGAAGACGGTCACGTCAAGTCCATCTTGGACGTGCTCATACAAGGAGACAGAATCCAGCTTCCTCCACCAAGACGGGAACTACAGCCGACAGAGATGGAGAACCCAAAGTACTGCCATTATCACCGCTACGTCCACCATGCTACACACGACTGCTACCAGCTAAAACGGTACATCCAAAACCTTATTGATTCGAATGCTCTGGCTATCGATTTCGAAGAGGTAACCGTGGCAGCCAACATGGCGTCAGTACAATTCGACAGCTTCCCTCTAACGGAAATTCAAGACGGGGTGGTCCCCATCCCTCTGGCAACATTAGAGATCGTTAATCTTCCTCCTCCCCGAGATCAGGCTGCTGGTCTAGTGTCCCTCACCACATCACGAGGGGAGGTCATGTCGATCCATCCAGACTTGGTATCGGAAGTGACTCGACCCATATCGTCTTCTACCTGCAAGAAAAAGAATAGAAAAATCAGATCCTGCCGCACGATCTCGGCAGATATCAAAGAAGCTACAGCCATTATCATGCGGTCTGGAGCGCAATCCCAACCTGTGGTTGACAACCCAGCTGAAAATCATCAACCCACTACAACTGATGCTCCGGGACCGGCTCAGCCTTCGACGACCGACAAGCCTAGGCCGAGGGAGACTCGTTTTGACAAATCCCTCCGAAAAGAGGCATCACAGGGGCTGGAGAAGCCCTACAACTTCGATATATTAGCGCAGTTGGCCAACACACTGGCCAAGTTATCATTATACGAGCTCCTAAGACTCTCTAAGGATGTTCGCGCAGCTTTGAGCGATGCACTCCAAAATGCCGACGCATACCTGGCTCAAGTTAACCCGCCTGCGGATCTCCAAGACAGCGCCTGCACGGGAGCAATGCCCAACATCGTCTTCACTCCGCAGGACATGCTCATCAAAACTAATCTGCATGATCGCCCACTATACTACACTGGATACATCGACGATGTGAAGGTGGACCGGATGCACATAGATCCTGGCTCTTCCATAAGCATCATCCCGAAGGGTCTGCTATATTATCTTCGTATCCCAATGCATCGCCTGACACCCACAAGCACCGCCATCAGCAGTTTCAATTCGGGCAGGAGCTACCCAATCGGGAAGATTCGTCTGAAGTATCAGATTGGCGATCTCCAATCCGAAGTCACCTGCTATGTCATAGATGCAGACACGTCTTACAACATCCTCTTGGGGCGCCCATGGATACACGATTATATGATCGTGCCTTCTACGCTACACCAGTTCTTCAAATATGTCGACAAATACGGCTTCGTGAAGGCAGAATTTGCTGATATCGATCCCTTCAAAGGGGTCGAATCCTACTACTCAGACTCCTGCCTATACGAAAAGTCGAAGAGGCACCTTAATGAAGGAGATGTACAAGCTCATACCGAGACAGCTACAGGATCAGAAGAACCTCTGACGATCCACCTCCATGCTCGTAAATCAGGCAGGTCTGTACCCCTTACTGCCACTCTACGGAAGGACGCAATCAGTCTCTCGGCGCCGGAGGAGCAAATGATAATCCGGCTGCCAAGGTCCGGCCAAGTGCCGAGACCCACAACAGGGCCACTGACAATCAGACTGCCGAGAGTCGGTCAACCTCAAACGGAGAAGCTCAATCCCTCCGATAGGCCACTGACAATACGCCTTCCCAAGAAGGGTCGTCACCTCGATGTAAGGTCTGACACTTCTAGCGAACCAGCCACTCCTTGCTCTACATCAAATGCCAAATTGGGGTCGCTAGTCTGCCAACAACTCCATGCTTTGCTCCATCAGCTGAACCTCTGACGATCAAGCTACCCAGGTCGTCCCCTCAGTCTTTACTTACACAGGGGGTAGCCGAAGAGGAACCAGAGCTATCCAAGTATATGGCTGCCCACACTGATGTTCCCTCCGCGGATGATGTAATCCCCCTAGAAGAGATACCTTACTTCATCAATAAAGGGTTATCTTTGAACTACACCGAGCTCAATAAGCTATGTACAATATATGCTATAGAACATGGTATAGGCACTCACCTACACACACAGGTGACAAATGTGTACACCGTGATCCAGCTTACTCCAGTAGAAGACGCTTACCGAATAATCGAGGGAGGGGACCATCCAATCATCTTCGGCCAGAAGGACGACTCGCATCCCTTCACCATAGAGGAAGCCGACCTCGGGTCAGATGCCTGAAGACTGTCTCTGTATCTTTATAGCCCCCAATCCAAATATCTCATGCAGAAACAGGGGTATGATCTGGAGACGACGCCAGGTTTGAACTACGGCACTGGGCGACGATTACCTTTGAAGCCGCCAGTCCCGGCGGGCAAACCACGGGACTACTATAGCAAAACTCGATGCGGGTTAGGGTATGTAATGCCTACTATGACCCCTGAGAGTTCAGATGAAAAATGCGACTGGCAGTCACATTCAACCGGGTCACCAACTTCTGACTCGGATACCAGCATCGGAGACGTGTTCAGACAAGTCTTGTCAGTCAACATGGCATTTGTCGACGCTTATAAAGAAGACGAAGACATCCCCGAGATCCTCGAGCGAGAGCCGTGGGCCCAGCAATTGGATGCACAATGGGAAAAATGGTTCGAACTGAGAGAACCTCCTACTGAAGATGAAGTCATACAGGTTGACCTCGGCAGCGAATCTTCTCCAAAACCAATTTTCGTCAGTAAAAGCCTAGCAGACGAAGAGCGGGAGTCGCTGCTGAAACTTATCAGAGAATATATTGATGTGTTCGCCTGGAGCTATGAAGACATGCCAGGGTTAAATCTCGACATTGCTCTTCACAAACTCAACATTCGGCCAGATGCGAAGCCAGTCAAGCAACAACAGCGACGCTTCCGCCCAGGCATCATGGATGTGATCGACGCCGAAGTCAACAAACTGATAGCCAGCGGCTTCATTCGTGAGGAGCAACATCCCGATTGGGTCGCCAATGTAGTGCCCGTCCTCAAGAAGAATGGAAAGATTCGAATCTGCATCGACTTCTGCAATCTGAACGAGGTGTGCCCCAAAGATGAATTCCCCCTTCCTATCACAGACATCATGATCGACAATACCTGTGGCTTCGAACGTATGTCATTCATGGATGGCTTCTCGGGGTACAACCAAATCAAAATGTCTTCTGACGACGAAAAGCATACATCATTCCGAACACCAATTGGCACGTACTGCTACACAGTCATGCCTTTCGGTTTGAAGAATGTCGGCACCATATATCAAAGAGCCATGAGCATCATCTTCAGAGACCACTTACGCAAGACAGTGGAGTGCTATGTTGACGATATAGCCGTTAAGAGTCGCTGCAAGGGAGACCATCTGTAGGATCTAAGGACGGTATTCGACCTAATACGAGCGCACAATTTGAAAATGAACCCTACGAAGTCCTTTCTGGGTGTATCCAGCGAGAAGTTCTTGGGCTTCATCATCACTGCACAGGGTATCCATGTAGACCCTGAGAAGACGAAAGCAATCATGGAGATGGGTCCTCCGAAAAATCTCTGCGAACTCAGAGGCCTTCAAGGGAGGCTAGCTTACATCAGGAGGTTCATTTCCAACCTCTCTGGGCGATGTCGAGCATTCACCCATCTCATGAAGAAAGGCGTCTCATTCGTATGGGATAAAGAATGCCAGTGCGCCTTCGACAGTATCAAAGAATATTTGTTGAACCCTCCAGTCCTGGTGGCCCCGGTTTCTGGAAAACCAATCCTGCTCTATTTACGAGCAATAGAACATTCCCTCGGGGCTCTGCTGGCACAAAACAACAACGCAGGCCATGAGCAAGCCATATATTACCTCAGCCGAATGATGGTTGGGCCAGAGCACCGATACACCGCTGTGGAGAAGGAATGCCTTGCCCTGGTGTTCGCCATTCAGAAAATGCGGTACTATGTCACCGGACAAACGATACATGTGATCTCACGAGTCAACCCTCTCAGGGTCCTCATGACTAAACCAGGGGCACTCAGCTCTCGCCTCGCTACATGGGCAATATTGCTGTCCCCTTATCATATGATCTTCGTCCCATAAAAGGCAGTCAAAGGTCAAGCCCTGGCAGACTTCTTAGCAGCCCACCCAGGCTCGAAGTCCTCCAGAATATATGAAGAGATCCCAGATGAGGTCGCTGACTCGCATGCAACCTCTCACGATGATATATGGCGAATGTTCTTCGACGGTGCTTCAAGGATCGGACCTAAAGCCAACATCGTCGTCGGAGTCGGGGTAGTGCTGGTCTCCCCTTCCGGATTGGTGATTAACCGTGCTTATTCCCTCACAGAACCCTGCTCTAACAATGTGGCCGAGTACAACGCTCTGGTTATTGGCCTCCAACTTGCAAGATAGCTGGGGGTAGAATACCTTGAAGCATACGGCGATTCCCAACTAATCGTCAATCAGATCCGGGGCTCATACGAGGTCCGCCACGAAGACATGATCCCTTATCACCAAATAGTGATTGACATCATCTCGTCGTTCGAGGGGTTCTTCATCGAACATATCCCCAGACTCCGAAATATCAAAGCTGATGCCCTACATGGTCTTGCCGCTTCCCTAGTAGTTCCGAACTATGATCGCCAATCAGTGGATGTGATAGGCCACGAACTGGTCTGTCCCAAGAATAATGTGCAATTCATGGCGAGTTATTTCGCCCAGACGATCGATGATGCCCCAGACTGGAGGCAACCATTCATCGACTTCGTCGTCTACGACATCGTGCCCGAGAACCCAAAGGAAGCCACTTCCATCAGACGACGTTCTCTCTGATTCTTCTACGATACAGAGACGAAAATGCTGTATTACCACTCCTACGACGAATTACTGCTTCGGTGTCTATCAAACGCAGAAGCCAAAGAAGCCGTACGAGAAGCTCATGACGGTGTCTGCGGGGCCCACCAGCCCGGTCCTAAATTGCAAGACCATCTTCGCCGAATGGGCTACTATTGGCCCACGATGGTGGCAGATGCGATAGATTATGCTAGAAAATGCAAAGCCTGCCAAGTCCACGCGGACTTCATTCACAAACCATCCGAATTTCTACATCCGACAGTGGCGTCCTGGCCATTCGAAGCATGGGGAATGGATATCGTTGGTCCAATCACCCCACCTTCCTCCCGAGGACATCGCTTCATACTTGGGATCACTGATTACTTCTCCAAATGGGCGAAAGCTGTCCCACTCGAAGAAGTCAAGACTTCAAACGTGATCAGCTTCCTTAAGCATCACGTCATCTACCGCTTTGGACTGCCCCGAAGGATCATCCATGATAATGGTCCGCAGTTTGCAAGCCACGCTTTCTATCGATTTTGCGATAAGCACCGTATTCAGAATATTTCTTCGACACCGTACAACCCGGCAGCGAACGGGTTGGCAGAGGCATTCAACAAAATAATCATCAAACTCCTCAAAAAGTTTGTCTCCTCTAACAAACGCGACTGGAACGAGAAGCTCGGCGAGTGTTTATGGACGTACCGTACTACAGTCCGAACAGCTACCAGAAACACACCATTCTCTCTAGTATACGGGAGTGAGGCAGTTCTCCCATTAGAGACTCAAATACCCTCACTCCGCGTCGCCCTCATTTATCAATTGATGATGGATCAAAACTACCCGGCGTCGACTACAAGAGTTGGAGGCCTTAGATGAAAAGTGCCTCCTAGCTCAGTAAAGGATCGAGCTATACCAAGCACGCATCTCAGGAGCCTTCAACAAGAAGGTCAAAATCAGAACATTCTAAGTGGGCGATCTTGTTCTGGCAGTCCGGAGGCCAATGGTCATGACTCACAAGACCGCCGGTAAGTTCCAGCCAAAATGGGAAGGTCTATTTGTCATCGAGGTCGTGTTCTCCAACGGTGCTTACCGCCTCGCTAAGCAAAACGGAGACTTGCTCATGTTGTCCGTCAACGGCAAGTTCCTAAAGAAATATTATGTCTAAACAACATTCTCCAGATTATTGAGTCACGTACCCGCTGGTACCACTGAACTCACCCTCATAGTTTTCCAGATTTTTGAGTCATGTACCCGCTGGTACCGCTGAATTCACGCTCACCATTCTCCAGATTCTCGAGTTATGTACCCGCTGGTACCTCTGAACTCACATCTCGGTCACTCTTTCAGGTAGCAAGTCATGTATGATCATACCTCTAAACTTTCTTCTTGAAGGAGATCCTCCCTCATGATCTAATACCCGCACTCCCAGTGCACAAAAAGGGTAATCGGTCCACAAATTTCCAAAACGGCCATGTCCTCATTACCCTGAGTCGTTCCACTTCCACCAAAAATAAATCACCCCTTATATAGAACTTCCATGTCCTTATTACCTCTGAGTCGTTCTATGTGCCCTCCTTCATTGAGCCTACTCCTGTCATGTCCTCATTACCTCTGAATGGGAAGGCTCCGTCGAAGAAACCTTCATACTTGCCATGTCCTCATTACCTCTGAGTAAGTATGATGATCCCCTTTCGACCTATTATCTGTACCCACAACCGGAGTACGCCAAGGGTAATAGGTCCACAAATGTCCTCTGTTGACCACAAATGTCCTCTGTTGACCACAAATGTCCTCTGTTGACCACCAATATCCTCCGTCGAGTTCACTCCTGCCATGTCCTCATTACCTCTGAGTAGGAAGACTCTACGTTTAAAAAACTTTCCTACTTGCCATGTCCTCATTACCTCTGAGCAAGTATGTCGGTTCCCCTTTATCCTATTATCCGTATCCTAAACCAGGGTACGCCAAGGATAATAGGCCCACAAATATCCACATCTAAGTTTCTTAGCACAAACCTACCATCTCATCATGCCCCAGGAGCCCAGCTGCTCTACGATATTCATTTTTCCAATACTAAGAGCACCCATGACCACTTTGCCATGGCTGCTTTAGGTATCCTGACCAAAACTTGTTATCTGTACCTAAAACCAAGGTATGCCATGGGTAACTGGTACACAAATATATCCCCTATGCGGGGGAGAACATCACCGCAATATCGCAGGTACAACAAACAAACGCAAATGAAGGGTAGAAGGGAAAATACTCTTTATTTTAAGGAAGAAAAAAATATTACATATTTCGGGATCACGTCCCTTTCAGAAAGAAAGAAAACAGAAACAAAACAAGAAGAAAAGGCCGACTACAGCTCAGCATTACACAATTCCAGGAGCCGGTTTCTCACTGAGGTGGTCCCCCGCTCAATCGTCGTCGAGTCCGATGCTCGGCCTCCTGGAATAACCGTTCCCCATTATCCAAGCCCAAGAGCGCCTGGCAGTCGTCTTCCAATTTCTTCAGGGCAGTCTCCAGGTCAGTCGAAGCCTGATTAACCCCGTCAGCCTCCTGAACAATTAGCCCCCTGCTATTTCGGGCAGCCTCAAGTTCAGACTCCAAGAAAGTCAACTTCTTCTGAAGGGCAAGGATCTGCTCCCGCATCTCAGTAATCTCACGAGAGACAGATTCCTCCCGAGTCGTGACGTTTTTATTCGCATAACTCAGTTGATCATACCGATCAGATAAATTGCTGAGATCCTTTAGTATGGCCGATCTGGTCTTATCCCGAGCAGCCCTGGTCCTCTCTATAACAGCAATAAGGGAACCCCGCTCCTCGTTTATAACACAGACAGATCAGCCTGCCGTAAAACTCGAAGCTCAGCCACCAGCTGATCAGCCTCTAACAATTTTGCCTCCAGAAGCGAAGCCATCCCTGCATCACCAGAAAGATTCCTACGGATATTAATTTGACCCTGGGCGCATTGTGAGGCCAAGGTGAAGGAGGTCCCTCTTTTCACAGCAGCCTCGATTCCCCTCTTCAAATGACGATGAAAACTGGCAATCACGTCCTGTAACGCGTCGTCCAGAACTTCAGCAGAGGATGGCGTCAGAGGAAGCAGGGACGGCAACATCGGAGAAGTAACGCTAGAGCTTGCCACCAGGGGAACAGAGTCTGAGTAGAACGATGCATGAATGGCGACTAACTCATATTTCGCCGCCCGGAGAGCTCGGACACTCGGTAGAGCAGAAAGGTCTATCCTCGGGGCCACTGGAGCAGAAGATGACGCAAGGACCATCGTTCCCTGTCCCGACTGCCCCGATACCTGGCCCGTTAAACTCGAGCCCCCAAAAAGCCCGTCAAGATGAGCAGGAAAGTGAGGGGGTACACCCCTCTCCACCAATGCCCCTTCGACTGGGTTTGTCTCGATAATGTCCATCCTCGGTACTGGAAAGGCAAGACCTATATGCCCAGAATGACAATCAATCGACGTGACCCGAAGGACATGATGATAGAGCAGATAGGCTTAATCACAGGTTAAGATTCAGCTAATCTTACCAGGGGAGGGGCATGAAGGATGCAGCTCATCCACAGCTGGCATGGTCCCCTCACCCGCGATCCCCGAGTGAAACTCAGCCACGTCCTCTGTCCCCGCCACCTCGAAGGGGGATACAGATTGATCTGCGTCACCATGAAGAGGAACAGGCTCACGGGAGTCCCCGTCATCCTGGGTCACCACCTCGGCATCTTGAAACTCTTCTTCTTCTCCCGACACCTAAAAGAGGGAACGAAGACGATTAGAATTAAAGCTAGAAGGAAAGAAGGAAGAAGGAATCGAGAGCGGTTGGTTACCTCTGACGCAGGGTTGACTTCTTCTCCACTTTCTTTCATGGCTAGCGGGCGGTGCCTAGTCGCAACCAGCTTACGGGTTCGAGAAACACCGCCAACAGGAGAAACTTGCCTGCTACATTTGGAGTAGGACCAGGCGCAACGAGTGACTGATCCCCCAACATCTCATCTGACAAAATAGGCGGCTGATCCACCTCTACGTCTGCCACTGGAAGGATAGAGTCATCTCTATCATGCTCGTTGCCTTCATCACCCTCAGCAGCGGAATCCAAATCTGGCACTTCGACTCTAGTCTTTCTTTTCTTGGCCCCTTGAGATCCTTCCTCCAGACCGGTACCAACAATAAAACTGGTACCTGGGTTAAAACCGACCGGGGTTTGTTCGCCATGACATGATACAAAGCCGCCATATACAAGATCTCTACTGACTCCTTAATGGCAGGGACCGAGAAAATGGTACGAGTATGGAATGAATCATAATATTGCCAAGCCCTGATACCATCAAGAAGGCTACCTTCATAACCCAGACAAGAGCTAGGGCTGTATAGATAAAGTTGGCTGTAGCCAAACTGTCGGGTAAACCTGCTAGGCAGATAAGGCTCCATAAAAACAGTATTGTGGTTACGATATACTAGATGTGCGGGTCGGATATTACGCAGCCACAGGAGCATCTGGCCATCCAGAAGTTGAGGGGCACAGTACCGTCAAGATGTACTGCCTCTATGTCCCTAGCAGTAAAGCGAGGGACGGATACGAAAATATGGTACATATCTGCCCTCGCCAATGCCACCCGGCAAGCCCGTATGGTCTCGTACTCCCAAGGCTCATCACGATAACGGAAGATAATGCGTCGTCATCAGTTACACCGTCTTCAGAGCCCGGTCTCATCAAAGACGGATAACGCATCAACAACCACCCCATCAAATAGTGATAGGGAAACTCAGTTCGTTCGAAATCCTTGGTCACGTCGTGAACGATGACCTTAGATGTGAAGGTGCGGAGGCCACGATGGATGCTGCGTACCATGGCCGGGAGGAGGGCTAGCCTGATTCGTAAACTAACTTCACAGCCGGAAGGACGAAGTTACGACTAATTCTCTCAATAGAACCGGCTCCTCCCGAGACTACACAATTTTGTAGCCAGATCATCAAAAATCCTGCCAGAAGCGCCTTCTCGGACAGCTCTTGGGTATCCTGGTAAAAGTAACCAAAAGGGTCAGTCTTACTCCCGAATCTGTCACTGGTAGTGGCCACTCTCTTAGCCGACGACACCAAGTCCTTAACCGCTTCCCGAGATCGAGGGCGACGAGAGGTAACTTGACCTGAGGCATCTGTCGGGAAGAGATAGTGCACCCAGTCCTGGGTGTGGGGAGCATTCCCTTCCGAGTTACTATCCTTTCGGCTTATCTGATGACATGTGCTATAATGGCACAATATCTCTTGGTAAAGAGCTACGAAGCCAGGATACCGTCGTTCCAAATCTTCGAGTTCCTCATTAGTGGGAGTATACGCATCAAAAGCTTCGTCCCCCCAAGGAAGCTTGGAGACTGCGTGCATTTCATGGAGTGCGAGTCCCATTTCTCCTACAGGTGTGTAAAAGGTTTCCGTACGGCAATTATACATCTCCAGCAGAGACATGAAGAGCTTCTTGTTTATGGACAAGCCATGACTGGTGCCTCGGATAGCGTGGTAAATGCCAATCTCACACAAAAAGGCCTAATACTTCTGCAAGATCCATGTAGACAGATTGGTCCACGAGGGAATAGGATGTACCCAACCAGGGAACATCAACCGGCCAACGGGATAGGAGCCCTTCCGAGCAAGTTGATTTATAAAAGTATCGGCGGTAGAAAATATGAAGTTAGGGCCCGCCACATTCAAGAAAGAACCTGGGACCAATCCCGTCACAAAACAGCTAGTATGCACCTTGCCGACAGTCACGGACTTCAGATTGTTATTATAATGGTTGTTTCCCACGAACATCCCACTTCTGGTAGGGGTTAAAGTCTCCTCCATCTTTCGGTCCAATGGGAGCATATTGAACCAAGATAATGGGAAGTGTCGCTCCATCTGGGGATACGGATCGCCATCCTATTAGAGACAAAACTCCAATTCTCCGACACCTCCAGAACATGACTGTTCTTCACGGTCAAGACGTCTCCAAAAAAGAACGCAGGCTTCAAATACTCCCCTTCAAATTTCCCGGAGTTCATCATAGCATTAAGGAAATGGAAAGACTGATTCTTGATGGCATTTAGTCTAGCCGAGGGTTCGTCACTTGGCAGTTGATCTGCCAGATGCTGAACAATATGGTCATACCTATAACCCAGGGCAGCTTGGGCACTACCCACCAGGAGTTCTCTAGCTGCATTTACTGGCAAATTCACTGAAAAGAAGACAAAAAAGGGTGAGTTAAAAAGATGGATAAAAAGAATGGTTAGGGGCTTTCAAGTCCCATGCGGCTCGGGAGAGCACCCATGCGGCTCTAATTTAACAAAGCCTCATGCGGCTCAAGCTCAAGAAAATACTTATACGGCTCGGTTCAGTGAAAGTCCATGCGGCTCAGCGTCGCTTATGCGACTTCGTTAGTAAAGCGCATATGCGGACACAATGGATATTCTTATGCGGCTCGCAGCTCAGCCATAGGATGAACATGCGGCTCGTAAAGGCTCGTGCATAAAGTACGCGACGTAGCCATAGCGGTTAGGGTTTTTCAACTTATACAATCTCCTTACCAACAATGGGGGAGTGAACGTCAGGATGAACATTGGGGACGACGACCGGTGGAAGAGCGATCGCAATCGAAGTAGAAGCAGCCTTGCCCTTCGACGAAGTCGCTGCCTTCTTTGCCGCAACAGTTTTTTTGGGAGCCATCTGCTAAAATCGAAGAGAGAAATAAAGATCGGGACAGGGAAGATTTACAGTAAGAGAGAAAATAAAGAAGTTCTCTCTCTCAAAACTCTCTTATTTATAGGAAGGAGAGAAGGCGAAGACACGTGGATTAGTAATCGCCTCGTAGAAGACGCAACCGACTCCTCGGAATTCATCCCCAAGATTCACCCAGGGCATAGTATCCAAAAAAGATTTAATGAGCCAATCCTTGGGATTCTCCCCTAAAGACGGCGTTAACGAATTCGAGGCAATCAAAGGCCCGTGCACGTGGCAAAGAGCTATGCGGCTGACACACCCCTGCTGCTGAAACATTCATTCGGCCAAAACATTCATGCGGCCGAGTTATCCATGCGGCCAGCAAAGCATATGCGGCCAGAAGAATACGACCATGCTTCTTATTCAAAGTATTTCAATTTTACAAATTAAAAACTTTGAAGAGGGTCTTGTAGAAGCATGGAAAATATTAAAGAAAATGACCCATGCGGCCAGGGAACCCCATGCGACTCAGACAGTCTATGCGGCACAGAAGGACTATGCGGCTCAGAAACTATGCGATCTGAAATATTTCATGCGGCTCAGAAGACACATGGCGTAACAGCGCTCCCCTTCGACCCATGCTGCATTAATTACTGTGACAGCTGACAATTCTGAAAAAGTGACAGCTCTGATACAAAAGAAGTAATTATGACCCTGTCATAATGACAGCCCCCTAGGGAAGAGAAAAGATCTCTGACACAAATCCCCCGAGATCCATAAAATGTCACGTGGCCTTGATCACGTGGACGATTATATGCGGCTCGAGCAAAGACTTCCCATACGGTTCAGAATGAAGCCGTTCCATGCGGCTCAGGCCGAGACAGCCTCATGCGGCTCAAGCAGAGGCCTTCCCATGCGGTTCAAGAGGACCATTTCCATGCGGCCTAGGCGGATGCATCCATATGCGGCTCGCAATGATCATCTCCATGCGGTTCAGGGGTTTGAAGGGGGGAAGCCACTACCCGAGCAGCCATGACACGTGCCCTAACCTTATGCGGCCCAAAATTTTATACGGCTCAATCGTCATGCGGTTTAGATCCCCCAGTGGCTCCTAAGATACGTGTTCTATGCCGATCAATCTCCCAGATTTATTGTAATCAGAGATTGGGTCAAATCTCAATAATCTGGGACACGTGGCAGGAGAATAAATCAAATTTATTCGCAGACATCAGAAGATCATTATGAGGAAGATTTATTCCAATCAGTATTAATTGCTGATGAGATTTGGTATAATCTATACTTAATGGTCCGGATTCGTCACAATCAAAACGAATGGCCTAGATTAACTAATCTACAGGCCGCCGCCATCTCCAAGAAGCAATCATTTGCAACCCTAATGATCACATCTCATTCCTATAAATAGCAGGGTGCTATTCCCCTACAAAAATGAGAGAAGACACACAGGCAGAGAGATACAGAGAAGAGTACACATATAGAGAGAGAGAGAGCACCAGAATACTTGGAGAGGAGAAGCAGAGAAAGCAAAGAGAGCATTTCTTCCAACGCCAAGCAATCTTCTGGAGCCAAGGCTGCATACCGATCGTCCAAGGAGTAAGGCAGATCTGCCGTCGCTTTCCCGAGCCTCTATTGTCACCCCCCAGAATCTAAAATAAACAATTGTACTTAGATTGCTGTACCTAGGTTTTCGTTCCTAGGCTTTCTTTGTACAAGCGAGTTTGTAACGTGAAGTAAAAGTCCGGTCCTCCGATAATTGTTCTGTTCTTTTATATTTCATGGCAAACATATATATATATATATATATATATATATATATATATATATATATAAAATATATATATATATAAATATAAATATATATATATATATATATATATATATATATTCATGACTAGAGTGTATATAGATAACTTGACTAGAGTGTATATAGATAACTTGAGTGTATATATATATTTATGACTAGAGTGTATATAGATAACTTGAGAGCCAACTAATTAAATTTCCTACCCTTCTATTTATCCTAGCCCTTCAATTATGTGGGATAGATCTGTGCCCTGCGTTCTTCAAAACCCTAACCTACAATGTATGTATACACTCTAGTGAGTCACTACTGAAATCAAACGGTTTAGCGACGACCATATCCGTCGCTAATCCGTCGGTAATTGGATTTAGCGACGGGCAGCCGACGGTTTGAGACTCGTCTTACGGTATCGGTATTTATATACTGATACGTACTTTGTACTGTATTTAGTATTTTCTTAATTTCGAGAATGCTTTGAAATTTTTCTAAAATTGTATATATTTCTCATTGATCGGCATGCCACCGATGTATCGGTATATATCGTCGATTATCATTCTCATTGTACGAATTTCTGACAATTGTCAGGTGACCCGTATTTTGACTTGTCTCTTTTGTTTTGGTTTAAATCTTGACTTGGTTTAAATTTGTTTGATTCAACTTGGCTTGCTTGGTTTGGGTTGGGTTGGTTTTACATGAAGGAGGATTTTGTATAAAAACCTAAACTACTCTCTCTCCTCAATTATTTCATTTTTCTTCTTCTTCTTCTTCTTCTTCTTCTTCTTCTTCTTCTTCTTCTTCTTCATTTTCTCTTCCAAAGGAAAAGCAAGGCAAGTACACCTTGCCAAAACTTGAACTACATATTTTTATTGTTCTATTCTCTTCTACACATGATTCTAAGACTCTTTAGTACTTGGCATTTTTTATTTTGGTGGATAAATTTTTGTAGATCTAAGTTTACTTTATTTTCGGTTTTCTTGGGTTTTGATCTATCAAACTTACTTGTTTTCGAAAACTATTTGTTCCATGTGGTAGAGAATTTGATTCTACATAATTTTGACCTTTGCAAAGTTAGATTTTGACTTATTTTGAGGAAGTTATGGCCAAAAGAGATTTGGACATCTTCTATGTTCATCTGACCTGGTTCTGACAGCGACGATGAATAGTGCTTGGCCGAATAGTGCCAGTCCGCATAGCTATATAGTGCAAGTCTGCATAGATGTATAGTGCCAGTCCGAATAGATGTATAGTGCCTGGCTGCATAGTGTCAGTCCGCATAGCTGCATATTGCCTAGCCGTATAGTGCCAGTCCGTATAGATGCATAGTGCCTGGCTGCATAGTGCCAGTCCGCATAGCTGTATAGTGCCTGGCCGAATAGTGCCAGTCCACATAGCTGCATAGTGCCAAGTCGTTGTGCTAGTCCGCATAGCTGCATAGTGCCTGGCCGCGTAGTGCCAGTCCGTATAGCTGTATAGTGCCTGGCCGCATAGTGCCAGTTCGCATAGATGCATATTGCCTGGCCGTATAGTGCCGATCCGCATAGATGTATAGTTCCTGGCCGCATAGTGCCTGTCCGTATAGATGCATAGTACCTGGCCGCATAGTGCTAGTCCGCATAGCCGCATAATGCCTATTTTGGCTATTTTTTGGCTATTTTATGCCCTATTTGGCTGATTTATGGCCAGAATTTCTTTCAACGTGTCACGACCCGTACCAACTGTGAGGGTACGAGAACGTAACAACGCCCAGCCTACGTCGCAGTGTCGGCAGTAGAACGCTGTCCTAGGTCAATCCTCTAATAATATAAAGGTACCTGTACAGTATATACACTCCGAATGGAGGTGACATAACAGAACAGTCTCAATCACATCTAAGACAGATACAGAATAGTAAAGGTAGATAGAGAGATCAAAAGCACGATGTAATACAATTAAGACGAAGAAAATCTAAATGTCTAAGATAACAACTCAAGAACATCCAGCTCAATACAAGTCTCTAAATATATACAACATCTCAGAAGAACAACTGAAAGTCAATAATAAAATAATGTGTAGGCAACTCTAGAGGGGGGCGAATAGAGTTTGTGTCGATAATAACCAAATAAAAAGTTAACTCTATATCACCTCCACAAAACAACTATCAAGATAGTAAATAAATCAGAGAGAAATGAGGAAGTAAATAAAGATCATAAGAGCATACGCAAACACAGCAGTTTTAACCTGGTTTCCCTCGTAGAGGACTAGTCCAGGCCTGAGAACTCTAGCTCAGGATTGAAATCCACTATTTGTGAAATAGTGTACAACCACGTGCCTTTACTCAGAAGAGCACGCCAACTTCTTACAGATTTGCAGGTGACGAAACTTGGAATTGTCCAAGTAACTTTTCTTTTACTCTTGCACACAACTTCTAGCTGATATCGCACTGAGCACCTTGGGCTAAGGAGAGTTGTGGCTTAGGATATATGGAAGAATGAGGCTTGGAGTAGTAGAGCTTAGAAAGCTTGAATATTTGAAGGTAAGAGATGATTTGAAATGAAAGAATTCAAGCTCTATTTATACTACTCTGGGGATGCAGAATTCGGCCAGAATTCTGCCCTAAGAATTCAAATTTTTGAACGTTGGACAGCTTGTAGCAAGCAGGCCCTAAAAATTAGGGTGCTGGAAATCAGGGGACAGAGTTCGGCCCGAACTCTGTGTGGAGGCAGAGTTCGGCCCGAACTCTGTCTCCAGAAGACAGAATTGGTCCATTGGGCTTTGTGGAGCTTGGGCTTGGTTCAAGAATTGGTCTGTTGTATGGTAGAGCTTGGAGAGATATGTCTAGGGGTTGAGATGACTCAGTGCGACTCAACGTACACATTCTCCTAGACTCAATAAAATTAAGATTACAGACCTGGAAAAAGTAGGAAAACCAAGAGCCCTTTGATGACGTCTTTCTTCTGATATTTGAGCAGTCCTGAAGACATCTTTTTCCTTGACAGCAGTCGTCCGAAGATAAACAGATCTGGAAATCTGAATACCTTTCGGGGGCCATATGGACTAGAGTGATATGCATGCTTTATAAAGACAAAGAATAGCGAGCATGCATATTTAAATGTGTCACACTAATAGAAAAATGAGTGATAAACTACATAATGTGAACTAAACATTTAAGCTAAGTAATTAGTCATGCTAGATAAAAGAAATAATAAGAAAAACAACTAAGCATGCTAGTATTATATCTCACATTGATTTATATAATAAGCAACTAAAGGATATCTATGTGAGGTAGTATCAAGAGAAACATGCTAGATTCAACAAATATAAACCATTTAAAGAGAATTGTTTAGCATGTTACCAAAGTGGCTCTAGTGGCCACACTTATGTTGGTGCAATTGCTTGGAAGATAACCTTTGAGCTTTGCAACCACCAACATGCTTCCTCGGTGCTATGTCTTGATACAAGTAGCTCCACCTACAATATTAGACGAAGACTTTGGTATCCAAATAAACTTGGATCCACATTTGTTAGCTTTAGGGACCCATATACTATTTACTCTAGCATTGGTAGAAAAACTCCTACGAATAGGACAAATTACACTCATGTGTCCAATGCGAGAGCAATAGAAGCACCTAATACTAGTGTGTGCACATGTATCGGAATGAGCATGATTATGAACATGTGACATACTAGAATGATGAATATTTCTAGAGTGAGCATGCATAGATTTGGTCTTAAGACTATCATGTTCTAATAGCAAATCATTATGCACACAAGTAAGAGAATCACTATGCATGGATTTGGTCTTAAGAATATCATGTTCTAATAACAAATCATTATGCAAACAAGTAAGAGAATCAAATTTAGCATTTAAAGCATAATTCTCTTTTTCAAATAAAGCAATTCTAGAAATAAAATCATCATTTTGTTTCTTTAAAGAGTCAATAGAAGAATCATGCAAATGATTTAGCTCATGTGCTTGCTTCTTAAGATCTTCTATTGATGAGGAAAGAGATTTGATTTTCAAAATTAAAGAATCATTCAAACTCTTTAAAGAAACACAAGATGAGTTTTGTGAGCCAAGTCTAGATAATAAATCATTGTTTTCATTTCTCAAAAACTCATTAGCTTCTTCTAAATGAATAACCTTTTCTACAAGTTCTTCATTTGTAGAATGAAAAGCCTTAGCAAACTTTAAGGATTGGTTAGCCATGGCTTTCCACTTAGAGCACTTATTGCATTTAGAAGAAACATGATTGTCTATGCTACTAGAAGTAAAACCCTCTTCATCGGAGGAGGAAGAATACAATGCCATACACAAATAAACAAGGATCTACTCTAAGGATGTTAAGCCTAACAATAGAGACCTTGCTCTGATACCAATTGAAATAACGTGTAGGCAACTCTAGAGGGGGGTGAATAGAGTTTGTGTCGATAATCACCAAATAAAAAGTTAACTCTATATCACCTCCACAAAACAACTATCAAGATAGTAAATAAATCAGAGAGAAATGCGGAAGTAAATAAAGATCATAAGAGCATACGCAAACACAGCAGTTTTAACCTGGTTTCCCTCGTGGAGGACTAGTCCAGGCCTGAGAACTCAAGCTCAGGATTGAAATCCACTAGTGTACAACCACGTGCCTTTACTCAGAAGAGCACGCCAACTTCTTACAGATTCGCAGGTGGCGAAACTTGGAATTGTCCAAGTAACTTTTCTTTTACTCTTGCACACAACTTCTAGCTGATATCGCACTGAGCACCTTGGGCTAAGGAGAGTTATGGCTTAGGATATATGGAAGAATGAGGCTTGGAGTAGTAGAGCTTAGAAAGCTTGAATATTTGAAGGCAAGAGATGATTTGAAATGAAAGAATTCAAGCTCTATTTATACTACTCTGGGGAGGCAGAATTCGGGCAGAATTCTGCCCCAAGAATTCAAATTTTTGAACGTTGGACAGCTTGTAGCAAGCAGGCCCTAAAAATTAGGGTGCTGGAAATCAGGGGACAGAGTTCGGCCTGAACTCTGTGTGGAGGCAGAGTTCGGCCCGAACGCTGTCTCCAGAAGACAGAATTGGCCCATTGGGCTTTTGGGCTTTGTGGAGCTTGGGCTTGGTTCAAGAATTGGTCTGTTGTATGGTAGAACTTGGAGAGATATGTCTAGGGGTTGAGATGACTCAGTGCGACTCAACGTACACATTCTCCTAGACTCAATAAAATGAAGATTACAGACTTGGAAAAAGTAGGAAAACCAAGAGCCCTTTGATGACGTCTTTCTTCTGATATTTGAGCAGTCCTGAAGACGTCTTTTTCCTTGACAACAGTCGTCCGAAGATAAACAGATCTGGAAATCTGAATACCTTTTTGTATGATGCCGTCTTTGGTCCAACATCAATTCTTCATTGCCTATGTCCTGGTTTGATCAAGTGAGATCATGCTTACTGCATGTCTACAAATACATGTTAGGCCAGCAAAATATGTGCAGTATGAAACAAGCATAGCAATATGATATAAGACAATCAGGATAATGCTACCATACATATTTCATAAAATATGTTGCAGTACGATACAAGCATAGCAATATAATATAGGACAATTAGGACAATGCTAAGTTTAAGTAGCAACATGATAGTGAGTATATGAATATTAGTGACATCATTATGTTAAACTTAACTGATTAGCCATATTCAAAAATATACGATGTAATCATTGGGCCAACAAATAACAATGCTGAAAGAAAACTAAAGCCTAGCTATCTAGCCTAGACTATGGGAGTAGCATCCTGTACTGCAGTTGGGTCCTCCGGAGGAACCAGGTCGTAGGTGTCGTCTAATCCTGCTCCGTAATAGGTGGTACATAGGGCCTCCTCCTCATCCTCTGTAATATTTTCAACAGGTCCAGTCAGGACAGGAGCGAGTACAGTACATCTCAACAGATCATAGCAGGTTAGAAAATATAAACATGCAGTAAAGTAAGATACACAAACTGAAGAAATACAATATGTAAACAGAGAGAGAACTGTAATAGAAATATTTACTATACATAGAGAACTAATAGTGACTAGTAAGTCAGAGTAAAATATAAACATGTGAATGGCATAGGAGATTCATGACTACAGCTAAGAGAGTGATTCATGACTACAGCTACTTGGATAATATTCACATGCCTATTTCTACTCCTCCATCCCCAATCAATACACAAAGATCTGTTCAAGTTATGTTAAGATTCATGAAACTTCACATGGCTCATAAAATGAGTGATACGTGAAGGTGATTCATGATGGATCTGTGAACATGAGAGTACATGTGTCACAAGCGATTCGTGAATCATAGGAAGCATAGAGATACGTGATAATTCATGAAACACACAAAATATGCAGTATCCGATGCTCTCGAGGGGGATAACATCTTATGAAAAGATCCATATAGTACCAATCCGTGTGACCAACATGACAGTATCAAGTAAAGTAATTTAAAGCAGGAAAATAATTCTAAACAGGATATAAAATGATTAGAGAATGTACTCGCCTAGTATCTGAGTGTCCGAGATGAAAGTACTGTCCGAGGAGTGGTGTCTGGCTCCTATTTAGAACGGCACAAGTCACAACAAGTCTAGAATGGTAAAAAGATGCACTATAATGCATTCTACATGAATCTAGGTTAATCTAGGACAAAGTCAACTCTTGGTCAACTCTGGTCAACTCTAGAAGTCAGACTAGGTCAACTATGGTCAAACTAGGTCCAACAAGGTTAAACTTGGTCAAACTAGTCTAGGTTGGTCAAACCTAGGCTTAACAAGTCCATCTAGGTCACTAATCAATTAGCCTAGCAAGCACATATAAATCCCAAGGCTATACAAGCCAAACACATCAAGCCACAGATCAAGTGTGCATTCATATTGAGCTATAGTCAACATTATATAATGAGAGAGAAAGGATTGCGTGAATAGCTATGTGTGTGTGACCATGGAGGTGCACAATCAAAGGGAAATCAAACACTAGTTATAGATTACACTAGAGCATGGCCCAAGTTAACAAGGTTACATCTATTTACATTACAACCTCTAATTGTACTTAACAATTTCCATATTTACATACTAATTTCCCACATGTCTATATACATGCCATTTATATAGGCAAAAGTAATATTCATGTCACATTACATTATCACATTATTATATATATATATTACACTCACATTTATATATATATATATATATATATATATATATATATATAAATATACATATAGGGAAACTATATAGGTACTAGATAATCATCATACATATATACATGTAGAGGGAAGGAAATCAAGGAAGGGTGAGTCATGAGTGTGTGTGTAGGGCATTTGGAAATAGTAGACAATGTGTATGAATGTGTGTCAAATGACAGCCATAGGTGCTATTACCTGCCCTTAACATAGCCCCTTACAAACCCCTTTCCAGGCCATGAAACCTATCCAAATTTTGTCCCAAACCACCCTATGACACTCCCATTTTAGTCCCAATTGACACACCAATGACAGTCCCTTAACCCATCTCAAATCAGCCCACATAAATGAGTATATATATATATAACTTTAAACCATGTATGTGTGAAAGTGATAGGAATTTGTGTGTGTGTGTGTGGAGTAGTGAATGAGGGAAACCTGTGTGACAGAATTGTGTGTGAGTGTGTGGGTTACAGATTTTGTGTACATGAGTGAGTTCTCAGTTTTCAGTGATTGAAAACAGTGCATGGGTATCCTGTGTTAGTAGAAAACAGTGAATGATATTAGGAAGGTGTAGTGTTAGGCAATGTGTGTAATAAAACTTGTGTATAGTGTCATTCCTGTGTCAAATGGGAATGTCAGTGAGGGATAAATTTGTGTGAACTTGTGTGTACAGTGGAAAATAGGGAAAAACAGTGAAATAGGAATTCAACTCAGTTTTTAGGTTTAAGAATAACTATTGATAGTTCATTAGGGAATGAAATAGATCATTCTAATTCAGGTATTGAGAAAAAATTAGTTAATTACATTCGAATCAACTCTAATGCCTAAATTCCATTCCTCAAATCAAAAACCTATTCGAATGTAACATTGAACTAAAACATAATCTATCAATTATGTGAGATCACTAGACAGCTGAAAAATCAATTAAAAATCAGACTACAAAATAGGATTAATAGTTTTAGGATAAACTGAATAACAGATATTAGTGTGTCAAGGAAAAAGGGAATTCGAGAATTCGATCCCTAAATCACATCTAAAACCCACAAGTAATCATGTAATCTATTCCTTAAACATGTAGGTAAGTCCAGATTAACATTCTATCATCATTAAACAGGTGAACAACAAATCAAATTCAGAAAAAAATTTATTTCAGAATATCGTATCAGTGAAGTATCAGTCCCTATTGGGCATTCGAGAATTCGAACTCAAATAATCATCAAAATTATAAATAAAAGGTTGGTAATTGATGGCAAGCATGTGAGGGTGCATGAGAGTGTCCTCGTGTCTAGGAATTGGACACGAATCGTGTCTAGAATATCAAACGAACACAAAACCAAACAGTGCACAAATAATCATCATGCACGCGTGCACGCGTGCACGCGCGTATAACACGTGACACACGACACGACACGACACGTGGGTGTGCACCTAGGTTCACCTAGGTTAGCCCTAGGTCTGATACACCCTGTATTGGGTCCATGAGTCCCACAGACACGACGCGATACGCGTGTCAGTCGTGCCTGTGCACACGCACAGCAGCCCGTGTGCGACAGCTCGCGGCCAATACAACGTCGATATCTCTGTGCACAGACCACGAGGCACCCCTAAATTTTGGGAGCATGGTCACAGATAATGCTCCATGAATCCCATAAAAATTTCGGACACGACGTGTCCTGTGTCCAGAGAAATTGAGCCCGTGATGCAGGACACGGCCTACGGGCCCGTGCTGCGTGTCCATACGCAAAAATAGGACACAAACGGACACAAAACACCAGGACACCTTCACAAAAATTTACACACACATCAAGATCTACAAATCCATGTAATTATATTTAAAAAATATGAAAATTTATTCCTATGTGGCATTTCTACAAACACCTATGCACCTATCATGATACGTGTCCGATACAGACACGAAATGGACACAAATTGTGCCCAAATTTTGGAGAAAGCTAGAAAACCGTAAAACCTAACCTTATATGCAAAGAAATCAAGAAAAACTATGAGTTTAGTTGATTTATCTATGAGTATCAAAACTCAAGAAAAGCTTCAAAGAGGGGATTCCAAATGGCAACTCCAAATCTCCAAATAGCATGCAAACTGAGGTGCCCCTCCAAAATCAATATATAAACATAAATTAGATCCTATTGCAAATGACTAGAACTAAAAAGGAGCTAAAATGAATTAATTAGGAATTTCTAAGGTTGGGGATTTACCTCTTTCTAAACTTGAGATCTATTTCCAAGAGAGGCTAACCCTAAATCAAGAAGGCATTAAATAGGGGTGGGAAACCCTAGGTTGGCTGCCATAGGTGGGTTTAATTTGGTTTTGGGCCTAAGTCATGGGCCTATGGCTTAATCACAAGTCTTAAAATTGATAAATCATAAGTCGTTGACTTAAGCCATAAGTCATGAACTAATTTCACTTAAGTAATCCTTCCTACCTTAAGACTAATTTCTAATGACTAAAAGTAGGTTAACTAGAGTTAGACTAGGGTCATCAACTAGGGTTAGTTCTACAAGGTCTCAACTAGTCAAGACTAACATAACACATAGCAATATTTAATTAATATTAAATTCACACAAATTCCTATAAATCATAATAAATTCAAATAAATCCTAAAATGGCCAAAATACCCTCTAGGCTAAAATGTACTAGTCAAAACATCCTAATCAGATGGCTAGGCTCTAAGGTTACACTAGTCAAACACCAAAATCATAAGTCATGATTTAAAATAGTTTTAAAATGATTAAAAATCACCAAAAATCATATTATCATTTAAATATCATAATTAAATAAATTAAAATACAAAATTTCAAAATTATCCTTATTTTAGAAACTGGGTGTTACACAACTCCCAACTCCCAACATGAAAGTTGTAGATCTTTGTCTTGGCATCGAGAATCTTCTCGTTTCACTTTAATTGGAGTTTATATGCGATTGATAACTTGAATCATAATTTTGATCTTTTTGGCATATTTTCTCTACTTGACGTTTTTGAGGTTTCCTTCGACTGTAATAAATTCTTATCATGATTAGATAATTTTGTACAGTTAGGAATAATTATACCCCTTATATTCTTAACACTAACACAGATTCAATTATTGTTTTATGTCAAGTAGTACTTTTATTTATTTCTTCTCCCATGCCAGATACGTCTTTTATCTAATTCTTTTTACATGCGATCCTTATTATCATGTTTTTTTATTCTTAGATAGTGGCCCGTCGTGGTGCACTCATGAATTTTCTTCTCTTTGGTTAATCTAGATAGTGGCCCGTCGTGGTGCACTCATGCTACACGTCTCTTCTTTGCTTAATCTAGATAGTGGCCTGTCGTAGTATACTTATGCTACACGTCTCTCCTATGCTTATACTAGATAGCGACCCCTTGTGGTACACTCTGGTACATATCTTTCTTTGTTTACATGATGGTGACCCGTTGTGGTGCACTCTTGAACATGTCTTTACATGCTAACATGATAGTGGCCCGTCGTGGCACACTCTTAACAAGCAACCTTAACATAATAACTCGTGATAGTGGTCCGTTGTGGCACACTTTTGATATGGCAAATAAACCTAACATGACATACTTAATCAAGATGTTGTTACGATGGCTATTTCCCCTTACTAATCTAACTCTTTTAGACACCGTAGTTGAATTCTTTGTGTATGCGTGAACAAGCTATATGTCTCGTCTTGTATTATGTCTAGGACATGGATTCCTGATTACCACGGTCAGGGATTCATACTGAATCTGCCTAGGGTAATGACTAAATTGATCAAGTAGTTTATATATAGAGAGATTTTCCAGTTACAGGCGATCTCGTTATCTGGGCACGTCAAGTGGACTTGTAGCCTGCCGACGAGTAGGGCACAATTCCAGTACACTGTCATGTGTTGCACTCCAAGTCACGTAATAACTCTCTTAGGGTACATTTGTCTCCTAGGCGATGTACCTACTATTATATGTACATAGGATACATTTGTCTTCTGGGCGATGTATCTACTATAAATTCATAAACCCTACGTGGATAACCTGGATAGTAGTAGGGCTTGTAACTGTGGGAATATCTCGTTGAATCTTGTTAGTAACTAGGCTTGTGATAACCCTAGTTAGCCAATGTATCAAGCCGTACTCATTGCTTGGCCGTGTTTGATGGATGTAGTCTGTCCAGTCCAGTCTAGTTTTGTCTAGGCAGTGTTCGTATGTTTATTTCAGTACATCATTATTTATGCTTTACTTTTGTCGATAAATTATTAGAGACAAAGTTCTGTTCAGAAGAAGGGTTACAACCCCGGTCCTTATTTGGTTTACGGGTTGTAACTTGGATTCGGAAATAGTTCCTAAGTCATCTTGTCATTTGTCGTCCTATTCAGAACCCACACGCTATACATGCTTCTTATGCTAAACATTGATTAGAGTTTAAGTTTTGTTCAGAAGAATTGGGTTATAACTCCGGTCATTATTTGGTTTACGGGTCGTAACTGGGCTTCTGGTATAGTTCCCAAGTTATTTTATCATTGTCGTTCTATATAATTATCACAGGCTCTCATGCCCTAGTTACATAATATGCTCACAAGTCTCAGTTATCTATATGCTCTTAAGTCTCAGTTATCTAACATACTCACAAGTCTCAGTTATCTAACATGCTCACATGTTCCACTTACCGTACATGTTTGCATGTACCATTTTTCTTACATGGTTTAGCTATGTCACAAGTTCTCTATTTAATTCACAAGTCCATAGTTTATATTACGTCATATGTTAATTACTTATGCTCCAAGTGGCTTATTTATTGTCTTTTCTATTTCCCGGAATGAGTGTATTGGTAGTGCACGAGTCTCGATCTGCATTTACTTATTGCTTTCTTTAACCATTGCTATGTTAGCTATTGTTGGTTTTAGTTCATAGTTTGGCTTCCTTTGTGGTACTTGCTATTTGGGGTCTGACCCCACTGGTTTTGTTTGGCTAGATCTGATAGAGGAGCCCAGAGGATCTTTCGTACCATCTACTCGACGGTGACTATCCGGAGCACCAGAGTACCTGAGTGGACTTCTTATTTCATTTTCCCACTTGATATGTACATTATTCTTTAGCGGCATTTAGCCTCCGAGCACGTGTTTTTGGATCTTAACATTTAGCCTACGGGCCAAAACATGATGTGCGTATTCTAGACTATAGTTAGAGCTTATTATGTATGACTATTACTCTTGCTAGTTCTCTATTTTGGTATAACTAGCTTCATGATCATCCATCTATAAATAATTTGGACGCTTTACTATTGTATGTCCGATGATCATACTTCTTGCTCTTTGTGTAATTGTCTGTGATTGAGATACCTAGGATTGTTTGACCTAGGATCGACTGTTGGCTTGTAGAAATAACCTCCATATCCTGACAGCTTATACACAATTTTAGAGTACTGGTGTACTTTGGAATTGCGTAGCTGGCCTTGTCCGTCCCCACTTGCCAGTATTCTGGTTCTAGGGCGTGACACAGGTTTTAGTGGTGGCCTATACAGGTTTGATTTATCAAAAATATGGGGATTACTGATATAGTTATCTCAGTCATAATTATCTTTATTGATATCCTTCGAATTATTCTATATCTCTGATACTTTGACCTGATATCTACCTTTATCGTTGATCCTTCTTATTCCCTCGATTTGATCATTGTGTCCTTTAACTTTCAGGGACAATGTTCCTTATCCTTCCGATTATCTTGTTTGGGTTCCGCCAATAGCAGGTCAGAAATCTTCTGTTAGGCCAGTTGTGGAGGATCAGTCTCAGCGTTCAGGTGCAGAGTCGAGAGTTGACTCGAGGGCAGAGATGTTAGTCCATCCCAATCATTCTAATGTGCCCGTATAGTCAGCAGTCCGGACAGAGGTAGTTCCAGATCAGCCCGATGTACTAACACTCATAGGGATTATCAAGGAAATGATGGAGTCACAACAACAATGAGATCTTATTCTCCAGCAGAGTATTCAGATGTTGATAGACCGTAGTATGCAAGGAGTACCAGAGGAATTTCTAACCGAGGACTTACAGCCAGAAGGAGTATAGATTCGAGCCAGGTAGTACTAGTCATCTAGCAAGTCAGCATATCGAGCCCGACCTACCGTGGAGGCAGTACGAGATTAAGAGTACATAGCCAGGAGGACCGAATCTAGAACTGAAGGTCGTAAAAAGGTACCATTCATCCATATCAGGCTTTTTACCCTAATCTCCCTCACCAGTACCAGCGGACCAACGTCCATACCAGCACCAGGAGTTACCAGTCGTATGTTTCTTCTGTGGAAAGGAAGGACACACTCATCTTACTTGTCGGAGGGCTAACTTTCTATGTTTATCGTGCAGTTCACCTAAACACATGATAGAAATTTGTCCCCGGAGGAGTCAAGGTGGATTGTCATCCTTTCAGCCTTCCAACCAGCAGTCATCAGCGTCGGTTCAGCAACAGCAAGCTCAGAGGCAGAGAAACCAGCAGCAGTATCGGGCAGAACAAGCTTGTACCTATTGTGGCAAGATTGGGCATCTCTGATCAGTTTATCGGACAGCCAATAGGCAATGCTTTCTCTGTGCAACAGAGGACCATTTAGTTAGCACTTGCCCCTATCCGACATCTCGAGGACGACCATCTACACCAGATATACCGCTATTTTTTCAGTCACCTCCGTCATCGCCTCTAGTAGTGGACAACCAGTTAGGATCAATACTAGATGTTCAACAAATTGGTATAGTACCCACCGCCATTACAAGCTCAGAGGGTCATGCAGCTCAGAGCGCGATTAAAAGCACTATACCAATAGCATATCTAGTATCAGCATGAAGATAACACCTTGGAAGTCTCAGGTACCATCTTTATGGTTTTCTTTCAGTTATGACCTTTGGATCTGTCTTTCAGTAGCAGGCCAGGTAGTGGCAGTATATCTTGGGTTCTTGTTGGCGGCCTTCTGTTCCCCCAATATCAGGAGTACAACGGTCACCTTGACTTATTCGGTGGCTGAATACGAGTTTCTCGTCCCACTCTTCTGTCTTCGTACCTCAAGATACGTGATAATTATTACGTGTCTCGATTACGATGATACGTCCTAGGTATTTGTCATATCTTAGACTATGTCATTGGTACCGACTTACCTTGAGACTTGACCTTTATCCATTTTTGGGAGTCATCGTAGGCCAGCGAGGACGTTGGTCCATACTCAACTGATTCAGGAGGCATATCTATTCATATTCCTCCAGTCCTTATTTATTGTGGTTGTGATATTGCTTACGCATTTAATTATATTACCGATGCCTTCTTTTACTTATATGCCATGCTTTATTTTATTGAGATAGTTGTATTTTCTTGAGCTTTTGTTTTGGTTATCATGCTCGACTAGCTTTAGGAAATTCCGAGGACATAATTTTTCTAAGGATGGAAGAGTTGTGAGACTCGTCTCACGGTATCGGTATTTATATACTGATAAGTACTTTGTACTGTATTTAGTATTTTCTTGATTTCGAGAATGCTTTGAAATTTTTTCCAAATTGTATATATTTCTCATTGATCGGCATGCCACCGATGTATCGGTACAAATCGACGATTGTCATTCTCATTGTACGGATTTCTGACAATTGTTAGTTAACCCGTATTTTGACTTGTCTCTTTTGTTTTGGTTTAAATCTTGACTTGGTTTAAATTGGTTTGATTCAACTTGGCTTGCTTGGTTTGGGTTGGGTTGGTTTTAAATGAAAGAGGATTTTGTATAAAAACCCAAACTTTTATCTCTCCTCTATTATTTCATTTTTCTTCTTCTTCTTCATTTTCTCTTCAAAAGGAAAACCAAGACAAGTACACCTTGCCAAAACTTGAACTACATATTTTTATTGTTATATTCTCTTCTACACATGATTCTAAGACTCTTTAGTACTTGACATTTTTTATTTTGGTGGATAAATTCTTGTAGATATAAGTTTACTTTATTTTTAGTTTTCTTGGGTTTTGATCTATCAAATTGACTTGTTTTTGAAAACTAATTGTTCCATGTGGTAGAGAATTTGATTCTACATACTTTTGACCTTTAAAAAGTTAGATTTTGACTTATTTTGAGGAAGTTATGGCCAAAAGAGATTTGGACATCTTTTATGTTCATCTGACCTGGTTATGGAAGGGACGATGAATAGTGCCTAGACGCATAGTGTCAGTCCGTATAGCTGCATAGTGCTAGTCCATATAGATGCATAGTGCCAGTCCGTATAGCTGCATAGTGCCTGGCCGTATAGTGTCAGTCCGTATAGCTGCATTGTGCTTGGCCACATAGTGCCAGTCCCGTAGCTGCAAAGTGCCTGGTCGCATAGTGCCAGTCTGCATAGCTGTATAGTGCCTGGCCGTCTGCATAGTACCTGGCCGTATAGTGCCTATTTCGGCTATTTTTGGCCTTTTTATGTCCTATTTGGCTGATTTGTGGCCAAAATTTCTCCCAACTCCCAACATAAAAGTTGTAGATCTTTGTCTTGGCTTCAAGAATCTTCTTGTTTCACTTTAATTGGAGTTCATATGCGATTGATAACTTCAATAATAATTTTGATCTTTCTGGCATATTTTCTCTACTTGACGTTT
This sequence comes from Iris pallida, assembly GCA_029216955.1. NCBI lineage: Eukaryota > Viridiplantae > Streptophyta > Magnoliopsida > Asparagales > Iridaceae > Iris > Iris pallida. Next base: position 9,404,947 of record JANAVB010042617.1, read on the forward strand.
TTGAGATTTTCTTCGATTGTAATAAATTCTTATCATGATTAGATGATTTTGTATAGTTAGAGAATAATTGTACCCCCTTATATTCTTAACACTAGCATAGATTCAATTATTGTTTAATGTCAAGTAGTACTTTATTTATTTCTTCTCCCATGCCATGATACGTCTTTTATCTAATTGTTTCTACATGCGATCCTTATTTTCATGTTTGCTTATTCTTAGATAATGGCCGTCATGGTGCACTCATGAATTATGTCTCCTTTTTTCTTAATCTAGATAGTGGCCAGTCGTGGTACACTCATGCTATACGTCTCTTCTTTGTATAATCTAGATAGTGGTCCGTCGTGGTACACTTATGCTACACGTCTCTTCTCTGCTTACACTAGATAGTGACCCGTTGAGGTGCACTCTGGTACATGTCGTTCTTTGTTTACATGATGGTGACCCGTCGTGGTGTACTTTTGAACATGTCTTTACATGCTAATATGATAGTGGCCCATCGTGGCGCACTCTTAACAAGTAACCTTAACATGATAACTCTTGATAGTGGTCCGTTGTGGCGTACTCTTGATATGACAAGTAAACCTTACATGATATGCTTAATCAAGATGCTGTTGCGACGACTATTTTTCCTTGCTAATATAACTTTTTTGGACACCGTGGTTGAATTCTTTGTATATGCGTGCACAAGCTATATGTCTCGTCCTGCATCATGTCTAGGACATAGATTCCTGATTACCACGGTCAGGGATTCATACTGAATCTGCCTAGGGTAATGACTAGATTGATCAAGTAGTTCATATAGAGAGATTTCCTAGTTACAAGCGATCCCATTATCTGGTGCATCGAGTGGATTGCTAGCCTGCCGATGAGTAGGGCACATTTCCAGCACACTATCATGTGTTACACTCCAAGTCACCTAATAACTCTCTTAGGGTGCATTTGTCTCTTGGGCGATGTACTCACTATTATATGTACATAAGATACAATTGTCTCCTGGGCGATGTATCCACTATAAATTCTTAAACCCCGCCTGGATAACCTGGATAGCTACAGGGCTTTTGACTTAAAATATCTCGTTGCATCTTATTAGTAACTAGGTTTGTGAAAACCCTAATTAGCTAATGTATCAAGTCGTACTCATTTCTTGGCCGTGTTTGATGGATGGAGTCAGTCCAGTCCAGTCTAGTTTTGTCTAGGCAGTGTCCGTATATTTATTTCAGTACATCATTATTTATGCTTTACTTTTGTCGATAAATGATTAGAGACGAAGTTCTGTTTAGAAAAAGGGTTACAACTCTGGTCTTTGTTTGGTTTACGGGTTGTAACTTGGATTCCGAAATAGTTCCTAAGTCATCTTGTCATTTTTTGTCCTATTCAATACCCATACGCTATACATGCTTCTTATGCTAAACATTGATTAGAGATTAAGTTCTATTCAGAAGAAGGGTTACAACCCCGGTCCTTGTTTGGTTTACGGGTTGTAACTGGGCTTCTAGAATAGTTTCCAAGTCATCTTATCATTGTCATTCTATATAATTATCACAGGCTCTCATGCCCTAGTTACATAACATGCTCACAAGTCTCAGTTATCTACATGCTCATAAATCTCAGTTATCTAACATGCTCATAAGTCTCAGTTATTTACCATGCTCACATGTTCCATTTACCGTACATGTTTGTATGTACCATTTCTCTTACATGGTTTAGCTATGTCACAAGTTCTCTGTTTAATTCATAAGTCCACAGTTTACATTACGTCACATGTTAATTACTTATGTTCCAAGTGGCTTACTTATTATCTTTTCTATTTCTTGGGATGAGTGCAATGGTAGTGCACGAGTCTCGATCTGCATTTACTTATTATTTTCTCTAACCATTGCTATGTTAGCTATTGCTAGTTTTAGTTCATAGTTTGGCTTCCTTTGTGGTACATGCTATTTGGGGTCTGACCCTACTTGTTTTGTTTGACCAGATCTGATAGAGGAGCCCAAAGGATCTTCCGTACCATCTACTCGACGGTGACTATCTGGAGAACCAAAGTACCTGAGTGGGTTCCTTGTTTCATTCTTCCACTTGATATGTACACTATTTTTTTGCGGCATTCAGCCTCCGAGCATGTGTTTAGCTTGTGTTTTTGGATTTTGACATTTAGCCTATTGGCCAAAACATGATGTGTGTATTCTAGACTATAGCTAGAGCTTATCATGTATGACTATTACTCTTGCTAGTTCTCTATTTTGTTATGACTAGCTTCATGATCATCCATATATAAATCGTTTGGGACGCTTTACTATTGTATGTCCGATGATCATACTTCTTGCTCTTTGTGTAATTGTCTGTAATTGAGATACCTAGGATTGTTTGACCTAGGATCGACTGTTGGCTTATAGAAGTAACCCCTATGTCTTGACATCTTATACGCAATTTTAAAGTACTGGTGTATTTTGGAATTGTATAGCTGGCCTTGTCCGTCCCCATTTGCCAGTATTCTGGTTTTGGGCATGAAAGACGAATTTTGGCCAAAAAAATCCGTCGAGAAACAACCCGTCGCTAAAAATATCCGTCGCTAAGTTGTCACCATTCGACGACTTAGCGACGGATTACCATCAGCAAGATTCGTATAATTAGCGACGATTGGCCGATGGTTTTTTTATCAAATCAAGTATCTGGAAGTTAGTGGTACTGCTACTTTATCGACGGACGTATCCGTCAAAAATACGTCGGTAATGTGTCGGTAAACGTGTATCAGAGAGTTTCTGATACGCAAAATCCATTGCGAATAGTCGCTAATGGTCAACGGATTTGCGGCGGGGTATCCGTCGCTTTGATTTTGGAAATCTTTCATGTTTCCAGAACCTTGGCGACAGATAATCTGTTGCTAATCCGTCGACCATTGTCGCTAGGTTGTCGCCAATTTGTCGCAACTTTGGCGATGGATCATCTGTCGCTAAATACGTACCGACTACTAGCGACGGATTGGCGACGACTAATCCGTCGCATAGCTTATGGAAATCTTTCATATTTCCATAACCTTGTCGATGGATAATCCGTCGCTTGGTAGTCGCCATCCGTCGCTAACTAGAAATTCTCCAGTTAGTGACGGATATTCCGTCGCTTAGTAGTCGCCATCCATTGCTAACTAGAAATTCTAAAGTTAGCGATGGATATTCCGTTGCTTTGCCGTCGCTTTTTGTCGATTTGTAGTCACTAGTCCATCGCTAACTGGAAAGTTTTTGAATTTTTTACATAAACCAGAGCATTCCCTGTTTACACAACATTCGAAACATCGGAACACCATAAAATGCATCACACATCACACAAACCAATAAACCAATATACATCACATACCAATATACAAATATCCATCACAAATACTTCACACAAACCAATATACAACACACACCAATATACAAATATCTATTATTTCAAACCATTATCCAAAACTTACCACCATTATCCAAAACTTACCACCATTATTTAGCCAATATCCAAACATTCATCAAAACATTCATCAAAAACTAACATCCGAAATTTACAAATATTCAACATTTAAAAACATTTCAAACCATTCAAATACAATACATCAATAAGAAGAAGGAGTTGGATCGTCTGCTGGTGGTACTCCCTGCAGCACCCGATGAAAATACTCCACTATGTATGCCGGCAGGGTATCAAAGAAATAGTCTGGAAGTTGGCGTAGCTGCTCTAGCGACATCATGTCAAGGAGTGTCGTCACAGTAGGAGGCGGTACCAGAGGGGCAGCAGGGTCAAAAAAAAGACGCCCGATGGAAGAAGGATCGGGAGCAGCAGTAGACAGACCGGGAGCAGAAGAACCGGGAGCAGATGAACCGGAAGGAGACGGACTGAGAACAGAAGAACCGGGAGTAGTAGAAGGACACGGATATTACGTAGTTATATGCTCCCGCAGGGACGACACCACCTCAGTCAGATTCGTAAGCTGTGTCCTCATATCATCGTCTGTCGAGGTCGCGGAAGGAGGCGGGGGCGGTAGAAATCTCGGAATCAACGCCTGTAACGACACCAGGGATCCGCATCCGTAGAGGCACCCTTTCCTAAAGCCGCTGATGGTATTTACGAACATGTTGTCGTGGCAAGCAGCCATATAAGAGTACGCCTGGGTGGGCATCATTTTGTCTACATCCTCGACAGCATATGGGTGAACCCGTCTAAGGGCCTCGCGATACGCAACCTATCAAAAGAATGTGTTTCTAATATGAGGTTTCCTAAGTTATAATCTAAATCCTATGTTTCCCTAAGTTATAATATGAATCCTAAGTTTACCTAAGTTATATTAATCCTAAGTTTACCTAAGTTTTAGTCTGAATACTTATAATTCTAACATAAATCTCATAAATATAAGTACTTACATCCGTCTTCTTGGCCCTTTCGTTGACGAAGCTCCCGTCCTTCCGTCTCTTGTGCGTATACTGGATTACATCGTGCATGGTGACCAATTCTACCTCTTTTCCCTCCTTTACTGCCTGTTAGGACTGTATACGAAATATTCGTAGAATTTAGTTAACTCTGTGTATTAATAGTATCGAATTAGATAGTGGAATAAATTTACGGTATCTCACCAGATCTGCACGCGTGGCTGCGTGGGACCTTGATCCCCCCGTATGTAGACCCACGGCCCGTCGATTCGCCTTCGCTTTTTTCAATTTCTGCTTGTACGCAGAAGTATCCATCTTCTCCAAGATCTGCTCATAATACTTCTACCGGATCCACTCCTTCTTCGAATGCGCCGTTCGAAGGTCATACACCGCGTCCCGTATCTTCTTCCCGACGGTGCTTCTGTAGGTCCTACGGATCGCCTCCTCGCGATGGAGGGGGCCACCAGAACGTCCTCTGACATACAAATCCAATTATCACAAAATCAAAAAATTGTTAATTAAAGAGTAATTAATAATTAACCATAAGATATATTGTAAAACCCCTAAATTTCTACTATTTTTTAAATAAATTTGATACTGATTTTTTTATTTTTGTATATTGTACATCGCGTAGTTGCATTGTACGTCACGCACAAAATTTTGTTTTTCGTAATTGCTCGACTTGTACGACTATGTGCGAGCGTACATATTTTTAAAAAATATTTTTTTCTATTTTTATAGTTTCGAAATAATATATATAATAATTATTTTTAGCTATCGTGCCTAAATTTTCAAGTTTATGATTTTAATTATGAAAAGCCTTTCATTTATACAGATATAATAATAAATAATTTTTCTATAAAATGGTATATTAGAAAAGTACATTTTTGTAAATATTATTTGGAAATACATATATATTTCATAATTATTTATTTGTTTATTTTTAAATAATAATATAATTTTTGAAATTATTATTATTAGTATTTTTGAAAAATATATTTTGAAATTATTGTGGCAATTTAAATCTTGATTTGATTTTATAGATTTATTTAAATAGTTAAATTAATATATATATTTGAAATTTGATTGATTTTAAACTAAAGGATGGAATTTAATTAGATTTAGATTGATTTAGATTTGGATTAAAATTTATTGAATTTGATTTAAAATAAATAGAGGAATTATCTAAAGGGATTTGCAACTATCATAATCCTTATCTAAATAGTAGCTTCCACCTCCTATATAAGGAGAGGCTAATTATTCTCTATTCCATTAATTTTCTCCACCTACAAATGTGTTTGTGCATCGTGTCCGTGCACATCAAGCCATATCCATTCACTTTTTCTATTTTTCATCCAAATTGATTAATGTTCTCATTAAAGAAATTCTCTTTTCCCTTCCATCTATTTTCTCTTATCACAAATTCTTACTATCCTTTTACCGATCAACCAAGTCCGTCTATCCTAGTAGTCCTTAAATTTTGAGTACGAAAATTTTCAAAGGTGGATAGATTTGTAACTCATCTTTCCAAAATTATTATTTTTTAAATTATATCTATATATTTTAATTTTGTGTTTAAAAGTAATTTTCGTAGAAATTTTGTAAAAGATATTTTGTGATTACTTTTGTTACCAAAAACTAGTTTTAAATTAATGGTTTAAAATAATGTTTCTAAAAAAATGTTCTCGAATTTTTATTTGAAATATAAAATATGTTTTTATTATTTTTGGTCTTCTAAAAATTGGTTTTAAAAAAAATGAGCGATAAAAGGTTTTTTTTGTCTATTTATTTTTAAATAACGATTTGGATTTATAAAAGTAAGTTTTATAATATTTAATGACATCGAGTATTATTTTGATATGTTAATCAGTTATTTGATTATATTTGAATTTATTTAAATTATTTTGATGGTTATCAACTATACTTTAAATTATGTTGATAATTTAAATATTGTTTAAAATACTTACGATGACTAATTGGAGCATTACGATTTGTCTAATCTAGATTTGAAATATTATTTGATTAAATGATTTATTTATTATTTGATTTAAATTATTTTGATAAATATTTGATATTATTTTAAAGTTATTATGTTGAGTTTGATTTGGATTTGGATTCCTATGATTTGAATTATTTGATAATATAGAATAATACTTAAAGTTATTATGGTGATCATTTAAAGGATTGCAATCAAATTGATTTGTTTTTTTAAATAATTTATTTGATTTAAATTCATGGGAAGATTTATCCATTAGAATTTCTTATCCTATTGGAATTATATCTAGTATTAATTAGATCATTTTTTATTTAAATCAAATCCTATCTAATTTAGGAGATAAATCTGAAATAGATACCTATATAAACCCAATACATCCCCCTTCTATCAGCCATAATTCAAAATTATTTTTAGTCCAATAGAAACTCTAAAATTCGTCATTAGAATTCAGCCCCGCTTTTTAGCAGCAAGAGCAACTTGGAACGACGATATCTCCTAGCTCCGAACTCCGTTTCGCCTCCAATTTTTTTAAAAGAAGCGTATCGAGGTAAGGTTTCCAAAAACATATTTTAAAAGAAAAAAATTCGTTCTGTAGATTTCTACAAAACTGTTTGAATATCTAGTGTCCCAAAAATAAACGTGTTTCAGTATTTTTATGATTTCGGGAGATTCCGGAAACGAAAATGCGATCCGTTTAGTTTTTCGGAAAGCTAATACGAAAACCTATACCATATCCTAACTTCAAAATTTATTAAATTAATGTAATAGGTGCAGTATTAATTATAATTAGATAATAGACTATTTTCAGCATCTGAAGTTGTTCCTGCGCCTCCTCTTTGTGCGCTGTTGTTGATTCGTCGCCAGGACATCATCTTATCTCACTCGGACATTAGGAAAGACACCTTGCCTTTACTATTTAATTTTTTGCTCAATATCATGCTTTTTTTTATTTTTATTCTTTCAAAACCATATGTAGTTGCAAATTATTATACTTTAGTTTTCTTTATGCACTTGGCCTAGAGTTAAGGGACCACCTTTGTTTGTGCCGCATTCATTGACTCGACACATGTGTGCCACGATATCACGTGTCTCATATAGATTCGAACTTGCGTACCGACCGTACATCGGTGCGTACAGGGCGAGCGTTAGGATATAACTGCTAATATAGTTGTCTAGAAGACTTAGCGGTTATTAGAAATATCGTGGTGTGGATTCAACACTAGTAGTGCATGGGGAGGGTGAAGACAGTTATTAGGCGCAGGGATTTTCACACATTTACTTTTCTCTAGCTGCCATTTGTGACTCAGCCGAGAGCTAGTGTGCCGTGCACTTATTTACTTTTCTCTAGATGCCACTAGTGCCTCGGTTGAAACACAAATGTGCCGCACATTTAATTTCCTCTAGCTGCCGTTAGTGACTCACCCAAGAGCTAGTGGTCGTGCATTTATTTTTCTCTAGATGCCCCTTAGCTCTCACTCGAGTGCTAATGGGTCGTGCATTTACTTTTATCTAGATGCCACTAGTGCCTTGGTTGAAACGCTAACGCGCCGTGTTTCTAGTCTCGAGAGCCCTTGTATGGAACGTTGTCTTCAAAGTGCATTTTCACATAGAATGGTTAAGGACCTTTATTTGTTTAGTCATATATATACTTTTATGTTGAGCTTCTATTATTCAGTTATTGGCATGATATTATGTGTCTTGTTACGTCCCTCTGAGGACCTGGTTATCTCGTCAGGTGTCTGCTCTTGTCTTACACAGGTGTTCTAGCTCTAGCCGTGATCATCGCTATATCTTCGAGGATGATTGCAATTGGATCGTCTTTGCTTCGCTCGCCAAACTTATTTCATTTTCCATGTATTTCGTCCTTTGCTTGTTGGTAGTGGATTTGTCTCCGCCCAACATATTGTACAATATATTTCCATAGATGATAATATGAATTCTTTATTTTCCTTTATTTGTGGATGAGATTAGTTGTTATGATTTCTACTGCATATTACAGCTTATGTATATATACAAGGCCATGTACTTCGTATGTATACAGCTGGCATATCTACGTTCCTAGTCCTACGTATTTTGGGACTAAGGCATTACATATATATATATACCCTCATCTCGTCGAGCCAGATGTACTGCAAGTCTAGGGGCACCTCAGAAAAATTTATGTAGAGGCCATGGTAGTTAGCCCGGATAATCTGCCCTAGATGCCTGGCAGTATCCCACGAAAAAAACCTACAAAGAAGCAACGACTTGATTATTAACTTGAATAAATGCAACAAATTTAATAAATTTATTTATGATTCACCCGCGGGCTATAGCTCTCGTCGGAACTCGTCCATCGACCTCTCTGGTGGCGTCGGAGGATCCGCGGCTCCACGCATGTACTCACCAGTAACCGGATGTAACTGAGTTCGGGGGTACTCGGGGGCCCACTGTGCAATAACTGATGGATCTGCTGGCGGATCTGCTGGTAGAATGGATTCGTCAGTGGATGGAGACGCAGGCCTCGACGAAGGTGACGATAGCCCCGTGGTAGATCAACAGCGGGATGAGTCTGTGCTTGGGGTACTCTCCGGGTCAGGATCACTAGATGGGGTCATATCCTGGGAATGCTGAAGGTGACCACGACTACTACCACCAGCACTACCACCACGACCACGTCTACGACCAGTACCAGCAGCACCAGCACCACCAGTACCACCAGCACCATGACTAGCACCACCACCACGACGAGTGCTAGCCACCATGACCTGTAAATAGAACACATAAACATAATTAACAATATAGAAGTACAAATGAATATAAAACTAAACTAAAACATATATACCACCAGCAGGGCGACGAGTGCCGCCGCGACGAAAAGGACTAGGACTGCCATCTGCAAAAAAATACAATATGTAGATGATCGAACGACAAAAGCATGAACTCAAACAAGATTGCAGAAGTTTAAACTAAATTCACTAAGTTAGTTGTAAGTGCTTTTATGAGGTCAAACTAAATTCACGTAATTGGAAGTATTTTTAATATATACCAATATTTAATCTAATCATCGTCATCATCTTTGTCCTCGTCCTCATCCTCGGCCTCATCTTCATTCTCATCCTCATCCTCACCTTTATCCTCATCGTCTACTTCATCTGTATCCTCATCCTCATCAAGTTCTTCTTCTTCTTCTTCTTCTTCTTCTTCTTCTTCTTCTTTTTCTTCTTCTTCTTCTTCTTCTTCTTCATCTTCTTCTTCTTCTTCTTCAGCCTTAGTACTTGGGACAAGATGTCTCTTTCTCCCCTGGTTGACAACTAAGTCTTGTTTATCAACCACTTCATCCCTTCTATTTTCTTCAACAACATCTTCAACATCCATGTTATCCGACTGTTGTCCCAAGTATTGGGGCTTTTCGTTCTGGTCCTCTTGGTATGCTGGGTCTCCAATGTTGAATATATTTTTAGATTTAATCTTGCATACTGTCCACCAGTCAAATCGATCTCTACGAAGTCTTGGGTAGCTTGTATAGTAGACTTGAACAGACTGACTTGCTATCGCAAACGTGTCGGACCCTCTATACCGCCTGTGATGATTTATATCTACGAATCTAAATTGTTTATCGATTCTCCAACCGATATTTGGTGTCGTATTGAACAACTCATATTTGAATATCACAATATGCATATCATATGGGGCAGTTGTTTGCCATAAAATATAAAAGAGTAGAACAGTTTTATGGGAGGACTGGACTTTTACTTCATGTTACAAACTCGCTTGTACAAAGAAAGCCTAGGAATGAAAATCTAGGTACAGCAATCTAAGTACAATTATTTATTTTTGATTCTGGGGGATGACGGTAGATGCTCGGGAAAGCGACGGCAGCTCTGTCTTACTCCTTGGACGATCGGACGTAGCCTTGGCTCATGTGACGAGAAGTTTGGCGTTGACGAAGAAATGCTCTTCTTGCTCTCCTCGTATTGCTCTTCTGGCTTCTCTCTCTCTGGATTGATCTCTGTGTATTTTTCTCTCTGATTATTGGGGGAGCGTCCTCTGTGTATGCGTATCTCTTTTGCAAGGGAATGGCACCCTGCTATTTATAGGAATGGGGTGTTATCATTAGGGTTGCAAATAATTGCTTCTTGGAGATGGCGGCGGCCTGGTAAATAATCAATCTGGGCCGTTAATCCTGAACGTGAATGATCTGGACTATTAATGAGGATAATGCCAAATCATGTCAGTAATTAATGTTGATTGCAATAAATCCCCATCATGATGATTTGCTGATGTCCATAAATCTAAATAAATCAATTTAATTCATTCTTTTGCCACGTGTCCCAAATTATTGGGATCTGACCCAAGATTTGATTATCTTTAGGACACGTGTCCTGTCATCATTGTTGAGCCGCATGAGGAGCGTTCATATTTGGGCCGTATGAATATCGTCATGACCAAGCCGCATGAAAGATTTCATGACCGAGCCGCATGAATAGTCTCTATACTCGAACCGCATGAAGGTTGTCATGACCGAGCCGCATAAATATATTCATGACCGAGCTGCATGGGGGGTCTTCAGGGCCGAGCTGTATGAGAGTCTTCATGGCCGAGCCGCATGGGTTTCTTCATGGCCGAGCCGCATGGGGGACCTTCATGATTGAACCGCATAGGTTTCTCTGCACTGGCCGTGTGAACCCGTTTAGTCTGGCCGTATAAACTTGTCTCGAAGCTGCAAAAATTTTCTTCAGTTCCCTAGGAACATAGTGCTCTTGTGTCAGTCATCATGACTACTTTGCGTCAGGGCTGTCAGCTGTCAGTTGTCAGCCGTCAGAGCATTAATTGTGTTTGAATGATGCTGAGTACAGCTGTTCTAAAAAGACACGTAGCTTCCCTCTGCGGTCCGCATGGAGTCCACTCGAGCTGCCTATGTGTTTGAGCCGCATGGGACTCCTGAGCCGCATGAGGCTCCTTGGCCGCATGGATCATTTTTCTCTTCTTTTTCATACTTCTACAAGACCCCCTTCAATGTTTTCAATTTACAAAATTGAAATACTTTGAATAAGAAGCATGGTTTATGCCAAAGCCGCATGGATGTATTCTGTCCTAGCCGCATGGATGTATTCTGTCCTAGCCGTATGGATTTGTCCAGCCGCATGATTACCTCAACCGTATAACTCTCTGAGCCGCATGGGTTGTTTTGGCCGCATGAGCTTCTTGCCACATCTTCCTGCCACGTGTGCAAATCTTCTGTGAATCTTCTCCATTTAATACTCTTGATTTGCTGTCAGATTTTAAGAGCCGCTTTTTTGGGCCAGGATCCCAAGAGTCAGGCTATTATTCAGCCGTTTTGCCTCGATGACCGAAGAGTCGGTCATCGTATTGCACGCGGATCGAGGCATTCCTTTCTTGTCTATAAATAGGAACACTTTCGTTCTGGGGAATCTCCTTTGCTCTCTTTGATTTTTCAAACTCCTTTCTCTCCCAAGCACCTATGGCTTCCAAGAAGGTTGCTTCGTCGAAGGCTGCAAAGGGCAAGGCGGTCGCTTCTGCGGCGACTGTGACAACGAATGTGGCCACTCCTCCGCCGGCTGCTGTTCACTCTGTTCATCCCGACGTTCATCCACCTATTGTCGGTAAGGGCATTGCCTTAGAACCCTAACTGCCATGGCTCTGCTGTATAATTTATGCAGAAGCCGCATGTACAAGGTTCGTCGATATGACCGCATAAGCACTTCGCCTAGGAGGCCGCATGGTCTTGTCATACTCGATCTGAACCGCATATATATTTTCAGTTTGGGCCGCATGAGCGTAGTTCACTTTTGAACCGCATAAGCTCATCTGCTCGTTGTCGCATGAGTCTGTCTGTTCAGGGCCGCATGAGTCCGCGTGGACTTTGAACTGCATAGTCTCACCTGAATTCGAACCGCAGAAGCTTCATAAGCTCATCTGACTTGATTTGTATGGACTCGTCTGACTCGGAGCCGCATAAGGCTATGATGAACCGAACCGCATGGACTCATCTGGTTCTGAGCCGCATGTGGCTGTGACGACCCGAGCTGCATAGACTTAAATGATCTTTCAAATGCTTTTTACCTATCTTCTAATCTTATTTCTTTCGTCTATCTTCAGTGAATCTGCCAGTAAATCCTGCAGGGGAACTCCTAGTGGGCTCGAATCAGTTTGCCTTAGGCGTACGTCTTAATGACTTAGTTAAGTATGTGCTGAATCAATTTCCTGCTAATGATCCTTCGGGGAGGTTGAACGCCATCGAGAACCAGACCCTTCATTATCTCCGTGCCATGATGAATTCTGAAAAGTTGGATGGGTCATACCTGAAGCCCTCATTCCTCTTCGGGGATGCTTTAATCGTAAAAAATCCCCGAGTATTAGAGATCTCTGAGAACTGGGATTTTACTTTGGATGGGATGGCGATCCATATTCCTCTCATGGAGCATCATTATCCTCTGTCGTGGTTCAATATGGTATTGTTGGACAGGACGATGGTGGGTACCTTAACTCCTACCCAATCAGGGATGTTGATGGGCGACATCCATTATAACTCGAACATTGGGTCAGCATACGCGGGTGAGGATTTCGTCTGCCGGTACATGATAGGACTGGCCCCAGGTACTTTTATGAACGTATATGGCCCCAACTTCACATTCACTGAGGCTGATACATTCCTGAATCGGCTTGTTCGCAAAAAATCTTATCCCGTTGGCAGACTGGCATTGCTGAACTGGATAAACCCCACTTCTACGTGGGCCCACTTGACCACTTGGGTTCTGCAGACCTACGGGACATTCCTGCGGGAGGTGGGACTCTATCATGCCATTCGGGGCACCTGTCACGGGCTTCCTATCAATAAGCCATTGTTCGTGGCGCTCCTGGAGATGTATAACCGGCGAACGGGAACGTTATTCGCACCCGATGGGGAGTTGGGGCTTGCGCTCCATGAGATGTATACTGTCTCCAAACTTCCGTGGGGGGATGAGCCTTTCGAGATGTACACCCCGTCGAACAAGGAGTTCGAGGACCTGAACCGACGACTCCCATATTTTGTTGCGGTGTACCAGGAGTTGCTATGCCATCATAGTGCTTGTCACCAGATGGCTATAAAAAAAGAGGATAGCTCAGAAGGGAACGCTCCCCACACCACATCCTGGATCAATTATCTTTTTAAAGTTGGCCCTTCTAGCGAGGTTACTCCTCGAACCCCTCAAACTCAGGGAGAGATAAAGGACCTGATGTTGAGCGTCAAGAAGTCGCGGTCCAATAGCGACATATTCGGGAGTCAAACTGACTCTCTTAGCTATTTTTACTACGGTACCAGGCAGATGTCTGAGAAAGCGCTCCTGGCTAGATTTTTGATAATATGGATACGGAACTGCGTAGTCTTGGGGGGGGGGGGGCAGGTTCTATCGAGAGGATCAGCCGCCATTTCATTCTCCTTGCCGTTAAGCTGGTGTTTGGAGTTAGACTGGCTCTTCTTTCGGCTATGGTGTTTAGCATTTATCATGGTCTTCGAGCATTCTCGTCCAAGGTAATTGCCCGTAAGAAGATGCTGGATTTTGAGCGCATAGAGCTACCTTACCACTATTTGATGGGATGGTTGTTGATGCACTACAAGTCTTTGATGGGACCTGGAACAGCGGAAGATGCTACAGATGAAGACACTTTCCTTTTCTAATGCCATCACCAGCCTTGGGAATACAGTACTATGTCAGCTTGTCGAAGGGCGCTGGCGAGGGTGGATGGGTGCGGCTTTTTTGTGTCTGTTCCTATTTTTTCGATGAGGAAGTGAGGGATATACACCTTGATGGTGCCGGACCTCCTCACTTTTTGTCTCCGAAGATGCTCACCTGGTTGCGCAACATTCGCCCCGCGCATCTGGTTTATCGTAACCGCGATAATATGTACTTGGAGCCCTACCTGCCTAGTAGGTTTTCCCGCCAATTTGGCTATAGCCAGTTATTCCTCGACTGTCCCAGCCCTTGCTTGGGCTTTGAAGGTAGCGTTCTTGATGGTGCCAGGGCGTAGAATTATTATGACGCTTATCATACTCGGGCCAGCTTCTCAGTCCTCGATATTAAGGCGCCGAGGGAAATTTTGTACGTGGCTGCCTTGTATCATGTTATGGCGAACAAGCCTCCTGTCAATTTTGATCCGAGTACCAGTTTCATCGTGGGTACCAGTTTAGAGGAAAAGTCCAAGGGGGCTAAGGCTAGAAAGCAACTAGCGCTCCAGACTCCCCTCCCTGAATCAGAATCTTCCGAGGCGGCTGAGGAGGATGATGATCATGATAGCGAAGACTCTCTTTCTTCTGGAGGTGGAGAAGTAGCGGATCAACCGCTTGCCACACCAAACGAACTGGAGGAGGATCCGTCGCTTGCTACACAAGAGGAAGTAGTGAGGGAAGGACAGCCTCCCGCTGTGTCTGGTCCCACACGTAAACGAGTCAGACGTGAGTCTTCTGACAGCAGAACGACCTTTTCTGTAGAGAGAGCCGCCGTTAGGTCTCGTAGGTTGCTTATTACCGAGAGGGGTGAGGATGCTGACGATGCTCCGGAGGTAAGACTATGTTGGAGCTATCTCCTTGTTGTGGTTTTCTTTCTTTCTTGAAGATATGACCTAATTATATTATTTTTTTCTAGGCGTCTGACGAACCAGGCTCTCATGAACCGTTTGCTGCCCCTGGAATTGATCCGGCCCTTGCTGCTTTGATTAGCGGCATGTGTGCCGTGGTCCTTTCTACGGGGGCTCTCTTAGCGGCGGTTGAGGACTCCCAAGTTGCTGAGGCCTCGGTCCGGGGTGATGAAGGTTTCCTCGGGCCCGTCTCCGAGATTGCTAAATTTCAGCAAGGTGCCGCTAATCTCGTCGCATCCCCTGCCGAGAGTGCTAGGGCGGAGGAGCCTATTATATTCGACTCGGAGGCTGCTGGTGAAGAGGCTGTGGTGGCTGTAGGTGAACCTCAGCCTCCACACTCTTCCGTTGGTAAGATAAGCCAAATATTGACTAGTGAGGGGGCTTATTTGCTCTATCAACATGTCCTCCAGGTCAAATCGATTCATGGTTGTCTTGGCCCTACAGGTCCTGACCCTTTACTTCCCACAGCGGATGTTCTTGGGAAGGCTCGGCCTGCTGCGATCTGGGGAAAATGAGCATTTTCTCTCCTTTACTGACTCATGTCGAGGGGCCTCCCGCCAGCTCCGGGCAGATGGGAGTGGAGCTTGTTCCGGGAGCGATGGTCTCTGCCTCATCCTCTGCTACTTATACAACCTCGGAGATTTACCACTCGGCCCTGCCGAGCATTCAAGTTCTGCGGGCTGCTGAAGAGGAGTTGGCCGCTGTTCATGCGTCCTTCCGCACGGAGTTTGTTTCCCTTGTGGCAGGAGCGACAGATTCTGTTATATCTTCTTCAGTATTGCCAGCTACACTCCCATTGACGTCGGCTTCTTCGGATGCTCTGGACGAGGTGTCTCAGGATGTGGTCGACAGCTTCTATTGCCATTTAAAGAGGGGCGTAGATGCTGCCGTAGAACGGAGGACCCCTTTTTTTCTGTCCTTGCGGTGCACTCGAGGTCAAATCCTGGCATGTCCTCATAGCTCCAGACGAACACATCGATGTACTCTTTGACGAGTTGGAGCAACGCCTCTCGCTCTTCATCTGTCAGACTCTGGCTGATGAAGATTGGTTTCGGGAAGGCTTTATCACCAAGATTAACTTGTATGACCTCATCCTCAGTGGGAGGTTCTCTTTGCTCGAAACATTTTTCCCATTGTTTATCTAGCTGTTGGGCCCACGGCTCTAGCTCGAGGATTTTCGGAACGTCTTCATCTTCTTCATAAGCGTCGGCGAATGCCATGTTGACTGACAGGACTTGTCTGAATATGTCTTCGATGCTGGTATCCGAGTCAGAAGTTGGTGACCTGGTCGAATGTGAATGCCAGTCACATTCTTCATCAGAACTTTCAGGGGTCGTCGTGGGTGTCACATACCCTAATCCATATCGAGTCTTGCTATAGTAGTCCCATGGTTTGCCAGCCGGGGCCAGGGGCTTCAAAGGTAATCGTCGTCCAGTACCGTAGTTCAAACCCGGTATTGTTTCCAGATCATACCCCTATTTCTGCATGAGATATTTAGATTGGGGGCTATAAAGATGCAGAGGTAGTCTCCCGGCATCTGATCCAATGTCGACTTCTTCTATGGTGAATGGATGCGGATCGTCCTTCCGGCCGAAGATGATTGGATGGTCCCCTCCCTCGATTATTCGGTAAGCATCTTCTGCTGGAGTAAGCTGGATTGTGATGTAAACATTTGTCACCTGTGTGTGTAGGTGAGTGCCTATACTGTGTTCCATAGCGTACATTGTACAAAGCTTATTAAGCTCGAGGTAGTTCAAAGATAACCCTTTATTGATGAAGTAAGGTATCTTTTCTAGGGGGATTATATCATCTGCGGAGGGAACATCAGTGTGGGCAGCCACATACTTGGCTAGCTCCGGTTCCTCTTCGGCTACCCCCTGTGTGAATGAAGACTGAGAGGATGACCTGGGGAGCTTGATCGTCAACGGTTCAGTTGATGGAGCTAAGCGTGGAGTTGTTGGCAGAATAGCGACCCCCGGTTTGGTACTCGATATGGGGCGAGGAGTGGCTGGTTCGCTAGAAGTGTCAGACCTTGCATCGGGGTGACGACCCTTCTTGGGAAGGCGTATCGTCAGTGGCTTGTCGAAGGGATTGAGCTTCTCCGTTTGGGGTTGATCGACTCCCGGCAGTCTGATTGTCAGTGGCCCCGTTGTGGATCTGGGTACTTGGCCAGCCCTTGGCAGCCGGATTATCATCTGCTCTTCTTGTGCCGAGAGGCTGATTGCGTCCTTACGCAGAGTGGCGGTAAGGGGTGCAGACCTGCCCGGTTTGCGAGATTGGAGGTGGATCGTCAGAGGCTCTTCTGATCCCGTGGTCGTCTCGGCACTATCTTATACATCTCCTTCACCAAGATGCTTCTTCGATTTTTCGTACAGGCAAGAGTCTGAGTAGTAAGATTCGACCCCATTGAAGGGATCGATATCAGCAAATTCCGTCCTCACGAAGCCGTATTTGTCGACATATTTGAAGCACTGGTGCAGCGTGGAAGGCACGATCATATAATCGTGTATCCACAGGCGCCCCATGAGGATGTTGTAAGAAGTGTCTGCATCTATGACGTAGCAGGTGACTTCGGATTGGAGGTCGCCAATTTGATACTTCAGACTAATCTTCCCAATAGGGTAGCTCCTGCCCGAATTAAAACCGCTGATGGCGGTGCTTGTAGGCGTCAAGCGATGCATTGGGATGCGGAGAAGATGTAGCAGAACCTTCGGGATAATGCTTATAGAAGAACCAGGATCAATGTGCATCCAATCCACCTTTACGTCGCCGATGTATCCAGTGTAGTATAGTGGGCGATCGTGCAGATTAGTTTTGATGAGCATATCCTACGGAGTGAAGACGATGTTGGGCATTGCTCCCGTGCAGGCGCTGTCTTGGAGATCTGTAGGCGGGTTTTCTCCCGTGAGGTTGACTTGCGCCAGGTATGCGTTGACGTTTTGGAGTGCATCGCTCAAAGCTGCACGAACATCCTTGGAGAGTCTCAGGAGCTCGTATAATGACAACTTGGCCTGTGTGTTGGCCAATTGCGCCAAGATGTCGAAGTTGTAGGGCCTCTCCAGCCCTTGGGCTGCCTCTTTTCGGATGGACTTGTCGAAGCGAGTCTTCCTCGGCCTAGGCTTGTCGGTCGTCGCAGGCTGAGCCGGTCCCGGAGCATCAGTTATAGTGGGTTGATGATTCTCAGTTGGATTGTCAACCACAGGTTGGGATTGCGCCCCAGACCGCGTGACGATGGCTGTAGCTTCTTCGATATCTGCCGAGATCGTGCGGCAGGATCTGACTTTTCCACTCTTTTTCTTGCAGGTAGAAGACGATATGGGCCGAGTCACTTCCGATACCAAGTCTAGATGGATCCACATGACCTCCCCTTGTGATGTGGTGAGGGGCACTAGGCCAACGGCCTGATTATGGGGAGGAGAAAGATTAGCGATCTCTATTGTTACCAGAGGGATGGGGACCACCCTGTCTTGAGTTTCCATCGGAGGGAAGCTGCCAAATTATACTGACACCATATTGGCTGCCACGGTTACCTCTTCGAAATCGATAGCCAGAGCATTCGAATCGATGAGGTTTTGGATGTACCATTTTAGCTGGTAGCAATCGTGTGTAGCATGGTGGACGTAGCGATGATAATGGCAGTACTTTGGGTTCTCCATCTCTGCCGGTCGCAGTTCCCATCTTAGTGGAGGAAGCTGAATTCTGTCCCCTTGTATGAGCATGTCCAAGATGGGCTTGATGTGACCGTCTTCGAAGGAGTAAGTGATTTGCGGCCATTGTTTATTTGCCGGCTTTGGCTCAGGTTTCTGTGCCGTGTCGGCTACCATAGCCTGCTTGCCCCTACCGTCCTGATTGTTGGAGGGGCTATCCCCATTATCGTTGTTAGGACGCTTGTCCTTGTTCTCTCCGTCCGAGATGTGCAATCCCAGTTGGCGAGCCGTCTTCAGTCGTTCTTCGGTGCTTGTGGCACTGATGATGAACGTCTTTCAATCCTTGAATTGGCTTTCGCCCATCCAGAGACTGATTGTTGGAAGCAGTCTCTTTTGGAAAATTTCAATTAAGGAGGAATCCGAGTTTCCAGACGGCAACTTCATGGCGGTTTAGCAGAACCGCTCGATGTAGTTCCTTGTCAGCTCTTTCTTCCCTTGAACGACGTCCATGAGGGTGGACAAGGTAATGTCCTGCCCTACTTTGTAGAATCTCTCCAAGAACATGCGCTTGAAGCTGGCGAAGGAGTGGTTACAGTTGTCCGGCAGATTACGATACCAGTCGAAGGCGACTCCTTCCAATGCCCCGATGAATAATCGTGTGAGAATGGCTTCGTTATGGGGAAGATGGTCGATGGTGACCTCGAAGTAAGTGATGTACCGACTTGCTGAGGTCTTGCCATTATAAGGATTGATATTAAACGGCTTATATCTTAGTAGAAATAGGACATCCCTCCATACAGCAGGGTACGGTTGCCGTATTCTGAGGTCTTGAGAGTTTTCTCGAGCGTGGAACATGGCTCGGAGCTTCTGGAACTCTCTTTTTGCTTCGCGTGCTTCGTCCACGACGTTGGGGGCCGTTGTTTCCACAGGATTGTTGTTCGAGTTTGGTGCCGCCAAATTCGAGTCCGCTTTGACCGCGGGACCCGCGCTGGTTTGGCCAGGCGTCCCTCCTTACAGAGTTGGAAGGGCCGTTTTAATCTCGTCTACAGACTTGACCAAAGCAAGCAATATGGCTTCGAGACTGTCGATATGCTGGCGATCACTGGAACCACCTTGGTTGCTGTCTGTCATGAATACCATCTTCACATAAGGAGAGATAGACGGAGCGGTGGAGGAAGCGCCCTCCGAATCGTACTCCTGTAGTGAGAAGTCATCGGGGTATGTGGGTATGTTCCCTTCTGATTCAGACTCGGAAGGAACAGTACCCCCAGTCTTCGAGTTCGCCTCGTCTTGGGAGTTGTGGATGTCGTCGGGGACGTCGAGGTTTACTGTATCCGATGGGAGAGTTGTCTCCTCTGGCTCGTCTTCTTGGAACATCGGATTGCTGTGGAGGCTCGAAGGGGTGCTACCCCCAGCCCCAGCAACCCCCTGCGTTATGGACGACGAATCTCCCACTGTAGCATATTTCATCTTAGAGCGAGTACCTTGGAAAACTCCGGTGGTGGGCACCTGCTTAGACGACAGTCTTTTAGTCGCAGTGGTTGAGATCTTCAGGCTGGGAACATTCGTCTTCTTCCTCCTTCCATCAGCAGGGACTTTCCGAGCAGAGTTGCAGGAGACGACGGGTAGTGCCTCGTCTTCTGATGATGGTTGTTACAGTCTTTGAAAGACAGGCTGCCGATCTTCTTGCATCGTCGTGCTATTGCAGCAGCAGTTGACGATGACTTGGGTGCAGTGACGTCCGTGGGAGGACTCTTTGCACCCTGATGCATCTTCTCTTTCCTTGCGTTTGCGGAGGATGGCCTCACGCAAGTTACTTGCTTCACTGGCTCGGGAATTTCGGGCATGCGAGTGTGTAGGCCTCCCGCCTGCTCCCTGATTCGAAAGTAGCTCGTATACTTGCCTTCGTTCGTTATTGGGAGATGCTTGATGACTATCCCGCCCATTGGCCGCAGGGGGCAGGGTACGAGTAGCTTTATACAACTTTCCATTAGACGCCCGCGTGATAATCAGCGGGACGCTCCGATAGTCAGAGGTTGGGGCAGCTGACTGGGCTTGGTGATCCCGCGCTGCCCTAGACTTCTTCCTTTTAGCACTTACGGGTGCGTAATAGGAAGAGTCCAAGTTGGATACCACAGAGTCTGGCTTATCATCCAGAGAACCATCAGTGTCAGGACCGCATGAGAGACGGTCGAAGACGGATCGAGAGAAGCGTGGAACAGACGCTATACGGCTAGGATTAAGAACCGTACAGGCTGTCTGCATGCGGCTGTCTTTAGCTGTCGGATGAGTTGTTCTCGTTCGACTAGGAGTCACGACCGTGCAGGCTGGCCGCATACGGTTGGCAATTGGGGCCGCATGGGTTTTTTGTAAGCGATTAACTTCAGTAACCGCATAAGTTTCATCCATGCAGTTGGCAACTGTAGCCGTATAAGCTATGCGACTGACAGATGAGGCCGTATGAGTTTTCTTTATGCGGCTGGCGGATGTAGCCGCATGAGCTTTCTGCATGCGGCTAGCACCCTTATGCGGCTCGAATCGCATAGAGTTCCTCTTTGCCCCTGTAAGTCCAGCATCATAGTATTTTCTTCTGCCGGACTTGGGGACAACAGAGTTGTCTATGGTCTGAAGTGGGGCCGCAGGAGAGTCTTCCCCGCCGTCTTGAGCAACAGAGGGTATCTCTGCAAGAGCTTCAGTAGGAGCGAATGATCGGGGTCTCCACTCCTTGCGGGACTTCTTCGTGCGGGCTTGCTTCTGGACCGGGCCAGCGCTCTTGTCGGAGAGCATTTCTTCAAACGCCTGTTGGTCCAAATGGACAACCATCTTCTGTTGCGTGGAGCCAAGCTTGGCTGCATCCAATTGCGTCACCAACTCCTCAGCCGTGGAGAAGTTTGTCCCCAGCAGAGTCGCCATCGTGTTTGCCATGAAATATAAAAGAGCAGAACAATTTTATGGGAGGACTGGACTTTTACTTCACGTTACAAACTCGCTTGTACAAAGAAAGCCTATGGACGAAAACCTAGGTACAGCAATCTAAGTACAATTGTTTATTTTTGATTCTGGGGGTGACGGTAGAGGCTCGGGAAAGCGACGGCAGCTCTGCCATACTCCTTCGACGATCAGACGTAGCCTTGGCTCCTGTGACGAGATGTTTGGCGTTGACGAAGAAATGCTCTTCTTGCTCTCCTCGTATTGCTCTTCTGGCTTCTCTCTCTGGATTGATCTCTGTGTATTTTTCTCTATGATTATTGGGGGAGCGTCCTCTGTGTGTGCGTATCTCTTTTGTAAGGGAATGACACCCTGCTATTTATAGGAATGGGGTATGATCATTAGGGTTGCAAATAATTGCTTCTTGGAGATGGCGCCGACCTGGTAAATAATCAATCTGGGCCGTTAATCTTGCGCGTGAAGGATCTGGACCATTAATGAGGATTATGCCAAATCATGTCAGTAATTAATATTGATTGCAATAAATCCCCATCATGATGATTTGCTGATGTCCACAAATCTAAATGAATCAATTTAATTTATTCTCCTGCCACGTGTCCCAAATTATTTGGATCTGACCCAAGATTTGATTATCTTTAGGACACGTGTCCTGTCATCATTGTTGAGCCGCATGAGGAGCGTTCATATTTGGGCCGCATGAAGGTCGTCATGACCAAGCCGCATGAAAGATTTCATGACCGAGCCGCATGAATAGTCTCTATACTCGAACCGCATGAAGGTTGTCATGACCGAGCCGCATGAATATGTTCATGACCGAGCCGCATGGGGGGTCTTCAGGACCGAGCTGTATGAGAGTCTTCATGGCCGAGCCGTATAGGTTTCTTCATGGCCGAGCCGCATGGGGGACCTTCATGATTGAACCGCATAGGTTTCTCTGCACTGGCCGTATGAACCCGTTTAGTCTGGCCGCATAAACTTGCCTCGAAGCTGCAAAGATTTTCTTCAGTTTCCTAGGAACATAGTGCTCTTGTGTCAGTCATCATGACTACTTTACGTCAGGGCTGTCAGCTGTCAGTTGTCAGCCGTCAGAGCATTAATTGTGTTTGAATGACGCTGGGTACAGCTCTTCTGAAAAGACACGTGGCTTTCCTCTGCGGTCCGCATGGAGTCCACTCGAGCTGTCTATGTGTTTGAGCCGTATGGGACTCCTGAGCCGCATGAGGCTCCATGACCGCATGGATCATTTTTCTCTTCTTTTTCATGCTTCTACAGCAGTATATTGTAAATCTACAATATCTCGAAGCACTCCATAATAGTCAAAGTCTAGCTCGTCTTCATAGATGGTGCCTCTTATACAAATACCAGAATCCTTGGTACTGAAGCCGTCATTGAGAAATTCGACATTTATAGCATTCTGAGTTTAATTAATCTTGACACCATTAACGACATAGCCACGCCAAGTCCTTGTATGCTTCTTCGGTCCCAATGCCAAATAACGAATACTTTCATTTGTGAGTGTTGTTTCAGGCAATAAAACCTGCAAATATTGATAATTTAAATATTTTAGATGCATATATTTTAATGGTAGCCGTATAACATATTATCTCAGTTACTTACGTATTTGCAAAACCAGGACAGAAGTTACAATCAACCTCTCGTTGAAGTCCCTCATCGATAATATCGGGTGTCCTTATTTTGACCTCATCTCTAAATATACTGTACGAAACCAGTACGCAAGTATTATACATTCATGAAAGATACGGAAAAATTCGCATATAATACGAGTTTTATTCGGGTGATTACTACCCCCTAGAACCCCTACCCCTCCTCCCTCCCGACCAGCAAGACCCCCGCCGCCCTCTGCTACCCTACCACCCCCCTACCGCCGATCCCCACCTGCAGAGCCCCACCTCTGGCTCCCCTCTGCTGCCCAACACCCTCGCGACCCCCACCCCTACCACCGTCGACCCCTACCTGCAGACCCACACCCCCGGCCCCCTCCGCTCCCCTCCACCCTACCCCCGTGACTCCCACCCCCACCACCGGCCCCTCCGCTCCCCTAACCCCTTCACGCGACCCCCACCCCCGGCCCTCCTCCGCTCCCCTACGCCCCCGTGACCCCCACCCCCACCACCGTCGACCCCCACCCCGAGAGAGAGAGAGGGGGGTACCTGAGTGAGAGATAGAGAGAGACCTGCGAACAAGTGAAAAAGAGAGAGAGAGAGAGGCGAGAGAAAATTTTGGGGAGAATGAAAAGTTTCCCCCCATCAGTTCATTTTAAGTTAGGGCTGGGTATTTAGCGACGGATTATCGACGGATGTATCCGTCGAGAAGCCGTCGCTATACCCCCCTTAGTTGGCCGACGGACTACCCGTCGCTACTTGGTCGTCAAATTTCGGGCCAATTTTTTTCAACATTTTTTGCCAAATTTTGACAAATGTGCGACGACCTAGCGACGCCATTTTTTTTCGTCGCTATATTTCCGACGATTTAGCGACGGATTGGCGACCGAGTTTTGCCTTTAAAATTAAAAAAATTATTGGTTGCTATTCGACGACAAACCATCGATATTTAGTCGGTTGTCCGTAGTGAGTTAACCGACAGATGACCCAGGGAAACCTTTATGAGCTGCAAAATGCTCATTTTCCTTCCCACATCTATGGAGACCACCCATTCTCCAAATTATCCTCATCAACCTCCATTCCTCCCATGACAGCGTCGATCTCCCCGTATCACTACCATCACCGTCACCACCCTTGCAAAGGCGTTCCCCCCACATGGCCAAGAGAGGCTGGCAACGCTGACGGCCCATGCGCACGCGTGCACACAGCCGCCGGTGTGTGATCGCGGCCAACCAACGCAAACAAACCCGGCCCCCCGTACCCCGAAAGATACCCAGTGTAGTATGCCACCAACATACAACCATGTCCCCAGCCACGGGCTGACAGAATGCCCACGCACGTGCATAGTGCGTGCGAGCAGCAGTAGCTGCGAGCACTGCAGTAGTCCGATAAACGCTGCATACCACTGCTCGAGACTCCCACGAGGCCGACACAGCCCCGGCGTACCACCCAGGCCAACCCCGACATGGCCCTCTCACTTCTGACAGTCATTGCAGGCAAATCGTGCGATTTGGGAACGATCCCGTCGTGACGCCCGTGATATTCAAGTCTGGATTTTATTTCGGGACAACGACTTCGTACGCAATTTCTGGATAATCCGACCGTTGGATCATCGATCCATTTCTTCCATCTCCATCTCGGTATATACCCCTTCACTACTCTAAAGTTTCAACAGTTAATTCGATCGTTTGATAGATCAAAACCGGCCGCCAAGTTGACCATTTAAATTGCATTATTTTTGGACAGATTCCTGGAGCCAACTTCGCAGATTCGTTTCTCTCTCGATGAAGCTCTGGTTGACGAATCACCAACTACGACAGATAGAAGGTATAACCACCTTTGTGCCATATAAGTTTTAGTTTCATAGGACGTCGTTTGGTTGGTTGAAATTGATGCCAAAGTTGGCCTCTCGAAACCATAATTTCAAACTTGTAAAATTCTAATTTGAACTCAGGACTCCAAATTCCAGTTCTGACACCACCAGTGGACACGTTGCATCGTTCTGGCATGAATTCATATAAAGTTTGCTAGATTTGGAGGACGTGGACCCCAGCACGTATTTCGGTACAAGGTGGATCCCACAGTCTGGGTCAACGTGTTATTTTGAGATCGGCTCATCGGAATCCAATTTCGGATATATCGTTGGGTTCGTATCGTCATTCTGGACACGTGGACATAAAATTTTCTAGGTTTAGTAGACTTTTATCCTAGCATATTTTTTGGTGCAAAGTGGGTCTAACGTTGGACATCATTTTGGTCCGAAATTACCATTTTGTCCCTGTGTCCAAATTGGACTTATGGGTAGGCTATTCTAGCTAATTTGACCATTCTGGACACGTTGGTGATATTTTTTTTATCATCCTACAATATCTGTAGATTTTTCTTTTATATATCACCAATATTTAAAATGAATTCTTATTGTGTTCGTATTTCAAAATCCATACATCAAAATTGAGATCAGTCGATTCCAGTGATCTTATATCGTTAAAATTGATAAAATGATCATGTGGATCACTAAGATAAGGTTGTTAACCTTACTGTTGATCGTCGTAGCTCGATTTATGTGTCGTAGATTTTGATGTACGAATAACGGGGTGGAAACTTGATATTCTAATAACCTACAACTTGCAATTCATATTATTAAGGAATAATGGTTATAGAGATTAGTATGACCTAGTTTGACTAGCTTTGACCTAGTTTGTCTTCTATGGTCTAGAAAAGGCCTAGAAGCATATAATTAATGTATTTAAATATATTGTTTACTCTAGAACACCAAGTGACTCTGTAAATTCATATTAGGTCTTTGTGACGTTGGTTCGGACATCAATTCATAGTTGTTACTTAGGATATCAGGCGAGTATATTTTTTGATAGTTTTTTTGTTTATTTGATGATTACTGTGATTCAGCTTCTATTATAGTTCTATTTGATTCTCTGACATAACACAGAATGGTATTTCTGGATTCATTGCATGCGACACACATACATTACTTGTCTGGCCTCTATTTATAAAATCACTCAGTGGAATCACCCTACAAGAATCACCTACTGGCATCATATTTTTCTTGCTGGACTTGTACTCATTTTATGTATTGGGTTATGGATTCACTTGTACTTGTCAGGGCAGGAAAATACTCAAGTAGACATGTAAACATTCCCAAACATACTGAAAGTACCCCTACTGGTCTAATATGGAATGATAGCAGTCGCATACTTGCCAAGTGTGCGATGAGCCGTATTATCCCTAGCCGTTTACATATCGAAAGCAGTATTTCAAAACACACTTGTTAGTGTCTTGTACTGGACTTACACTGGAATCACACTTGACTCACATTGTACTGTCTGGACTCACATCACATTGCTCTTCAGTTAGCTCTATTTTATAGTCTTCATTGTCATGCTCTCCTAATTCCCTGTATTTACTTTCCATGTTCTTTAGGTAAACTGTTGCTCTATTTTATTACCTGTCTCAAACCTTCCATGATTCATCAAGTATAACTATCTAAAAACTGCTTTATAGTCTTTGTCATTTACTTGAGATTGCTAGATGATATGTGCTCGTTCTATCCTGATTAGATATATTTTTCAGTTGACGAGCTCGTGGATACATGTCCTACTCATTACTGTGCCCCGGAGACCCAAGGAGTTGATCCCCCAGCAAAGTAGCATAGCCTTCCTAGGTGGGTGTTAGTTAGATAGTATCAATATTGTTGGATCTATTTTCTGTCTGGATATTTTGAGACTTGTTATATTATTCGGCTTATGTACTTATTTATAGACTTTTAGACTCTGTTTTTGACTTATGAAATTAAACTTTATTTTATCTTTTCATCTTATTTCTATTTGTGCTATCATCTTCCTTAGATGGCTATGTTTAAGTTTATGTTCTAGATGATATATTCTTCTGTGCGGAGATGACAGGTTATTCCATATCTGTAGATGTTAGATATTGCAGATAACCTGTACAGTGTTCTACTGCCACTACTGTGACGTAGGCTGGATGTACCCACTACTCGTGCACCTAAACCGGGTGCAGATCATGACAATATCAGACGAGTATATTGTCTATTAGTTTTTATTCATGATAGTATCTATATTGTCTTCTTTAGACTACTCTACTTGATTCTGACACATTGATATCACGGACCAGTATTCTATGGATCTTGTCATGAGATGTTATCCCCTTATCGGGTGTATCGGGTATTTCATGTTTATATATTCTATCATGTACATTATGTACTCCTTGTATTCGTATTATTCATACACACTCATGTGCTCTTATGTACTCTCATGTTCTCACATGTACTTCATGTATAACAAACAATCATGTACGTAACATAACTTGATCGGATCCTTGTGTATTGATTGGGACAGGGGAGTAGAAGTGGTTATATGATTAAATCCTATTAGTGTAATCATGTACATGTCGATTATGCCTTCACGTATAATCGAGTTACCATAGAATAATCATGTACAACCTAATCCGATCACATAACTATCTTGTGCTCTGAAATACTTATATTATTTACAGTTCATAGATTCTATATCTTATTCATGTACTCAGATTCCTTGTCTATATTTCTTGTATTCCTGTACTTTCATTTATAGCTCTTTATGTATTCTATGCTATTGCTAGTTCTATACTCCCTACATGTTTTGGAACTGCTTTTAGAGTTATGTATTCGCTCCAATCCTGACTGGATATGTTGATAAATTTTACAAAGAAATTGGAAGACTTTTGCACCACCTATTATGGTGCGGATATAGACGACACTTGCATTCTGGATCAGCAGGAGGATCTAGTTAGCTTAGAGGAGGCTCCTATAGTTCCTAGGCTAGATTGCTAGGATTGTTTGGATATGTTTTAGCTACTTGATATGTATTTATGTTGTACTTTGTGTGTGGTGTTGATAACACTTAAACTCATTTCCATTCTGAATTGTATCTTGCTTTGAGTATTTCCTTCTATCCTATATCGTGCTAATTTTCCATCTTTAGATATTATGATTGAGTTGTATCTTCTGAGATTGTCCTCCAATTGGAGAGTATATTCTGTACAGGTACATTTATATTATGTTAGATGTTGTTGAGA
This sequence comes from Iris pallida, assembly GCA_029216955.1. Lineage (NCBI taxonomy): Eukaryota > Viridiplantae > Streptophyta > Magnoliopsida > Asparagales > Iridaceae > Iris > Iris pallida. The sequence continues at coordinate 9,433,265 of JANAVB010042617.1, forward strand.
TCTAAGACAACGTTCTACCGTCAATACTGTGGCGTAGGCTAGACGTACTCACCGTCTCGTGCCCTTACACTAGGTGCGGGTTGTGACAGCATCTGATCACGTGTGCTCTCGAAGGAGCTGTTTACCGAGGAATGAAAAAGGTCTCGATGGTGAACATATATCTAGCAGAAGATCTAGAAGATCGAGACAGTGGTTATGTACCACCGACAAGTTCACTGGAATGCGTGTTGCTTGTACCAAAGATTTCCTAAGATCTGATCTCAGAAAGTCTATTATCTGATATAGACTTGAAGATGGACATTCTTACTAGCCAAATGGTAATTTCTTGGCAAGGAACATGCTTCGAGAAGATGTTCGGTATTGAAGGGATGTTCGAACTTCTGTTGATGGCGATGAATTTACTTTATTGAATGGACTAAGTGTCGATCTACGATAGAAGCAGACTTAAGATGTCCTATCTGGGCCTTATCTCCAGAATGTAGGGGTAAGAAGTTAGAGGGATTTGAGGTCTATGCAGAGACAAGATTGTCAGAAAGTTTCTCAGACGATTGAACTAAAGTACAGATCATCTGGAGTTAGTACACTCAAATATTTGTGACTTTTATAAATTCTTCACGAAGACCGGTTCGAAGTGTTTCTCGAAGTGGACGTTCGGATGACTTCTCAAGTCGAAGGATGGAGCATTCGAAAAGTTCAGGGATGTAGAAACTTAAAAAAGATCAAAAGACTATATCGTGCCATTCATAGATGGCGCTGAGAGTAAATCATCAGATAGCGCCCAGTGCTCAATGGCACCCTGTAAACTCACGTATTTTTTTTTACAATTTTATTTTATTTTATTTTAATAGATTTTTTGGCATTTTTTCATAATTACCGAATAGCTTAGTAAATAGTTATATAAAGAAAAATATACTTCCTTATAAATCAAACTATCAAATTTTTATCTTGGTATTTTGTTTTCCTATACTACTAAAAATACCTTAGAAAGGTATTTAGTATGTGTAAATATTTCCAGGTTCTTTTGTATATTTTTTTATTCATATATAAAGATATATATTGTATTATATATACCAGTATTCAATTATATATTAGTATAAAGAAAGAAGAAGAGATAATAACAGTGCTCAACCTAACCCGACCCCCTATTCCTTCCTTTCTTTTTCGTGAACACCAGCGCCAGGATGGGATAAAGTAAATCTTTAAAAAAAAGAGAAATTCCTCGCTAATCCATATCCTAGTTGGATTGCTAGATCCCAAACCTAACTTCAATTTAAATCGAGTTAAACTCGGATTTCTTACCCGCATATATATTCGGCTGTGCGATGGGATGAAGAGATAAACCATATATAAAATCTTCTCGAGACCACCTCCCTCCAACCCAGAGACCCTCTGACTTTTTTGCGCATAGCCCTAGACACCTGCAGCCACCGTGCATCGTCGAGAGCCGTCGGAGCACAGTCGACCGAATGGAGACAGAGAATACTCAGTTTTGAAACCCACCTAGGTACTATACTTTCGAGCCATACTTCTCAATTTCTATTCAATCTTTTTTGATCCGTCAATCCTATGTATAAACAACATGACCATCTGATTAACCCTTCAAATGGATTTGATTAGTTTTGTCTAGATTTCTTTGAAAGTTGAGGTGAACTTTGACGAAAACCTGTCACAACATGACAGAAATTCGAATCCTAGAGCCCTAATTGGAAGGTTAATATTTGTCTACCTCTTAACAATTTACCAAAACTATCTTCGAACAGTTAAAGACAACCTATACGAGATCAAATTCCTTTTTGTAGATTTATTTTTAGTCGATTATACAGAAAGTTAATTAATGTTAAAAATTCAAGAAAATCTATTTTCAACTAAAAATTTTAGAAAACTTTTTCCGATACGGCGTACGCCCCAACATACCGACCGATATGGTCACAACCCATAAGCATCGAAAGGCGCGTATGGACGTTGCCGACATGTGGGAACTGACGGAACTCGATTTTGTTGTGCGTGCGCGATGAAATCAATACGTATCCGTGAAGATACACCCGTATCGACCCTTTGCAAATTTAGCCATGAATTTATGCACATTCGGCGTATCGAGACGAATCTTGCGTCAATTGGACCGTATCGAAATTATGGTCCTGTGTGCCAAGTTTGGTCCGATTCTGGGAAGGTCGACTGGAACGCCAATTTGGCGGGCCTGCGACTCAATCCAATGGGCAAAATTGTGCACAGTCTACCAGAATCCAACTTTGGACATACAGTTGGGTGCGTCTTCTCAAACTGGACCTGTAGACATATAGTTTGACGAATTTAGAGATCGTAGCTACTGGCACGTATTTTGGTACAAAATGGGTCCAACGGCGGATATCGTTTTGATCCGAAATTATGATTTTGCCCCTGTATCCAGGATTGGACTTTTGGATGGGCGTTTCAAGACATATCTTTTATACCAAAAATATTCGTGGTGTTTATTTTAGCATTCGAGAACGTTTGGAAGATTTAGCTTTCCTGCTTCACCGATCTGCTGGTTTGAGCTATTGGGTCCTGCTCTTTTGCACACAACCTTAGGAAAGATACCTTACCTTATTTACTGCTTATAATTAGTTACATGTTTCTTTATTTGATTACTGCATATTTATTGCATGTTTATTTTCAGTTGGATCTATGACTTGCTGTTTATAGTTTACTTTATTTTGCTTTCAATTATTTTTCTTGTTTGTCTTTTAATATGCATATTGACCTATTCTTAGCGGACTACCCTTTGTCAGTGATCCTTGGGAGGGTGAAGATAGTTAGATGTATGGGCTACCCAAATCCAAAAAAAATTGTAGTAACTACATACTACGGTAGTCGTGTCGTGACGGTCACTAACCTCGAGCTATGTGGACTGATGGATCACATGGGCCGCTAGCCTCGAGTTATGCCAGTTGATAGTATTGGTACTTGACATGTGTGTGTCGTGAGTTGTGAGTTAGTCTTGGGGGAGTCAGCCTTCACCTGCCCATACATCGAGATGTCTTTTAAATTGCATACTAGAAAGGTTAGGAGACCTTAGTCAATGTCATGTTACCCCCGTTCCATTAGTAGCATGGGACAATGTCGCATCGTGGAATAGTGTGTTACCCCTTGTCCTTGTTTAGTTGTAGGGGTAGTCCACTGTTTCGATGATGAGATATTGGGTCTTGTTACGATTGGAACTATTTTACTTACTTGTGACTTGTCACATATTGTATTCAGTTTATTATGGCATGTTATTTTTGTATCTTGTTACGTCCCTCTGAGGGCCTGGGGATCTCTCCAGGTTGGTGCTTTTATGATGTTTTGTAGGTGCTCTATCCAAGATCGTGGTCTTTCCCTTTCTATCGAGGAGGATTGCTCTTGGATCATTCATAGCCATTTTTATCTATCCTTTCCTTGTACATTTTTCTCTCATTTAAAATGGTTGGTAGTGGATTTGTCTCCGCCCAACTACATATATAAATGACAAAATTCATAGTTGATTTATATTATTATTCTTTTATTTGGTGGATGAGAATTAATTGTCATGGTTTACTACATTTCACAGCTTATGCATATATACGAGGCTTCCATATATTATAGTATACTTCGTATGTATACAGCTGGCATGTCTACGTACTTAGTCCTAAGTATTTTGGGACTGGGGCGTTACATGTTTTTGTGGTGGCACATACAGGTCAAGTTTATCACTTCGGTTACGTTATTGTATCGATGTGAGCATGCAGATAAGATTAGAGTTTAGGATCTCATCCATATACTTGATCCCTCCATTGAATTTCATTCTTGAACTTTCGTTGACAGCTTGGATTTGCCTCTTGTTTGATCCCTTTCTACCGTAATTCGTATCTTCCTTCCGTGCTTGATAAAGGTTAGGAAGATGACTCATTAGGTATACGTGTATAATTCTCAATCACCCTACTAGTTGAACTCTTATAAGTTGGGTAGAATGCCCCATGACCTATCATTCACCTTGTCCTTGCAACCCTTTAGAGAGAGTACTCAGAAGATTACTTAGACTATAGAGCTTAGGGGTCCATACCCCATTGGATCAACGAAGGCCATATATAGGAAAATAGTTGGACAACTGTAGAGGCACGAATACCAGACAAGTCTTAGAGTTTGATGAACTTGAACTAATTATATTTTTCTTTCAATCATAAATCTTGCGTACTTATATTTTTACTATCTTGACTAGCACAGCAATTATAGCCTAGTTTTTGTAAGCTCATTCTTTATCAAGCTTGTTCAAGACGTGTGTTTACTGGAGACGCCCACTAACATATTGTCTAATTAGAATCAGTGTATTATGGTCTGATCAACCATACTGCACTCGGTTCGCTCTTCTTATGATTATCCCACATGGATTGAGATATAGATGTCTCTAGGATCTCATCCGCCACTGCTTTGACAATTCTCTTAAAATATTCCATCGTCTTTTGAGCCCCGTGTTTGCATTCGATTCTCTTCCCCTTAAACTCCTTATTTTTTTCACTTTTACTTACTGCAAAAAAACAAATGCTCACATTTGAGGGAAGATATACCCAGAATGTTCCTCTTTTTTTGCCATACCACCTATGTCCATGAAGGCTATATTTACACAATCGTTCAATCTATTCAAAATCGGAGAACACCTTCAAATTGATTTATATCTACCATATCACATTGTGGAGTACTCCTTTATACTCAAGGCCCAAGCACGATATCACTACATTAAAATTTTCTAACCTCATTAATCCTAAAACCATACCTTAGTTTTAATTCAAAGAAAGAAATTTTGGAGTGAATAGATTCTAAGCCTTCTAAAATTTTATGAGTTACTAGTATTACCGATTGATTAGAATAAGTTGGTTTCCATTAGGGAGATAATTAGTGCCCCATGAACTCCCACTTTTCATTTAGATCATTTGATGTCCCCGACTGTGACATTAATATTCGGAGCACGAGACCAGCTGTTACCTTCTAACAAATTTCACATACAAGACACAAACGACTCCACCTTCATGTAGACATATCATGTCCCACTAAAACACGTCCCCTTGTACACTATTTTTATGATACGACTTTCAAGACAAAAAGACTAACTATAACTTTACCATAATACCATTGTCCTTTCTGACTTCAGCTAGAGATCAAACCTCGACTCAAATCTTTTGACCCAATATATAGTAGTAATCTACTCGAAGCCCACTACACATATGCTACTAGTGTGCCACCCAGTTAAGGTATCATGTGCTACTTAAACTCGAAAGTCACAGAAGGCACATTTTTGGGCTTTAAGAACCTAGTTAACCAACCCGACTGACAATTAGGCCAACCACTTGAGTTAGAACCTAGTCTAGGTTACCCTAATCTGATAAGCCTGGTCTTGATTGATTTTATGGATCTTAACCAACCAATATGGGATAAAACCAAGAACTTATTCAATAAAAGATTGATGTCCTATCAGGAAACCATCCAGACCCAGTTAAGCTCACCCATGCATATCGTCATATTTGGACTATAAAACCAACTTGATTAAGTAGGCTCTCACCCCTTTTATGTAGCCTTATCTCATGATCCACTGATACTCATTCCATAAGTCCCTCAACTGTAGTGTCTTGAATCGAGGTGTGACATTAATAACAACTCTTCATAACCTATGTTATGCGATGATTGGAATACCCCATCATACTAGCTTGTCAGTAGTTATGCTTGACCTAGACCTGTCCTATTGCCTTGATGAAACCTGGTCAATATATGAGTATTGTCAAATAAGCAATACCTAGGCTTCCTCTTGAGCTTGTGACTATGATCAGAATACCTGTACCGCCATACATCTCCTCAAAACAAGATCTTCTTAGAAACCCTATTGCGGTGCTATACACTATTAGCCAATTCAGTAGATTGCGTGAACCATGAACTTAGTATACTCCATCTTTAGAATATGATGCCGAATCGGGATTCCATTCATAACCGTTCTTCCATCTATTTAGAAGTTGTGCTATGATATTTGTATTGCAATTTAACTCTCCTTGCTCATGCCTTTAGATAACTGCGGTAGAAGATCACAACCTTGATTCTTCACATTTTATTCTAGGCTTAATTGCTACTTGATACCCTCAACTATCACGCTTTTTCAAGTTGATACCCTAAACTTTTTTTTGTAACAACTTGATACCCAGATAATTTTTTGGACAATAATGCCCTTACCCAAATTTTAAAACTACCAATCACCCCCCCTTCTACTCCAGGCCACCTCCCTCTCCCCCCTCTCCCCTCCGCCCCCCATCCCCCCGCCTCGCCTGCACCCTCCCCCTCCGCCGCCTCGCCTGCACCCTCCCCCTCCGCCGCCCCGCCTGCACCCTCCCCCTCCCTCCCGCTCCCCTCCACCCTCCGGCAACCCGCACCCCCTCCCCCCTCCCTCTCTCGCTGCCCTCCTCCCCTTTCCCGACTCCACCATCGCAGGAGAGGGAGGGGGGGAGGTGGTCGCCGGAGAGGGGGGGGATGGGGGTTGCATGGAAGAGAGAAAGCCAGGGGCATTTTGGGATTTTTTGTGTTTTAGGTATTAAGTTGAAAAAATAAAATAGTTGAGGGTATCGAGTTGTTGAGTAAAAAAGTTTAGGGTATTAAGTTGAAAAACTGAAATAGTTGAGGGTATCAAAGTGCAATTAAGCCTTTATTCTATCATAGAATTGTGCTTGAGTTTGAATTTTGAAATGGAAATCATGAAGCGAATAGGCAAGCCTCTCTAAGTATTAGCAAATGATTGGGATCGATTGGATCCAATTGAACTGATAAAATAGTGGTCATAACGTCCACTCCTATCTGGATCATTTGATACCCTCTATCATGACTTTGATATTTGAAGTACAACACTAGCCTTTTCTTCCCACAAAGTCACACTCATGAACTTTACCAGTCAAGCTACACATGACATCCCGGTCCCACATAAATGCTCATTTATGTGCCCCATTCCAACTACACCACATGTATGGCACAATTACCTTAGAACAAACCATGGATGCCTACTTTGTTCCATTTAACTTTAATCATGTCAATATTGACCTGTCCCCTTAACTAGACTGAATACACATGATCCATGCAAGACACGTCACACCTATGACGTATGCCTTTCACCTAGCAAGCATATGCCTCCTGCACCACACCAAACACCGACCCCGCACCCACTAGTCATTATTACTTAAAGATCTCGAACACTTACCTAATTATATTATAGAGCAAGGTTTATCTACTTATTATAGATTATCATCACTTGGCCATAAATTCATCTTTCCCCTAAGTTCTTCGAGCTTTTGTTAGTTTTCCAGGTTAGGCGAAGTGTGAAATCCATTAAACCAATACGTTCTAGTTATATTCAAATAAAAGGTTCCCACCATCTTGTTGAAAGCATGACCGAAATAAACAATATTAAATTGTAATAATTATTCTATAGAAGTTATTGACCAAGAACGCCATTATATATCTAGGTTCGATTAGAATTCGTGACCGTGGTTAGAAAGGTCCAGTATTCTTGTGCCACTCAGTAGAGATTGTCCTTCTCATAAGTCTTGTAACGACGATTTTCATGGTTAGCCAACTTCTATAAGTTGGGTAGGCCTTGAACCAACAATACCTTATCTTGTAGGAAATAGAGCCAATGGGGATTCCTTTTATAACTACCCTCATTTGTTCGAAAACCAAGGTACGAATTTTAGTTGCTAGTTTCCTTAAATTTTGCATTGCATTGCACACCCCCCATTGCTAGTTTTAATTTCGAGAAATTTTTTTATATAAGTTGGGTAGGATGTAAACTCCCGTATGTTTTTTACAATTTCATTTTATTATTTTTTTGGCATTATTCATAATTACGGAATAGCTTATTAAATAGTTATATATAAAAAAATATACTTCCTTATAAATCAAACTATCAAATTTTTATCTTGGTATTTTGTTTTCCTATACTACTAAAAATACCTTAGAAAGGTATTTAGTATGTGTAAATATTTTCAGGTTCTTTTGTGTAAATTTTTTTATTCATATATAAAGATATATATTGTATTATATATACCAGTATTCAATTATATATTAGTATAAAGAAAGAAAAAAATAATAATAATAATAATAATAATAATAATAATAATAATAATAATAATAATAAGAAGCTGAGCAATGTTCGATGAACAATGCTTAACCTAACCCGATCCCCTATTCCTTTCTTTCTTTTTCGCCAACACCAGCGCCAGGATGGGATAAAGCAAATCTTCAAAAAAAAGGGATATTCCTTACCAATCCAAATCCCAGTTGGACTGCTAGATCATAAACCTAACATCGATTTAAATCAAGTTAAACCTGGATTTTTTACCCACATATATATTCGGTTGTGCGATGGGATGAGGAGAAAAACCTTATATAAAACCTTTTCGAGACCACCTCCCTCCAACCCAGAGACCCCCTGACGTTTTCGTGCAGCCCTAGCATCCTGCAGCCACAGTGCAACGCCGAGAGCCGCCGGAGAATTGCCGACCGAACGGAAACAGAGAATACTCTATTTTGAAAACTACCTAGGTACTATACTTTTGAGCCCTACTTCTCAGTTTTTATTCGATCATTTTTTGATCCGTCAACTCCTATATATCGACAACATGACCATCTGATTAACCCTTCAAATGGATTTGATTTGTTCTGCCTAGATTTATCTGAAAGTTGAGGTGAACTTCGACGAAAACCTGTCACAACAGGATAGAAATTCGAATCCTAGAGCCCCAATTGGAAGGCCAATATTTGTCTACCTGTTAACAGTTTACTAAATCTATCTTTGAACAGTTAAATAAAACCTATACGAGATCAAATTCCTTTTTGTAGATTTACTTCTAGTCAAATATATAGAAAGTTATTTGATATTAAAAATTCAAGAAAAACTATTTTAGACTGAAAATTTTAGAAAACTTTTCTCGATACGGCGTGCGTCCCGACAAACCGAACGACGTGGCCACAACCCATAAGCATTGAAAGGCGCGTATGGATGTTGTTGACATGTGGGAACTGACAGAACTCGATTTCGTCGTACGTGCGCGACGAAATCAATGCGTATCCGTCAAGATACCCCCGTATCGACCCTTTAAAAATTAAGCCATAACTTTGTGCACGTTCGATGTATCGAGACAAAACTTGCGCCAATAGGACCGTATCAAAATTCTGGTCCTGTGTGCCAAGTTTGGACCGATTCTGAGAAGTTCGACCAGAATGCCTATTTGGCGGGCCTAGGGGTGTCAACGGATGCTTATCGGTATGGACATGACAATATCCGTATCCGTATCCAATTTTTTTTGTAATATCCGAATCCGATTAGATATCCGAACGGATATCTCTTTTGACACTCTGAATTCGTATCCGTCTAGTTTAACGGATATCGGATAATATCCGATCCGATTAGCTAAAAAATTCGAATGCTAGTATCCGAATATCCGAAATCCGAAATATTAAAAATTTAGTTATTATCCGAATAACCGAAAACCAAATTCAATTTCTCTACATATTTGAGTCCTTTCTTCTTATGTTGTAAATTATAATTAATACATATTACTATTATATATAAATTATATTATAATTATTTTATGTAAAAGTTAGTTGAGAATAAATTACTTTAATCTTCTCTATTAATTAATATATTTTACATATACATTATACTATAATATATATAAAATTTTGGATATCCGAATCCGATATCCGAATTCGATATCCGAAATTTGCAATTTAAAGTCGGATCGGATATTAACGGATTCGAATACCTTAATATCCGAATTTGTATCCAAAAATGGATAATATTCAAAAAATATTCGGATATCCGAATTCGATATCCAAAATTTCAAAAAATATCCGAAACTTCGGATAAGAAATCGGAACAGATTCGAATTTTTGACTATCCATTGACAGGTCTAGGCAGGCCCGCGACCCGATCCAACGGGCAAAATTGTGCATAGTCCACTTGAAAACTAGACCCGTAGAGATGTAGTTTGACGACTTTAGAGATCGTAGGTACTGGCACGCGTTTCGGTACAAAACGGGTCCAACGGTGGATATCGTTGTGACCCGAAAGTACGATTTTACCCCTGTGTCCAGAATTGGACTTTTGGATGGGCGTTTCAAGTCATATCTTTTATACCAAAACATTCGTGGTTTTTATTTCAGCATCCGAGAACTTTTGGTAGATTTCGCTTTTCTGCTTCACCGATTTGCTGGTTTGAGCTATTGGATCATGCTCTTTTGCACACAACCTCAGGCAAGATACCTTACCTTGTTTAATGCTTATAATTAGTTGCTTATAATTAGTTGCATATTTTTTATTTGATTACTGCATATTTATCGCATGTTTATTTTTAGTTGGATCCGTGACTTGCTATTTATAGTTTACTTTATTTTGCATTTAATTATTTTTCTTGCTTGTTTTTTAATATGCATGTGGACCTAGTCTTAGCGGACTACCTTTTGTCAGTGATCCTTGGAAGGGTGAAGACAGTTAGATGTACGGGCTATCTAAATCCAAAAAAATTGTAGTAACTGCATACTATGGTAGCGTGTCACAACGGACACTAGCTTCGAGCTATGTGGACTGATGGGTTATGTGGCCGCTAGCCTCGAGTTATGCCGGCTGATAGTATTGGTACTTGACGTGTTTGTGTCGTGAGTTATGAGTTAGTCTTGGAGGAGTCATCCTTCACCTGCCCATACATGTCTTCTAAATTGCATACTAGAAATATTAGGAGACCTTAGTCAATGTCATGTCACCCCCGTTCCATTAGTAGCATGGGACAATGTCGCATCGCGGAGTAGTGTGTTACCCTTTGTCCTTGTTTGGTTGTAGGGGTAGTCCACTGTTTCGATGATGAGATATTGGGTCTTGTTATAATTGGGACTATTTTACTTACTTATGACTTGTGACATATTGTATTCAGTTTATTATGGCATGTTCTTTCTGAATCTTGTTACATCCTTCTGAGGACCTGGTGATCTCTCCAGGTAGGTGCTTTATTATGTTTCGTAGGTGCTCTATCCAAGATCGTGGTCTTTCCCTTTCTATCGAGGTGGATTTCTCTTGGATCATTCAAAGCCATTTTTGTCTATCCTTTCCTTATACATTTTTCTCTCATTTAAAATAGTTGGTAGTTGATTTGTCTCCGTCCAACTACATATATAAATGACAAAATTTATAGTTGATTTATATTATTATTCTTTTATTTGGTGGATGAGAATTATTTGTCATGGTTTACTCTATTTCACAGCTTATGCATATATACGAGACTTCCATATATTAGAGTATACTTCGCATATATACAGCTGGCATGTCTACGTACTTAGTCCTTAGTATTTTGGGACTGGGGCGTTATAGGCTCCGACATCAATTTTTGTCACAATCAAATTGTGCGGGCTACCACATGGCAAGCTTCCTCGAGAAACTGAGGCGTCTGTCATAATGACTAACAGCATGCCAGTCGAGAAAAATTCTTTCGAATCCCGAGCACGTGGTGCTTGAGAAGATTGTGTCAGACCCATCATAAATGATGTTTTACAGTTATCCTGTGCCATTCACCCTTTGGCGTGAGGTAATTAATCCATACATATTCAATGTTTAAGCAGACGGAGCCAATTAACAATTCGTGTCACTCATCAATTGGCGCCAATCAATCAACTATTACCCAGAAGAAGTTAGCAGACGTGGCGCACATGCCACTAATCTCGAAGAACGTACACGTAACCTTGCCCACGACCAAGCACATTTTTCTCACAGAATGCCACGTGTCTCATGCAGTTAAGCTAACCTTTCGCACAAATGGATGATGGTGTGTCAATTGTACTGTGCGCCAATCAGCGTAACTGTCTGATAGTTATCTCAAAACACAATAAATAGAGTTCAAAATCACTTCATAAGGATCACTAATGATCATAATCTCCTGACCAAGTTGCTGCAACACGTTTCAGAGCTTCTTTTCTTCGACGTTGCATCGTCCAAGGGATAAAGTGATCGTCTTCTGATCAGATTCCTACAGTTGTACTTCTCCAGAATCAAATTGTACTCTTGTACTCTTTTTCTTAGTTTGTAACTTAGCTTTCTTGAAAAACTTTTGTTTTTACAAACAAAATGGCGACTCTGCTGGGAGCGATTTTCGCCACTGACAAGAAAGTGACAATTCAATGCGATGCCACGTCGATCGACACAACGCAGAAGACTTTGGTCGTCCAAGTTGACAAACAGCCTACGAAGCAATGATTGGCACTGGAGGTGCCAAGCGCGCTACTGCCAAGCATGCATTAGCTGATGTCTCCCGAAATAAGAAGACTCGCACCACCTGGACTCCGAAGTCCATATGCGCACCAATTACTATTCCTACGCCAAACAAAGGAAAGGGCCATATGGTCACTCCCTATTCTTCCCCAGTTCTAAACTTGTAGGAAGGCACACCAATCACTGTTCCTGTGCTAAACAAGGGAAAGCGCCATATGGTCACTCCCTATTCTTCCTTAGTTCTAAACTTGGAGGAAGGTGCACCAATCACTGTTCCTACTCAAATAAGGGGAAGCTCCATATGGCTATTCCCTATTGTTTCCCAGTTCTAAACTTGGTGGAAGGCGTGCCAATCACTGCTTATGTACAGAACAAAGGAAAGCGCCACATGGCTATTCCATGCTCCTCTCTAGTTCTAAAATTGGTGGAGAGTGTACCCATCACTGCCTCTACGCAGAACAATGGAAAGCGCCCTGTGACCACTCCCTATTCTTTCCTAGCCCTGGACTCAGTAAAAATTCCATCTGATTGTGCCTCTATGCCAATCAATGCTAGAATATTTCTGAGTATAAACTCTAATTCTCTTGGCAGAGATAATCAAGTTAATGCCCAAAAAATAGACTCTGCTCAAAGTTTACTGCCTGCTATACATTTGTGTCACGCTAAACGTGCTGGAAAAGTATGCGCAAAGCAACAGGGCTTGCTGCCCACTCCATATCAAATTGGCCAACACTAATTAGGTCAAAATTAGAATCTCCCTACCCTGCGAATATTAAGATCAAAGTAGGAAAAATTGATGGTGTCCCAAACTGACAAGCAAGGTTGTACAACACTGACATGTGCGCTTCTCTTAACAAGCACAAAATAGAACCTATTCCATCGAGTCATATGGTGCACCAAGCACAGTCTGCACCAACCACCAAATTGTGCACAGTGAAGGCTTCTAAGATTAAGAATCCTCTCACTTATGCTAATGAACTCAGCACCTCCTTGTACACTCAGGGGATACAGAATCTCAGGAGTAGGAACCATATTCCTAATATAATTAAGGAACATGTACCTTCTTCTTCTTCTTCTTCTTCTGTCAATATAACAGATCTTCCCAAAATTCTTGTATAAAAGCGAAAGATTGAAGGATCACCTCATACACCTGTAACTCCACACCAAGAACCTCACTGTAATTAGCATCATCAAATAGTAATCAAGTGTTATTGTTAATCAGCCAAACGGTCTATCTTTGGCCGCTTGAACTACACTCGGGCTCCTGAATTGATTATGATGGACGAAGACGAATTGCTATTTACTTCAGTCAACATGGCATCCCGTAGTACTGGGGTAGAAAACGTCCAAGATGTAACGCATCCTACAATTCTAATCAATAATATCTTGATCAAATCTATGACTCCGGCGAGGGTGTGTACCAGAACACAAGAGCAAGAAATCAAGATTTCCTCGGTCAAAGGAATCTTCCCACTCCTAATATTGGGGGTAGCACTTTGCCAGACTTTGATGCCGATAGTGAAGACTCTGATCGGACAATCTTATCCACCAGTTCGTCCTCGGCGGCCAGAGAAGTGTCTGCCTATGTCACAAGAGCAAGATGCTTCTAGTTTTACCAGTCAAGAACAACGAATCGCTGCTCTAGAGGCCAATCTAAAAGCCATGGCTGACATGGTTATGCGCATGCACAAAGTGATTATGACACAACATGCTGTTCCGCCAATTATGAATCCAATTCCAACCCAAGAACACACAGCATTCTCTGTAACTACCAATATTGGTCTGGGGGTATAATCCCCTCTCAATGCTACTGTGCCATCTCAGGTAACCCCGAGTTATTCTGGTGATAGGGGTGGTACTTATCATGTAGTTCCACCTCCCAATCCATCAAACCAGTCTACCGCCCCTCCAACATTGGAAGACTCTTTGGAAGCAGTCAAGCTTCTACGAAATCAGTTTGAAGCTTTCAAGCAAAAAGAGGGTTTGCATAAGCTTAGGATGAAACAACCCTATCCTACTGAGTGGAAGGAAGTTCCGTTTCCACCCAAATATAAGCCATCGACCATAATATTGTTTGACGGTAACACATCTCGGAGTCAGTATATCAACTACTTCGAGATGATTTGTCGGATGTCTAGCAGGTGTTGCCTTTGACTAGTATCATAGCTTGTCAGATGGTTGCATAACATCTTTTGTAGGATTAAAACAGATGTTCCTGAAATGGTTCTATGAAAGAACAAATGGCATGACCATGTCCGTCCTTACTAAAATCAAACAAAGGCCTAACGAAACTGCTGAACGTTTCATAGAGCGTTTCCGCCGTGAAGCACTCAAAATTCCTTTGGGTACACCCAATGTGTTGACTATAGATACATGCAAATCAAACTTGTTACCTATAGTCAGCACGTAGACGGGACCCACACAATTCCAAGATTGGGGTTCCTTTATAGTAAGTGCCAGGGCAGACGAAGAAAGTGCTGATAAGTTCAAGCAGCTAGGCATCCCGATGCCTAATCTCGACAAAGAGGAACATCCTGCTACCAACAGTTGTGATCGTCAAAATAATCGTAAAGGTAAAGAAGTCTTGGCTATCAATGTGAGTTTCAACATCTGTTACAACGGCACCTTCGTAGAGAGCACCACATCCCAAAGAAGAGTATTCCTTTGATGAAGATGATATCTTGAGCATATTCGATTGTCTGATCAAAAGCAACAAACTTCAACTACCCAAAGCTAAACGGCCAGATGAAGTAGGTAAAACTGACAATCCTAAATATTGTATGTATCACAGGTTCCTAGAGCATCCAACCAGGGCGTGCTACGTAATGAAAGGAAAGATTCAAGAGTTGATCAATGCCAAGGCAATTACTCTTCAGCAAGATAAAAAGACAGTGACGGCCAATGTCGTCTCTCTACAGTTCGATGACTTCCCCACTCAGCTGGTACATGATGATATTGTTCCTATCCCAAAGGCAACCTTAGAGATAGTCAACCTTCCGCCAGCAAGAAGTGACGGCTTAGTTCCTTTATCAACTGACAAAGGCAAAATCATATGGATTCACCCTGATTTGGTAGCTGACTTTCAACCAAAGACATCTACTTCTTCTGCCAAGTCAAAGAAGATGGCCAACTATAAGTCATGCCATATAACTTTAAGTGAATTCACTTTACTAGATGTTCGTGTTCCTTCTCTAAACACCACATTCATTCCAGCATCAACTTCATTTCTTTCTTCGACGACTGTGTCACCGAAGCAAAAAATTAAGTACCGACCAGAATTCCATTAGTATAGTTAGCAGTCTCGTGAGGTGATGATGAAGATGGGATAAGACCTACGAAAAGTTCCTGGCTTGAATGATAAAAAAAGGGTCTCCAATACTTCATTCTCTACGTCTTCAAGATAACCAATACCGTATCGGCCTGGGATTCTAGACAGATCATTCATCTCCTCAAAAGAAAAAATCCTCCAGAAGCAAGAAACGACTAAAAACCTGTAACATGGTTTCTTTCTAACCTATTCAACAAGAAGAAGCCATGGCTGGTACCAGGTCTGGGAGGCTCTATCTCAGAGACTACCCTGAAAGACAGGAGAATGTTGTCACTCCTCATGTATCCAATGTTCCTCCAATACCATCTCCTCCTGCTCTTGATGTTCCTGCAACATCAGCTCTACCAGTTGACTCGAGTCCTTCTAAACTGACAATAGCTGATAAAGACAAGCAGCAGGTTCACTTTGATAAGAACCTAAAGAAGACAGCTCCATTGCAAGGACTAGAAAAACTATATAATTTTGATGTATTGGCTCAACTAGCCGATACTCTGGCAAGATTATCGATTTTTGAATTCCTGCATCTCTCGAAGGAAACTCGAGAAATATTTGAAGTACGTGTAGGCAACTCTAGAGGGGGGTGTGAATAGAGTACTTGTGTCAATAATGAAAAATTAAAAAATAACTCTATTCAATCCCAACTAGCAAATGATTAATCAGAGTATAAGTACGGAAAGTAAATGAAGATCAGAGAGCATACGCAGACACATCAGATTTTAACCTAGTTTCCCTCGTGGAGGACTAGTCCAGGCCTGAGAACTCTAGCTCAATATTAAAATCCTATATTTGTAAAATAGCTTTACAATCACATGCCTTTACTCAGAAGAGCATACCAACTTCTTGAAAGATCGCTGAGGCGAAACTTGGAATTTTCTAAGTGACTTCTTCAAGACTCTTGCACACAAACTTCTAATTGATTCGCACTGAGCACCTGTAGGCTTAGTAAGTTTTGTGGCTAGTAGAAGAGAAGAGTATAGATCTTTAGGATGTATAGGCTATAGGAGTAGAAGAAAAGAGAAGATTAGATGATTTGAAATAAGAGACAAGGGTGCCTATATATACTTGTTATGGGAGGTAGAGTTCGGCCAGAACTCTATCCAAAATATTCAAAATTTTGGCCGTTGGACAACTTGCAAAAAGCAATCCCTAAAAATTAGCTCCTGGAAATCAGGGGACAGAGTTCGGCCCGAACTCTGTATGGGGGCAGAGTTCGACCCGAACTCTGCCTCTTTGGAGATAGAATGCTCAGGGGCAGTTGTTGCGCTTTAGAAATTTAGCTTTTTGTTTGTGGAGCTTTTGGTTATCTAGTCTATAGTTGAGGTACTCAGTGCGACTCAACGGACAATAGCATAGACTCAATAAAAGTGTAAAAATACATACTTTCGATGATAAGTTCCAGCAGTATTCGTCTAGCAGTCGCCGATGATGATTGTCTGACTTGATATATGATAGTTGTCGGATTTGTAGCTTGATGACGGTTTATGTGTCGAGTTGGATCATACCAAATATCGATTTGTTAATTATCAAGATTAGGTTGACTGCAATCCAGTTTGGGTCAACAACATTAAGTGAGGCTTTGATAGAAGCCGACGCTTTTCTGGTACATCTCAAGAAACCTAATGAAGAACCTGTGGCATGCTCTCATTGTCATAGTGTGATGGAACTGATTCCTAATATCACCTTCACTCAAGATGACATGTTACTGGAGGACAATCGACATGACCGACCTCTCTACTTTACAGGGTATGTCGAAGCAATGAAGATCGATCATATTCTGGTCAACCCTGGATCCGCCCTTAGCATTATGCCGAAGACTCTATTGGATGTACTGAAGATCCCAGTCCATAGTCTTTCCATGATGATCACGACCATCCTTCGATTTAATTCCGGAAGAAGTGAACCGTTAGGAAAGAACCGTCTAAAATTTTCAATTGGCAATCTCCGTACAAAGTTACTTTCTATATGGTTGACAATCACATCTCCTACAATGTGTTGTTAGAAAGACCATGGTTGCATGAACATAACATTGTACTATCCACTCTTCATCAATGTTTTAAATACGTTGATGACAATGGAGAAGTCAAGAAAGAAGTGGCTGATCTCAATCCCTTCCGAGGTATCGAGGCCTATTATACCGACTCTAAGATGTACGAAGAAGAGTACATGAAGGTTGTATTGGCTATAGACACCGAAGAAGAATGGAAGAATAAGGTCCTGGTAATTCCAGTTAAGGGATGCCCTTCTCATCCCTCTTCCTCCCAGATGTTGACTATTAATCTCTCTCTCCTTTTACTAAGCCTCCCCCTACTAAAAAATACAACAAAGGGAGTTCATCTCTTCTAAGCCTCTTGTTATCAACCTTCGTCATAACAAACCTCCTACTTCTTCTCATCTTGTTATTAACCTCGATAAGTCATCAGCCAATGTTAAAAACACAGTTGTAAATGTCGATGCAAATATCAATAAAGCAACGTCTCCTTTGCAGTATATTGATGTCAATTATTATACACAGTGTTATTTATAAATTTTGAATAATTTTGAACCTCTTACCTTTGGGGGAAATTCAACCTTTTCAAGATGAGGTATCACTTGAATCAGTACAAAACTCTTTCTTTCTAATCCTCCCCCGGAAGAAAGACGAACGTCCTATCCTCTTCAGTAAAGGATTGAATTAAAAGGCTATATTTGATAACGATTCTAAAAAAGATGATATTAGGTGAATTCAACTATGTCGTTACAGTTAACAATCCAAAAATATTATTCGGAAGATGGGCTACAATTTCAAATCTGGCCTTAATGGTGGTAAAGATAGACGAACTCCTATTTGTATACCTGCCCCAAAAGGAAAGTCATCGTAATATTATGACAAAACAAAACATAGGTTAGGCTATATTATTCCAATTACAACCCCATATATTTTTTAGTCTGATAAAGAGGAATGGTATAATTCTTCTGACTCTTTCTTATGGATTCAGACACCAGTATAGGGCACGTCCATCGAGTGACTCTATCTTCCAATATGGTGAAAACTAAATTCGCAAAGGATAATAATGACTCAATCGAAACTTATGAGGAAGAGCCTTAGGTACAAAAGATGGATACTCAATGGAAGCTTCGCTTCGAACAGCGTGAACCACCCATTGAAGATGAATTAATTCAAATCGATGTCGGAGATAAAGCTTCTCCAAGGCCAATCTTTATCAGCAAAAGTCTTTCGGAAGTAGATAAACAAGATTTGATCCAGATTATTAGAGAATACATTGATGTATTTGCCTGGAGCTATGAAGATATGTCGGGACTGGATCCTCAGATTGCTACTCACAAGCTCTATATACTGTCGAATGCTAGACTAGTCAAACAACAACAACGATGATTCTGACCTGATATGATGGATGCCATAGAAGCTGAAGTAAAGAAACTCATCGCCTACAGTTTTTTAGGAAGGAACAACATCCCAACTAGGTGGCTAATGTCATCCCGGTTATGAAGAAGATAGGAAAAGTTTGAGTCTGCATCGACTTTAGAGACCTCAATGCAGCTTGTCCCAAGGATGAATTTCCTCTTCCAATCACTGATGTCATGATCGACAATACCTGCAGGTTCAAAAAGTTTTTTTATGGACGGATTATCTAGATACAATCAGACCAGATTGAATCCTAAAGATGAAAAGCATACGTCCATCCGCACTCCCCTAGGAGTCCACTGCTATACAGTTATGCCTTTCGGTCTCAAGAACGCTAGTGCCACCTATCAGTAGGCCATGAGTACTATTTTTTATGAACACTTACAGAAAACATTCGAGTGCTATGCCGACGATATTGCTATCAAAAGTCGTCTAAAAGGAAAACACATCCAAGACTTAAGGACTATCTTCGATCTAATGCGTCAACACCAACTCAAAATGAATCCCACAAAGTCATTTTTGGGAGTCTCTAATGGCAAATTTCTTGGATTCGTTATTACCTCTAAGGGTATACACGTTGACCCCGAGAAAGTCAAAGCCATTCAAGAGATGCGTCCTCTACGCAACTTAAAAGAGCTACGCGAATTCCAGGAATGACTTACGTACATCAGGAGATTCATCTCAAATCTCTCTGGATGTTGTAGATCGTTCACTCAATTGATAAAGAAAGGTGTGTCTTTCGTTTGGACTGATGAATGCAAGCAAGCATTTGAAGACATAAAGCGGTACCTGATGAACCCTTCCGTCCTACTTCCTCCAATCACATGATTACCCTTCCTAATGTATGTTCGAGCAATGGATCATCCTCTGGGTGCCCTCCTAGCTGAAAAAAATAATGAAGGCCATGAACAAGCGATTTACTATCTTAGTCGTATAATGATTGGTGCTGGACATTGATACAGCCCTGTAGAAAAAGAATGCTTAGCCTTGATGTTCGCCATCCAGAAAATGCATAATTACATCACGGGCCAGACCATTCACGTCATTTCCAGAGTCAATCCTCTACGAATTCTGATAAAAAAGCCTAGTACAATCAACTCCAGACTTGCTACATATGCGATACTGCCAGCACAGTATGATATAGTCTATGTCCCGTAAAAGTCTGTTAAGTGTTGGCCCATTGGTTATATGGTCAACCTGATTTTAATAATTGATCAAAACTCTGTCTGGATATACGAAGCTAGTTGGGACATCTCAGCTTCTTGGACATAAGCAAAGATTGGATATTCACTCCGTTCAAGACTGAAGATCTGTTTGCCTACTTGAGTCTGTATTTCCTATGCAATATAATTTTTACTTTATTTGAGTCTAGGAATACGTTGTACACCGAGTCGTACTGGCAAATAGGCAATCCCCAAAACAGTTCAAAATGTTTTTAAAATGACCTATCAAAAATGTTTACAAAAAGGTTTTCAAAAAGGTTTTCAAAAATCACCAAAACCCATTTTTAAAACCCTAACCTAACCCTGACAGAACTCGGCCAGAGTTCGGCCAGAGTTCGGTTGGTGGCCGTTTGATTTTTGAATTCTCTGGAACTTGGTCCTCCTGCAGTTGCGGATTTGACCGAGATTTGCTCATAGAGTTCTGCCCGAATTCTGCCCGAATTCTGACAGAGTTCTCCCTTTAGAATTCCTATAAATAGAGAAGGATTTCGATCATTTCAATTCACTCATTCACTTTCAATCTTCTCTCTATCTAAAAGCTTTCAGTCTTCCAAAGAGTTTTCTAGAGCTTTCAATTTCAGATCCCAAGCCAATTACAGTCCTCTAGTCGATTTGCCAGTGCGGTACGGTCTAGAAGTTTCTGAGAGATTGTAATCAGAAGGCTTGATTGAAGAATACCTCTTCACATTTGAAGTTGGACGAGTTCTTCGTATCAAAGCTCACGTTGTAGAAGTTGCAAGGACTTCGTAAGAAAACTTGCGGTTTTTTTTTCTATAGTGGATTCAATTGGTAGCAAGAGTTCTACCGACTGGATTAGTCCTCAACAGAGGGATACCAGTGTACATCACTGTCTTTGCGTTTGCTCTCTTAACTTTGCCTTTATATTATTTCAGTTGTGATTAATATTCTGTGATTATGCTGCTAACATTTTTATTTAGCATTATTCCGCTGCCAACTCTATTCACCCCCCTCTAGAGTATTACGCTTTATTATATCGTTCCTACAATTGGTATCAGAGCGGGTGTTACAGGTAAAGCGAGGTAACAGTTCTATTATTTATTCATTATTTATTAGATCACAGCACATCACATGGCTACTATGAAATTCATAAGTGAAGGTCAGGCCACAAACAGACCCCCACTGTTTGATGGTACTAACTACACTTATTGGAAAACACGGATGAGTTTCTTCTTAAAATCTCCTGATTTTGACTTATGGGCTATTGTTCTTGATGGCTATCAGAAGCCACCTCGTATAACTGTCGAGGGAGTTTTGGTTGAAAAACCCCAAAGCAGTTATACAGAGGAGGAAAAGAAAAAGGCCAGTCTTGACGCACGTGCTATTAATGCTCTTTTTTGTGCCTTAGACAGAACTGAATTTAACAGGGTATCTACATGCACAACGGCAAATGGTGTGTGGAAGCTTCTCGAAGTTACACATAAAGGCACGACTCAAGTCAAGGAGTCAAAAGTCAGCAGACTTACTCAAGAGTACGAGGCGTTCAAAATGAAGCCAAATGAAACAGTCACACAAATGCTCGAGAGGTTCTTGGATATTGTAAACCCTTTGTCCTCCTTAGGTAAAGATTACAGTAACCACAAAAAGATTCGCAAACTCCTGCGAGCTCTCACCAAGAACTGGATTCCGAAGGCTACAGCTATCATTGAAGGAAACGACCTCACCACAATGTCACTTGAAGTACTCATGGGTAAGCTACTCACTTATGAACTGGAGCTGCAAGATTTTGAAGAGCCTGCACCAAAGGAGAAGACGATCGCCCTCAAGGCTCAGCACAGAAAAGCTGCTGAAGATGACTCAGACAGCAGTGGATCTGACGCTGAAGATCAAGCTCTCCTAGCAAGGAAGTTCAAAAGATTCATGAGACATGAGAAGAGAGTCAAAGAGAACAACAGCAACAACTGGTACCAAGAAGATGCTGTCTGCTATGGCTGCAAGAAGAAGGGACATATGAAGAAGGACTGTCCCACCAACTCATCATCGAGCAAGAAGAACAACATGTATGAAAAAGGCAACCTGAAAAGATCAACATCTCGGAAATATGCCAACACCAGCATATGGCATGAGAGTGAAGCTAGCGACTCAGAAGATGAACATTCAGAGGACGCTGCAAACATCTGCTTTATGGCAATCGATCAGGTGGAACACCCTTCACATGCTAGAAGCAAATGGATCTTCGACAGCGGTTGCTCACGGCATATGACCGGTGATGCTACCCTATTTGCAACACTGTCGAAGAAGAAGAAGGAAGGCTATGTCTCCTTCGGTAATAATTTGAAAGGGTATATTATTGGTATCGGTGATGTTGGTAAGTCTTCCTATCCCGTGATTAAAGATGTCTGTCTGGTTACCGAGTTGAAACATAATCTGCTCAGCATAAGTCATCTAGCTGATCATGGTTATGGTATCAACTTTGGCAAAGACAAATGTACTATAGTTGATAGCTCAACTGGTAGTACTATCTTTGAAGGAATCAGGGAAGACAATATATACGTTTTCTATCTG
Organism: Iris pallida; assembly: GCA_029216955.1. NCBI lineage: Eukaryota > Viridiplantae > Streptophyta > Magnoliopsida > Asparagales > Iridaceae > Iris > Iris pallida. The sequence goes on from JANAVB010042617.1 coordinate 9,456,019, forward strand.
CTGGAAGAAGCTATCATTTCAGGTAGATGCTTAATGGCCAAAAGTGATGAGAGTCATCTATGGCACATGAGACTCGGTCATGCAAACATAGATACAATTTCAAGATTATCCACAAAGAAGTTAGTACGCGGTTTACCAGACATAACATTCAAGAAAGATTCGGTATGCAGCCAATGTGAAAAGAACAAGGCTACCAGATCCACATTCAAGTCTATAAACGCAGTATGTACTACTAGACCTCTACAATTGCTACACATGGATTTATTCGGTCCTAGCAGAGTTGCTAGCCTCGGAGGTAAATTATATGTATTTCTAATTGTAGATGATTTTTCTAGATACATGTGGGTATATTTCTTGACACGCAAGAATGACGCAATATCCGAATTTGTCGCCTTTTGCAAGAAAGTACAAAATGAAAAAGGTTACATGATCACTCGAATTAGAAGCGATCATGGAGGCGAATTCGAGAATGCTAATTTCGAGCAATTTTATGACACACACGGTTTCATACACGAGTTCTCCTGCCCTAGAACTCCACAACAAAATGGAGTTGTGGAACGTAAGAACAGAACTCTAACCGAAATGGCCAGAGTGATGTTAAATCAATTTAGCCTACCCAAATACTTCTGGGCTGAAGCTGTCAATACAGCTTGCTTTGTGCTCAATAGAGTTCTAATTTGACCCAAATCGAAGAAGACTCCATTTGAGTTACGGTTTGATAGAATTCCTTCTGTTTCATACTTTAAGATATTTGGCTGTAAGTGCTTTATTCTTAATACTAAAGACAACTTGGGAAAGTTTGACGAAAAGGCCGATGAAGGTATATTTCTAGGTTATGCGGCCAAGAGCAAAGGGTACAGAGTCTTCAACAAACGTACCATGATCATCGAAGAATCAATCAACGTCACTTTTGATGAAATGAACCAAATGACTCTCGATGACAGTGATGAAGATCTGCCTACATCAAGCTCAACATCAGCTAAACCTGAACAAAGCTCTGCACTAGCTGAACCCCCTAGAGGAGATCCAGGAACCAGCTACCTACAGAGTCTACCGAAGAGGTTAAAATTCACAGCTGATCATCCACAAGATTTGGTAATTGGTGACATTACCAAAGGAGTAAGTACTCGATCATCCAGTAGAGATATTGTTTCTAGTGTTGCATTTATTTCACAGCTAGAACCTAAATCTATTGATGAAGCATGTAGTGATAGTTTCTGGATATATGCCATGCAAGAGAAATTGAACCAATTCGAACGGAATCAAGTTTGGGAACTTGTTCCCAAGCCTATTTATCATCCGGTCATTGGCACCCGTTGGGTATTCCGAAACAAACTGAATGAGGATGGTTTAGTAACTCGTAACAAGGCTCGACTCGTAGCTCAAGGATACAATCAAGAAGAAGGTATCGACTACGATGAGACTTATGCCCCAGTTGCGAGATTAGAATCCATTCGTATGTTATGTGCATTTGCATGTTTTCATGATTTCAAACTTTTTCAAATGGATGTTAAAAGTGCTTTTTTAAATAGTTTTATAAAAGAAGAAGTTTTTGTAGCACAACCTCCAGGTTTTACGAATTTCAAAAATCCTGACCATGTTTTCAAGTTGAAGAAAGCCTTATACAGTTTGAAACAAGCCCCTCGTGCTTGGTATGATCGTCTAAGCTCTTTTCTACTTGACAACGGTTTTTCAAAAGGAAAGGTTGACACTACACTTTTTATTAAATCTTTTAATGGCAAGCTGCTTTTAATTCAAATCTATGTTGATGATATCATATTTGGATCCACTGATGAATCTCTTTGTCAAGAATTTTCTAAGTGTATGCAGAATGAGTTTGAGATGAGCATGATGGGAGAGCTGAAATTCTTTCTCGGATTGCAAATCAAACAAACCGACAATGAGACGTTCATTAATCAAGCCAACTACACAAAAGATTTGCTAAAGAAGTTCGATCTGGACAATGTCAAACCTATTGGCACTCCGATGGCAACTTCAACAAAGCTTGATTCTGATGAACAAGGCAAGCCAGTCGACACACGTAAGTATCGAGGTATGATTGGTAGTTTACTTTATTTAACTGCTAGTCGTCCAGATATAATGTTTAGTGTTTGCATGTGTGCACGTTTTCAAGCTAACCCAAAGGAATCACATCTGTCCGCAGTTAAGCGTATCTTCCGATACCATAAGGGCACTTCTTCTGTCGGCTTGTGGTATCCCAAAGCTAAATCCTTTGACCTTATAGGTTATTCGGATGCAGATTTTGCTGGATGCAAGGTTGATAGAAAAAGTACTAGCGGCACATGTCATTTCTTAGGCAAGGCTCTAGTCTCTTGGTTTAGTAAAAAGCAAAATTCTGTAGCCTTATCAACAACAGAGGCTGAGTACATCGCCGCAGGACGTTGTTGCGCTCAGATTTTGTGGATGAAACAAACCCTAGAAGACTTTGATTTATTTTTCACACATATTCCCATTTTCTGTGATAACACGAGCACCATTAATTTGACTAAGAATCCTGTATGTCACTCTCGTACTAAACATATCGAGATTCGGCATCATTTTCTTAGAGATCATCATCAAAATGGAGATATAAACCTTGTATACATAGATACTGAAAATCAATTAGCTAACATCTTCACTAAACCTCTAGCAGAAGATCGTTTCAATTATTTACGTCGAGAATTAGGAATTTTAGACATCAATAATATTAATTGATTTTATTTTATGATTATATCTCAATACGCAAAAACTGTGTTAGAGACAAGCCAATAAAGAATATGTCTGTCACCACAACTACGGTTGAAGCGAAGCGGTATTTAAGAGTTCCCCGGTGAACCTCCGCCAGCTGGGACAGTACTCCTACAGCTAATCTGAAACAGTCGCTGTGTAACGACATTTAATTCATAAAATATTATTAATTATATTATTTGAAGGCTAAAATAACTAATCTTTGAATTAAATATTTGAAATGAGACAATGAAAAAGAAGTGGCAAAAATCAACCTGAAAGAACCCTAGGCGAATTCGGCCAGAGCTCTGACCGAATTCGGCCCGAGTTCGGTTGTAGGTATCTGTGTATATATCCAGAACCCGAGATCTTCTTCTCTTTCATTGCTTCCAAACTAATTACAACAGCAGCAGCAGCCGACCCCGACCTCCGAACCCTAGTTCTTCACCAATTTATTGCTTCCAATCCACTTGGTGAAATCCTTCAAAAATTTGGAATCGTGCGGAGATCGTCATTCTCTACAACATATCCAATTTTCGTGAGGTATAACTCCCTCTTTATCCACCTTTCAATTAGTGCTTTTTATTTCAATGGCACCTAGATTTAATCCGTCTAAGAGGAAGAAGACCACTCCTAGTGAGGAAGGGTCCTCTTCGAATCCTCATACGGATTCTTTGTTTTCGCCGATCCAAAAGAGCGACGGCGCTTTCGATGGGTTCTTCTTTCAAACCCTCGATCAAGCCTTATTATGGTACGGTGACTTTTCCACCCGATCCATATGCGACGGTGCTCTGGTAAAATGGACGGTATTCCCTGATCATCGTCACTTATTCGAGGCATTAGGGTTACACTTACTTGTTAAACTGTGCTTCCCAATTGCTACTAATGCCATTAGATTGTTCTATTGCAATCTCGTAGTAAATACTTTTGACGTGAGCACACGTGTTGGAGGCATAGACATTGATTTCAATGATGTCTTCCTAGCGGAGATTCTTGGTATTCCCAATGAAGGTGAACCGCTAGTTGACATCACGGAATTCGATTTCCCCGAAGGCACTACACTCACGAGTTTCAAAACGGAACTCTGTGCACCTGACAGAGTACGTTCTGGAAAGTTCAAGGCTAACAACCTGAACTTGTTTAACTACGAATTGCATCGCATCATCTACTCTACTCTTCTTCCAAAATCCACTTCCAAGGATGATGTGACTTCGCTTGAGCTGTCCGCCATGTACCATCTTATCAAGGGGATTCCTTTTTCCGTCCCTAAGACTATCATTCAGATGATGGGACGTTGTCGTGCTAGAGATCGAAATCTCTCTTACGCGATGATTCTCCCTCGTATCTTTCAGCGATTCGAGATCGATCTATCGACTTGTACTCAGGACTCTGAGCCCAAGTTACTCCAGCTATCTCGTCGCAGCCGGACTGCTTCAGCTCCACCTCCTGCTCCTCCTACTGTACCTTTTCTACCACATCAGCCGTATGCCATAACTTTTGAGGACATACATCAGCACTTACCAGCTCTGCACGTCTCGATGACGGACATGGCTCACGAGCGTGAGTTCCGCGATGTCACCCGTTACCAGGCAATGGCAAACTCCTTGGCCGATCTGCGTTTTGCCCAGACTGGTCATTCTGCTGCTTCCATCCCTCGTGATCCAGCTTTTTCGGGTTACCGCTGTGAGGATGAGGCTGTCCATGCCTACTTCCAGCCCGGTAACGCCTATGATTGGTATCGTGCTCCTCGAGATTACGTTGGTGAGTTCTATGCTGGCGCCCCTACTCATCCTACTGGCGCTGGTACTTCTGGTGCTGGTACTTCCGGTCATGCTGGCCGAGCTGCTGATGATGATGATGATGAGGATAGTGATGATGAGATGTGATTTGATTATTAGTAATATTCTATTGTATACTTGGAAATGCTCTGACATTCCAAGTTTTTATTATTTTTTTAGTTCTTATCAGTACTTTGTAGTTTGCTATCAGTACTTTTTATCTTCATGGACATGTTTATGATGTTTCATTTATGACATATCAGTTTTTATTTCAGCATTTTATTTAGCACTATCTCTTTATACTGCTTCTTCATTTTAAACTGCCTGTGAAATAGCATGCCTGAGATTTCGCTTATGTTTTTGAAACAATATATGCCTGTGATGATAATCTGTAGAACTTTACATGCCTGTGATGCTATCTCTCTAATTTTTTATACTTTATTTCTTTTATATATTTTCTCGCTATTTGTTACTTATGCATTGATTGCGGGGGAGCCTTCTGCTTTTAATGCGGAGGAGCATTCTCTTGTGCAATTATTTTGCTAAGTGACAAAGGGGGAGAAAATTAAAAAGGATCTAACATTTTTTTTAAGTTAAATACAGGTTATGAACAATTTCTACGTTTTGATTATTTTTGAACAAGCTTAATGTTATATCATTCATAGTTTGTCAATTATCAAAATGGGGGAGATTGTTGGCCCATTGGTCATATGGTCAACCTGATTTTAATAATTGATCAAAACTCTGTCTGGATATACGAAGCTAGTTGGGATATCTCAGCTTCTTGGACATAAGCAAAGATTGGATATTCATTCCGTTCAAGACTGAAGATCTGTTTGCCTACTTGAGTCTGTATTTCCTATGCAATATAATTTTCACTTTATTTGAGTCTAGGAATATGTTGTACACCGAGTCGTACTGGCAAATAGGCTATCCCCAAAATAGTTCAAAATATTTTTAAAATGACCTATCAAAAATATTTACAAAAAGATTTTCAAAAATCACCAAAACCCATTTAAAAAACCCTAACCTAACCCTGACAGAACTCGGCCAGAGTTCGGCCAGAGTTCGGTTGGTGGCCGTTTGATTTTTGAATTCTCTGGAACTTGGTCCTCCTGCAGTTGCGGATTTGACCGAGATTTGCTCATAGAGTTCTGCCCGAATTCTGCCCGAATTCTGACAGAGTTCTCCCTTTGGAATTCCTATAAATAGAGAAGGATTTCGATCATTTCAATTCACTCATTCACTTTCAATCTTCTCTCTATGTAAAAGCTTTCAGTCTTCCAAAGAGTTTTCTAGAGCTTTCAATTTCAGATCCCAAGCCAGTTACAGTCCTCTAGTCGATTTGCCAGTGCGGTACGGTCTAGAAGTTTCTGAGAGATTGTAATCAGAAGGCTTGATTGAAGAATACCTCTTCACATTTGAAGTTGGACGAGTTCTTCGTATCAAAGCTCGCGTTGTAGAAGTTGCAAGGACTTCGTAAGAAAACTTGCGGTTTTTTTTTCCTATAGTGGATTTAACTGGTAGCAAGAGTTCTACCGACTGGATTAGTCCTCAACAGAGGGATACCAGTATACATCGCTGTCTTTGCGTTTGCTCTCTTAACTTTGCCTTTACATTATTTCAGTTGTGATTAATATTCTGTGATTGTGCTACTAACATTTTTATTTAGCATTATTCCGCTGCCAACTCTATTCACCCCCCCTCTAGAGTATTACGCTTTACTATATCGTTCCTACATTAAGGTCCAGCTCTAGCCGACTTCTTAGCCGCACATCCAATTCCTGAAACTTCAAAACTCTATGACAAAATTCTTGATGAAACTCTCGAGACCAACATGATTTCAGAAGAAATACTCGCTTGGCGTCTATTCTTTGATGGTGCATCTAGAACCAGACCTAACGGTATCATCATCGCTGGAGTAGAAATTGTCCTCGTATCCCCAAAAGGATTAGCTATTCAAAAAGCCTATTCTCTGGATAAGCCATGTTCCAACAATGTTGCTGAGTATAATGCTTTACTCATCGGTCTCCAGTTAGCTAAACAGCCTAATATTGACTATCTTGAAGTATATGGAGACTCTAAGCTGATTGTCAACCAGGTTAGAGGCACGTATGAAGTCCGACATCAAGATCTCGTCCCATACTAAAAAGCAACAGTCAAATTGGCTGCATCATTCAAAGGTTTCGTTATTGAACATGTATGCTAAGCATACAATATAGAGGTCGACGCACTTGCTAATCTAGTAGCAGTATTAGTAATTCTTATGAAACGACAACAGTTAATCGTTATTACTAATCGAGAATTATTCTGCATCAAGAATAATTTGAATGTTAAATTCAGCAATTTAGTTGAAATTTGTGTTACCAGCGAAGATTGGAAGGATCCTTTTATCGACTTCGCAGTATATGACATATTACTAGAAGACCCTAAAGAAGCAACGACAATCCGTCATCGGTCGCTTCGATTCTATTGCAATCACTCCTCCAAAACACTCTACCGGCAATCTTTTGACAGTATGCTCCTACGTTGTCTTGCAGGAGATGAAGCAAAAAAGATACTACATGAAGCTCACGACGGTATCTGTGGTGCATACCAGCCCGGTCCTAAACTACAGGATCGTATTAAACGTATGGGATACTATTGGCCCACCATGGTAACAGATGTAATTGAATATGCAAAGAAATACAGGGCTTGTCAAATTTATGCGGATTTCATCCACCAACCATCAGAGTTCTTGCATCCTACTGCAGCATCATGGCCCTTTGAAGCTTGGGGTATGGATGTCATTGGTCTTATCAATCTGCCCTCATTTCGAGGACATCGGTTTATCCTTTATAACTGATTGTTTCTCAAAATGGGCAGAAGCTATTCCCTTAGTAGAAGTCAAGACAAGCAGTGTCATCAGCTTCGTTAAGCATCATGTGATCTATCAATTTGGTGTTCCTCGATACATCACCATGACAACGGACCTCAGTTCGTTAGTCAAAAATTTATTCGATTCTGTGACGAAAATCGGATCAATAATGTTGCTTCCACAGCTTACAATCCTGTAGCTAATGGTCTAGCAGATAGTCTCCTTGCTATCCTAGGGAAAGGGTCAACATACATCTCATTCTCAAGTGGTAGAGGCAATATACCACTCAGAAACGAAGCCATCCCCAAACAATACTGACTCAAATCTATTCCGGACTTTCATGATCTATAATGATCACAACACTTAGCCAATATTCTTAAGGTGTCGAAAGCACTAGCCATCACCCATGAGTCAACTCATCCGTTCTGTTAAACTCATCCATCAAATGTTTCACTCCTAATTCTTTCCCAACATCATATGCAATTCTTAACTTGTTACAACATACATAGCCACTTTCCTTATTGCCATATTCCAAACAACATTCACAATATAGCATACTATGGCATCGAGTCATTATTGAGTTATTTGTGTCCAAACCAACAACAATTATTCATTCAGGGGCATCACAATGTATATAGACTTATTGTATGGAACATCGAGTGAGTAGCCAAGAGGGTCAACGAACTTTCAGACACAAACAACATATGATGATTACAGAACAACAACAGCATAATCGCAGAAGCAATCTTTGATTTAATCGCGGAAGCTACGTTGAGTGATCGCGGAAGCAACTCTGGTTAATCGTCGATGCAACTTTGATTTGAAATGAATCAAAGAAGAGACCAAGGACGTAAAGCCGTGGTATGATACCAATTTGTCACGTCCCAATTTGTAGAGTCAATTATTCACATATTTATCTCTCGAAATCGATCGTCCTCGCTTGGGCGTGATGCCGTACAAGTCTGGTATTGCACTTGTACAAGGCAAAGATGGTACATAATTGATTATCTTCAAATAGAAATATCGCAGCGGCAGAAGTAGACAAATTATATTTAACGAGGACATTCTTTCTTATCGAATGGGAACACGTTATTTGATTTGTAACAGCAAAAATGAGAAGATAACTTGCAGTCACAGAGAGGTATATAAAAGTATTCTCTTTATTGATAATTAAAGAAGAGTATAAGACTCGTATCGAAATACAATGCTTACAATACATCTCACTTTATATTGGTAGCCAACTGAACAAATGCTAGAAGTCTTACATTTGATACTTTGATATATTGGATTACAACTCGAGATATCAACTTGGCTTACAGCTTACTGGTACAACTGATTATAATGTTCTATACATTATGCCCTTTATAAACAGAAGACATCATCTTGTACAAGGAGAGCTTCTGTATGCCCAATAAATCTTCGATGTCACGGGACCAATCATGCCAATCCTCGTGTACAAAACTTTTTAAGCACGAACACCTGCCCACAAACGTGGGTTAGTACATCATATATGTACTGGTGAGCAGAATCTAACCCACTCGCCTAAACCAATACTAACTGGTCAATTTTAGCAAGCATTTATTAGAATAATCTTTCTACTTGGGACCTAGCATCATCTTACAGTTCATAAGCAGAAACATTGAATATGTAAACTTGTTATCTCCTTTCTTAGGTAAAGACAGCCATGAAACATACTTGGTGTAATCAAGTTCTGGCAGTGTTCATTTACAGGCATCTTTTAAGCATCGTTGAGTTAACATTAGCCAAACATGTTATAGGGATTCTTTTAGCAAGGCAATACTCCAGCATATTGCATTTAACATGTCGAGCATGTTATAGAGTTCTTATTTAAAGGCAACATCATAACATCGTCTTGTTTAGCATGATTAAGCCGACAATTCAACCAACATATATTGAATATATCACATTTAAGTGATTTCTTACTGATATCCGACTCCGCGTACCTGTATAAGAATACATGATAATATGATATACTTACTCTATCTGCACAAAACATTCATTAACATGCATGCTGACTACTTGACTACTGGTGCTACGTACCATTTAAGGACTTTGCCATATAGGACTTCATAGGGTATAGGATGTGTCCTTCACTATGTTACGAGCCCGAATGAAGGTCCCAATACTGCATGCCACCAAAGCACGCCGATTCCCTCCTAGGTTGACTCGATCCAACCGCCGCGTGTACCGTTCGAGAAAATAATATCTTGTATACAAGTTTGCCCATGGTCATGCGAATGTGCGTCCGACTCGATCGTGTTCGAAGTCGCATGATAAAATATTAAGATAAGTAAAGGCAATATTTCATTATCTCATCTATCCAACATTACCCCATGTTCACTTGGTGATCTCAACGATCCCAAGCCGCATCATTTCTCATTGCATTATTCATTGTAATATTTCTCATATCATTCCTTTCTAAGAGGAACAAACAATATTTCATTCATCTCAATAGGACCTACAGCATTTCATTCATTTCATAGGAATATTATTCTTTCCTTTATTGCTTATAAGAAAATAGGCAACAACAACAGTTATGTAGAAGGTACATGATTCTAGTATTTCATTCAGTTCATTGGGTCGATAGCATAGCCAGTTCATCATTTATTCTATCCTTCATAAGGCATCTCATTCATTCAAGTGTTTTACTTGTTCCGGCAGCGATAAGCATAAGGGGCATTATCAATTCATTCTCAGGCATCAACTCACATTAGCAGTTCAAGTGTGATTAATCCAGCTGTTCAATGACCATATGTTATTCAATTCAATACTAGGCAATAAAAGCATCTCTATCGATTAGCAACTAAAGCATCTCTATTATCTATTGACCAAAACATGGGACATTTAGGGAAAATTCATAACATCGTATTATTATATTTTATTAATCATGCAGATTAAGGAGGAGGGAGGACAGTTCCACTCACTTGCATAAAAGAGGTCTTCATGTCCGATTGCATATATTCCCACCAGATATAGATCCACCAGCGAGCCACGTTCCAATACCCATTCCATCCGGATTGGCTAAGAGACTGCATCAGTCTCAATTCTTTTGATTCTTAACACAAGTCACGGTCCAACATTCTGATAGCATCCAACAAGCCAACCAAATACCTCGTGCGGAGTGGGGCATTACATCATGTATACATACGTGACCTGTATTACATGAACTGTAGCTCATAATAACATTTTATGGTCACCAATAATATCTAAATCTCATCCACGACACAAATAAAAATAATTAATCAACTTGCATCAATTGAATTATAAGAATGAATTATTTGTCGGGTGAAGACAAATCTACTACCAATCGAATGAAAGAATAAATATAAAGTAAGCATGACAATAAATAACTCCAAGATCGAAGGGAAGATCATGGAATCTGCAATAAAGACTCTGACATCGAATCGAACTCCTCGGGATACTGTCGATTGTCTATACCTGAAGAGATCATCAGGTTCTCAGCGGAACGTAACAAGATAGATAATATCATGCCATATAAATGAATATAAACTGCTCAATCATGATAATCATGATCATAATGTGGTTCAATATTCTATCATCGAAGCATTAAACCACACCTATAACCAAACAAGGACAAGGTGTGACACTATTTTGTGACAATATCCTGTTCCATGTCATGATCAGGCACAAGTATATAGATTATACAAAAAAGTACGTATGTCGAAAGGGATGAAGGATACCTAACCAATCTAAGTGAAATATGCACTTTTAAGAAAAAATCTTTAATGCGTGGGCACTCTGGCACAAATGGATTGGCATAGTCTCGTCTTTGGGCAACAGGGGCCTAAGAGCATAACATTCTGCGAAACGACAGTGGCCGTTCGTGCAGTAGGATAATCTTATATGCATCTCCGGCGGAGCTTAGAGGTTACAAAAAAAAAGTGCAATATGGACCATCCGCTAAGGAACTGTCCTCTCGAACTCCATGCTTATTTATGTCGTATCCATGACACAATACCTCTATTAACTACTAAAGTTAACCTAGCATGCACGTCTATTAGCAGTTATACCTAACCAGAATCTGTACGTATTGATGTACGGTCGGTAAGCAAGTCCGTATCTTTATACGACTTGCGACTTCGTGGCACACAGGTGTGAAGGCCAATGAATTCGACACAAACAAAAGACAGTCTCTTAATTCTAGGTCAATATGCGAAGAATAAACAAAAGTAATAAAATATAACTAGACAATAGTTTGTATCTAAATACAGTTTGGAGTTGCAACGAATAAACAAATACATAAATAATGTCATATGGTGAGCTAAAGTAAATAAACAACAAATTGCAAGGTATCTTGCCTGGTGTGGTGCGACGATCATGACAACATTTCAAATAGTCCAATAGCTATGATAGATATGAAGAAGTCCAAATTCGTGAGTGAATAGAAATGTTTGATTAGTCATGATCAAGAATGATCTATTATGAGAGAAATTTAATTTAGGAAAAAGAAAAGAAATATTCTTAATTTAAAAATATATACTTATTAAAATATTCATAATTATTTAGAAATTAATTATAATATTTGAAAACTATGTATTTATTATTTAAAAAATTTTAAATAAATACTTGTAATTCTAGAAATTGTTTTAGGGATAGACCCAATTTTGTCAAAGTACAATTTTTAGGTTAAAGTTATATTTAAATTAAGAGAAAATATTATAATAATCATATTTAGGGTTTAAATCAAAATTTGAAATATATATGGTCAAGTCCAATACCATGCTTTGGTTACAATAAATTTTAGAAATATTAATTACATATATTAATAAATAAAATTACTAAAAGTAATAAAAATAAAAATAATGCTTATTCCAATATATATATTTACATCAATAAATAGTATAAAAAATAACAACATCACTATCTATATACTAAATATACAACATATATACATATCTATATACTGATATTTTTGATACAAAATAATAAAATACTTATTACTTCTCTATAGAGAGTGAGAGGATAGAGAGAGAGAGGAATTGAGACCGAGGGAGAGAAGAGTGAATGAAAGAAGATGGAGGAGCTCACCGGCGGGCGGTCGAGGGTTATGGAAGGCGTACTAAACGGGGTGGCGCTAGTCCAGATATAGGTTGCTCGCGATGGCGAGGAGGAGGGTCGCACGGGTGTTTGCTGTGAGCGCGGCGCGCCGGAGCTAGCTGTGTGTAGAGGCGGTCGTCGATAGAGGAGATCGGGGAAGAAGTGGCAGAATATACGTAAATCTTAGGCTCCGTCGGTCCTCATTGCTCTTATATAGAAATCTCTCATACCATCTACTCCTCCATTGCATGTATTGAACTCCTTTAAAATTTAAATATTCACCGTTTAAATCTAAATCTTGTCACAAATTAAAATTTAAATCCAAATCAAATCTATCATAATAATCCTCTTCAAAATTTAAATAAATACAAAATTAAATCCAAATCAAATCTGTAGTAATCTCTTCAAATTTAAATAGACAATATTTATTCAATTATATCTCCTTCTAATTTAAACCTTTAAAATTTCATATTCCTCAAATTTAAATTAAGTACCATCCTCAATTTAAATTGATGATTCAACCCTTAAAAATTTAAAATATAAATCAATCCTCAAATTGTAATAATTTTAAATCTAATTTATCAAAATTAAATTATTTCATCAAGATTATCTTATCCTCGTAGTAATCGATATCCTCAAAAAAATCTATTAACTCAAATAAGTATAATCATTCTTCTATAATTTCTCAATGGTCAAAGTCACTTAGCTTCCTCAAATATATGTTGTCTTGATTACCTCATGAACAACATCTAATAGTTTTACCATCAATATGAAAATAAAATCCTTATAATTCAGATTGATAATACAAGTACTACCCAACTTAGAATGTACTAATCCTTTACACATGATCATATCCTTTAAGATTTTTTCCTAAGTCATTGAATAGTGTTCTTCGATCCTCAAAATAATCTAATGCATACATAACTCATTATAACCTCGATACCCATTTAATTGTCAAGGTAGTCCGTCTAACCCGTAATTGACCTACGGACATATACTAGTGCTAGTAATCTTCCTAACCTCTATTAAGCACAAGAAATAAGATTTATGATAGAAAGCGATCAAGCCAGATGAAGTTAAGGCAGTCAAATGAGAGTTCAAAAACAAAATCAAGTAAGGTGATCAAGCATGTTGATGAGATCCTAGACTCTAATCCTATATGCAGGTTTGTTTGGTACAATAACATAACCAAAATAATATTTTTTGACCGATATAGGCTACCACAAAAATATGTAACGCCCAGTCCAAAAATACGTAAGACTAGATAACGTATATGCCAACTGTATATATACGTAGGCAACTCTAATATATGGATACACTGTATACATATGTGAGTTATATCATACGAACTGTAGCTCACAATTGTATGACCGTTGAGCACCTCTAGAAGAGGGGGGTGAATAGAGTATGTGCGTATGCAGCAAAAAATATTACCAATTAAAAGTTTAGAATTATATACTATGGCAGGTAAATGACAGTAAATAAATTACAGTAAAGTAAGAGTCAATAAGATCAAACTCAGTGACACAACGATATAAACAGGTATCCCTCTGAGAGGACTAGTCCAGTCTTTAACACTCTTTCTCAATGTTAATCTACTATGGCACAAGATAATTGAGAGCTTGTAGTCACTTACTGTAATGACCCGCTCCACCCTAGCGGAACGTCGATTCAAACGACAAGTGCAACGACTCAAACGAGCCATCGACCTAAAGAGTTGGCATCGACCTGATGAAGAATCGATGCAAGGCTTATTTTGGCCCGTCAAGAGGAATCCAGACTTAGACTTTCAAAGGTGCGCTCGGAGTATCGCCCAGCCGATGCGAATATCGCTAAGGTGGGTGGCTCCGATGAACCTGTCTTTGCTTAGCCTAGACACATAATAATACGGACAATATTGCTAGAATCACTAGGCGATAACATCGCGCATGCTAATAAATGACTCAACGCACCTAGCTAAGGGAATAATCCCATCTTGTATGCTTGTATAGAATATAGAAAAGAACATAGAAAATATGAGAACTCTCATACCGCGCTCCACGCTCGTGCTAAGGCACAAGCTTACGTTTAAGTCCTTTAAGCCTTCAACAATGAAACAATGAATGGTTTACAACAATAAAACGGAAGACTATCAACATAGTCATTCCAAGTAGAGTATAGCAATATTAAAAGACTTCGGGACCGATGGGTCGCCAAGGCAACTCCTGCACGGGGAGTTGCATAATGTATGAATGAATGAATGAACGATTAAGTGAATGAATGAATCAACGAATGAATGAATGAATATGTGAATGAATCAATGAACAAACGAACAAGTGAAAGAAAGAAAAGAAAGAATGAATGAAAGATAAGAAAGAAAAGAATGGTTAGCGACATGTACAACGAAGACGTACAACGGGGCTCGCTACCCGCGCTGTACGGACGCCGCCGCCAACCTGGTCGATAACGCATTATGGCTTGAAGACAGCCTATGGCTCAAAGATAGCCGTTAAGTTAAAATGACAAAAATAATATGAAATGGTCGTGGACAGACTCTTGCACGAGTGAAAGGATTCCAAGGCAACGAACGACGATGTCGTGGTCGGCCTAGGCGGAATCATGGCCTACGGGCGGACAAGTGTGCGGGCTTGGGCACATAACCAAATGTAGGGCCGATACTTCAATAGTCTATCAAGGTGTACCAGCCATCACGCTTAATAGATGAGAATACCATAAGTAAATATCCAAATGGCTGACATGCCAGCGACCGGTGCATATAGATTAAATGGACTTTACTGGTGGCAATCCACGTGCAAGTCCTTGCATTGAAACAAAGTAGTCTAAGTTAACTGAATGAAGCACCTTCTGAATAGGCTTGAATGTAACACACCAAATGATAAAGAGTACTTCATGCAAATGAGTTAGAAAACACGCCTACGATGCGCTAGAATCTGAGGCAAGGATACGCCCTCGACACTGAATGTTTACGAGAATCACGTTAAGTTATTACATATAAATTGTTGACTAACTTGGTTTACTTTGGACAGGGAAGGCCGGATGGTAAGTATGGGTAAGTCGTGCATGTATTTCCATGCAACACGTTAAAATCGGTAACACAAGATAGGTTATGATATATGCCATGAAACTGATCCTAAGGCAAGACCAGACAGACAATGTATGATAGACGGTGCACAAAAGTAAATAGAACGTGTTTGGTAATGATAGCATTGTGG
This sequence comes from Iris pallida, assembly GCA_029216955.1. Lineage (NCBI taxonomy): Eukaryota > Viridiplantae > Streptophyta > Magnoliopsida > Asparagales > Iridaceae > Iris > Iris pallida. The sequence continues at coordinate 9,471,672 of JANAVB010042617.1, forward strand.
GCGAGCTAGCCTCCCCACTAGCACATAACAATGTGCTGATAACCCTACAGTTTGCTTGTAGGACGCAAGAGATGTCGTCGGGTGTGGAGCTTTTCTCGAACGTGCTAAGGCACGGAGCTATCTTTGGAGCCTTGGAGCATTGCAAGGAGCTGAAGCACCATATACATGATATAATGTATCGGAATATCGCCATGAATTATTCCATGTTGTAAGCCACTTGGCACGTCTTTTATGTTACAGAGAGAGATAGAGAGCTTCAGAGACTTGTAGACTCGGCCTAGCGCCGCTTGTAAACTTCTTGAAAATCAATAAAGGGTTTGAATTTGCTTCAATTTGTGTTCATTTACTTTCGGCTGCAAATGGGGACACTCTGTGCGACTCTGTGGCCTACCTCAAATCGGCCGTTTTTGGACTTAGCTTTGCACGGGTGCAACCTAGGCCCATGCGGCATCATGCCTTAGCGAGGACGATCGCTCCTATGAGAGCGGCGCGTGACAGATTGGTATCAGAGCACGGCTTTACATCCTTGGACTTTATTTCGATTCTCTCAGTTTTGAAAGCTCGTTTTAAAATAAAAGAAGTATACGCTCTCTCTCGTTGTCCCTTGGGATATTCCATACAATAAGTCTAATATTTTCAAAAGCTCGTACGAGTACTCGGTTGAACGGGATCGATAGGCGAAGGCCTTTGTGCCAAACCGCGACGAACTTGAGTTGGAAAGAATCAGATGCTAGAAGTTAGCAAACGAGTGCATGCTTGAACATACATGATCGAAGTATAGTTCGAGCGGGATGGTTATGCACGCAGCTTTTCGGCTAAGTTGTATCGAGTATCGCACACCTAGACCTTCTGGTGCGAACGAGTTTGCGAGGGAGACCGACTATCGCTCGGACGAGAATAAGTGAGACTTAGAACGTGTGTTGATAGATGCGTCACTTGACCAATGCTAAAGCGAACACGGGAAAATGGTTCTTAGACTTTGAGGAATGGGCGAACACGCGATTGAACACATCAATTGGGAATCGAATGATCTTTTAAGGATTTGTAGAGTGACTTGACCCCGAGTGGTATATGTGATAGCTTCGAGGAAGAATAAGAGTAAGTGTCGACGACTAGTCGAGTGGCTCGAACCTTAAGTGGCATATGGACATTATAGAAATTGTTCGAGCAAGACTAGAGGATTTACGGATAGAACGAGTATGTCGGCAAGCGATGATATCGCGCAAAGCCTTAGAAAGAGTAACGCTTAGTTGGCTTTGACTTCGATAGTCTCAAACGAGATATCGTTCGGACGAATTAAGAATGCATAGTGCGAATTACAAAACAAATAGAGGTCTTGGTCGAGGAAACATAGAAGATCGTGCATGAGATTTTAAATTTAGTCGAAGGGATTGAAATTTGAGTTAAGATAAAATACCCATGGACGAGATCGAAGATAGCACGATCGGAAGATGGCGTGCATAGGAAACATTGATTTGGAGATACGAGAATGACTAAGGATTTGGAACGGATGTTGCTCAAAGTCTTGAGCTAGTATGAGACAATGCGAATTGAGGAATCAAGTTACACGACTCAAAATTCGTTGCAAAAGGAAGATTGTCAGGTTATGTACATCATCGATCGTATTGAGGCGTATCAAAGATCGATGTACGATAACTCGGGGTACTCATATTCGATGAATGATAATCGTGTTAGAAGTTATTGTTTCAAGGATGCTATGTTAGAGATATGTTTGGAATGAAGAAGAGAAGTGACTTGATGGTTTGGTGATAACCACAACAACAACGATCTTGTCTTATGCGTGCGCAACTCCAGCCTCGCACATGCGTCACGTCAAATTTGGGATGATCATTCCGTGTGAGCATTGGCATGGTGATTCATGTCCAGCGGGAATAATCGAACTTGAAATACCTTGACATGGCAATTTTGATTGCTTCGACTTGTGGTTTGAAACAAAGGTAAATTCGAGGATTGTTGGGACTTGCGATTGAAGAATAAGAAAAAATTGAGGATTGAGTAGACCCAATCCGCGTATCAAAAATGAGTAAGTCTAGACTCAACGCAAGAGTTACGTCCCGATGAGGACGATTATTCTGCGGGAATGTTGACATGGTGATTTATGTCCGCCATGGATAATCAGACTTGCATGAGATCGGGGCGCGACATATTGCAAAGCTAGACGACCTTGTGATCGATTACGTGAATTGGATATGATGGATAGGTGAATTGTATCAAACATACTTGAAGAGATAGATTATGATAATTGCTAGTATGGACGCACGATATTGACATGTCAAGGATTTGATTGAGGACAACCTATCGTAGGATGACTTTCCTAAACGAGCTCGGACTTGGAACGGAGAATGTGTTGATGCGAATAGGATGAACGCTGCTTGATGTTTAGAAATTTTAGTGGAGCGAACTTGGGTAGAAACTTCCGTACGAACGAACAAAATAGTTTAACCATAGGACTTGGGGCGAGCGTCGTGCGATGACCTTGCACGATGAACTATAAACTTGACTTGTAATTATGACCTTGTGAGCTGACCTAGCGGATAGACGGACGACCCTATGCCGAGTGATTGAACCTGTGCGATTGACATTACTGTATCATCTGGACGGACGATAGACTTGGGGCAACAAGACTTAGAGTAGGACGGAAAACTGGGAGTGTGCGTGAACAACAATGAGATTGGCCCCAAACGAAGTGAAAGATTGGAATGGATGATGCACAAGTAAAGTTGGGATAACGAATTGAATCATTGATAGGAAGACGTACTCAATGATAGTACAATACTTGGTCTTAAATTGGATGGAAATTCTTAGACTTGGTCGACCCCGCTAAGAAGAAATTATACTAATTTCGTGGACAATAATGCTTGATAAGCGAATCGAGTCATCTCGAACGATAGTGAGATGCACATAAGTTCGGTTTTAAATCGAAGTTAGCAAAACGATCGGCAAATCAAAACTATCATGAGTAGCTTGTGCGACGTCGCTAATCGCTAAGCTTGGTTGAAATGTACATATTCAGGGGACGCCTTGAATATGTGCATGATCCAAACTCAGCGATATGATGAACTCGAATGCAGCTGCAAGTGGGTGTTACGATGCGCATGAACGAATGAGTGAGTTTGCCTCAGCCTACGACTCTCGTGTTTGATGAATTACAACGTACCTCGTGCCACCATTACAGTCCTATGGCACGACAAAATAGCAACCAAGTTAAAGAAACACGACAACTGAATAAGTACCAGCAACTCTAAAATGAATGAAAAGTTGTTCAATAAAATCGACCAAACGTATGCAACATAAAACTTGGAAGGATAACCGAGCATAGTTCGATTCCATCGAACGATAGAGCCATTCGATAGGAATTGTCTAAGATACGTACACGACATGAGTTAAAGAACGATTGGATGACCTGCACTCAGGAAGTCTCGAGGACGAGACTTGTTCTGAGTGGTGTGTTATGTAATGTCCCGCTCCGCCCTAGCGAAACACCGATTCAAACGGCAAGTGCAACGACTCAAATGAGAGGTCGACCCGAAGAGTTGTCATCGACCTGATGAAGAATCGATGCAAGGCTTACATTGGCCCGTCAAGAGGAATCCAGACTTAGACTTTCAAAGGCGTGCTCGGAGTATCGCTCGGCCGATACGAACATCGCTAAGGTGGGTGGCTCCGATGAACCTGTCTTTGCTTAGCCTAGACACATAACAATACGGACACTATTGCTAGAATCGCTAGGCGATAACACCGCGCATGCTAATAAGTGAATCAACGCACCTAGCTAAGGGAATAATTCCATCTTGTATGCTTATATAGAATATAAAAAAGAACATAGAAAATGTGAGAACTCTCGTACCGCGCTCCACCCTCGTGCTAAGGCACAAGCTTACGTTCAAGTCCCTTATGAGTTCAATAATGAAACAATGAATGGTTTACAACAATAAAATGAAAGACTATCGACATAGTCGTTCCGAGTAGAGTATAACAACATTGAAAGAGTTCGGGACCGATGGGTCGCCAAGGCAACTCCCGCACGGGGAGTTACATAATGTATGAATGAATAAATGAACGAATAAGTGAATGAATGAATCAACGAATGAATGAATGAATATGTGAATGAATCAATGAATGAACGAACAAGTAAAAGAAAGAAAAGAAAGAATGAATAAAAGATAAGAAAGAAAATAATGGTTAACGACAGGTATGACGGGGATGTGCAACGGGGCTCGCTACCCGCGTTGTACGGACGCCGCCGCCAACCTGGTGAATAATACATTATGGCTCGGAGACAGCCTATGGCTCAAAGACAGCCGTTAAGTCAAAATGACAAAACAATACGAAATGGTCGTGGACAGACTCGTGCACGAGTAAAAGGATTCCAAGGCAATGAACGATGATATCGTGGCCGGCCTAGGCAGAATCATGGCCTACGGGCGGACAGGTGAGCGGGCTTGTGCACATAACCAAACGTAGAGCCGGTACTTCAATAGTCTATCAAGGTGTACCAGCCATCACGCTTGATAGATGAGAATACCATAAGTAAATGTCCAAATGGATGACATGCCAGCGACCGGTGCATATAGATTAAGTAGGCTTTGCTGGTGGCAATTCACGTGCAAGTCCTTGCATTGAAACAAACTAGTCTAAGTTAACTGAATGAAGCACCTTCTGAATAAGCTTGAATGTAACACACCAAATGATAAAGAGTACTTCATGCAAATGAGTTAGAAAATACGCCTACGACGTGCTAGAATCTGAGGCAAGGACACGCCCTCGACACTGAATGTTTACGAGAATTACGTTAAGTTATTACATATAAATTGTTGACTAACTTGGTTTACTTTGGACAGGGAAGGCCCGACGGTAAGTATGGGTAAGTCGGGCATATGTTTCCATGCAACACGTTGAAATCGGTAACACAAGATAGGTTATGATATATGCCATAAAACTGATCCTAAGGCAAGATTAGAAAGACAATGAATGATAGACGGTGCACAAAAGTAAATAGAACGTGTTTGGTAATGATAGCATTGTGGGCGAGTTAGCCTCCCCACCAGCGCATAATAATGTACTGATAATCCTATAGTTTGCTTGAAGGACGCAGGAGATGTCGTCGGGTGTGGAGCTTTCCTCGAACGTGCTAAGACGCGAAGCCATCTCTGGAGCCTTGGAGCGTTGCAAGGAGCTGAAGCACCATATATAGGACATAATTTATCGAAACATCGCCATGAATCATTCGATGTTGTAAGCCACTTGACACGCCTTTTATGTTTCAGAGAGAGAGAGAGACCTTGAGAGACTTGTAGACTCGGCCTAGCGCCGCTTGTAAACTTCTTGAAAATCAATAAAGGGTTTGAATTCGCTTCAATTTGTGTTCATTTACTTTCTGCTGTAAATGGAGACACTTTGTGCGACTCTGTAGCCTAGCTCAAATCGGCCGTTTTTGGACTTAGCCTTGTACGGGCACAACCTAGGCCCATGCGGCATCATGCCTTAGCGAGGACGATCGCTCCTACGGGAGCGGGGCGTGACACTTACAAGACCGTGCTTGGTGACGAGCGCACGACCGACTCTAGAGGATAATTTAAAAAATAGAACATTTTCTGAATGCAGCCTCCGATACAACTCTTCCACACCAAACTCTATATTAAACAAAAACTGTACTGGTTTGGATAAGAGTAGTATAGGCTTGATTTGAAAGTGGAGCACCTAGAAAATACTTATGAATGAATAGAGAAGAGAAGATTGAATGATTGAGTGATTTAGAAATATAAAAGTTCTTCTTTATTTATAGTATTTTTGGAAACCGAATTTGGACAGAGTTCGAATGCAAAAATCTCGGATTCGAACGTTGGATGTGGATTTGGAGGGAATTCAAAACAAATTTGAAACTAAGTTGGACCGAACTCGGGTCTAGTTCTGCCTGAGTTAGGTCAGAATAGTTTGGGCCAAATCTGTTGGGTTTTGGGCTTTTTAAAAATAAACTTTTAGATTTTGTATATGTGGATAGGTAGGCTAATTTTTTTTATTGATAAAAACCTAAGCTAGTACCGATCCTGATCGATCTTACATATTCTTCCCAGACTCAATAAAAAATTAAATTATAGAAGAAATATAAAAAAGACTTCATCTTGATTCCAGTGGTTTTGGTTCTTGTTGACGATGTGATGTTTGTACTTTGTAGCAGTAGGACGTAGATTTAGGATTAGTTATTCTTCTGACTTGAAACCTGTAAACTTGTAGAAGTACATGTATTTTGCGTATCGACCAAAGTTGATGTTGATTATCAAAATCAAGTGTGTTCATTAACCAATGGACCAACAATCTCCCATATTTTGATATTTGACAAACTTTTAGTCTCTACCAAAATATATATCTATTCTACTATATATTAGAAAAACTTGGTGGTAAAACTTTTGAATTCCTAAAATACCCTTCGGTATTTTATAAACATGATGCTATTATGTCAACTTGCATTTCTTAAGAGTCAAAACAATAAAGTTTGCATGCTATGAGTTTTTTTTCCATACAATTCTTCATGTTCCAATGCTAATAATTTTTTTTGTCCTTAACATTTTCTAAAGGTTATTATTATCAATAAAAAATTAAAAAAGAACAGAATTCGTACTTCGAATCTCGTGGCATTCTAGAAGGAAAACACACATGAATAATCACCCAAAAAAGACGGAAAGACGACAACTGACCTTATGATATTCTAATTAAAAGACGTACAAAGCACGTACATATAGACTAGTAACAAATAATATGTAACTATAAAATTTATACCCGACTTGTTCTGAAACAAGAAAATTTAATTTTGATATAATGCTCTTACTCCTCCTTTGTCATGTACTCAAAATACGGCTCCCTCACAATTTATGAATCCAACAACAACAAAGAAAAAGTAGAGTAATACCGAATATAATAGGAACTAACAAGTCAACATCTCAAGTATATGAACGAGAACAGCAGTAGTAGCAGTAATAAAACATGAGTAGTAGATGAAAACAACCAACATAAAAAGCAACTACAACTAAAGTCCAAAGTGCATAAACATAAACCAGTGCTACAAATAAGATAGTCCAAAATGTAAAAAAACTGTCACTACATCATCATCAAGCACCAGACAAGTCCAAAAAATACTAGTAGAAAAATAGTAATCAAGCATCAACATCATCTGGGGCATCAACAAGAGGTTGAGGATCGAAGTACGCTGTCGACGGATCGAAGAAGTCGAAAGTAAGATGATCCTCGAGTCTCGGTCCGTAGAAACCAGGGTGACAGAGAATGGTTGTCGGTGCAGTGGGATGATGTAACGTTCCAGTCCCAAAATATGTAGGACTAGGTACGTAGATATGCCAGCCGTATAACAAATATATGTAAGCTGTAAAATGCAGTAAAACCATGACAACTAATCTCATCCATAAAATAAAGATAAAGCTTTTATAGAATCAAGTACAAATTTGTCTTTTGTACATGATGTTGGACAGAGACAAATCCACTACCAACTAGTAAGTGAAGAAATACCTAAATAAAGAAATGATTCGGCAAGAGTGGCATGGACGATCTAAGAGCAATCATCTTCAAAGGAATAGAGAAGATCACATTCTTGGCAAGAACACCTACGAAAAGTCAAGAACACACGCCTGGAGAAGTCACCAGGTCTTCAGAGGGACGTAACAAGATACAAAAATAACATGCTATATAACTGAATATAAACTGCTCAATAATAAGTCAATCGGATCATAACATGGTGTAACACTCCACCTTTGACTTAGCGTACCATTCCCCCAACCAAACAAGGATATGAGATGGCACCCTAATCCACGATGAAGTATCTTTCCATGCCATGAATCCAATATAGTATCCAGACCACAACATGGTTCAGTACCTTCTCATCGGAGCAGTAAACTACACCTAAAGCCAAACAAGGACAAGATGTGGCAAACTAGTCTGTGACAAGTTTCTGTTCAAAGCAACGATCAGATATATGTACCCAAACAAAAAGTACCTATACCTAATGGATAAGGTGGCCTAACCATTCTAAGTGAATGTAGTTTAAGAATAAATCTCCAACGGATGGGCTCTCTCGCTAAAATAGGATTGACATAGTTCCCTCTCTGGGCACCAGAGGCCTTAGAGGATCAGATTCAGCGAAGCCACAGTGTCCGTCAGTAATAATGTAAGAGCATAAAACTTCGTAGAACGTCAGTGGCCGTCAGTAACAATAGGTAATCTCACTCGCGTCTCCGACGTAGCTCACGGGTTAAAAAGTTAATGTGCTTGGTAGCACATACGTTAAGGAAATATCCTTCCCACCCCATGCCTATATTTTGTTTTCACAACACATAACCTCTATTAACCGCAAGGTCAAACTAATCAAACAATATTATTAGCGGTAATCCTATCGCACGGCTTAAATGTACCAGTGACCAGCCAGTTACGCATGTCCGAGTTCTATATGTGACTCACAACATTGTGGCACAAACGTGTAAAGGCCTATGAATGCAACACAATAAAAGGGTGGTCCCTTAAATCTAACTTTAATGTGTATAAAATAATAAGTAACATGAAATAGAACTAAACAGTATAATTTTATCAAATTATGACAATGTATTGCAGTTTATTTTAAAGAAAATAAATAATAAACAAATGAATGCAAAATATGAGCTAAAGTAAATAGACAGAAAATGGCAAGGTATCTTGCTTAGAGGTAGTGTGCAGAATGGCAACGCCCAATAACTCGAATCGTCAGAATAATAAAGCAATGAAAAGTCAAGTCCCGCAAACGTCATCGGATGCTAAAATAAACATCACAAACATTTTTGGTATAAAAGATATGTCTCAAAACGTTACCCAAAAGTCCAATTCTGGACACATGGGCAAAATCATAATTTTAGGTCAAAACGATGTCCGTCGTTGGATTCGTTTTATACCGTCAGTACCTATGGTCTCTAAAGTCATTAAACTATATGTCTATGGGTCTGGTTTGATGTATGAACCCTAGCATTTCCAATATTGGATTCCGGTGGGCCGTACAAATTTTTGTCAGTTGGATTGGGTCGTGGGCCCAGCAAATTAGCGTTCTGGTCGACCTTCTCAGAATCCGACCAAAATCGTCTCACAAGACCAAAAAAAGACACGGTCTCGATGGAACAAGTTTTGTCTCGAGATGACAAGCGTGCACGAAGTTATGGACTAGTTTGTAAAGAGGTCGATACGGGGCATCTTGATCGATACGCCTCGATTTTGTTGCGCATACATAACGAAATCGAGTTCTGTCGGATCCCACATGTCGACAACATCCATATACATTTTTTGATGCTTATGGGTTGCGACCACGTCCCCCGGTTTTTCGGGCGCCTGTCCTATTGGGAAAGATTTCCAAAATTTCATTTTTTGAAAACGGGTTATTCTTGATTTTTAAAATCGAATAACTTGCTGTCTAGTTGATAAAAACTAATTCTACAAAAGGGTTTTCAAACTCCTACAGGTTGTCTAGGGCTGGGTTAAACTAGATTTTGAAAATTGTCAGTAGATCGATAATAATCGACCTTCTAATTAGGGCTCAAGAAATTAATTTGTCATGTTTTTGACATAATTTTGTCGATGTTCACCTCAATTTCCTGGGAAATCTAGGCAGCTATAATTTGATCGACTTAAAGGGTTAAGTAGCTGGTTATGTTGTCTTTATGTAGGAATTGACCGATCGAAAAATTATCGAATAGGATTGGAGAATTAGGGCTCGAAACTAGGGTACCTGAGTTGGGTGGGCTGGTGCTACTTTGTCCTATCATTTGCTGTTGGCACGGGGCTGTGTCCCGGCGGCGCTCTGGCATGTCGAGGAGGCGCGCATGGTGGTTGGAGCGTGCACAAGTGGTCTAGGGAGGTGCGGGGATGACGTTGGGTCGTAAGGTTTAGGGTTAGGTTGGTTTTTGATGAGATTTCCTCCTATCTTCCGATACCTATATATAGCTGCTGATATATATATATATATATATATATATTTTTTTTTTCTGCTGATATATATATATATATATATATATATATATATATATATATATATATATATATATATATATTTATATATATATATTTTATATATATATATAAATATATATATATATATATTTTATATATATATATAATATATATATATATATATATATAATATATATTTATATATATATATATATATATATATATATATATATATAATATATATATTATATATATATATATATTTTTATATATATATATATTTTATATATATATATATATATATATATATATATATATATATATATATATATATATATATATATATATATATATATATATATATATACAAAATTATTTGGATTTTTATCTCAATATATATATATATAAAATATATATATATATATATATATATATATATATATAATATATATATTATATATATATATATTATATAAGACATATATATATATATATATTATATATATATCTCTATATATATATATATATATATATATATTATATCTATATATAATATATATATATATATATATATATATATCTAATATATTATATATATCTATCTATTATATATATATATATATATATATATATATATATAGATATAATATATATACATTATATCTATATTATATATATATATATATAACATATATATAATTATATAATATATATATATATATATCTCTATATATATATATCTCTTATATATATATATATCTATATTAATATATATATTATCTATATATCTATATAATATATATTAATATAATATATATCTATATATATATATATCTATATATATATATATATATATTTATATATATATATATATATCTAATATATTATATATATTATAATATCTATATATATATATATGATATATATATATATATTTCTAACAATTATTAAAAAGAAAGAATTATTTACAAAAGAAATCAATATGTATATAATAGATATTCATTGATATAAATTATGTAAATAAAACCTATAATATATATATAGATATTATATATATATCTATATATATATATAATATAATATAATTATAAGATTTTTAAAACCTATATATATATATTATATATATATTATATATATATATATATATATATATAAATTTTTTTAAACCATATATATATATATATATATATATATATATATATATATATATATAATATATATATATATATTATATATATATATTTTATACAATAAAGTAGTAATACTATTAATCATGAAATACTCAAAATATTCTAAAGATAAAACGACAACAAGAAATATTACAACCTATTTTTCAAAATTAGGTTTATATTTTTAGTATAGATAGTCTCATTTAAAAAATCATTTATAATAATAAATACAATAACAACACAAAAATAACAATAGGGGTATAATAATTTGGGTTAGTAACTACTACTATTACTATTACAAAACAAATATAAATTTTCAAATCCCAAAAATAATAAATAAATAAATAATAAAAATGGAAAAGGATAGCCATAATATGATTTAATAAATTTAAATAACTAAATGTTCAAATAAAATAAATGTAGTGGCACCTACAACTAATATGCTAATCAAGGCACTTGACTGCACCAGCCGTGCCATATTGCTTAGTTAGTGTGCATAACAAAATTTAAGCATGACTATGACTATATTTATAAATAAATAATAAAATAATTCCAACAAAATATTTAAGGAAAATAAAAAAATCCTTAAAAATTTTGGGGGATTACAGATGATGTGCTATCGTCCACTGAGTATTAGTCATCGCTTTTCTCAGGACCTGGGCCAGAAAAATGTGGCAAAACTCAGCGTCACCAAAGCAAGCCAGATAGTTCTGATGCTGTTAACCCCTGAATTTTTCAAAACTTTTCTTTTATCTATTATTATTTTTCATTTGATACCATTTAGAAATATTTTGGTATAACTTGAACAATTAAGTAGATATTTAAAAATAAATTTTTATTAGTAGCATATATTAATCATAGTAGATAATTATACTTGATTTATGAAATGAGTAGCTTTTCACAGATAATAGTTATTAGTATAAAAAAATTAATTTGTTGGTATTTTTAGAAGTTATAATAGATTCCTATTGTTTATTTTTGATCGAATATTTTACATGATTTATAAATTGGAAAAAACTTTGAGAGAATATATATATATATATATATATATATATATATATATATATATATACATATGTTCAAATTTCAAACAGGGCTTCGTTTTCCTCGGGTTGGGAGCCCTCCTGCGGTGTAGGCCTCGGGTCTCCCAACGACCAGCCCCTCGTGCTTGCTGCTTGCAGCTCAACTCACGAGGTGGCCCCACCTATTCATTCCTTTCCCTCGCGTAATGCCGCCTCTCCTGCCAATTTTTTTGGTGGGTCCCACCATGCGTGTTCGGCTTTTTACGCAGCTTCCCATTTTCACTCTAGTTTTTACGCTGGTCCTGCCTCACTTGACCAGCGCTACACCGGGCCCATCCAATGTTACCCTGTGTATTTCCATCCGTACGCGGACGGTGTCTCCTCCTCTTCTGAGTTTTACGCAGGCTTCCATCCCGCTTCGTACCCCGCGTCTTATGCGCTTCCTTCCACCCCGGCTTCCTCGCTGCTCCCTCCTCTCGTAACCCAGCCCCCCACCTCTCTCTGTACCCTCACTGCTTCCCCCTTGGCCCTCCCTCCCTCCAGCCCTCGGATTCTTTCGGCCAGGAGCCCCCCGACCTTCTTGCCCTTCCGGCCATCTTTTCCTTGATTCCGATGCCCTTGGTCGCCCAAGGCGTTGACGGTACGGTGCCCCTAGCCGATGCGGATCTGGCCACGCCTCCCCTTCTTCTCCCGACGGCAGATGGTATGCTGGCTGTGCCCCCCTCACCGCGTGCGGGGAGGTCTCCGTCGTACCTCCGGCCGTATCCGCGGCTTCTCCTTTCCTCTACCCAGGAAGGTTGCCTCCAGCAATTTCTGTCGCCCCCACCCCTCACCCTGAGCAGATTGTCATCCCAAACCCTCACCCCGAGCAGTTTCCTTCTCAGATTGCTCCCTCGCTCTTCGACAGAGAGATTCAGATTCCCTCCTCGTCCGGTGCAGCTCAAGAGTCCTACGCCGTCAAACTTTGCCCGGATTTAGCTTCAACGAAGGGACTCCTTCTCCCTGACGTAAATCTTTCGGACATTGTGTACTCCCAGGAATCACTAGTACCATTCGTCCCTTTCACCGACTTGGAATTGACCTCACTATCATCTTTTTCCCCCCATACATTCGTCCTCAAATTTTCGTCGAGCTGTCCCAAACCCTCCAAGGTGCAGGAGACGATAGCCGGCTGGAAACTCTCGGCAGATTATCGAGTTGCCCCCTTTGATCCCAGACATATTCTCCTCCACCTATCCTCCGACCTCGACCATAGAACCGTATGGTCCAAAGGCACGTGCAGGATTGACTCCCACCAGATGAAGATCGTCAAGTGGTCAGCAAGCTTTAGCACCAAAGAAGACTCAGCTATGGTCACCGCCTGGATGACTCTGCCTAACCTACCCCTCATTTATTTTGTCCCAGTGGCGCTTAGGCGTATTGCCAATTCCTTCGGAACGTATATGGCTACGGCCCTCGAGACTAGCAACCTCACCAAGGCTCACTATGCTAAAATCTATGTGGAACTCGATCTCACTTCCGAACCACCCAATTTTATCACAATCGAGCTGAGCAACCAAACCCACACCTAATAAATCCCCTACGACAACCACATTATGTTCTGCAACCACTGCCATTTAAGAGGTCACCTCCCAAAGCACCGCTACCGTCTCCACCCAGAACTCAAGAAAAAATCAGACAAGAACGACAAAGTACCTACTGAGGGGAGGACACCCAAGGCACCCCTTCTACCTCTTCCAAACTCACACACACGATTCGACTCCAGCGACGGCAAGACAGACAAAAGCGAACCCACTAGCAAAGCCTTGATCCCCTTCACCTCCCAAGCCCTCACTCTCTCCAACCAATTCGATGCTCTTGATTCGGGGGACACGGAATCCCCAACGGAGTCAATGTATCCACAAGTCAACCGTGCCCTCACCGAAATCCAAGACCTCACTCTTTTCAACCAATTCGACGCTCTTGATTCGGGGGATACGGAACCCCCTATGGAGTCAGCGTATCCCCCAGTCCCGGAGGGCGCAGAGGCGACCTCCAACAACATCAAAGTAGATCATAAAAATGCCAACGAAGACCCTCTTGAAGAAGCTCTTGCTATCCTAGGGCCAAACCAAGTGTGGAGAGGACAACAGGTTTAGGCTGCAGGCTACCCTCTACAACAAATGATCCTCCTGATTGGGAGCGTCAGTGACTCCTTCGTTATTCCCCCAGAAGACCCCATCCTGGACTCCATCGGGGAATCGATCGACCTCCACTCGGACCCACACGAGCAATCTAACCATGACCATCCCACCTCGACAAAGGCAGAAGCATCAACCTCGTGCGGGGTCAATGTCAAGCAAGGAACCGTCGAGACCAAAACCATCCTAACTAGATCTGCCGCCAAGTAGAACAAAAAAACCCTCCCAATCCTTAATGCTTAACATTCTATCCTGGAATGTCCGCGGTCTGGAGAACAAACCTACATTAAGAAGAATTTCCAGCCTTCGAAAAATCCATAAGATTGATATCCTAATTATTCTTGAACCCGAAATCCCCACCAAAAGATTAAAATCCATCCAGTTGTAGCTGAGCCTCCCCACGGCCATAGCAGGCAGACACGATATTGGATCCTCGACACGAAGGACGTCAACATCGGGATCATCCAGGAATCCCAGCAGGCCCTATCTTGCTGGTTGGAACACCCCATGCTCCCTGAGTGCGCAATCCTCTCTTCGGTCCACGGCAGCTGTGATATTACTAAGCATAAACAACTTTGGAACGAGCTACTCGACATACACCTTTACCACATCAACTACCCTTGGCTGTGCATTAGAGACTTTGATGCGATTATCTGCAGAGAAAAGAAAACTGGAGGCCGTTCTCCTCCTATCCCGGCCATGCAAGACTTCAATAACTTCATCTTCAATGCTCATCTTGCCTCCCTCCAGTTTACTGGCAATGCTTTCACCTGGTGCAACATGCAAGAAGGTGACCGTCGCCAATACTTTCGTCTCGACAGAGCCCTCACAAACGACCTATGGCACGAAATGGGGATCACCACCAACCTGTCCCATCTCAACTCCTCTAAATTCAACTACGCCCCTCTGCTGGTAGAAATTAAAAATAATACCAACCTCCCTAAAAAGAACTTTTAATTCCTCGAATTCTGGACCAAGCATCCCCAATTTTTGGGCATCATCGCGGATGCTTGGAATCGAAAGGACTCACCCGACCCCCTTGCCCGGGTGAGTAATAAGCTCAAGGCTACGAGGAAAGCCCTATCCAATTGGAGCAAACTTGCCTACGGGGACATTTTTTAAGCCGTTCAAATTGCTGAGGATGACGTCACCCGTGCAGAAGCTAGGTTCGCATCGAATCGGTCTTCGGCGGCCAGGATGGCCCTGAACCTCACCAAGGCTATGCTCAAATTCAGGCCCAAAGTGGAGACTGACTTTTGGAAACAGAAAGCGAGGTTGAAATGGATATCGATGGAGATAAAAATTGAATTATTTCCATGCCTGCGTCAACGACCGTAGACAGAAGCTAGCAATTCACCATACTACTGACGATAATGAAAACATCATCACTGACCAAAAGAGCATCCAAGTAGCCGCTACAAAATTCTATTCCAAATTATTCACCAAAGAGACGGTCCACAAAGATAGCTCTTTCTTGGATCAAATTCCCTGTCTCATCGACGACACCGACAACGCCCAGTTGGAATACCGCCAACTGACCAGGAAGTGAAAGACGTGGTGTGGGCTCTGAATGAGCACAGTGCTCCCGGTCCGGACGGCTTTTCGGGGGTCTTTTTCTACAAGTGTTGGGACATTATCAAACAGGACATCATCGAAGCGGCTATTGTATTCTTCGAAGGAGCCACATACCCTAAAGCTATTTCCAGCGCCAACCTCATCCTCATCCCGAAAAAAGAAAACCTGGAGTCCTTTTGCGACTTTCGACCCATCAGTCAATGCACTTTTACCAACAAGATCATCTCTAAGATCATCGCTACCAGAATGGCTGGACTCCTCCCCAAGATCATCTCTAAGGAGCAAAGCAGGTTTGTTCGGAGGAGAAACATCCAAGACAATATTATGCTAGCCCAAGAGTTAATCACCTGTATGAAATTATCCATAAGAGGGGGCAACACCGCCGTCAAAATCGACATGGAGAAAGCTTATGACAGACTGGACTGGCAATTTATGATCTGGGTCTTCAGGGCATTTGGATTCTCTGAAACTTGGACTAACACAGTGTGGAGATCCATCAGCAACTTGTGATTCTCCACGATCATTAACGGTCAAGCCGAAGGATTTTTCAAATCTAGCCGCGGGGTTAGACAAGGCGACCCTCTATCATCCACTATATTCATCATAGTGGCAGATGTCCTTAGTAGGAACCTTAATAACATGGTCAGCATCCCGTACTTCCAATACTATCACACATCTAGCGGATATCCTACCATCACCCACCTGGCCTTTGTAGACAATTTACTCATCTTCTCATCCGGGGACGAAAGAGCAGTACAAGTGGTCCATAACACCCTCCAGAGGTATTCCACATGCTCCGGCCAGAAAATTAACCCTTCCAAGAGCGTCATCTATGCTCACCACAACATCAAAAGTGAGCATGCTAGCAGGATTTCCAACTTACATCCTTCCTTGTTGATCATCCCCCATTCAACTATCTCGGTTGCCCTCTAGTGTACGGGAAATCCAATGTTGGAACCTTTGAGAAATTAATCAGTAGAATCAGGAATAAACTTGAAGGGTGGCACAATGCCACTTTATCCACATACGGCAAGATGATCCTTATCAATCACGTGCTCACCTCCATACCCATCCATACTCTGGCCGCATGCTCCCCGCCTTTGAAGGTTCTTACGTCGATCGAGCAGATCTTTTGTAATTTCTTCTGGGGGCACTGCAACGTCCATGATAAGCATCATTGGGTGAGCTGGGACTCCATCGCTCATCCGACTGAGGAAGGGGGTCTAGGATTTACCAAACTCACTCACATCGTTAAAGCTTTCTCAATGAAATTATGGTAGAATCTCCGTACGAGCAAGAACTTATGGACCAAGTTTATGAAGGCCAGGAACTTCAAGCACATCCACCCATCAGTGGCAATATCCAACAGCAGATCATCAGTGGCTTGGCGTCGTATCCTAATCGGGCATAACCTTGCTGAGCCTGTAATAAGACTCCAACTGGGACTTGAGTACGTATAAGCTGTAGGGTATCATGTCTAATCTAAACTATATCTCAATCCACATGAATCATATAAACAAGAATGAACAAGTATGGGTCATGGTCTGCAGCCCATTAGCATATTGTTCGATTAGACTCCAAGAATGTTATGAGTCTATAAATAAGCAGAGTATATCATGGTATGGAATATAAAGCACGAGAGGATAATAAAGAAATATCACAAGCAAATTCCTGTATCATACATCGCAATCCTCTACCATCCCGCTCTACTAACTAACTCCATGCAGTCGCTAAACCTGAAGAGATCATCATGTCCTCAGAGGACTAGCAAGATACATAAAAATATGCCTATCTAACAGTTTAATCATGCAATAACATAAACAGGGTATAAACAGGAACTAGACATGAGACTGACATGTGGCTACTGACAGGTAACTGTGGCTACTGACAGGTAACTATGAACACGGATACGAGATCAAGTATGCATAAATGAACTGCTGGAAGATCAATGGAATACCAACCCTCGCCCCGAATGTGGACTCGCGGGTCAGTTTCAAGACAAGTCACTCGCGCCCCGTGTGTGGACTCGCAGGTGCAAACGGACAACCCTCGTCCCGTGTGTAGACTCGTAAGTTGTGGGAAAGACAAAAGAATAGCAGTTCACTCACACATACTTGCAGACATGACTCAGTCAAGATACAGGTGAAGACACGGTACAACTCAGTCATGACACAGGTAAGGACAACTCTAGCATGATCCATGACGTAAACAAGCCTGGTATAACTACACTATCAAGTCATGAAATACTGATATACAAGCAAGTAATAAACTGGTAAACACGGTATCATATAAATCTATAACAACTAAGGTAACTAAAGATAATATGCTACAACAGGTGTACTATAAGCATGAAAATAAACTGTAGAGGGAGGCATGGTATACTTGCCTGGAGGTAGCACGAAGAACCAATAAGATACCGTCAATTGGTACACCATAAAGTCCAAAATCCACAAATGTCTCCGAAAGTTGAAATAAATATTACCAATATTCTCAGAATAGTCAAATTAGCCAGGATTTCTTGTCCTTAAGTCCAATTCTAGACACAGGAGCAAAACGGTAATTTCAGACAAAAACGATCTCTGCCGTTGGACCCGCTTTGCACCAAAAATCTTGTAAGAGTCAATGGTCTCTAAAGTCGTCAAATTATATGTCAATAGGTCTGGTTTTCCGATATGAACCCAACCGTATGTCCAAAGTTGGATTCCGGCGGACCGTGCACAAAATCGCCCGTTGAGTCGGATCGTGGGACCCGCAAAACGGCGATTCGATCAACTGTCTCAGAATCGAACCAAACTTGGCATACAGGACCAGAAAAATGATATGGTCCTGTTGGTGCAAGTTTTGTCTCGATATGACGAGCGTGCACGAAGTAATTAGGAAATTTGTACAGAGGTCGATACGGTGAATTTTGACGTATACGCATCAAATTCGTCGTGCACACGCGACCAATTTGAATTCCGTCAAAGCCCACACGACCACGAAGCCGTTACGCACCTTTTGATGCTTTTGGTTCGCGACCACGTCGCCCGATTTGGCGGAATGTACGTCGTATCAAAGAATTTTATTGATTTTAAAACAGGTTTTCGGTCGACTTCGTGATTCGATTTCTCGACGCGTAGTCGATGATTTCCAAATCCACAATAAGGGTTGTGAATCCCTATATGTTGTCTATAACCGTGTTCAGGTGGAATTTCTAAATGGTTACTAGATCGATCAAAATCGTTCTTCCAAAACAGGTTCATGGATTTGAAATTCTATCAGGTTTTGATAGTTTTTTTGACATCTTTGGGTCGATCTTCTGGCCATTCTACTATAATTAAATTTAAAATAAATTAAGGGAAATAAACTCGTATAGGTTGCCTACATACCTGTGTAATCGGTTCGTGAAATAATCCATGTTGCGCGACGAGAAGTCGCTGCGAAGTTGAGTTTGAAACAGCATGCTGCTGCTGTGTTGCCAGTCCCTCGTGCGGCGGTGGTAGTACCGACAGCGGGGGGTGCGTCCAGGGTCGGGGTGGCTATCGACGTTGGGGGAGTTTAGGGTTTTGGTGTTTTCGAGAGAAAACTCTCTCGATCTATCTTGTATATACATTTTTTTCTCGAAAAAACCCGAGCGCTCCCTGGCTGACTTCGGGTATGGGTGTCCTGTTCGGGCCAGCATAGGCTGCTTGGCCGTTTGTGCTGTTTAGTGCACTGCTGATCTTTCTCAGCTGTGGGCCCGGCTGGAATGGCTGGGTCGGGCTGCTCTTTTTTTTCTATTTCCTTTTTCTTTTTCTTATTAGCAATTAATATCCATATGTATATATATATATATATATATAGGCCTAGGTACATATATACCTATACATGTTTTTTTTTTAAATATATATATAATTTATATTTATATATAAATACACATATATATGAAAAACAAATAGCAACTCTAGAGGGGGGTGAATAGAGTTTATAGAGATAATATCCAATTAAAAATTCAACTCTATCACAAACAAAATAATCAGAGTAAATACGGAATTTAAAGTGAGAAGAAAGAGAGCATACGCAAACACAGCCGATTTTAACCTGGTTTCCCTCGTGGAGGACTAGTCCAGGCCTGAGAACTCTAGCTCAGGATTAAATCCACTATTTGTGAAATAGTAGTTTACAACCTGTGCCTTTTCATCAGAAGAACACGTCAACTTCTTACAAAGGATCGCAGTGGCGATTGCTTGGAATTTTCCAAGCGACTTCTTCAACTCTTGCACAAGACTCCTAACTGAGAGATGCTGAGCACTCGAGACTTAGGATGCTTGTGGCTAGTAGATGGGAAGGGTATGGCTTATTTGAGCTTCAAGAGAGAAGAGAAGAGAAGATTGGATGATTTAAAATGAGAGAATTCTTGGCCTTTTTATAGGGTTTTTGTAGGCAGAATTCGGCCAGAATTCCGGTAGAAAATTTCAAATATTTGGCCGTTGGACAACTTGCAACCAGCTAACCCTAAAATTTAGGTTGCTAATTTTTAGGGGACAGAGTTCGGCCCGAACTCTGTGTGGAGGCAGAGTTCGGCCCGAACTCTGTCTCCAGAGCACAGAATGGTTCTAAGGGACCAATGGGCTTATTTCTGGATGGTGGAGTTTATGGATTGTTGGGGGCTTTTGGTCAAGTCTCAAGAGCTCAGCATGACACAGTTTACAACAGTTTAGACTCAATAAAAGTATAAAATACAGGCTCATATAACACAGATTTGCAAAGACTGAGCTATCGTCTGACTTGAGCTTGATGTGGACGTCGTGTGTCGTATTGAATTACTACAAATATTATTTAGTCAATGTTATCGATATTTGGTTAACTGTGACTTTGTGTCAACAATCTCCCCCATATTGATAATTGACAAAATAATAATTGTATATTCAATATTCATACCTGGACACAGTCAATGACAAAAGCATAGCTCCCCCATAATCGGTGCCGAGCTAAATAAGATAGCTCCTCCGTAAACAATGCGTTGAACCTGTTGGCCTGATAAGGAACATCTCCCAAAAAGCACCAAAAGCACATAAAGAATATACATATCTCTCCCCCTTTTGGCATTTAGCAATATAAGCAAGTAATAATGGACAAACATACCAAAGAGAAGAAACTGCATATTAACGAACATAACGAGCCGAGAGTAATAGAACTATGATAAGCATAAGAGTCATCACTCACAACTAAAACATAAAGAGTTTACGACAAACCAAGTACATAAATCCAACTAAACAACTGAAAAACTAGAAAGCATAAAACATAAACTATGATCAGCAGCAGCATCATCAGGTAGTAGCCATCTCCATCATGGAGCACGAGAAGGCCCAGCGGTATCGGAAGGATCAGTGAAGGAACGGCTGGGGTCCACAATAGCAGCATCTGGATCCAGGTAGCGCATGACCCAAGGATCGTCAATGCGATATCCCTCGCGACCGGGATCCCGCTCCATGGGAATGGGCATAGAAGGATGACGAGACATGGAATACCGAATATCGTGCAGCGAGTTGCTTAGGGCACTCATCTGTAGGGTAGTACGGTAGTCCATCTAAGTCCAGCGATCGTCCTCTAAGGTGAAGCGATCTCGGAGCATGGTCTGGATGGAGTCAAGGGTAGCAGGAGGAGGTGGCGCATCCTGTCCAAGTGGAGGGGCATCGGGCTCCTCATCATCGGAATGCTCAGATATGGCAGGAGAGGCTACGACTGCCTGAAGTCGTCGTGCCTTAGATAGGAAGGCAGGAGCAGGCAAGAAAGGACAATCATCAAGAGGTACATGAAACGCACGAAAGACCATAGGAAGATATAAGGCATAAACCAAGGCTCGTGGTTTTTTCCTACAGTTAATCATCCAGTCCATCATGGTACGTGGAAGATTGAAAGGAATACAAAAGTGAAGATGATAAAGAGCAGATATTTCAAAATATATAATTTTATCGGTAGAACCCGCTTTGGGTAGAATGGTATTGAAAACAATCCGATGAAGTTCATAGAAATATGGATTTAGATATTTAGCCATAAGCTTGCGAGGACGTGTTTTCGGAGTACACAAGTCGTCCTTGAAGCTTTCAAGGGAAGTCCCATCGGGAAATCGGAACGACCGAGCTTCAACAAGCTTTTTCCAAGAATTGGGCTCTTAAAGTTCAAGATATTCGGCTAAGTCAAAATCATCAAATGAGATGTCAATACCCGCAACACGTGAATAGATGTGAGTATCATCATAAGTCAAGTTGCAGTAAAACATTTGTATGGCACTACGATATATGACCGAATTAGAAGTAACAAGTTCGTCAAGACAGAGGTCATTAAAGAGTGCATCATATTGAGAGAAAATTGTGAAGTTTATGGGGTATCTCGCAAACACCGGACGGGTCCGAAAATTACTAAACCATTCATTGGATGCGTCTAGTGATATAAAAAGTCGGTCGTCGTAAGTGTTTGGATCACGTGGACGTGAATGGTTGAACAACGGATGAGGTGGTTGTTGTTGTTCAACGGGTTGCTCAACGGGAGGAGGAGCATTCGACGAGGACGCTCCCTCGGTCCGAATTCTCTTCCCACGGTTGAGTAAGCAAGGAGCCATAGAAAAAAGTAGAGAAAATTGAAATAGAGAAGAAAAGTAAGTTATACCTCAAATAAATGATGAACAGTGAAAGAGAATTGGAAAATAGCCCTTCTTCTTGAGTTTTGGAAAGAATGGAGCACCATAGAGAAGAAATTAGTGTTAGGGTTTTGAGAGAATAGTGGAGGAGAAGTGGAAAAGGTGGTAAGAAAGAAGGAGGAGGAAGAGAAATCGAATATAAGGGAAGGGTTTCTCTTGGTCGGAGTGAATCAGGACCATTGGATCAAGTTGTGATCAACGGCTGGAACTGTCCTCGATTCTGGAACAGGGAGGCTGAACTCGGCCCAAACTCTGGTAAGGGCAGAGTTCGGCCCGAATTTTGGGTCCTTGTCCCAGAACTGAAATCAGGCTGAAAGAATGAAAATATTGGTTAAGTATGGAAAACCAATATAAGTTATAAAGATAAATGATCAAGAGATTCGATAAACCAGATAGTAGAAGTAGAAGGATAACAATATGAAATTGAAAAATAGCATATCAGCAGGTGATAAATCAAAATGTACCGTATAATAAACAAGGAGTTATATCATAATTCAATATTTTGAATTTGCCATGAGTTAGCTGCAAGGGCCGGATCCCAGCTAGCGGTAGTCCTGAGGACTAGTGCACCGTGTCGCTTAGGCTTTTACGCCTTGTTGTCAGAAGGGCCCTTTCGGCTTGTACTCATAGCAAGTTCATCATAAGAGAATCACAATATAATCGATATTTACGCAGGTGTATTTTAATTTATGACGGCTTCATCTAAAATTCCAAGTTCACGACAAAGGAAATTGAAGCGCTCTTCGGATAATGGCTTTGTGAAGAAATCAGCTAACTTATGATCAGTGTCAATAAATTCTAAGTTAATCGTGCCATTTTGCTGATGATCACGCAAAAAGTGGTGTCAAATTTTAATGTGCTTTGTGCGTGAGTGACAAATAGGGTTCTTAGTCAAGTTTATAGCACTAGTGTTGTCACAAAAGATAGGAATATGCATGAAAGATAAATTATAGTCTTCAAGGGTTTGCTTCATCCACAGAATTTGTGCACAACAACGCCCAGCTGCTATGTATTCAGCTTCAGTTGTGGATAGTACGACAGAATTCTGCTTTTTGCTAAACCAAGAGACTAAAGCCTTTCCTAATAAGTGACACGTGCCGCTCGTACTTTTACGGTCGACCTTGCATCCAGCAAAGTCGGCATCAGAATAACTAATGAGGTCAAATGATGTTGACTTGGGATACCATAAGCCCACTATAACCGTACCCTTAAGGTATCGAATGATACGCTTAACTGCGGTCATATGTGATTCCTTAGGATTAGCTTGATATCTAGCACACAGGCAAACACTAAATATTATATCAGGGCGACTAGCAGTAAGATAGAGTAAACTGCCTATCATACCTCGATATTTATGCTGATCTACGGGTTTGCCATTATTATCTGGTTCAAGTTTGGTTGAAGTAGCCATAGGAGTGCTGATTGATTTGACGTTATCAATGTCGAATTTCTTCAGCATGTCCTTTGTATACTTCGACTGACAGATGAAGGTTCCATTTGACATTTATTTGACTTGCAGTCCAAGAAAGTAGTTGAGCTCCCCCATCATGCTCATCTCAAACTCGGTCTGCATACACTTGGCAAAATCTTGACAAAGTGTTTCATCAGTAGAACCAAAAATAATATCATCTACATATATTTGTACCAACAGAATAGTGTCTTTGAAAGATTTTATGAACAGTGTAGTGTCAATTTTCCCTTTTGAAAAACCTTTCTCAAGTAAGAAGTTACTAAGCCGTTCATACCAAGCTCTGGGGGCTTGTTTGAGGCCATATAGCGCTTTCTTTAACTTGAACACGTGGTCGGAAAATTTGTGATTTTCAAAGCCAGGGGGTTGTTTTACATAAACTTCCTCCTTAATAAAACCATTCAAGAAAGCACTTTTAACATCCATTTGAAATAATTTGAAATTTTGAAAATTTACAAATGCACAAAGCATCCGAATGGATTCTAATCTAGCAACAGGAGCATACGTTTCATCGTAGTCGATACCTTCCTCTTGGTTGTATCCTTGGGCTACTAGACGAGCTTTGTTGCGTGTGACTGAACCATCTTCATTCACTTTGTTTCTAAAAACCCATTTAGTACCAATAATCGAGTGATTAGCCGGTCTAGGAACGAGTTTCCATACTTGGCTTCTCTCGAATTGGTTGAGTTCCTCTTGCATAGCAGAAATCCAAGATTCATCATTGAAAGCTTCTGAAATATTTTTAGGCTCAATTTGTGAAATAAAGGCAGTGCTAGCAATAGAGTCTCTTAATGATGATCTAGTAGTTACTCCTCGTGAAACCTCACCGATTACCAAATTTTCTGGATGTGAAGGCTTGAAAGAGAATTTCTTAGGCAAGCTTTCCAGAGAATTTGTTTCGGTTGTGGTGTTCATTGGAGTTGACGTTGATGGCTCAACATCATCATCAAGAGTAGCTGCTGTACTGTTATCTTCATCAAAAGTCATATTTGTAGACTCTTTCACAATTAAAGAGCGTTTGTTAAAAACTCTATATCCCTTACTCTTTGCAGCATAGCTAAGGAAAATACCATCGTCAGCTTTGGCATCAAATTTGCCTAAGTTGTCTTTGGTGTTAAGGATAAAACATCTACAGCCAAAAACTCTAAAATAAGAAACATTTGGGTTTCTCCTAAACCAAAGCTCATAGGGTGTCTTTTTCGTAATAGGACGAATAAGTACCCTATTTAAAATGTGGCAAGCTGTACTGACAGCTTCAGCCTAAAAGTATTTCGAAAGTGAAAACTTGTTCAACATAACTCTGGCCATATCGCCAAGAGTCCTATTCTTTCACTCCACAACACCATTTTGTTGGGGTGTTCTTGGACAAGAAAACTCATGATCAAAACCATTGGAGTCACAAAACTTTTTAAAATCAGAATTTTCGAATTCGCCTCCATGATCACTTCGGATTCGAGTGATCATGTTGCCTTTTTCGTTTTAAACTTTCTTGACAAAAATCTTAAAAACTGAAATAGCATCACTTTTATAAGTACGAAAGAAAACCTAAGTAAATCTTAAAAAGTCGTCAACAATAACAAATGCATAGAGTTTTCCACCAAGACTGGCTACTCTACTAGGGCCAAATAAATCCATATGGAGTAGTTGTAGGGGTCTAGTAGTGCTTACAGAGTTTATGGAGTAAAAAGATGACTTGGTTGTCTTATTCAACTCACATTCGGCACATACGGTATCCTTTTTGAATGTGATGTCGGGCAAGCCTCTAACTAGCTTCTTGGTTGATAGCCTGGATATAGTATCTATGTTGGCATGACCAAGACGCTGGTGCCATAGTAATCGTTCATCTTTATGAGCATATAGGCATCTACCTGCATGGTTAGTATCTATAGACAAATAGAAAATATAAATATTGTCCTCTCTTACCCCTTCAAAAGCAATGTCTCATGTTGACCTATCATAAATAAGGCATTTGTTTTGTCCAAAGTTAATATCATAACCATGGTCAGCAAGATGACTGATGCTGAGCAAGTTATGCTTTAACTCGGTCACTAGGTAGACATCCTTTATTACGGGAGAGGGAGGATAGCCAATAATACCATTACCTATAATATAACCTTTTAGGTTATTTCCAAAGGATACATATCCTTCTCTCTTCATCGATAGTGATGCGAAAAGATGTGCGTCTCCCGTCATGTGCCACGAGCATCCACTATCGAGAATCCACTTACTCTTAGTTGAGGAGGGAAGGTCCACCTACATCAAGAGTAGATGTGACCTTTGGTACCCAAGTTCTTGAGGGTCCTGAAGAGTTAGCTTTTGGAAACCATGCATATATCTTTTTATCTACTAATATTCTGATTCTACATTGTGGTGATATGTGTCCAAGTAGACCACAATAAGTGCATGTAGCATTCCTATTTATATTAGGAGCATGTTGATGATGTCTATAAGAATATTGATGATATGTAGATTCAGTATGGTGATGATGACTATGTGGAGAGGCATGGTGATATTGTTGATATGGCATGGCATGATGATGTTGTCTATATGGCATGGCATGATGATGTTGTCTATATGGCATGGCATGATGAGATTGTCTATATGTGGAGTGATGTTGATTGTTTCTTTGTGCAACATGATGATGACTGTATCTACTTGTAGCATGATGTTTATGTGACATATGATGATTATTTCTATATGCATGAGGTTTGTCAAAGTGTGTGTACATGTAAGCATGATTGTGAGCAGCATGAGTATGATATGGTTGACTAGTATGAGTAGTGTTATGCTTTGTGTGTGTCTCATGTGATTGGGTTTGAGGTTGAGCAACCTGTTTTCCCAATTTAGTCTCTAGTTTCTTAGAGACAGCTTGCAATTCAGTAATCTTAGCATTCAAACCATACAACCTAGTAATGGTAATCTTGTGTCTATTCTTTTCTTCTGCAAGCTTCGTGTTGAGTATTGTGATTTCTTGTGTTTGTTGCTCAATACGTGCCTGGCATCATGTAAGCTTATCTTAAGCTTAGATACCTCATCAGTGACATCCGTGGGTGTAGTGTCTCTAACATTATCAAGTAAAAGAGAAAGTCTTTGTATCTCAGCTTCATGACTTTTGATTTTGTCCTTGGCTTGTTTGTATTTACCAATGACCTTTTTATGGTCACTAAGTAAATCAGTGAAAGCATCGCCAAGTTCATCAAAAGTGAAGTCGTCAAGAGTTTCGTTTGTTACCTTGTCGGATGTTGCCATTAGGCAAACATTAGCCGTATCTTGAGGAGAGTTCTTTTCTTCCTCGGAGTCACTAGCTTCGCTTTCATGCCAAATGCTTGTGTTGGCATATTTCTTTGAAGAGGTCTTCTTGTATGGCTTCTCATAGCGGTTGCTTTTCTTTGAGAATGGACAGTCTTTTCGGACATGTCCCGTCTTCTTGCAACCGTAGCAAGCAGGCTCTTCTTCCTCATCTTCTTGTGGTTCCTTCTTTCTTTGGTTCAAGCGAAGGAATTTCTTGAAGTTGCGAACCATGAGGGCTTGATCATCATCTTCTGAGTTGTCGTCATCCGTCTCTTCGGGTTCAGCCCTCCGTCGGTGAGCTTTGAGTGCGATCTCCTTAGCCTTAGGAGCAGGCTCTTCGAAGTCCTTGAGGTCAAGCTCAAGAGTCGTTAGCTTTTCCATCAAGGTCTCCATGGACATGGTTGTGAGATCGTTTCCTTCTATGATGGCTGTCACCTTAGGGTTCCAAATTTTTGGTAGCCCCCTAAGTAGCTTGCAAATCTTCTTATGATTTGAATATTGCTTCCCAAGCGAGGACAGGGGGTTTATGATGTCGAGGAATCTTGTGAACATTTGCGTGATCGTCTCGTTTGGCTTCATCTTTAAAGCCTCGTATTCTTGAGTGAGACGGCTTATTTTTGATACCTTGACTTGGGTGGTTCCTTCATGCGTCACTTCTAGAAGCTTCCATACTTCGTGGGATGTGGTGCATGTGGATACCCTGTTGAACTCATTCCCGTCTATAGCACAGAATAAAGCATTAATAGCTCTCGCGTCTAGACTTGCCTGTTTCTTCTCCTCGTCAGAATATTTGTCATGTGATTTCTCAACGAGATCACCGTTGACAACTATCCTGGCGGGCTTTTTGTAACCATCAGTGATGATAGTCCATAGGTCAAAGTCTAGAGACTTGAGATAAAAACTCATCCTTGTTATCCAATACGTGTAGTTAGTTCCATCAAATAGAGGAGGCCTATGAGTGGACTGTCCTTCACCGTGATTAGAAATCAAGGATTGTGTGGTTGCCATGGATCAGCTCTAGGATGTAAATCCTTGTAAAAAGAACAGAGCTCTGATACCAATTGAAGAACAGATGGCAACTCTAGAGGGGGGTGAATAGAGTTTGTAGAGATAATATCCAACTAAAAATTCAACTCTATCACAAACAAAACTAATCAGAGTAAATGCAAAATTTAAAGTGAGAAGAAAGAGAGCATACGCAAACACAGTCGATTTTAACCTGGTTTCCCTCGTGGAGGACTAGTCCAGGCCTGAGAACTCTAGCTCAGGATTAAATCCACTATTTATGAAATAGTAGTTTACAACCCGTGCCTTTTCTTCAGAAGAGCACGTCAACTTCTTACAAAGGATCACAGTGGCGATTGCTTGGAATTTTTCAAGCGACTTCTTCAACTCTTGCACAAGACTCCTAACTGAGAGATGCTGAGCACTCGAGACTTAGGATGCTTGTGGCTAGTAGATGGGAAGGGTATGGCTTATTTGAGCTTCAAGAGAGCAGAGAAGAGAAGATTGGATGATTTGAAATGAGAGAATTCTTGGCCTTTTTATAGGGTTTTTGTAGGTAGAATTCGGCCAGAATTCGGGTAGAAAATTTTAAATATTTGGCCGTTGGACAACTTGCAACCAGCTAACCCTAAAATTTTGGTTGCTGATTTTTAGGGGACAGAGTTCAGCCCGAACTCTGTGTGGAGGCAAAGTTCGGCCCGAACTCTGTCTCCAGAGCACAGAATGGTTCTAAGGGACCAATGGGCTGATTTCTGGATGGTGGAGTTTATGGATTGTTGGGTATGCTTTTGGTCAAGTCTCAAGAGCTCAGCATGACACAGTTTACAACAGTCTAGACTCAATAAAAGTATAAAATACAGACTCATATAACACAGATTTGCAAAGACTGAGCTGTCGTCTGACTTGAGCTTGATGTGGACGTCGTGTGTCGTATTGAATTACTACAAGTATTATTTAGTCAATGTTATCGATATTTGGTTGACTGTGACTTTGTGTCTACAATATACCTATACATATATACCTATACATGTACATTTACACACATATACATATATATATAATTTATATTTATATATAAATACACATGTACACATATACAATATATATATTTATATATACATATATATATATATATATATATATATATATATATATATATATATATATATATAAAATATATATATATATATATATGTATAAATATTAATAAATTATAAATATAGTTACAAATCAATATATATATACATATCCTGGTGTTTATACATTTTTATATATATACCTATACCACAAATTCTATACAGGCAGTACAATATTTTAAATATAATCAATAATAATAAAATAATATTATATAATAATAATCTTAATAGCATTGATAATAAAACAATAATAATAATAATAATAATAATTATGAATTACAATATCCCATAATCGGCATTGCATCTACTTAAAAATATGTCTATATAGAATCTTTGTATAGACTGGATGCCTACATGGGCTTGGGCTCAGTTCGGATCCAATCCGGGCTAAAAATGGTATAACCGGTTTCTGCAAAGTCAATAAATCTATTGGTCATGCTATTTCTAATGGTCATGCTATAACTTGGCCTGGTTTTCCTAGTTAGGACACACCGATGGCTTGGCACTCCTCTGCCATGGCTAAACACTAGTCAAAGCATGCTACTGCACTGCCCGTGCCACGATTCTTAGTTGTCTTGTATTTCAAAACTCAACTATGGCTAAAGTCTTCTACCGTAATAACTAACTAAATAATTGTTCGTAAAAATTCTAAATTCATCATTTAAATCTAACAAATAATAAAAATATTTTCAAACATTTTCGGGAAGGGAAGCTACATGAAGAATAGGAGAGAGAGAGGGGGGCTTATGTTTGCTGCTGCTTATAAAAATAGTCCCCACAGAGTTTGGCCTGAACTCGGTCAGAACTCGGTCTGAGTTCGGCCACTTGGATTTTAGGTCATTTTTTGAGTAATTAATAATAAAAATAACTCATAAACTTTTAACTGTTTATTTTAATTAATATTCATCACCTTGGGTTAACTGTAGTGGCTGGATCCCAGCTAGCTGTAGTCGGAAGACACTTTGTACCCTGTCACTTAGGCTTTTACCCCTCGTTGACAGAAGGACCCTTTCAGCTTTTACTCAAAATAAATTCAATTAATAAATTGCTGAATATCAAATTTGAAGTATTTCTTATTAATTATAACGTATTATGACTGAAAATTTAAGTATGCCTAACTTTCGACATAGATAGTTGAAACGACTTCAACTAGGGGTTTTATGAATATGTCTGTCAGTTGATGATCTGTGTCAATAAACACTAAGTAGATATCCCCATGTTGTTGGTGATCATGCAAGAAGTGGTGATGTATATTAATACTTTTAGTGCACGAATGACATACTGGATTCTTAGTTACTGGATTCGTACCAATCACGCAGTGCTTGTTTGAGTCCATAAAGCACTTTTCTAAGCTTAAAAACGTGATCAGGTTTTTTGAAAATCTTCAAATCCAGGGGGTTGCTTCACAAAAATCTCTTTGTTTGAAAACCCATTCAAAAATGCACTTTTCACGTCAATTTGAAAAAGTTTAAAATTGTGAAAACATGAAAATGTGCAAAACATGCGAATAGACTCTAGTCTAGCAACACGAGAACATGTCTCGTCATAATCAATTTCTTCTTCTTGATTATAACCTTGTGCAACTAGATATGCTTTATTACGTAGAACATGTCCATCCTCACTCAGTTTATTTCGGAACACCTATTTGGTACCAATTATCGATTGACTAAAAGGTTTAGGAACAAGTTCCCAAACTTGGTTTCTCTCAAATTGATTAAGTTCCTCTCGTATGGCATCAATCCAAAACTTATCAGAAAAAGCATTTGCTACTGAATTAGGTGTTATATGTCTAGTAGAAGAACGTGTACCTACTCCTTCAGATATATCACTTATAACCAGTATCTTTGGATGGTCTGGCATGAATTTTATCTTTTTCGACAAACTCTCCAGATAACTTTCGATGGTAGTATTATCTTTAGGTGCTTTGGATTTCCTTAATACATATTCATCATTACTGTCTCTAGATTTTTGACTATTCAGCTCATCAAAAGTAACATTAATAGATTCTTCAATAATCCTTGATCTTTTATTGAAAATACTATATCTCTTACTCTTGGCAGCAGACCCGAGAAATATCCCTGCGTCTGTCTTCGAGTGGAACTTATCCGAGTTATCCTTGGTTTTCAGGATAAAACAACGACAACCAAAAACTTTAAAGTAAGAATTGTTTAGAATCCTTCCAAACCACAATTCATAGGTTTTTTTTCGATATTGGTCGAATTAACACCCTATTCAAAATATGACAGGTTGTACTTACAGCTTCTATCCAAAAATATTTTGAAAGATTATGTTGATTCAGCATGACTCTAGCCATATCACGTAGAGTATAATTCTTTCGCTCCACTAAACAATTTTGTTGAAGAGTTCTAGGATAAGAAAACTCATGGTAATATCTATTATCATCACAAAACATTTTGAAATCAGTATTTTTGAATTTGCCACCATGATCACTTTGGATTTGAGTAATCATAAAGCCTTTTTCGTTTTGTACCTTTTTGTAAAATACTTGAAATTCAAAAACACCATCACTTGTATAATAAGAGAAATCATCAACTATAACAAAAGCGTGGAGTTTATGCCAAAACTAGCGACTCTGTTAGGACCAAATAAATCTATATGAATCAACTGCAAATGTCTATAAGTGCTTTCAATATTGATGGATTTAAAAGATGACCAAGTTGCCTTGTTCTTTTCACAGTCCGAACAGACCATATCTCTCTTGAAGGAAATTTTTGGGAGTCCTTTTACCAGCTTTTTAGTACATAGCCTTGAAACGGTGTCCAGTTTGCATGTCCTAGCGTCATGTGCCATAGCCAGCTTTCATCCTGATTGGCTACTAGGCACTTCCCTGCAATGTTCGTACGTTCTAGAAAGAAAACATAAATATTGTCTTCTGTGGTCACTTCATATACGGGATTTCCAATATACATCTCATAAATAGAATATTTGTCTTTCACAAAATTGATGCCACAACCATTATTTGCCAAACACTTATGTTCAATAGGTTATGTTTAAATTCTGTGACTAGACAAACATCTTTTATTTATGCCTTCGTCTGCCTTCGAGTGGAACTTATCCAAGTTATCCTTGGTTTTCAGGATAAAACAACGACAACCGAAAACTGTAAAGTAAGAAATGTTTAGAATCCTTCCAAACCACAATTCATAGGGGGTTTTCTTCAATATTGGTCGAATTAACACCCTATTCAAAATATGACAGGCTGTACTTACAGCTTCTGTCCAAAAATATTTAGAAAGATTATGCTGATTCACAATGACTCTAGCAATATCGCGTAGAGTACAATTTCGCTCCACAAGACAATTTTATTGAGGAGTTCTAGGATAAGAAAACTAACGGTAATATCCATTATCATCACAAAACTTTTTGAAATCAGTATTTTTGAATTCAACACTATGATCACTTCGGATTTGAGTAATCATAAAGCCTTTTTTGTTTTGTACCGTTTTGTAAAATACTAGAAATTCAAAAACACTATCACTTTTGTTTGATAAAAAGTACACCCAAGTATAACGAGAGAAATCATCAACTATAACAAAAGCGTGGAGTTTACGCCAAAACTAGCGACTCTACTAGGACCGAATAAATATCCCTTACTCTTGGCAGCATAGCTGAGAAATATTCCTTCGTCTGCCTTTGAGTGGAACTTATCCAAGTTAACCTTGGTTTTCAAGATAAAACAGCGACAACCAAAAATTTTAAAGTAAGAAATGTTTAGAATTCTTCCAAACCACAATTCATAGGGGGTTTTCTTCGATATTGGTCGAATTAACACCCTATTCAAAATATGACAGGCTGTACTTACAGCTTCTGTTCAAAAATATTTAGAAAGATTATGCTAATTATTGCCAAAGGAAACATACCAAAGGAAACATACCAAAAATACCTATTCCTATAATATCACCTCGAAGATTATTGCCAAAGGAAACATACCCTTCTCTCTTCATCGATAGCGTAGCGAATAATGATGCATCACGAGTCACGTGCTACGAACATCCGCTATCGAGTATCTACTTGCTTTTAGCATGAGAGGATTGAGGGTCCACCTACAAAAGGAGTAGATATAACTTTTGGTACCCATTTCTTCAAGGGTCCATTATGATTAGTCTTAGGAATCCAAGCAAGTATATTTGTGTCAACTGGCTTTCTAGCTATACAGTATTGTTGTATGTGCCCATGTGTACCACATTATGTGCATGTGATATTTAAATTGTGTTCTTGGTTTCTGTGTTGACAAATTTCTTGTGTCCTTTTTGGAAACCTATATGTGAAAGAATGATTGTGAGAAACATGTTACTTTTGTGCTTTCTTTGGTCTAGTCCTTTTTTATGTATGCTTTGTATTAGGACTAACCTTAGGCCATGTAACAGGGATGACCTGTTTGCCTAACTTGATCTCTAAATTTTTAGAGATTGCACAAGACTCCTTGAATTTAGCAATCATATCCGTGAGTCTTTGCTCAGTGACTAGGTGTCTCTTCTTCTCTATGTCATAATTTTTTTGAACTTTGACATAGTCTCTTTTTTCTTCTCTATGGTGAGGATAGCCTCATGATAGTCCAATTTAATCTTGGCTATCTCTTCCGTGTTACCGGTAGTAGATGTCTCTTTAATATTTTTAATAAAATTAGACAATCTAGCTACTTCGGTTGTGTATGCTTTTATCTCTTCGCGAGATTGCTTATACTTGTCTAACATATTTCTGTGCTCTTCAAGTAGTTCGCTAAAGGCATTTTCTAATTCATCGAAAGTAAAATCATCATATAGAGGGTTCTTAGATACCTTTTCGTATGCTATTATACAGACGTTTGCTGTGCTGCTGGGTCTGTCCTCCTCCTCTGATTCACTAGTCTCACTTTCGTTCCAGATGTTGGTATTTACGTACTTTTGACCAATTGTAGCTTTTTTGTTCGATCTCGATCGGTCACATGGACTGCTCTTCTTCATTATTGGATAGTCCTTCTTTATATGCCCTGACTACTTGCATCCAGAGAAGATTGTTTCTTCCTCGTTGCTTTCGTGGATGTCTTTCTTCTTTCGGTTTGATCTCTCAAACTTTAAGTTTTTTCTAAAGTTTTTGACCAGCAGGGCCTGTTCATCACCATCGGAATCTTTTTTTATCAGAATCATTGTATGATATTCTTCTGGCTTCAACTTTGAAGGAGATTGATTTTTCTTTGAGAGTTGCTTCTTCAAATTCTTGTAATTCTAGCTCATGGGTGCCCATCAGTGTCAATGTCATTGTGGTGAGATTGTTTTCATCTATGACCGCAGTGGCCTTCAGATTCCAGTTCTTTGTCAGAGCCTGTAGTACCTTACTGACCTTTTTTTATGATTGTTGTAATCCATACCAAGAGATCGTAAATGATTAGTAATATCAAGGAAACAAGTGAACATCTGTGTAATTAACTCACCAGATTTTATCTTGGAAGACTCGTATTCTTGTGTCAATCTACTGATTTTGGTTCCTTCATTTAGGAAGTTCCTTCATGAGTTACCTTAAGAAGTCTCCAAATTTAATTAGAAGTCGTACAGGTTGATATGCAATTAAACTTAATTTTGTTAATTACACAGAATAGTGCATTGATGGCTCGTGCATCTAGACTAGCCTGTGTCTTTTCATGCTCAGTATATTTGTCATGTGGCTTATCTACTAGTACACCATCAATCACTATTCTAGGCGGTTTCTTATAACCGTCTATTACTATCGACCAAAGATCAAAGTCCAGTGACTTTATAAAGAAACTCTTCCGTGTTTTCCAATAGGTATAATTCGTTCTATCAAATAGTGGAGGGTCTATTTTTGGATTGCCCTTTACTGTTGAATATAGATTTAACGGCTACCATCGACATAGACTCTCGAGATGGTTATGTATATGTATAACCTGCTATGATACAAATTGTAGGACCATTGAGTACCTCTAGAGGGGGGAGAGTGAATAGAGTGTGTACGTTCAGCAAAAAATACCACCAAACTATATACTATGACAGGTAAATGATAGTAAATAAAAAGCAGTGAAGTAAGAGTCAAGAAGATCAAACTCAGTGACACATCGATATATACAGATATCCCTCTGAGAGGCCTAATCCAGTCTAGAGTACTTTTGTTCGATGTTAATCCACTATAGCACAAGATAAATGAGAGCTTGTAGTCTTTTACAACACTGTGCTTGGCGACGAGCGTACGATCGACTCCAGAGGACGATTTAAAAACTGGAAATTTTCTAAATGCAGCCTCCGATACAACTTTTCAACACCAAACTTTAGATTAAACAGAAACTGTACTTGCTTGGCTAAGAGTAGTATGGGCTTAAGTAGCTCGTAGGAAACACTTAGGAATGAATAGAGAAGAGAAGATTGAATGAATGAGTGATTTGGAAGTGTGAAAATTCTTCCCTATTTAGTGTTTTTTTAGATCGAATTCTGTCAGAGTTCGGATGCAGAAATCTCACATTCGAACGTTGGATGCAGGCTTGGAGAAAAATTTAAAACAAATATGAAACTACCTTGGACCGAACTCGGGCTGAGTTCTGCCCGAGTTCTGCCTGAGTTAGTCAGAACAGTTTGGGCCAAATCTGTTATGTTTTGGGCTTTTAAAAAATGTGGACTTTTGGATTTTGTATATGTGGATATGTCGGCTAATTTTTATGAACTGATAAAAACCTAAGCCAGTAGCGATCCTGATCAATCTTACATATTCTTTCTAGACTCAATAAAAAGTAAAATTACAGAATAAATATGAAAAAGACTTGATCTTGAATCCAGTGCTTTGGGTTCTTGATGACGACGCAATGTTTGTACTTTGTAGCAGTAGACGTAGATTTAGGATACAGTTATTTTTCTAACTTGAAACTTGTAAACTCGTTGCAGTATATGTATTTTGCATATCAACCAAAGTTGACGTTGATTATCAAAATCAGGTGTGATAATTTATTAATGAGTCAACAATAATAACATTTTATGGTCACCAATAATATCTAAATCTCATCCATGACACAAATAAAGAATAATTAATCAGCTTGCATCAATTGAATTATAAGAATGAAATATTTGTCGGGTAGATACAAATCCTTACCAAGCAAATGAAAGAATGAATATAAATTAAAAGGATGACAGTAAATGAATCCATGATCGAAAGGGAGATCATAGAATCCACAACAAAGACTCTGGCAAGGAATCAAACTCCTTGGGATACTCCCGATCGTTTATACCTGAAGAGATCTTCATGTCCTCAGTGTTATGTAACATGTCACAACCCGCACCCGGATATTCAGGCACGAGTACGTAGGCCATGCCCAGCCTACACTGTAGTATCAATAGTAGAGCGCTGTCAAGTACCCAATAAATATCTACAATATCTATATGATCCACAATAACACATGTAATCAATCACATCACATATAGCTAAAGAAGATATAAATAGAACATAATAATAACACTAAAACAACTAGAATCTACAATGATCGTACATATCAGGAACGTATCGGAGACAAATTCGATAACGAACATAAATCTCAAAGAAGAAATAATAGCCTAGAGCTCCTAGGGGACAACTCACGACAAATGGAATCTCGAGATCTGTCTTAGCTAGCATCATCATGTAGTCCAAGAATATGGGAGCATAACAACTTTAAAATATGGTTATCCAGTCAGGATTGGAGCAAAGTTTCTAACTCTGAAAATATTTTCATTGCATGGTAGGAAATATATAACATGCAATAGAAGAATATACATGATGTACTAGATGAAAATAAAGAGAAATAGCATAACAAAGGTATAGAAAAAATAAGTACATGAATAAGATAGAGAATATGTCAAACTGAAATAAACACTAAGTGATTTAGATCACAAGCCAGTTATGTGACTGGTTTAGGTTGCACATAATTATTCTACGGTAACTCGATTATACGTGAAGGATATAATCGACATGCACATGATTACACAAAGGGTTTTAATCACATAACTACTTCTACTCTCCCGTCTCAACCAATACTCATAGATCTGATAATGACATCTTATGTTTATGATTGTTATTTGCACAACAAGCAGATGAGTGAATAATAAGAATACAAGGACTACATGATGCACATGATAAAGTACATGCACATAAAATACCCTATGTACCCGATAAGGGGGTAACATCTCTTGACAAGATCTATTTAGCACTAATTCGTGTAACAGCATGTCAGCATCATGTAAATTAGTCTAGAGAAGGTAATATAGATACTATCATGAAGAAAATGATCAGAGGTAGGTACTCGCCTCAATTTGTTGGAGTCGATGTACATGACACGAATTTGTCGACACGGAATAGGTAACGATGTTATGCTCCACAAGATGGTCTCAAACGACGGCACAAACAGTTCTCTTGAGTCAATAATAGTCCAAATAGCCTATTTTGGTATATAGAAACCCAATATCAGAGTTCGGTACGATAATCGAATCAAGAAATAGGAAACGATTATAATAGTCGCAATTTATGATTTGACTAAAGAAATTTAATTCAAGAATGAGAATGAGAAATTACTATTAGTATGTAGTAAAAATATCTATTTACTATTTTTGAAATCCTTAATTAAAATATTATGATTTTATAATAAATGTCTAGAGCAAGTTTGAAATATATTTTTAAATGTATAAGTCTAACATTTAGTAACCAAGAATTATATATATATTTTTAAATGTATAAGTCTAACATTTAGTAACCAAGACTTATATATATATATATATATATATATATATATATATATATATATATATATATATATATTGTTTTTTTTTTTGTATTTTTGTTTTAATTTGTGTGTGTGTGTCTATTTGAAAACCCAGGAAATCATTTTAGTACTAAGACCCCAATTTTGTCAAGTATGATTTTTAGGTCAAACTTTATAATTATACTTTAGAAATATCATTATATATTTTTATGAAATTCCAAATTAATAATACCAATAGTAACAAAATTCTAATAAAAATAACAACGCAACGTATATATACATGTTATACAAAACACTTAATATATAGTACATCGAATATATATATATATATATATATATATATATATATATATATATATAAAATATATATATATATATATATATATATATATATATATATATGTGTGTGTGTGTGTGTGTGTGTGTGTGTGTGTGTGTGTGTGTGTATACACACACACACATATACACACACACACACACATATATATATATATATATATATATATATATATATATATATATATATATATATATGTGTGTGTGTGTGTGTATATGTGTGTGTGTATATATATATATATATATATATATATATATATATATATATATATATATATATATATATATATATATGTGTGTGTGTGTGTGTGTGTGTGTGTGTGTGTGTGTGTGTATGTAGACCCCCAAATTTTTTAAGGATTTTTATTATTATTTTAGGTGCCTAAATAATTTATTTAGAATTATCTTGTTATAAATATAGTCGTAGTCATGCCTAAATTTTGTTATGCATATTGACTAGACAATGTGGCATGGCTAGTACAGTCATAGGCCCTGACTAGCCTACAAGCTATAAACCCCATATTTTATTTTTATTATATTAATATTTGAGTCATTTCTATCTATTTAATAAGTTTGGTAAATGGTTATATAATTTTTTTCCTTATTAATCAAAAACTAGCAATAATTCATTTTATGGTATTTTGCTTTCAATAATCGATACTAAAAATACTTATAAAGTAAAGATTGAGTTAATAAAATTTTAGGAATTAGTTCTGGTATTTTATGGTATATATATGTGCATGCTATACATATATCTATATAATTATATGTATTTTAGATGTAAAATAGATATAATAAATGACAAATATTTTGTGCATGGCTTGTTATTGTAGCAAAAAAAATGTTTATATTATTGTGGAATCACATTATAGATTTTTTGAAATATTTTTAGAAATTGTTGAGTCATACTTGTATATATACTAAGATACCTATATATAAGTATAAGAGATTTTATATATATAAACAAAAAAGAAAAAATATATATATAAACAAAAAAAATTAGTCAATTTATCGCGAGATTTTGTAAATCTCGCGATATGGCTATTAAGCAAATAACCGACAATATATATACTGTCAGTCTAAAATTTTCGAAGATGTGATCAACTAGATGTCACTCTCCGTTTCCGGAATACGTAAATTTTTTATTTTTCCTGTATATGGTATCTGGCACCTGTATCTAAATTGTATGTATCCTGTATTTGCACCTGGCCATGGCATGGAACAGTATCTCATTGCGGAATAGTGTGCCACTACTTATCCTTGTTTGGTTGTAGGCGTGGTTCACTATTTCGATGATAGGATTTCTGGACCGTGTTATGGTTAGGATTTTATTTAATTAATTTGATTAATTGTTTAATTGTTGCATGAAGCATTTAACATGTCATTAGTCATATGGTTAAGAGCATGCTTAAGATTAGGGTTCTTTGAGTCAACCCAACCCCTATATAAATTTTCTTCCTCTCTCTCTCCTCATTCACTTTTCATTTCATTTTTCCTCCAACCAACATTTAGGCAAGTACACCTTGTACCAAATAGAGAGATTCTTATATTTTTCATTCTTGATTTTTTTTTCCTTTGATATTATTTGTCTATATTGTTCTTCTCTTCATTCTCTACAAGTTTAGTTATTGGAGTTTTTGATTTTAATGGCTAGTTTTGTGTAGATCTAAGTTTCTAAAACAAGGGTTTTATGGATTTTTATGGTTTTGATCTATCAAACTTGGTTGTTTTCGAAAATAGGGGTCCTATTTTGTAGGAAATCTTATTCTACCCAATTTTGGCTTTTGAACCGCCAAATTTTAACTTGTTTTGAGGAAGTTATGCCCAAAATAATATTTGGACATCTTCTATATTCGTCTGTCCCGATTCTGGCACGGACGATGAATAGTGCCACATGGCTTGCATAGTGCCACATAGAATGAATAGTACCGCATGATGAATAGTATCGCATGTCATGCATAGTGTCGTAGGCTTGTATAGTACCGTATAGATGAATAGTGCCGTATGGCTTGCATAGTGCCGCAGGCTTGTATAGTACCGCATAGAATAAATAGTGCCACAGGATGAACAGTATCGTATGGCTTGCATAGTGCCATAGGCTTACATAGTGTCATATGGAATGAATAGTGCCGTAGGATGAATAGTGCCGTATGGCTTGCATAGTGCCGCAGGCTTGCATAGTATTACATGGAATGATAGTGCCGCAGGATGAATAGTGCCGCATAGCTTGCATAGTGTCGCAGGCTTGTATAGTGCCGCATCAAATGAATAGTGCCACATGATGAATAGTACCGCATGGCTTTCATAGTGCTGCATGGATGAATAGTGCCGCATGGCTTTCATAGTGCCGCATAGTGCCTATTTTGGCTATTTTTGGCTATTTTATGCCCTATTTGACTGATTTGTGGCCATGATTTCTCCCAACTCCCAACATAAAAGTTGTAGATCTTCGTCTTGGCTTCAAGGATCTTTATGTCTCACTTTAACCAGAATTCATATGTGACTTTTATGTCACGAGGGGTCCGTGTGACTTCCTGACTTGACCGTGTTCCTTATTTGATTACCTGTATACGAGCCGGTACCTATTTCTAAGTATGTATTGAGATAGAATATTAGTATACACTGCGGTGCTATTTAATGAGTGTACTGAGGTGTGACTCTACGTGCTATGTGATCATTCGTGTTATATGTCAATACATGTGTACCTTCCAACACAATCATGGTAATTGGTCAGTAATAGCATCGTGGTATAATGATTGTTGTTTGATGCATTACACTAAGCATGGATATAGATTGAGTCGATATGGATTCATACTTAGGGTACATGTACTATGGTACAACATATAGGAGGATGACCATGTAACCACGACAAGTAATTCTAATATCAAGATAGGGTTAAACTAAGCAACTTAAATCGGCAGAAGCATTGGAAGGGAACAGAATCTCGAGATCGTGCCATACTAGCCACCCCAGGTCCAGTCCTGACGTATCGGGTTGGCCGCCACGGATACAGTTTCATCCGCCTATAGTAGATGACTATATCTGATTCCTATGTGCTATGTGTTATATCTTTTAGCACGGTGGCCTTATGGGAGACCGGTGCATATTTAAAGTGCTACGCGTATATGTATATTTATAATGGATTGGCTAGCCCTGCTGGGTTGACACGATCCAAGGATTCCTAAATTGTATTACTAGAATAATCCAGACAAATCATAGAAAGCCGTAGGATTGATTGGCCTCTTGTAAGCCTACTTATTTGTGATATATTTTCTTCTCTTAGCAACTGAGGAACATGGACTATCTTGGTGCGTGGTCCAACCCATGTCCTTATTTGGTTGTTGGGTTGGGCTATTATGCTGCGATAGGCTATGGACCAAAGTCGCGATCAGAAGCCCTTTACCTGTCCATGGTTATAGGATATATCTTATCTCGGCACGATATTGGCACCGTTTGTCCTTGTTTGGTTGTAAGGGTGTCGTATTGTCTCGATGATATGGTATAAGCCTATAACTTATGAATCAGGTCTTATTTTACTCTTTGGGTTTTATCTCACTCGTTTGTGCTCTCTTGTGGTACTTGCTATTCGGGGCCTGACCCCGCTGGTTTTGTTTGGCCAGATCTCGTAGTAGCGCCAGAAGATCCAGCCTTCTACCCGAACGATGGTGCACACCAGGAGTATGGGTGCCAGGGACCATGAGTGGGTTTCTTCTTCACTGCTCTGATATCTTCTATTTTGTACTTGGCGTTTAGCCACCGGCACCTGTTAGCCGATAGTTCTGGACATTCATTTTCTTACATAATTGTAATTAAATCAGACCGCCGCTGACTATAGTTATGTACTATTGACTCTCGGTACTAGCTCATTATTTTGTATAGCTAGGCTCATGAATCATTTTGATAAAGCGTCGGGGATGCCTTACTGCTTTGTCTTATATGATCATTATTTACTGCTTTTTGTTTTGATTGATTGAGACATAGATGCCTAGTGAGACCATAGGAGACTTGATTGTAGCATGCACCCGTATGACGTTTATATACCTCATATGGAGTAGCTGGCCTAGTCCGTCTCAGTATTCCAGTACTGGGGCGTGACAAGGTTTTATTGGTGGCCCATGCAGGTCTGTTTTTTAGACTTGTGGGGTATTACGATTATTGGAGTCTCAATCAAAATATGTTCCCCTTGATCTCCGGATTCATTTTTTCTTTCTCCCACGTTGATTGCTAACTTGATTATCATCATTGATTCCTTCCCGTACCTGTCTTTTGATACCTTGTATTGTTTCCTTTAGGGGCACCATATCATTCTCGGCTATTGGAGGAGCCCACCTGGGAGAGAATCCAGTAGAGCAGGGACCAGTTGGAGATCAGCAAGGGGTAGCCTCTCTACCTGGACCGATTCATATCAAGAACGTTACCGAGCATGAGCCAGTTGAGCCGTAGAGGCCAGAGGTTCCCGTACCTCCAGTGGTGCCGGTAGTACCAGTAGAACTAGACGTACCGGTACTGTTATAGATTA
The DNA here is from genome assembly GCA_029216955.1 of Iris pallida. Lineage (NCBI taxonomy): Eukaryota > Viridiplantae > Streptophyta > Magnoliopsida > Asparagales > Iridaceae > Iris > Iris pallida. The sequence goes on from JANAVB010042617.1 coordinate 9,514,755, forward strand.
TCAGAGGGTTATTGGAGACCCAGCAATACCAGACGGCAGCCCAACAGCAACAACAGACCCAGCAGCAAGAATAAAATATGCTACCGAACCAGGGGTTACAGTTAGCTCTTGAGAGGAGTGTCAGAAATGATTCAGGAGCATTTGAGAGGTTTTACCGACTTAACCTGAGGTACTTTGACGGTACGGAGGATGCTTTCACAGCGGATGCTTGGCTTCAGGATATTGAGGCCATATTGACCGCAACAAAGGTTCCAGCAGAAGAGAAGGTTGACCAGGTCAGACTGTCACTTCAGAATCTTGTCCGCGACTGGTGGCATCAGAAGAGGTTAGAATGAGGCGTCCTGTTACTTGGAATAGCTTCAGTACCAGATTCAAGGCTAAGTACTTTGGCGTGGTAGCTCGGTATGAGCTTCAGCAGAGATTTATCAGCCTCAAGCAGGCTGATACGACGGTAGATAATTATGCAGCGGAGTTCTGTAGATTGAGTAGGTTTGCTCAGACGATGGTGGCGATAGAGCCAGAGAGAGCAATGATGTTCCAGTAGGGACTTCACTTAGATATTATGCAGCTGGTCGAGGGACACGACTACCAGACATTCGATGCAGAATTGATGGCGGCTCGGAGGCACAAGCTTACTATTCAAAGGTTATCAGCAAGGACTGGAGGCCAGAAGAGGTCTCATACGCAGAGTGCGAGAGGAGGAGGAGCAGTACCTCGGACGTCAGCACCAGCACCGGGCATCCGTATTCGTGATGCAGCTCCGGCCACAACAGTTGTGACAGTATCAGTTCGACAGCAGCAACCGAGACACCAGCAACGTCAGGAGACACCAGTGGGTTGAACTTATTGTGGTAAGGGAGGGCACACTCGGGAAGTGTATCGGTTAGCGAATGGGCAGTGCTTGAGCTGTGGAGGTTCAGACCATCGTATATCTATGTGCCCACAGATGCAGAGGCCAGGAGGGCCAGCTCAACAGTTTCCAATATTACCAGCTCCAGAGGTAGCACCGTATCAAGGGCCAGCACTAGCAGTGAGGCCACTAGCCCAGCGCCTATTGCTGACACAAGCTCAGATGTACCGACAAGCGCAACATTAGGTAGGACCACATCAGGCAGGGCCACAGAGGCCGCAGCAGCAGGGCCAGGGAAGGAAGCAGCAGAGAGTCCAGCGGGGGTAGAAGCAAATAAAACTTGGAGTATTAGAGCAGAGGTTGGCCGAAGGCGATCAGATTGTGGGTAAGTTTTCAGTATTATTTATTATAATTCCTTGGGTTCTATATTCGACGAGTGAAGGTTGTTAGGGTTATATACTAAAAGTATCACTTCTGTAGTAACCTTGTTTCCTTAAATTTTGAATGAGAATTATATGGGCAAATGTTTGCATATTGTATTTGTTACAAGTGTTAATGCAAATATCTGATATTCTATATTGTAGATAATATGGTGTGTGGTGTCACACAGAAGATCATATTATTAGTTCCCTATGGAGTATATAAATAGTTCACAGCCTAGATGGACTTGGACAATCTATTGGAAAGGTTATAGTGTAATCTGGTATTAGTCTATCTTAACTATAGGTTTACACTAGTACACTTTGTGTGTATTGAACAGGACCGTTTGAGGTTGTTTTTTTTGTACTGACTAAATAAGAGAACAAATACCTCTGTTATTATAGATGCTTGTGCTCTTAATTCAGATATAATAGCAGACATGTATATGCAGTGTGCCTTACTTTGACTCATAAAAGAGTGAGATTTATTATGGATCAACAACCTCTATGAATTAGGTAATAACATTGTATGTATGATGGGCTGTTGATTATAATTGGAATCCATGTCCCGATACATCGGGTTGATGATGTCCCCTTAAGGATCTCATAAAGAATGTCATGTAGACCCTGCAGGTGGATTATATCCGACATGACAAATAAAGTTAACGATACTACTTAAGGATAAAAGATGTCGAATCAATATAGTTGTCAGTAACTTAATTTGATCGACGGATATTCGATATCTTAATATGGGGAGCCAAACGAGCATATAATAAAAGGAGCCCACAAAAATAATTTAGGATTAGGGAGGTAGTGCAACAATAGCTCATTAGTGGACCGAGCTATTTTAATGGGCCTGGATTGTGTGTTCGGGCTGAACACGGAATATCTAGATCCATTAGGAGGCCTAACCCTAATTTCTCCTTATGGTCCCTACTGTAGCCTATATATATCCTCAATTCTCTGGCCTCCATATTACTGATCGGTAATCTGAAGCTTTCTCTAAATTCGTGATTCACATAAGGAGAGAAAGAGAGGGCTGCCAAGGAGAAGAAAAGGTTGGAAGTTCGTCACCCACACGATGTCCAACTCGAGGAAGGAATACGTATAAAAGGTCTTGGGGTCGTCCGCTCGAGATTACCAGGAATTACTTATCTTCTTTCTGCCGCAGGTATGATTCGTGAACCCTAGTTTCCGCCTATGAAGGGTTAGAGCACGTATTAAATCTGTTTAACTTTCTATCGATCAATACGCACACCAAAGTAAGGGTCCTGGAAATCTCCAGTTCCATCAATTGGTATCAGAGCTACTTTAGATCTACGTATTGATTGATTCGTCCATGTTGTCAAATAAAACCTGCGCTGTGTAATAGTCGGTGGATATAGATCTGTTCTAACTTGGTTTTACAAGCATCTTAGATCCAACTATTATGGTCCAATATATGTTTTTGATTGTGTTGTTTAAACAACGGATATGTTGTGGATGTTGTTTTTGCTGTGGATGTAATTAAAATTACGAGGGTTGATCGTGCTTATTATTTGAATTTTTCAATCTAGATTATGTGTGAACTCTTTCGGGAGGCATAGGATTGATGTAATTTTAATTATTTTTGATCAATTGTGATGGCGGTGGTGGCTGTTTTCTGATGCCGGATGAGATGCTGGTTTTAAGCAGTCCAGAGGCAGACAGATAATTTTCGATGAAGGAATCGACAGCCAAAACCTTAAAAAAATTCGAGGCACTGCCCTGAACCCCGCGACCTGACCGGGCAGGTCGAACCCAGAATAGATCTACGCAGTGCCAGATTTTGGATTCAGATAGTTGAGGGCAGAGCAGAAAAGCTGACCATAATAGTTGGATATTTTTCTCTTATTTGTTGTCATTTTTCTTTTTTGATTATGCATGTTTATTATTGTGTGGTTGTTTTTTTTTAAAAACTAAGCCTACATTAATAATGGACAACATGGACATAATATCAACTAGTAGATAAACCCTCATTGTTAAATAACTAAGTGGGAGAGGATATTTATCTAGTATAAATCCTATGGTCTTCATTACTGGTTTGTAGGTGATGTAATTATACTTGCGCGTTGGCTTCAGTGCCTTCCTTCATATCGGATGAGTATAATTATGGATCACTAGTACAAACTTTCTTAGGGATAATTGTAGAAAGTTACCTAGTATGTGTTCACTTCTCCATCTGAAGGAACTCATTACAAGGTAATGGATTTAGTATTAAGTAATGGTATACACTTAGATACAAATAATGATATCCTCTCCATCGGAGTCACTGCTATTATTTGAATGACCAGAGCAAGACCAATATATTAATTTATTTGTCATAAAGTTACGTTGATATGATAGTAAAATTAATAAGAAAAACCTACTTGAACAAAGTTGAATTGTATACGTCCACACTATCGTGGCATGTTAAATTCATGGTGTTCAAGGGGTTGGTAAATTTTTATTATTGTTTTGATGGAATCAATATTAATTAATTCAAAAGTTTTTTGTCCTATATAATTTTATTTATGTGATTCTCAGGATTTCAAAAATAGGTTCTTTCAGTCCACTTATGGTGATTCTTAAAGAAAATAAACTTACTGGACCTAATTATATTGACTGGAAACGTAATTTAGACATTGTTCTGACTGCTGAGAGTACAAATATGTACTTATTGAGGAAGACCCACCTAAGCCTGATGCTAACTTGATTGAAGAAGTCAAAGAGGCTTATAAGAAGTGGCAAAAGGCAGATGAGATAGTACGGTATTACATTCTGGTATCTATGTCAAATGTACTGCAACATCAGCATCAGGCCATGGTTACAGCTTATGACATCATGTATAACCTCAAGGAACTCCTCGGACATCAGAGTAGAGCAGCTAGGCAGTTTGCTATAAAATGTTTGATGAATACAAAAATGGCTGAGGGTTTATACCAGTAAGGGATCATGTTCTCAAGATGATGGGTCATTTGAATGAGATGGAGATCTTGGAGCTAAAATCGATGGAGAATCCCAGGTCGATATCATTCTCGGGACTATGGCTAAAGTTTTGACAATTTATGCCTTAATTACAATATGAACAAAATGTTGTATAGTTTGGTAGAACTTGCAAAAGAGCTATAGGATGCTGAATCTCTCTTTAGGCAGAGGTGGTCATGTTTTTGTTTCTGAAAGGCTTCTACTTCTAAGCCAAAAGGCGGTAAGAAGAAGAATAACATTCAGAAATAGGCAAACTCAGCAAAGAAGGGCATGGGACCTCAAGGTGCGGTGAAAAAGCTGAAAGGCAAATGTTTCAAGTGCAAAGGGTCAGGACATTGGAAGACTGATTGTCCACTCCTCAAACAAGGAACAAAGAAGGTATATCTCATTTACTAGTAGTTAAAACATGTTTAGCGGTATTATCTATCGACACCTGGTGTGTAGATACAAGAGCCACTAATTATGTCTGCAATACATTACAAGGAGTTCCAGGAAACTAGACGGCTCAGTGATGGAGAGATATGCTTGTTCATGGTGATGCTACAAAAGTATCGGTCATTGCATTAGGAGATGTCACTTTATCTTTGGTAGAAATAAGTCTTTGACATTGAGAGATTGTCTTTATGCACCTTCACTTAGAAGGAATTTAGTTTCTATTTCTATGTTAGTTAAGGATGGATATTCAGTTTATTTTAATGACAATATTGTTATTAGAAAGAATAAACATTTTATCTGTTCTGGTGCATTGGTTGATAATCTGTATGTCATTAATCCTATTTGCCCACAATGTAACTTATGGAAATGAATAATATGTCATCTAACTTAAATAAAGAAAGGAACCTTCTTGTATGAAGCAAACATATCTTTGGCACTTGCGATTGAGGAATATTAACTTAAGAAGGATTCAAAGACTGGTTGAAGATGGACCTTTGAGTTCATTGGAAGTGGAGGCACTACCAGTTTATGAATCCTGCTTGGAAGGTAAAATGACCAAAAGGCTTTTTACGGCAAAGGGGTATAGGACTAAAGATGTGTGGAATTGGTTCATTCTGATTTGTATGGACCCATGACTATCTAAGCTAGAGGTGACTTTGAATGTTTTATCATATTTATTGACAATATTCAAGGTATGAATATATTTATTTGATGCGCCGTAAGTCTGACTGCTTTGAAAAATTCAAAGAGTACAAGGGTGAAATGGAGAAAACATCATAGAAAATGTATAAGTCATTATGATCAGATCATGGTGGCGAGTACCTCTTTGGAGAGTTAGAGATATTTATCAGAGGCTGGGATTGTATCCCAATTGATGCACCTGGAACGCCCCAGCAGAATGGTGTAGCCGAAAAAGAATAGAACTATTATGGAGATGGCTAGATCAATGATGAGTATTCGGATTACCAGATTCCATTTTGGAGATATGCCTTAGAGACTGCAAACTTATATTTTGAACTTGGTTTCTTCTATGTCAGTACCTCTTACTCCCACAGAGCTATGGATTGGGCGTAAGCCTAGTCTGAAACATGTTCGCATTTGGTGTAGTCCAGCACATGTGCTGAATAGGAAAGCAGATAAGTTGGAATCTCGTACAGAAGTACGCTTGTTTGTAGGCTATCCAAGAGGAACGAAAGGAGGTTTATTTTATAGTCCTAAGGATAAGAAGGTCATTGTTAGCACCAATACCGATTCTTAGAGGAAGACTATGTGATGAACCATAAACCCACAAGTAGAGTTGTTCTAGAAGAACTGAGAGGTGAGACACCAAGTACTTCAGTACCAACAGTATAAGAGGATGAACCACAAATAACTGCACAACGTGTCACAAATGTTATACCACAACCGATAGTGCCTCGTCGTAGTGGAAGGGTTGTGATACAACCTGATAGATATATGTTCTTGGGAGAGTCGTCAGACTTCGTCCCTGAGGAACAGGATTATGATCCATGTACCTACAATAAAGCAATCCAAGATAAAGATGCAGAGTCTTGGCAAAAAGTAATAATATCTGAAACTGAATCTATGGATTCTAATCAGGTCTGGGAGCTTGTAGAACCACCATTGATGTAAAAGCCATTGGATGCAAGTGGATCTATAAGAGAAAAAGAGGATCAGATGGTAAGGTTGAAACCTTTAAAGCTCGGCTTGTAGCAAAAGATTTTACTCAAAGAGAGGGTATCGATTATGAGAAAATCTTTTCTCCAGTAGCCATGCTTAAGTCTATCCGGATTCTTTTATCTATTGCAGCTCATCTCGATTATGAGATTTGGCAAATGGATGTCAAGACAGCTTTCTTTAATGGAAGTCTTGAGGAAGACATCTATATGAAGCAACCAGACGGGTTCATTGAAAAGGGCCAAGAGCATCTTGTTTGTAAGCTCAAGAAGTCCATTTATGGACTTAAGCAAGCTTCCAGATCTTGGAACATATGTTTTGATTAGGTGATAAAATCCTATGGATTTGATCAATATCAGGATGAATCATGTGTAAAGAAAGTGTGACAGAAACATGGTGGTGTTCCTAGTACTTTATGTGGATGACATCTTGATCATTGGAAACAATGTGAAGGTGTTATCTGATGTAAGGGTATGGTTATCCAAATAATTTGATATGAAGGACTTGGGAGAAGTAGGTCACATCCTTAGGATCAAAGTTCTACGAGATCGCAAGAAAAAGATATTGGGCTTATCCCAAGCTTCCTATATCAATACTGTACTAACTCGTTTTAGTATGCAAAATTCTAAGAAAGGTTTCTTACCTTTTAGACATGGAATTGCTCTATCAAAGGAGTAGTATCCAAGGACACCTAAAAAGATAGAGAACATGAAGGCAGTTCCTTATGCTTCAGCAGTAGGAAGCTTAATGTATGTAATGCTATATACAAGACCAGACAACTGCTTTGTCGTAGGCCTGGTCAGCAGATATCAGTCTAACCCAGGACAAGAGTACTGGACTGTCGTAAAGCATACCTAAAAGGACTAAAGAGTATGCTAGTTTACCAGACAGATAGTTTAGTTCCCTTGGGGTATACAGACTCAGATTTTTAGTCAGATAGGGATTCTAGAAAATCTACCTCAGGTTATGTATTTACTTTGGGAGGTGGAACCATTGTGTGGAGGAGTATCAAGCAAAAATGTATTGCTGATTCTACCATGGAAGTCGAGTATATGGCAGCCTCTGAGGCAGCCAAAGAAACGGTTTGGCTCAAAAATTTTCTGTTGGACTTGGATGTGGTACCTAGTTTGCCTAAGTCTATTACACCTTATTGTGAATAATGGTGAAGTTGCAAACTCGAAGGAACCACGAGCCCATAAGACAGGTAAACACATTAAGCGTAACTACCGCCTGATACGAGATTTCATAAAGAAAGAAAAAGTTACTATGATCAAGATAGCATCAGCCGACAACCTAGTTGATCTATTTACAAAGAGCTTACCAGCTAAGGCTTTTGATAGTCATGTTGAGGGAATGGGAGTCAGATGTGTAGCAACATGACTTTAAGTATAAGTGGAAGATTTGTAATAGTATACTGAAAAGTAATACTTTGAGTATAAGTGGGAGATTATTAGGGTTATATACTAAAATCATCACTTTTGTAGTAATCTTATTTCCTTAAATTTTGAATGAGAATCATATGGGCAAATGTTTGTATATTTTATTTGTTGAAAATGTTAATACAAATGTCTGATATTCTATATTTAGATAATATGGTGTGTGGTCACACAGAAGATCATTATCAGTTCCTTATGGAGTATAAACAGTTCACAACTTAGATGGACTTGGACAATCTATTGAAAAGGTTGTAATATAATCTGGTATTGGTCTATCTTGACTATAGGTTTATACTAATACACTTTGTGTGTATTAAACAGGACCACTTGAGGTTGTTCTCTTTGTACTGACTACATAAGAGAACAAACACCTCTGTTATTATAGATGTTTTTGCTCTTAATCCGGATATAATAACAGACATGTATATGCAGTGTGCATTACTTTGACTCAAAAAAGTGAGATTCATTATGGATCAACAACCTCTATGAATTGGATAATAACATTGTATGTATGATGGACTGTTGATTATAAATGGAATCCATGTCCCGATACATCGGGTTGATGATCTTCTTAAGGAGCTCATAAGGATTGTCATGTAAACCCTACAGTTGGATTATATCCAACATGACAAATAAAGTTGAACGGTACTACTTAAGGATAAAAGATGTCGAATCAATATAGTTTTCAGTAACATAATTTGATCGACAGACATTCGATATCTTAATATGGAGAGCCAAACGAGTATATAATAAAAGGAGCTCACAAACATAATTTGGGATTAGGGAGGTAGTGCAACAATAGCTCATTAGTGGACCGAGCTATTGTTAATGGGCCTGGATTGTGTGTTCGGGCTGAACACGGGATATCCAGATCCGTTACGAGGTTTAACCATAATTTTTCTCATGGTCCCTGCTGTAGCCTATATATATCCTCTATTCTCTGGCCGCCATATTACTGATCAGATATATGAAGCTTTCTGTAAATTCGTGATTCACATAAGAAGAGAAAGAGAGGGCTGCCAAGGAGAAGAAAAGGTTGGGAGATCGTCGCCCATACGACGTCCAACTCGAGGAGGGAATACGTGCAGAAGATCCTGGGGTCATCCGCTCGAGATTACCAGGAATTACTTATCTTCTTTCTGCCGTAGGATAATTCGTGAACCCTAGTTTCGCCTATGAAGGGTTAGAACATGTACTAAATCAGTTTAACTTTCTATCGATCAATACGCCTTTCTATCGATCAATACGCACACCAAAGTAATGGTCCTGGGAATCCCCAGTTCTATCAAAGGCGACTTTCTCGTCTCACTCATCTGCTCTCGTATCATGTGATATGTGATATTCATCATGTGTCTTGATTACGAGAGTATGTCCTGGGTAGAGTCTCGTTATTTATTAAGTCATTTGTACCGACTTATCTCAAGCGTTGACCCTTGTCCATTTGGGAGTCAGTGTAGGACCTAGGGCAAATTCCTACCCAAATGACTCGGGAGGCATATGTTATTCGTATGTCGCCGATCACTTTCTTTCTCGGGTATGATTAATGTTTGTGCTTTTACTTAATTGTTCTTTCTTTCGTAATTTGTTTATGTGCCATGTGTTGTTTGATAATTGTGCTCGCTATATGTCATGAGTGTATTTTGTGACCTGAGAGCGCGCTCGACTAGCCTTAACAAAATTCTGAGGACAAAATTTTTCTAAGAAGGGTAGAGATGTCACTCCCCGTTCCCGGAATACGTAAATTTTTTATTTTTCCTGTATATGGTATCTGGCACCTGTATCTAGATTGTATGTATCCTGTATTTGTACCTAGCTATAGCATGGAACAGTATCTCATCGCGGAATAGTGTGCCACCTATTGTCCTTGTTTGGTTGTAGGCGTGGTTCACTACTTCGATGATAGGATTTCTAGACCGTATTGTGGTTAGGATTTTATTTAATTAATTTGATTAATTTTTTAATTGTTGTATGAAGCATTTAACATGTCATTAGTCATATAGTTAAGAGCATGCTTAAGATTAGGGTTTCTTTGAGTCAACCCAACCCCTATATTATTCTTTTTCTTTTCTATCTCTCTCTCTCTCTCTTCTCCTTATTCACTTTTTATTTCATTTTTCCTCCAACCAATATTTAGGTAAGTACACCTTGCACCAAATGGAGAGATTCTTGTATTTTTCATTCTTGATTTTTCCTTTGATATTATTTGTCCATATTGTTCTTCTCTTCATTCTCTATAAGTTTTGTTCTTGAAGTTTTTGATTTTAATGGCAAGTTTTATGTAGATATAAGTTTCTAAAACTAGGGTTTATGGATTTTCATAATTTTCATCTGTCAAACTTGGTTGTTTTCGAAAACTAATTGTCCTAGGTTGTAGGAAATATCATTCTACCCAATTTTGGCTTTTAACCGCCGAATTTTGACTTGTTTTAGGAAGTTATGCCCAAAAAATATTTGGACATCTTCTATGTTCATCTGTCCTAGTTCTGGCAGGGACAATAAATAGTACCGTAGGATGAATAATGCCGCATGGCTTGCATAGCGCCGCATGGAATAAATAGTGCCGCATGGCTTGCATAGTACCGCATGGCTTGCATAGTGCCGCCTGGATAAATAGTACTGCATGGCTTTCATAGTGCCGCAGGCTTATATAGTACCGCATAGAATGAATAGTACCGCAGGATGAATAGTGCCGCATGGTTTGCATAGTGCCACATGCTTGCATAGTGCCGTATGGTATGAATAGTACCGCAAGATGAATAGTGCCGTATAGCTTGCATAGTACCCCAGACTTGCATAGTGCCGTATGGATAAATAGTACCGCAGGGCTTGCATAGTGCCGTAGGCTTGCATAGTACCGCATGGAATGAATAGAGCCATAGGATGAATAGTACTGCATGGCTTGCATAGTGCCGCATGGATGAATAGTGCCGCATGGCTTGTATAGTGCCGCATAGTGCCTATTTTGGCTATTTTTGGCTGTTTTATGCCCTATTTGGCTGATTTATGGCCAAAATTTCTTCCAACTGCCAACATGAAAGTTGTAGATCTTCGTCTTGGCTTCAAGGATCTTCATGTCTTACTTTAACCAGAATTCATGTGTGACATTTATGTCACGAGGGGTCCGTGTGACTTCCTGACTTGACCGTGTTCCTGATTTGATTTTCTGTATACGTATTGGTACCTATTTCTAAGTGTGTATTGAGATACAATATTAGTATGCACTACGATGCTATTAATGAGTGTACTGAGGTGTGACTCTACATGCTATATGATCATTCGTGTTATATGTCAATATATGCGTACCTTCCAGCACAGTCATGGTAATTGGTCAGTAATAGTGTCGTGGTATAATGATTGTTGTTTGATGCATTACACTAAGCATGGATCTAAATTGAGCCGATGTGGATTCATACTTAGGGTAAACGAACTATGGTACGACATATAGGAGGATGACCATGTGACCACGACATGTAATTCCAATATCAAGACTGGGTTAAGCTAAGCAACTTAATTGGTAGAAGCATTGGGAGGGAACAGAATCCCGAGATCGTGCCATACTAGCCACCCCAGGTCCAGTCCTGACGTGTCGGTTTGGCCGCCACGGATACAGTTTCATCCGCCTATAGTGGATGACTATATCCGATTCCTACGTGCTATGTTTATATGTTTTAGCACGGTGGCCTTACGGGGGACCGGTGCGTATTCAAAGTGCTACGTGTATATGTATATTTATAATGGATTGGCTAGCCCTGCTGGGTTGACACGATCTGAGGATTCCTATATTACATTACTGGGATAATCCAGACAAATCACAGAAAGCCGTAAGATTGATTGGCCGCTTATAAACCAACTTGTTTGTGATATTTTCTTCTGTTAGCAACTGAGGAACATAGACTATCGTGGTGCGTGGTCCAACCATGTCCTTGTTTGGTTATTGGGTTGGGCTATTGTGCTGCGATAGGCTATGGACCGAAGTCGCGATCAGAAGCCCTTCACCTGCCCATGGTTATAGGATATATTATCTCGGCACGATATTGGTACCGTTTGTCCTTGTTTGGTTGTAAGGGTGTCGTATTATCTAGATGATATGGTATAAGCCTATAACTCATGAATCAGGTCTTATTTACTCATTGATTTTATCTCACTCTTTTGTGCCCCTTGTAGTACTTGTTATTCGGGGCCTGACCCCGGGTTTTGTTTGGCCAAATCTCGTAGCAGCGCCAGAGGATCCAGCCTTCTACCGAACAATGGTGCATACCAGGAGTATGGGCGCCAAGGACCATGAGTGGGTTTTTTCACTGCTCTGATATCTTCTATTTTGTACTTAGCGTTTAGCCACCGGCACCTGTTTAGACGGTAGTTCTGGACATTCAGTTTCTTACATAATTGTAATTAAATCAGACTGCAGCTGACTATAGTTATGTACTATTGACTCTCGGTACTAGCTTATCATTTTGTATAGCTAGGCTCATGAATCATTTTGATGAAGCGTCGGGGATGCCTTACTGCTTTGTCTTATATGATCATTATTTACTGTTTCTTGTTTTGATTGATTGAGACATAGATGCTCTGTGAGACCATAGGAGTCTTGATTGTAGCATGCACCCTCTTGTCTCTTGACAACTACGATCGTCGTATGACGTTTATATACCTAATATGGAGTAGCTGGCCTAGTCCGTCTCAGTATTCCGGTAATAGGGCATGATACCAAAAAATGCTCAATTTTTGATCGATTTGACCTAAATCTTTTTCTATAGAACCCCTACCATATCCTCCACGGGTGCTCGTGCTCGTGTTGGGTTGACTGGGTTGACAGTTGCCGAGCATTTCCGAGATGCTGAAGGGAAAGATGTGCGTCTCTTTATTGACAACATTTTCTGGTTCACTCAAGTAGCTTATAGTAACCTGTGCATTGAATGATTTTCTTGTTATGCATATGCATGTTTTATGGCTCAGTTTATCTTCAATTTTCAGGCAAACTCTGAAGTGTCTGCTTTGCTTGGTCGTATCCCATCTACCGTTGGTTACCAACCAGCTTTGCCACTGATCTTGGAGGGTTGCAAGAGCGTATTACAACTACAAAGAAGGGTTCTATTATATCTGTGCAAGCTATTTATATCCCTGCTGATGCTTTCTTAATTATGCATTTTCGATTTTGATTCTAATATATAAATTTCTTGTTAACTTTCTTTAATTTATTGGCATGGTAAAATCCAGGTTGATTGCTAGGCTCACATTTCAGCGTTGATTACTAAAGTGCTAAGCTGACATTTTTGATTTTTTGCAAAAAGGGCACAACGTGACGCTGAAGTGCATGCAGGCGATGGTGGGGGTTTAGGCGAGAGTAAGGGATCAGAGGATGAGGCTCTCCCACGACGGCGCCGGCTGCAGCAGCACCAAGTCGTCGCTCAGCTGCGTCACTACTTCTCTTTGGGACTTCCGATATCTTCAAGAGATGGCGGAAAGAAGATCCATGGTCAGAATCTACTTAAGTAAATATTTCTAATAATTTGGTTAGCAAAAGAGAGATTTATTCCTATTTTTTGGGTACATTCTGTATTTGGATATTCAATGTAATGAAGATATTGATATATACTATTTTGAGAAATGTAATAAAGATGGTGATATAATATAGTTTTGGATATATATACTGTGCAGTATAGAGCATTATAAATATGCTAATTTGAATAGTATAAA
>JANAVB010042617.1:9528266-9535766 GCA_029216955.1 Iris pallida
TAATTATGAATTACAATATCCCATAATCGGCATTGCATCTACTTAAAAATATGTCTATATAGAATCTTTGTATAGACTGGATGCCTACATGGGCTTGGGCTCAGTTCGGATCCAATCCGGGCTAAAAATGGTATAACCGGTTTCTGCAAAGTCAATAAATATTGGTCATGCTTTCTAATGGTCATGCTATAACTTGGCCTGGTTTTCCTAGTTAGGACACACCGATGGCTTGGCACTCCTCTCATGGCTAAACACTAGTCAAAGCATGCTACTGCACTGCCCGTGCCACGATTCTTAGTTGTCTTGTATTTCAAAACTCAACTATGGCTAAAGTCTTCTACCGTAATAACTAACTAATAATTGTTCGTAAAATTCTAAATTCATCATTTAAATCTAACAAATAATAAAAATATTTTCAAACATTTTCGGGAAGGGAAGCTACATGAAGAATAGGAGAGAGAGAGGGGGGCTTATGTTGCTGCTGCTTATAAAAATAGTCCCCACAGAGTTTGGCCTGAACTCGGTCAGAACTCGGTCTGAGTTCGGCCACTTGGATTTAGGTCTTTTTTGAGTAATTAATAATAAAAATAACTCATAAACTTTTAACTGTTTATTTTAATTAATATTCATCACCTTGGGTTAACTGTAGTGGCTGGATCCCAGCTAGCTGTTCGGAAGACACTTTGTACCCTGTCACTTAGGCTTTTACCCCTCGTTGACAGAAGGACCCTTTCAGCTTTTACTCAAAATAAATTCAATTAATAAATTGCTGAATATCAAATTTGAAGTATTTCTTATTAATTATAACGTATTATGACTGAAAATTTAAGTATGCCTAACTTTCGACATAGATAGTTGAAACGACTTAAGGGGTTTTATGAATATGTCTGTCAGTTGATGATCTGTGTCAATAAACACTAAGTAGATATCCCCATGTTGTTGGTGATCATGCAAGAAGTGGTGATGTATATTAATACTTTTAGTGCACGAATGACATACTGGATTCTTAGTTACTGGATTCGTACCAATCACGCAGTGCTTGTTTGAGTCCATAAAGCACTTTTCTAAGCTTAAAAACGTGATCAGGTTTTTTGAAAATCTTCAAATCCAGGGGGTTGCTTCACAAAAATCTTTGTTTGAAAACCCATTCAAAAATGCACTTTTCACGTCAATTTGAAAAAGTTTAAAATTGTGAAAACATGAAAATGTGCAAAACATGCGAATAGACTCTAGTCTAGCAACACGAGAACATGTCTCGTCATAATCAATTTCTTCTTCTTGATTATAACCTTGTGCAACTAGATATGCTTTATTACGTAGAACATGTCCATCCTCACTCAGTTTATTTCGGAACACCTATTTGGTACCAATTATCGATTGACTAAAAGGTTTAGGAACAAGTTCCCAAACTTGGTTTCTCTCAAATTGATTAAGTTCCTCTCGTATGGCATCAATCCAAAACTTATCAGAAAAAGCATTTGCTACTGAATTAGGTGTTATATGTCTAGTAGAAGAACGTGTACCTACTCCTTCAGATATATCACTTATAACCAGTATCTTTGGATGGTCTGGCATGAATTTTATCTTTTTCGACAAACTCTCCAGATAACTTTCGATGGTAGTATTATCTTTAGGTGCTTTGGATTTCCTTAATACATATCATCATTACTGTCTCTAGATTTTTGACTATTCAGCTCATCAAAAGTAACATTAATAGATTCTTCAATAATCCTTGATCTTTTATTGAAAATACTATATCTCTTACTTGGCAGCAGACCCGAGAAATATCCCTGCGTCTGTCTTCGAGTGGAACTTATCCGAGTTATCCTTGGTTTTCAGGATAAAACAACGACAACCAAAAACTTTAAAGTAAGAATGTTTAGAATCCTTCCAAACCACAATTCATAGGTTTTTTTTCGATATTGGTCGAATTAACACCTATTCAAAATATGACAGGTTGTACTTACAGCTTCTATCCAAAAATATTTGAAAGATTATGTTGATTCAGCATGACTCTAGCCATATCACGTAGAGTATAATTCTTTCGCTCCACTAAACAATTTTGTTGAAGAGTTCTAGGATAAGAAAACTCATGGTAATATCTATTTCATCACAAAACATTTTGAAATCAGTATTTTTGAATTTGCCACCATGATCACTTTGGATTTGAGTAATCATAAAGCCTTTTTCGTTTTGTACCTTTTTGTAAAATACTTGAAATTCAAAAACACCATCACTTGTATAATAAGAGAAATCATCAACTATAACAAAAGCGTGGAGTTTATGCCAAAACTAGCGACTCTGTTAGGACCAAATAAATCTATATGAATCAACTGCAAATGTCTATAAGTGCTTTCAATATTGATGGATTTAAAAGATGACCAAGTTGCCTTGTTCTTTTCACAGTCCGAACAGACCATATCTCTCTTGAAGGAAATTTTTGGGAGTCCTTTTACCAGCTTTTTAGTACATAGCCTTGAAACGGTGTCCAGTTTGCATGTCCTAGCGTCATGTGCCATAGCCAGCTTTCATCCTGATTGGCTACTAGGCACTTCCCTGCAATGTTCGTACGTTCTAGAAAGAAAACATAAATATTGTCTTCTGTGGTCACTTCATATACGGGATTTCCAATATACATCTCATAAATAGAATATTTGTCTTTCACAAAATTGATGCCACAACCATTATTTGCCAAACACTTATGTTCAATAGGTTATGTTTAAATTCTGTGACTAGACAAACATCTTTTATTTATGCCTTCGTCTGCCTTCGAGTGGAACTTATCCAAGTTATCCTTGGTTTTCAGGATAAAACAACGACAACCGAAAACTGTAAAGTAAGAAATGTTTAGAATCCTTCCAAACCACAATTCATAGGGGGTTTTCTTCAATATTGGTCGAATTAACACCCTATTCAAATATGACAGGCTGTCTTACAGCTTCTGTCCAAAAATATTTAGAAAGATTATGCTGATTCACAATGACTCTAGCAATATCGCGTAGAGTACAATTTCGCTCCACAAGACAATTTTATTGAGGAGTTCTAGGATAAGAAAACTAACGGTAATATCCTTATCATCACAAAACTTTTGAAATCAGTATTTTTGAATTCAACACTATGATCACTTCGGATTTGAGTAATCATAAAGCCTTTTTGTTTTGTACCGTTTTGTAAAATACTAGAAATTCAAAAACACTATCACTTTTGTTTGATAAAAAGTACACCCAAGTATAACGAGAGAAATCATCAACTAACAAAAGCGTGGAGTTTACGCCAAAACTAGCGACTCTACTAGGACCGAATAAATATCCCTTACTCTTGGCAGCATAGCTGAGAAATATTCCTTCGTCTGCCTTTGAGTGGAACTTATCCAAGTTAACCTTGGTTTTCAAGATAAAACAGCGACAACCAAAAATTTTAAAGTAAGAAATGTTTAGAATTCTTCCAAACCACAATTCATAGGGGGTTTTCTTCGATATTGGTCGAAAACACCCTATTCAAAATATGACAGGCTGTACTTACAGCTTCTGTTCAAAAATATTTAGAAAGATTATGCTAATTATTGCCAAAGGAAACATACCAAAGGAAACATACCAAAAATACCTATTCCTATAATATCACCTCGAAGATTATTGCCAAAGGAAACATACCCTTCTCTCTTCATCGATAGCGTAGCGAATAATGATGCATCACGAGTCACGTGCTACGAACATCCGCTATCGAGTATCTACTTGCTTTTAGCATGAGAGGATTGAGGGTCCACCTACAAAAGGAGTAGATATAACTTTTGGTACCCATTTCTTCAAGGGTCCATTATGATTAGTCTTAGGAATCCAAGCAAGTATATTTGTGTCAACTGGCTTTCTAGCTATACAGTTGTTGTATGTGCCCATGTGTACCACATTATGTGCATGTGATTTAAATTGTGTTCTTGGTTTCTGTGTTGACAAATTTCTTGTGTCCTTTTTGGAAACCTATATGTGAAAGAATGATTGTGAGAAACATGTTACTTTTGTGCTTTCTTTGGTCTAGTCCTTTTTATGTATGCTTTGTATTAGGACTAACCTTAGGCCATGTAACAGGGATGACCTGTTTGCCTAACTTGATCTCTAAATTTTTAGAGATTGCACAAGACTCCTTGAATTTAGCAATCATATCCGTGAGTCTTTGCTCAGTGACTAGGTGTCTCTTCTCTCTATGTCTAATTTTTTTGAACTTTGACATAGTCTTTTTTTCTTCTCTATGGTGAGGATAGCCTCATGATAGTCCAATTTAATCTTGGCTATCTCTTCCGTGTTACCGGTAGTAGATGTCTCTTTAATTTTTAATAAAATTAGACAATCTAGCTACTTCGGTTGTGTATGCTTTTATCTCTTCGCGAGATTGCTTATACTTGTCTAACATATTTCTGTGCTCTTCAAGTAGTTCGCTAAAGGCATTTTCTAATTCATCGAAAGTAAAATCATCATATAGAGGGTTCTTAGATACCTTTTCGTATGCTATTATACAGACGTTTGCTGTGCTGGGTCTGTCCTCCTCCTCTGATTCACTAGTCTCACTTTCGTTCCAGATGTTGGTATTTACGTACTTTTGACCAATTGTAGCTTTTTTGTTCGATCTCGATCGGTCACATGGACTGCTCTTCTTCATTATTGGATAGTCCTTCTTTATATGCCCTGACTACTTGCATCCAGAGAAGATTGTTTCTTCCTCGTTGCTTTCGTGGATTTTCTTCTTTCGGTTTGATCTCTCAAACTTTAAGTTTTTTCTAAAGTTTTTGACCAGCAGGGCCTGTTCATCACCATCGGAATCTTTTTTTATCAGAATCATTGTATGATTCTTCTGGCTTCAACTTTGAAGGAGATTGATTTTTCTTTGAGAGTTGCTTCTTCAAATTCTTGTAATTCTAGCTCATGGGTGCCCATCAGTGTCAATGTCATTGTGGTGAGATTGTTTTCATATGACCGCAGTGGCCTTCAGATTCCAGTTCTTTGTCAGAGCCTGTAGTACCTTACTGACCTTTTTTATGATTGTTGTAATCCATACCAAGAGATCGTAAATGATTAGTAATATCAAGGAAACAAGTGAACATCTGTGTAATTAACTCACCAGATTTTATCTTGGAAGACTCGTATTCTTGTGTCAATCTACTGATTTTGGTTCCTTCATTTAGGAAGTTCCTTCATGAGTTACCTTAAGAAGTCTCCAAATTTAATTAGAAGTCGTACAGGTTGATATGCAATTAAACTTAATTTTGTTAATTACACAGAATAGTGCATTGATGGCTCGTGCATCTAGACTAGCCTGTGTCTTTTCATGCTCAGTATATTGTCATGTGGCTTATCTACTAGTACACCATCAATCACTATTCTAGGCGGTTTCTTATAACCGTCTATTACTATCGACCAAAGATCAAAGTCCAGTGACTTTATAAAGAAACTCTTCCGTGTTTTCCAATAGGTATAATTCGTTCTATCAAATAGTGGAGGGTCTATTTTGGATTGCCCTTTACTGTTGAATATAGATTTAACGGCTACCATCGACATAGACTCTCGAGATGGTTATGTATATGTATAACCTGCTATGATACAAATTGTAGGACCATTGAGTACCTCTAGAGGGGGGAGAGTGAATAGAGTGTGTACGTTCAGCAAAAATACCACCAAACTATATACTATGACAGGTAAATGATAGTAAATAAAAAGCAGTGAAGTAAGAGTCAAGAAGATCAAACTCAGTGACACATCGATATATACAGATATCCCTCTGAGAGGCCTAATCCAGTCTAGAGTACTTTGTTCGATGTTAATCCACTATAGCACAAGATAAATGAGAGCTTGTAGTCTTTACAACACTGTGCTTGGCGACGAGCGTACGATCGACTCCAGAGGACGATTTAAAAACTGGAAATTTTCTAAATGCAGCCTCCGATACAACTTTTCAACACCAAACTTTAGATTAAACAGAAACTGTACTTGCTTGGCTAAGAGTAGTATGGGCTTAAGTAGCTCGTAGGAAACACTTAGGAATGAATAGAGAAGAGAAGATTGAATGAATGAGTGATTTGGAAGTGTGAAAATTCTTCCCTATTTAGTGTTTTTTTAGATCGAATTCTGTCAGAGTTCGGATGCAGAAATCTCACATTCGAACGTTGGATGCAGGCTTGGAGAAAAATTTAAAACAAATATGAAACTACCTTGGACCGAACTCGGGCTGAGTTCTGCCCGAGTTCTGCCTGAGTTAGTCAGAACAGTTTGGGCCAAATCTGTTATGTTTTGGGCTTTTAAAAAATGTGGACTTTTGGATTTTGTATATGTGGATATGTCGGCTAATTTTTATGAACTGATAAAAACCTAAGCCAGTAGCGATCCTGATCAATCTTACATATTCTTTCTAGACTCAATAAAAAGTAAAATTACAGAATAAATATGAAAAAGACTTGATCTTGAATCCAGTGCTTTGGGTTCTTGATGACGACGCAATGTTTGTACTTTGTAGCAGTAGACGTAGATTTAGGATACAGTTATTTTTCTAACTTGAAACTTGTAAACTCGTTGCAGTATATGTATTTGCATATCAACCAAAGTTGACGTTGATTATCAAAATCAGGTGTGATAATTTATTAATGAGTCAACAATAATAACATTTTATGGTCACCAATAATATCTAAATCTCATCCATGACACAAATAAAGAATAATTAATCAGCTTGCATCAATTGAATTATAAGAATGAAATATTTGTCGGGTAGATACAAATCCTTACCAAGCAAATGAAAGAATGAATATAAATTAAAAGGATGACAGTAAATGAATCCATGATCGAAAGGGAGATCATAGAATCCACAACAAAGACTCTGGCAAGGAAAAACTCCTTGGGATACTCCCGATCGTTTATACCTGAAGAGTCTTCATGTCCTCAGTGTTATGTAACATGTCACAACCCGCACCCGGATATTCAGGCACGAGTACGTAGGCCATGCCCAGCCTACACTGTAGTATCAATAGTAGAGCGCTGTCAAGTACCCAATAAATATCTACAATATCTATATGATCCACAATAACACATGTAATCAATCACATCACATATAGCTAAAGAAGATAAATAGAACATAATAATAACACTAAAACAACTAGAATCTACAATGATCGTACATATCAGGAACGTATCGGAGACAAATTCGATAACGAACATAAATCTCAAAGAAGAAATAATAGCCTAGAGCTCCTAGGGGACAACTCACGACAAATGGAATCTCGAGATCTGTCTTAGCTAGCATCATCATGTAGTCCAAGAATATGGGAGCATAACAACTTTAAAATATGGTTATCCAGTCAGGATTGGAGCAAAGTTTCTAACTCTGAAAATATTTTCATTGCATGGTAGGAAATATAACATGCAATAGAAGAATATACATGATGTACTAGATGAAAATAAAGAGAAATAGCATAACAAAGGTATAGAAAAAATAAGTACATGAATAAGATAGAGAATATGTCAA